>OZ025888.1:3482535-4082535 GCA_964019415.1 Ianthella basta
GTCACTCCAACTTGTGTCACTCCAACTTGTGTCCATATCTGTCCTGATCTTTGCAACTTGCACTGAGTCTTTCTACCATTAACTAGCAAAAACATTGCATTTCAGTGAATGCCTAAATTTGCTGATGTGTCATTCAAACATTATTGTTCATTAATTTATATCATCTGTACAATGACTATGCTAGTCTAGACATCTGAAGTTCAGTCACCTCTCCACCTGCCTAAGGAGGATTCAGTTCACTGCTGAAACTTTGGTTAATTTTATGTCTTTGGCTAGTAACTGCCGCAAATACTTATGAGTAGTGTATGACCACTTTCCTTAAAATCAGTAGTTGAGCAGTCA
Organism: Ianthella basta; assembly: GCA_964019415.1. Taxonomy (NCBI): domain Eukaryota; kingdom Metazoa; phylum Porifera; class Demospongiae; order Verongiida; family Ianthellidae; genus Ianthella; species Ianthella basta. The sequence continues at coordinate 3,482,878 of OZ025888.1, forward strand.
CCTAGCAAACAGTTGCAATACAATTTCAGTGGTATAACATTTTCACAATAAAGGTCTTTGTCTGGTATGAGGCTGCTTCATGAGTTCTCTACCTCACCTTTGTGGTCAAACATTGTACACTGCTGCAAGCTATGTGACTGCCCAGTATCACTACTGATTATCTGAAGCAGTAGCAACGAGCCTTCTATGATAACACTTTCTACTTACAGTACATTCTGCAGTGCATGAAGAAGGTGTGGATAGGTCAGGAGAAGACTTAGATCTGACACCTGCATCTGAACCACAAGAGACACTAGAGAGCACTAGCCAGCTGCAGCTGGTAGAGATTAATACCCGTCCTTCCTCCTCCGCTTCGGCAGATAGTGCAGTGATACCAACTCTTATTAGTGCAGGTGAGTGCAGATTTCTTATATTACTAGAAGTAAAAAACATTTTCTACAAAATTACTTTAAATTAGTAAGGATAGAGGGATTGCATAATAACGACAGAAACAAGTGAAGACTGTTACATAATGGAGCATTAACCATCGCACCTGTATACTTGCAAGAATGCTGCACCTTCTATAGTCCTACATCCTTGACTGTAGGACTTGGAAAGGAGGAAATTAAAGGAGGATTACGTGAACAAATGTACCCAAGCTGTTCACTTATGTCGTTTTAAAATAGTGTCTCTCGCTGAGCAACATCTCCCAAAGGTCCAGAAACCCCATTTATGAAACGTTCTCACAGAGTTTCCTACAAAGGAGTATAATATTATACAGCCAGTGGAAAGTCGTGTAAGTGGTAAAAGTTTTCTTGTCCTCGCTATGGTTCGTGCACTACTGCTGACAAAGAAGAAGAAGAAGTAGGCGAAACACAGAAAATGTTGGAGTGCACAGTTTCGCTGGAAGTAAGTTAGTTCTGCATTGTATGCAACAGATACTTCATCTTGGGTATGGCCTCTTTTGCTGGTTTTATCCCTATACGGTAAAAACACTACCTTTGTTTGTATATACAGCATACAACCACCACCATCTCTACACAGAAATTCATGGTTCATTACACACTTGCGAAAAGTTGTATTGTATCTTACTGTCCTTCTGGATGACTAGTCACACAGTGTTTACAACCCACTCCAATCAATACCCTTTCAAGTGAGCACATTTCAGTAGAGTCAGGGCAAACTTGCATAATGTATTAATCTTTGTGAAATGTTCATCAGTCGAGCTTGGCTTAAATGTACTCTACTAGAGCACGTGTTGCAATGAAAGAAAGTGCTACAATAAAATAAGATAGATTTCAACTTTTTTGCCCAAAGTAGAGTCTCCTCGTTACAGGATGGTACGTATATGGGAGGAGGAATGTGTGGGAGTGTTTGTAATAGTGAAATTAGAGCACATTTAAATTACCTTTACAATTACAATCGAGTACAGTATGTAGTTAATTTCACCTGACTACATACAATTATGGATTGCTGTAACCACAAAATCCTACAACCCTTGGCATCCATGTATGTTTACATATTACTACACTGGTTTGCGCACTTCTTGTCTGCAGGTCCTGGCAGTGGCCAAACAGCCAATGGGGAGGAAGCACCACGTCAAAGGCTGCCACGTACAACATCAGTTGAATCTGAAGAATACAAACAGCACACTTTCATATAATGTATGCGATTATTCTGGAACAGGTGTACACCATACAGCAATGCAGATGAAGTTGTTTTGTATCTTGTACTGGCTATTATGTAACCAAGCTTTTATTTTGTTCTACAACGTACGTACTGTATTATACTGAGAACAGTAGTGACAAAGTGCCTTAGTACAATTTATATAGAACTTAATAGCTGCTGTTCCTAACTTTTGCATCCTACACGCCTGGAGCTCAATGTGGAAGTGAAGAAGTGTATAGGTTAACTTGTGTATGTGGTGCTCATTAAAACTATGAAAAGCTAGCTAGAGCTGGGAATGATGGTATGGGCACTTGACCAACATCTGATACATATGTATCATTGAGTACTCTAAAACACAAGCATTGATCTGGATCCCTATATAAGCCTGAATAAAGCAAAGCCCAGTAATGAGCAAAGACCACTACTAAATCAAAGAAGGGCAACCACAAAGTATTTTATATGCTGATCATGACCTTGTCCAAATTGCTTTTTTAAAAACAATACATCTTGTACATATATAATTATGCTGTAATTATACAATTACAGTGTGGCATCAAAACATGAGATTGCACATGCATGTGTAACATCTGTGCATGGGGCAACTCCAGCACTGAACAATACTACACATTTAAACAGTCCAGATTTGTAACTTACATGCAGCATGCAAGCCAATAACAACAAAAGAATCCACATGGCCCATGCACTTTAGTTACTGCCTTGATCCACACAAACCAGCCCAGAGGCTGGATACAATGGCTAAAATACATATATGTGTGACCTCTTGAAGGGGCTGTATTGGTGATATATCCCTCAGCCTTTGGCCTTGGGAAATATCACCTAATACAGCCCTTTCAAGAGGTCTATATATAATAATATACCAATACCAAGGAAACCATGTGCAATTAGGTGATATAAGCTTGAGAAAACATGGTTTCCTTGGTAACGGTATATATATAACAATAAAACACAATACATGCGCATAGCTGTCAGGCAATAAAACAATTCTTGCAGACAAGGCAGCATGATGGCACCTTATCTGTGCTCACTGTAGCACTGTGCAGGACTATACTGTCTGTCCCTAGAATGGTGGCAGCAGGCACAGAACAGTAGCATCTCTTTGAGTGTTTCATTCAAGCTCTTAACATAAATACAAATGAGGATCAGAGTGGGCCACAGTGACAGGTTGAAGAGGGTGAGGGAAATGTAAAAGATATATATTCCGGACACTTAATTGTTGCGTGGTCACAGAGAAAGCTACTATTGAAATCACAGCTGATATTCCTTGTCCAACAAAGTTGATGAGCCCTCCTAATATAAGGAGAGAAGATAGTTTTGTCATGGCTTTCAAAAATGGTGCATTGCTTGACTTGAAAGATTTGTATTTGAAAATATACAAGAAGGTTGTAATTGGCATTATGATACTGACAAGCAAATTAAGGGAATCACTTCAATGCTAAGGTACACAGTACAGTATATACATAATCATCATTTTGCCTTTCACCAGCTGGAAGGTATGCAAGCAATGTACAAATTTGCCACATAGGCACATTTTGCTGTTGGGGCCAGAAGAGGTGTTAAATGACAAGAAGCACACTGTCCACAGGATCATGATAGATATTATCAGTGCAAACTTGTTAATAGCTTCAATCCCCTTCCAGATCACGATAAAACCACAACTGAGAAAGTAGCTGTGAGTGTCTGTTGAAGTGCTCCTGCACCGAATAGTGCCCAAAGGATGACAGAGCAGAAGTCCAGTGGTGGTGGAGGATGATCTGTGGTCACCACACCTAAGCCATGAGATGCTCCAGTGTGAGCAGGAACAACATCACTAAGCCAACAAGAAGGAAATTAGTTAGAATGAATCGAACCACTCCAGTGATACTTTTTCCATAGCAAAGACAACAAGAATAGAGGTATCCAGAATTACTGCAGAAAGAATGTACCCAGCCAGCATGAAGGCATTGAAGGCAATGAAACCAGGAGCACCAACCATTGTGCTGTCATCACTGTAGTTGGTTTGATTACTGGTTAAGTTGTCCTTAACTACACTGCAAGGGATGACTCAACTGGCAAGCAGAACTTTGTGCTCATGTATGTGTTACATGCAAACCTCCAACTGGCGCAAACCTCCAGCTCATGGCCACGTGACAGGGAGGGGGTTTATATACGTACATATGTAACAAAGCTAATTGCACTTGTATGATTTGCTATTCACAGGCATATATACATGTGTAGGGATACGTATATGTGGCTAGTGATGGCCTGGCATTGCATTTAATTTGCATGTATTATAACTCTTTATTTCTCCTGTGATGATTTAACCATTAAAATTTCATGGACTTTCCAAGTCAGCCAGCTTCTGGCACAGGAATAATCACAGGAGTTGGTATATATGGTATTTATTATACATGGGTGTATATAGTAATGGACTTACATGAACACTCTCCTGTACATGCAGCTATGCACATGATTGTGCATACACAATGCCATGTTTATACAAACAATTGAAAGTGTAGGTACATTTGAAAGTCCTTTGCATGAACATGTACATGTGGTGATCAATAGTGGTTTCTTACATTCTCACGGACAAATGAACATGTACCCATCTATGGGGCTCCTGGCTCACTTCCTCTCTGCTGGGATATTGTCCTGTGGCCTGCACCCATTGCCTATCTACAATGCAGTGGTCTTGGGTTCCCCTACTTTCGGCTGGGAACTGGTCTTACATGACCTAGGACTATAGCGTGAATAGAATGAATGACCATACAGATACTGTAATAGGACATGTACATTGTTGGCTTCTTGATCAAATAAGCAAACAATATAAAGTTCTTTAACCCATTGTTGATAACCCAACTATGCAGCTAGCTATTAGTGTACATGGACACACGCTCTCTTATCAACACTATATATAGAAGTACTGTTTGCTCTGCACCCATAGAATGACCTCTGTTGTCACGCAGTGGAAAGTCCTGGTTAGGACTTGCATCACTGCATCCCAGTGTAATGGCGTTCTCCTCATTCATGACTGTCACAGTAGCTAGTGCAGTTAAGCACGTCAAGCATATTTTATGGTGGAGTAAAAGAATAAATGAAAAGAATGGAAAAAAACAGGATGGAGCTTCCCAGTCACTGCGGACACAGTCAAAGTGATGATAGTCAAGGCCGCCGCTTACGCTCATTGTATTCGTTTGCCGTAGTAAGCTTATCATTTGAGTTTGAGAACACTTACTGCGACCACGGCACCATTTGCACAATCTGGCATTACATCACTTCCGCTCAGACATGTGACCCATACTGGGAGAGTAGGGCAAAGGCACTGACATTAACTACATTCAACTTGTTAAATTACATTCAACAGTTGACAACAGTTGTATATGTACAGTGGTAACAAGCTATTACTGTGCTGTAGCTATATTATTGCACTGTATACTACACACATGTATAGCTATATAGCATGGACAGAGGGTGTGACTAGTATAATACTCTTCTATGGCTATTTCCAAAATACAACGTTGAGAGCTGAGAGGGGGAAGAGAAAAATGGCAGCGTTCCAGACCAGAACCAGGGACCTCCAGATCTTTAGCCAACCCTTTGACAACTGAACCACTGGTCACTGCAAGCATCCATTGATCCATTCCCCTTAAGTACTGATGTGGGTGTCTTCTATCCAGAGCCTCCTTTGAAACTCCCATACAGAGCACTGACTAATCAGTCATTTTTGAAATCTTAATGTAGATGGTCTATGCTATAGATGTGGAGGTTGATGGCTCTTGTCTGGTTCACTGCCATCTTTCCCCTCCCCCTCTCTTACCCACCATGAGTAGTTCTCAACAGTTTACACATTAATATTTTTATTTGTGTAACAATGGTGCATAGACCATCTAGATGGCCATTTCTATGATTTTACGTAAGAAAACATGTTTCTATATATATAATTTATACAGGTTACAAATTTGGTGTTCAGATTCAATTGATTTTACTGTATATGTTATATACTCTTCCTGATGCATCGTTTCTATAGTAACCAATTGTACTGTAATTGGGACATTACCAGCTCTAACTGGCAGCTTAGTAGTTTGTGGTTTGAATGCGTCAGTCTGTAATACATTGTGCATTATAGTACAAGATCCTAGCTCCATGAATACAATTATTGCACTATGCATACAATTATTGGCAGTTCCTGTGTACCATAGGTAGTCACCTTGTCATGGAACAGTTTGCATATGAGTAAATTACACAAGCGGACACTACAAATGCTGCACTGACCCAGAGCTGCAGCTGGTACAGGAATGTGTGCATGATACCTGCTCTCCTGTTTCTTGTATACATGTATGCATGGTGTCTGTATTCCCGAGAAAGCAGTCACCAAGTGAGATGGTGTATTGTATGTGTACAGATGTGATGTGCATTGTGCTTGCTGTCCATATATGAATGATTGCATGAATGAGTGCAAGCTTTTACATGAGTGTACATGTATGTGCAATACCATTTACATGTACAAGTTCAAGTTCATACCGTAGGTGTGCATGAATGTGTTTGATCTAATTGCAAGTGAGGGAAATAAGTACTTTGCTTTTGAAACCCATCAGCACGAAGCACTGCATTTGTACAAGTTGTTGAAATACAAATTAAAGTGGGCTTAAAAGATGCAAGGAAATAATGTGCACTTGTGCAATTGAAGGCCATGTCTGTTTTGTGCTCCTGCATGGTGATCTGATTTAGTAGTGCATCCCCAGCACCTGTACATGTGTATGATCCCTTCCTGGCACCAAACAACTATGCCACATGCATGCATGGCACGACACACAGATTTCTTTAGCTGGCCAGGATCACCTGAAAGAGGTACTGTATACCCAGGTGACTGGTCTTGCTCCATCAGCACAACCTCTTGCTCTGCTTTTCAGAAAACCTATTAAAAATGGTAAGCTAGCACTTATGACTTTAATAATTAGAATGCAAACAAAATGCAGTTAGTATGTACATAAAACACAAAGTAACGTAAAAGGCAAAATAATGATGTGAAGTGTTTGTCAGCTCAACTGTGTTTGGGCTAGATAACTGCACTGAGTTAAGCATGCACTGATTCTGAAGAAGAGGCCATGCTACTCAATCATAAAAAAGCATGTATTTGCAGTACTAATGTTGAGAATTGCATTTGTACTATATAGGCCAGGTAAGTAGCAATGTTAGCAGAAATTAATCAGCAACTGCAAGGAGTATACAGTGAAACCTGTCTAAGACTAACCACCTGTGGGCCAGCTCTGACTGAATTGTATTGAGAGGTGGCTGTTCTATGGGGTAGACTGCTATGCTTTAGTGCCATTTGGGACCAGGGACAAATTAATGCTGCATGAAAACCTACCTGTGGAGAGAGGTGAAGAAGTAGTGAGAAACTAGAGGCATGGGATAGATCACTGCCCATTTACTACAGCAATAATTCTATAGTCACTCATCTTTTTGTGTGTGTCAAATATTGACTCAGTCTGAATTAGCTACATGATGATGCTGTGCACATCCACTTTTAAGACAGATGTCAGACCAAAAAAGAAGGTATGTGGACAGTATAATAGTGAATGGGACTGCTGGGCTGAAAACCTGTTACAGGATAGCTAGCTATAGCTATGCGGCCTTCATTGTGCTGACACTCAAACTGACATGCTCAAGCACAAATGCACATGCATGTAGCTATAGCTATCTTTACAAGAGAGCAGAAATGGACACACACAAGCATGTACCCAGTATTGCAGATTCGAAGTAGTAAAAGTGCGTACATGCAAATGTGGAAGCTCGTATAACTAGCTAGCTAGCTATATGCATACAAACCTGTAGCTGTACCTATTATATAGCTACAATAGGTTCTGCTTGTTGACTATTCAGATTCCGCATGTTAGCTAGCTAACTATAGTTTGCAGGCAGCAACTGAAATGTGTAATAGCCAATGTCGACAGTAGACACTCCCTCTATGACAAAGAAGACTGACCCCAGTATAACAAGGCCTCATAGAGACCATACCCCGTGCGCGCGTGGAGACTGTGTAGACCTAGCTATATAAAATGATTATATATGTCTGTATCCGTACGGACGCGGGCCGTCCGCAAACTCTCTGTGGGGTAACTCTTTCCGCATAATTATGGCCGCTGACCGTCTAGTCTGGCTTGCTAGACCGTCCGTAAGAGCCCAGAGGCGCGGAAGGGGACGGAACGTCCGCAAAAGACTAGAATGTGCCGTTTTAATAGCTTTTGCGTGGTCGTTGCAGTCGTCGATCGTATACAGGCGTTTTTTTTCGAAACCTATCTTTTAGGAGCTACCTGAGCCTCGACAGTGCCTTAATCGCGCAAACGGCCCACAATTGTGGCAAACAAACTGAGCCACAAACCAAACGCATAACCCCTATTGCGCAATAGCGCACGGGGTAATTATATTCTTCATGGGGTACGAGCCACGTGTGCACTACGATATTCATACCCACCCTTCGACTCATTCGACCCATTCGACTCACGCATGCGACTCACCTCTGAACTTTGAACCCACTCCTTACCACGCGCCTACAGTATAAAGTATAAGGTCGAAGTTCAAAGGCGAGTTGTGAATCTAATGATGTTTACGACAGCCATTTTGCAAAACCCTCGTGCCCCACCCTAAGTTACGTCATATGAATCATTGTGCATTTTGTGACAGCATAGAGTACTTTAGCAATGCGAATCTGGTTGTTCCTATACGTCTACTTTCCCTTGATTTATGGTAGGTTGAACTTCGAATAGTCAGTACCCTGGCTGTGTCATCTCTGATAATGTGCTCTCTCCACTTGCAGTGGGAAAAGCCACTCCAAATTTTTTTCTGGGTACACCCATCTATCAGGAATATAACGCCCTGAGCGTAGTCTGTTTGTTTAACGGATCTAGCCTGTTCCATGGTGACTTGCGTTGCAGCATCAATGGCAACACCCCTTTCTTACCTCCGTTTGACGACGGGTGCGTAGCAATTACAGTTACAGCTGTCTCTCCAGGTTCTAGCTGGACCGTTTCAGCTGCCTTGCGAAGTTGTGACCAAGTGCAGCTGAGGTGCGGAAACGTAAATGCGGATGGAAGTCGCGATCTCTCCTTGTCTTTGAATTTATCAGTTCTAACAAGTATGGAGCTGTAGCTAACTATTTGGTTGTATCTTGTATATGCCATGTTATAGCCACACACTTGACATGCATCCTCAGCATTTTGCTGGTGGCAACCACAATATGCCCATGCACACCCATATATGTTCATGTCAGCCTCACGTACTGCACTTTCAACATTGCCTATTACAAATACCCATCCCCACACCCACCCCCAAACACATTTTTTGTAGGAGCGCTGCAAGTACTTGCGCCCTTGCCTGCATCAATGGAGGAAATGCAGAGAGATGTGATTTGTGTGTCAAATGGGATAACACATCCTCACATTTCATGGACTATTAATTACCAGGTGGTGCATGGAAGTGCTACCATTGATGGATGGACATTTGTACCTTTCACTACCAGCAACCAGGTCAATATCAGTTTCCTTGACACGTGGCAAAGTGCAGCTAGTGGTAGGCTGAGTTCAAATGGATCAAAAAATGAAAACATTACCATCCACTGTAGACACAGGCTGGCCAATGGAGAGTACAACTATTCAGCACCATTAATGTTTCGACGTATGTAAGCATATTAATTAATTAAGGGACTGATGTGTGCAACTGTAGATGACATGTAGTTTTCCTTCCCTTTACACATGCAGTGGAGGATAGTGTGATATTGTCTGTATCAGAAAGCAGCAGTCAATGTAGTAGGTTTCTCTCTTCCACACATACCCTCCAACAATTGTACAGTATTACGTACGTGTTTACATGCTCATGCATGCTCAGCTTATATTCTCAGCAGAACCGATATTGCACCTGTGCCCTTTCATGTAAGCACTCAATAGGTATGGTATTTGCTTAGACTTAGTTGGTCCGATGTCTAGAGTAGATACGTAGGACATCTGTCAAGCCAGACTACATGTATGCGCTGCAGCAGGAACTACCACAGGTCACTGGTGGCGATGCTGTGACTGAGTCAGACTTCAGTTGCCAAGAAGATCCAGTGTGTATTAGACTTGGTATCAATTCGTACTCAGCCTGTTAGAAGTATGTAGCTCCACTAACCCTGACTGCTATATGGGCAAATATGGAAAGTATGTTTGCTCTTGGTCATTTAGTTAAAAGTGTACATTTGGTACTGGGAGAGATTAAGCCAGTCAGTGTTTATTTGTTTCAATGGCTCCCATTTTGATATACATTTTGGTTGTAGTATTGGCCATGTGCACTCACCAGAGAATGTTTCATAGTGCCCTTTGCTACTGAAAGCGCAACTTGTTAATACTCCTGAGTAGATTGGTACAGCAGCCTATGCAGTTTCCCATGCAATCACTTTGGGCGAAATGGATGTAGACTGTATGCCACTTAATAATTGTGTACAGTTTTGGTAGCCATAATAGACAGTAGGCAGAACAGCAAGAACATTTCCGACAGAAATGCTGCCAGATAGCCTGCAATATCTCGGGCTTCATGTGCATATAACCCAGCTGCTGAACATCCTCATGGCTAATACCATTGCAGTGGACTTCAGAATACTTCACCCCTATAATTAGCATATTTGTAATCTGATTGGAGTGCAACACTAATTGTACCTTGCACAAGTCATTGTATGCAACAGTACTTTTAAATTACTTTACCCTTTTGTGGAAAGGGGTCAAGCAACCTGGTTAAATATGTATGTATGTAAATATGTATATTATTTATATTAATATTGCAACTTGTACTGTATCAAGAACAGGCATGTGCATATCGTCTATAGTTACATTTTGATGCAAATGACATACATACATATATGCAACAATGGTAAAGGGAATAACAAGAGATATCCTCCGTTACTATGGCAATGGCCCCCTGATATTCATATACCTTAAGAGTCCAGGGCTGCTGACTTGACCTGTGCGTATATGAGGGATCAGCACAGGTCAAGGGTCATATATATACCACACAGGTGAAACCACAAAAATGTCATCATAATGTCATGAATTTCATTAAACACAACAAATCAACCAGAAGTAAAAATGTAAAAGGCTACAGTAGCTACCAACATTGCTTTAGTAAACGTTTGTCAGTTACTAGAACCAGCAGAAAGTCTTAGCTATGCTATGGAAAGTCCTCCAGAAGTTGGTCAAACTCTGCCTGTGTTATTTCTGGGATCATTGGAGGTGGCAATGGAGCTGGATTGTAGCTAACAGATGTTGACAGTGCAACCGGTCATATTGAAAGTTGGTGCTGCTTGTCCTGTTGGGGCCACTGGTGGAGGTTGAGGAACCGTTTGATATTGTAGAGGCTCATAGTTGTGTTGATAATACAATGATACGAGATTCTTGAGCAAGATACAACTGATAATAATAAATCAATCAAATGCAGGACGTTTCAACCCGAAGGTCTTTGTCAACTGCGTACAGGATAAGGGGTGAGGTGAGAGGTGGCTGTTTATATCATTAGGGGCAATAACAACACATGTGTTGTTATTGCCCCTAATGTTATAAATAGCCTGTATATAGCATCATGTCTAATTACTAATACCACTACCACTTGTAGCCTGAACATCAAAGGAAATGTGTTGCAGTTACATCTCATACTACTCAAGTACATTCTGGATGATATACATATCGCCCAGGATGTGGCTTATATTTTCCAAGATGTGGTTAATTGAAATCTTGAAGGTCCCAAACTTGTAAAACAACATTGCACAACATAATACAGCTATGTATGTAGTCTCTCAAAGTTGCACAGTGAAATCCTCAATGCAAGAAATGCATTTGAAATTGTCATCTATAGCTATAGCAGGATTGGTGCCAGTAGGAGTAGACTCTGCTGGCACAGTTCCTTGCTAGATCTATCAATGAAGTCCAGGTAATAGGTCAGAAATACAGCTAGTTTGAACCTAAGGCGGACCACAGTCATTCTCACGCTGATCTTCGATGAAATGAACGTGGCAGCTATTTAAGCTGTGGTGCCTCTGCAGAAAGCCATTCTGGTGGGTCTACAGGGTATTGGCCTGCCTCTTACTGGAGCTCTCCTGTTCCTCTCGCCACTATTCTATGGTACTCAATGCCAGGCTGTTGCTTCTTTGTGTTCATTGGTATGCAAATGTTTTCGTCCTCCCGGGTGATAGCTACGGGAAGGCAAAGTGCATCTGGCTCCCCTGCAACTACCTAGCGAGATATATCTTCTTCTTTGTGGGAGGCTACTTCAGAGTTGTGATAGCTCGTCAGTTTTGATCTGCTTCTTTCCTGTTGCAGCAACCCCACTCGCTGTGCCAATACGGCTCTTCCATTTGCTGCTTCCATATGCATACTAGAATTGGCCGGAATGTCTTGTTGCTCGGGCTACAAATTGGTAAACCCATGGCTCCTAAGGCGTTACCGGATATAATCTGGTGGTCAATTATTATAACACCCACGGGCCTGTGGGTGTTATATAATTGACCACCAGGTTATATCCGGTAACGCCTCAGGAGCCATGGGTTAACCTATACATAGACTATATATGCAAGTGAAATTCTTCCCTGTATGCATCTGAAAATGTGTTACTTCCTACTATACATGCTTACATTAAAAGCATCACCATTTGCCGAGGTGAGTACAAGGACAATAGTCGAGGCAGTCGTCAGCAATATGACCACAAAACTAAACTGTTTTATCTCAATGAACCACTGTGACCTGCTCACATGTAAATATTACATATGCCTGTAGACGTGTGTGCATCGTAAGAATGTACTTTAGAATGTTTCATTGTTGTGCGTTATTGTAACTATTATGTTTAATTATAATGCGACGCAACTGACCCTTCCTTCCACTTAGATGTTAATGACACTGATACAGTGGTGCCTGGAGATGTCTGCAGCTGCACATCAGTTGTACCCATAAGTGTCTTTTGCGCTGTACTGCTGCTACTTCTGTGTATCATAGTGACTGTCATTGTGGTGTGCATTGTGGCAATTTGTTATGCTTGGAAGTTGAAGAAGAAGCTAGCAGAAAGCAAGTCTCAGCATTATTACTAATATTATGTACAGTACATTTGCAGTCTTCTGCCCTTGCAAAGCATTAATTTTGGTTGCTGCATCCTACTTCAACCTTGTCATGTTTGTCTTGACACTAGCAACTTGCACTGATTCATTGTTTCTTATTACTATCTTTTAGTACAAAAGCATATTGCTTTTCAGTGAATGCATAATTTTGCCAGTGGGTTATGTTGGCCTTACTTTCATACTTTATGTAACAGTAGTTGGTTTAGCAGTCCACCAAAGGGGCAGATGTTGCTGTTCAAACTTTGGCTGAAATGGATTCTTTGGTTAATTAATGACTTCTACACTGGTTTATTTAGCTACTTTCTGTGTGCTTTCTGCAGTTGACACAACCAGTCTCTCTACTCATTCCCAAGTTCAGCTGGTTAATGCAGGTGAGGGAATTTGTGTCATTTCTAATAATACCATTACTTGTTACTCATTGCCCATTAGTGCATGTAACACTGATGAGCAGTTGTAATGGCTTGCTGTCCATGTGGATGAGTGCTTGACACTATTTACGTACTTTGGATATGCAACATTTTCTTGCAGTCTTCTGCCCTTGCACTGCTGATTGCTGCATCTTGCTCCAATTGACCTGTGTCCAGGGTGGTCCTAACCCTTACAATTTGCGCTGGCACATATATCAGTTATATATGCGAGACTAGGTGCATGTTATCTTTCAACCACCAACAAGCACTAATTCTGCACTGTGATGGATGCTTAAACTTGTTAATGTGTTTCTGAACGTTGAGTTTGTAGAACAATGTTATTCTGTTCATTAAATCAGCAATGCACTGTATACCCTTAGCTACATATCCATAGTTCAACCTCCTGTCCACCTGCTGAACTTTTGCATGCTTTTCCCAATGTGTCCTTCCTCAGGTGTTCTGCTCATGAATGTAATCAACTACTGGTAGTATTACTACTTCAAATGTATATGTTAACAATTAAGATATAATTAGTATTTCTATAAATGGAAATTAATTATGCATATTTCTCTTACAATGATCAATCAGCCACAAGGAATGTAAGCATGACAGAAGGGAGGGAAACTGCCCCTGTGGTGCAGGCCACCACATCCATCTACACCAACTCAGATGCAAACGGCACCCATTAGTAAATAATTAATGTGTGTGATGTTTCTGGAACAGGCTTGTCCCAATGCAGATACAGATTTTGTATCTTGTACTGGCCATTGTGCAATCAAGCTTTTTGTATTCTACAAATTGTATGTACTGTGATCAGTAATGAGGAATTGGCTTTGTACAATTTATATTGAACTTTGTATCTGTTGTACATACTTCTATGACTTGCTTCTCAAAGGGAGGTAGAATGAAGTACGTTGAAGTGCATGTGCCACTGCATGAGTATAGTTGTGTGATCATGAGGAGTGCTAGCTGAGTGATAGTATATAGATGGGTACATTAACACTATATAATATTTATTACATCATGCTCCACAATAATTATATAAACACTTGCACCCTTGATTATACATTATAGTTTACACATGCATGGTCTATCTGGGATGGGTATATATATGGGATCTAGCTGCAGCTTCCATGCATTAATTGTGTATTCATTAATTGTGCACACACTGACATTCAAGTGTGCATGTACTACTTCACAGGCTTACATGGACAAGGGTTTAAGGCATGACATTGAAATAGTTATACCCCATTCTCAAGGTGAAGAGTACTTGCGCCAATGCTTATCTATGTTATTCTGTTCACTTCTAGTGTCTTGGATTCTACACACACATAAAATATAATATGTATGCTGAGAAAACTGTGCTAATTAGCGTCCTGATCAAGCCTGAATGGGATGAACATAGCAATGCTCTTTGACATGGGAATATTTTGGCTTCCTCATTGAAACAGCTGTGTGCCCAAGCATCATCATCATCATCATCATCATTCAATAACAGCAAAATCTCCTCTGCAGGAGGTAGCCTGATATACATAAAAGTTATGGCATTATGTGTCCAAAGCATTCATGTTCATTAGTCAAATTAAAATGCTATAGATGAGCTAGCAACTAGCTACTTAAAATTATCTGTCCGCTGCTTCTTTGGTCTTCCTCTAGGTCTCTTTCCTGACATTTCTTCTTCATGCACTTTCTTCGCCAATCAGTCTGCATTCATTTCCTCCATCTTCACCTTCCACCTTTTTTGCTTCTCCTTCACAATATCTACTACTGCTTCCTGTCCAAGTGGTCTCCTCACATCTTCATTTCTCACTGTGTACCAAGGAACTGATCAGCTTTACTCATTTTCATGCTTGCATGACTTCCCATACAGGATTTGTGCAATTTTTCTCATGTCACAGCAATGTACTTCCACTGTGTGTGCAGTGTATTTTGATCCTGTTCATTTACATGTACAGAGCAGTGTTTCTCATGTCCACATATATAGCGTACCATATACATTAGGAAATATTTTGTACACGTTAAGCATACAGGGTATACACTTGCAGTAATCATGGAATCATGCACCATCTGATTCTCTTCAGCAAAACAAAGTGCAATGTACAGCAAATGAAATAGCGGATTCTCTGCTGAAATGTTTTGCATCTCTCACTTCTGCTTACTATAATGACATTACTGCTAATGCATGACCATAATTATTGATGGTGGCATACACAGCATATACAATGCCTAGTGCTGCATGTTTCATTGAATGTATCAAGAGATTAATGCGGTGTAACACATGCATGTCCAGCTATAATCAAATTTTGTGAGAGAATGATGGGCACTTGAGTCTGGCATCAGCAACATTGTACATGCATGTGTGATATCTAGTAACTGAGGTCAACTCTAGAACAAGGTTATGCATTGAACACATAAACAGTCGGTTGCACTTGTAACTTAAAGTTAACTCAGTATCAATGAAACAACCTGCACAGCCTATACACTCTAACTACCAAGTCTACACAAACCAGTCCACATGGTGATACAATGCTGCAAATATACATACAACATGAAATACAACAGCACAATTACATGTGTGTAGCTGTTAGGCAAAGAAATAATTCTTACTGACATGGCAGCATGCTTTGCAGTAATTAGGTTCATTCTTCTCTGTGTTCATTGCAGTGACGTACTTAACTGCTGTTTGTTACTATAGTGGTGCCAGCATACACAGAACAGTAGCAACTTCATTAACTGTCACATTCGAGCTCTTCACATAAATCAGGATGAGGATTGGAGTGGGCCACAGTGACAGGTTGAAGAGAGTGAGGGACGTGTAGAAGACATTTATTCCAGACACTTGTTGAGTGGTCACAGCAAAAGCTACTATTGAGATAACAGCTGGTATCCCTTGTCCAAGAAAGTTGATGAGCCCTCCTAAGATAAGAAGAGAAGATAGCTCTGCCATGGCCTTCAAAAATGGTGCATTGCTTGACTCATTAGCTTTGTGTTTGACTGAAGATATACAGGAAGGTTGTAGCTGTCATTATGATGCTGACAAGCAAGGGAATCACTCCAAAAACTAAGATGTACAGAGCCTTACGTAAACACATATCACTGTTTTGTCTTTCACCAGCTGGGAGGCAAGCAACATTTGCCACGTAGGCACTTTTTGCTGGTGGGACCAGAAGAGGTTTGTTAAAAGAAACACACTATCCACAGGATCACAATAGATCTTATGATAGTGAACTTGTTAATAGCTTTAATCCCCTTCCGGACCACGATGAAGACCATAATAGAGAAAGTAGCTGTGAGTGTCAGTCGTAGTGCTCCTGCACTGAATAGAGCCCAAAGGATGACAGAGCAGAAGTTCAGTGGTGGTGGAGGATGATCTGTGGTCACCAGCACCAAAGCTGTGAGATGGTCCAATGCAAGCAGGAGCGACATCACTAAGCCAACAAGAAGGAAATTGGCTAGAATGAATCAAACCTCTCCAGAGTTACTTTGTCCATAGCAAAGGCAACAAGAATAGAGGTATCCAGAATTACTGCAGGAAGAATGCACCCAGCCAGCATGAAGGCATCAAAGGCAATGAAACCAGGAGCATCAATCGTTGTGCTGTCAGCACTGTAGTTGGTTTGATTACTGGTTAAATTGTCCATAACTGCACTGCAAGGTACAGTATAACTCAGCTGGCAAGCAGAACTTTGTGTTCATGTATATGTTATGCACTAACCTCCAACTGGCGCAAACCTCCAACTCATGGCCACGTGACAGGGAGGGGGTTATATAGGTACATATGTAACAAAGTTAATTGCACTTGTATGATTTGCTATTCACATGCATATATATAGGCCAAGCATTGCATTAAATTTGCATGTAATACAACTCTTTATTTCTCCTCTGATGATTATTAAAAATTCATAGACTTTCCAAGTCAGCCAGCGTTTGGCACAGGAATAATCACAGGATCACAGGTATATGTGTATAGTATTTATTATACATGGGTGTAGTAATGGACTTCAATGCTACATGCACACTCTCCTGTACATGCAGCTATGCACACGAGTGTGCATACACAATGCCACACATATACAAACAATTGAAAGTATACGTACACTTGAAAGTCCTTTGCAATAACATGTGGTGATCAAAAGTGGTTCTTACATTCTCACAGACAAATGAACATGTACCCATCTATGGAGCTCCTGGCTCACTTCCTCTCTGCTGGGATATTGTCCTGTGGCCTGCACCCATTGCCTATCTACAATGCAATAGTCTTGGGTTCCCTGGCTTTCTGCTGGGAACTGGTCTTACATGACCTGGGACTATAGCGTGAATAGAATGAATGACCATACAGATACTGTAATAGGACATGTACATTGTTGGCTTCTTGATCAAATAAGCAAACAATAAGAGTTCATTAACCCATTGTTGATCACCCAACTATGCAGCTAGCTACTAGTGTACATGGGCACACGTTCTCTTATCAACGCTATGTATAGAAGTACTGTTTGCTCTGCACCCATAGAATGACCTCTGTAGTCACGCAGTGGACAGTACTGGTTGCATCACTGCATCCCAGTGTAATGGCGTTCTCCTCATTCAAGACTGTCACAGCAGCTAGTGCAGCTAAGCACATCAAGCATATTTTATGGTGGAGTAAAAGGAAAAAAATGAAAAAAAGAAAAAACAGGACGGAGCTTCCCAGTCACTGCGGACACAGTCAAAGTGATGATAGTCAAGGCCGCCGCTTATGCTCATTGTATTCGTTCGCCGTAGTAAGCCTATCGTTTGAGTCTTAGAACACTGCGACCACGGCACCATTTGCACAGTCTGACATTACATCACTTCCGCCCAGACATGTGACCCATACTGGGAGAGTAGGACGAAGGCACTGACATTAACCACGTACATTCAACTTGTTAAATTACATTCAACAGTTGACAACAGTTGTGTATGTACAGTGGTAACAAGCTATTACTGTGCTGTAGATATATATATATTATTGCACTGTATACTACACACATGTATAGCTATATAGCATGGACAGAGGGTGTGACTAGTATAATACTGTACATAAGTAGTACATTGGTTATGTATACTATAGCTACAGCACCTTAATACTGCCTATTGTTTCCTATATCTCGTACACAGCAATGTGAGATCTATATACTCTTGTAACTTAAGAGGACAGGTGCTTAGCACATTCAGTGCATTAGCTAGCTAGCTATAGCCATCACTACACTTCACAATGCTGTTATCCTAATGTTAGTACGTACACACTGCAATAACTGGTAAAGCACTCCACTGCACAGCCATTTAATTAGAGGCAACAACTCAAATGCATTAGTTAAACTTTATCTACGTATATAGCTACACATGTAGAACAACTCAAAGTCCAGTCATTATAACAGTATGTTAAGGACAAATGACAGTCCAACTAAAGTTTGAAAGGCATAGAATTCGAGCCTCTAGAGAACAAAACTATAGGGAATAGCATGTTTCTGAGGGCTGCAGCAACACACATGTACATGTACAGTATGCTAGAATAAGGAAGTTCAACATACAAATGATAATACATTATTCAGTTTGTAAGGTGTTCCTTGGGGTCCTGGGTGGATGGTCTGCATCATAGTGGTAGCAGCGGATGCAAAACAATAGTATTTTCATTGCACTTTTCCGCAAACTCTTCACATACACCAAGATTAGGATTGGGGTAGGCCACAGCGATAGGTTGAGAAGGATTAGAGATACATAGAACACAACTACTCCAGGTACAGGTTTGTTGGGTAAAGAGAAGGCAACTACTGAGATGATTGCTGGTGAGACCTGTCCAACAAAATTGATGAGTCCTCCAAGGATTAGGAGTGCAGAGAGTTTAGCCATGGCCTTCATAAATGGTGCACTGCTGGACTCTGGCATTTTGTGCCTGAATAGATACACAAATATTGTAATTGGCACTGCTATGCTGATAAGCAGTGGAATGACTCCAAATACAAGGACATACATTCCCGCAAACAACTCATCTATGAAATTTTGGTCACCAACTGGGAGGCATGCAACGCCATCAATGTAGTCATTGTTTGATGGAAGGACCAGCAGACCAAGGTTGAATGAGAAGAAGCAAGCCATCCACAAGATGACAATGGACATTGCCAGCACAATTCTGTTGATGGCTACAATTCCCTTCCAGATTATGATGAGGACCACAACTGAGAAGGTAGCTGTGAGTGTCAGTCGTAGTGCTCCTGCACCGAATAGAGCCCAAAGGATGACAGAGCAGAAGTCCAGTGGTGGCGGAGAATGATCTGTGGTCACCAGCACCAAAGCTGTGAGATGGTCCAATGTGAGCAGGAACAACATCACTAAGCCAACAAGAAGGAAATTGGCTAGAATGAATCGAATCACTCCTGGTGTAACTTTGTCCACAGCAAAGGCAATAAGAATTGAAGTATCCAGAATTGCTGCTGGTAGAACAAACCCCACCAGCATTAGGACATTGAAGGCAATGAAACCAGGAACATCGAGCATTGTGCTGGCACTGCTGTAGTTGGTTTGGTTGCTGGTTAGGTTATCCATTGTTAAGCTGCAAGCTAGAGGCGAATCAGTCCAGCTAGTGGGACAGGATGTTGTACACTACACACAGTCACTTGTACAGTATATATATAGCAATCTGCATCTGAAGCAACAAAACTGTTGCGCATTTGTATGAGTTGGGAGAATGCTCTTTGATTATTCACAGTGACACACCATGGATGCCCTTAAGGTGTGTATGTAGGTTATGTGACTGCTTGCATTGATGGCCAGATATTCTGACATGAATTTGCAGTATAAATGTCTTTCATATTATGGGTATCTTGGCTACATGTCATGCCAAATAGAGAACACATCAACCCTTATGTACTGTATATGTATATTTCACAAGCATTTTTGAAATATGTTTACTGCATCAATCAGTAAGTATAATGTTATAGAATTGAATGAACTAAGTATATTCCCATAGTCCCACAAGTCATATTTCCTACATAGCACACAGACTGTGCTTCAGAAGCTCATCATGACAGTCTGTGCACAACAGGTACGTATTGTAGGGGCTGCTGTGAGTGGCCAAGTTGTGTTCTTACACACACACACACACACACACACACACACACACACACACACACACACACACACACACACACACGCACATTGTGCCATCCTTCATTACAAAGTATACACGTACAAACGCAGACATGTGTTTGAGTGAGTGTCCAAGTGGGACTGTATGTGTGTACATAATGATCTGTGTGTCGGTGTGTGTGGTTGGTTGTGTGCACATCTGGGCACAAATGTTTGCTATAGGACTTGAATGCTATGTGAACACTCCTCCATACAACCTGGCATGAACAAAACAGCACTATAGATAATGTGTACCTGTGACTTTGAATGGGCTTGAATGAGTACTATACTGTAGCTTATCTACGTCGTTGTACTCCTAGGTTCATTGCAGTATGCTGGGAAAGTGTGCCAAGTGCGAATTCAAGTATGAATGGAACAGTTAGTGGCTCAGTGATATGGCCTACAAGGTTTCCTGATCCAATCAGTCAAACAATGGAGTTGTTCCACCCATTGTATATCACATGTGACCCAACCCTCCTGCTGATACAATAATATATCACTACCCATCGTCACACTACAGTGCACTGAACATACAGGTACTGTATGTGTGTATATATCTGCTTTGGATTTCACAACTTAATGTATTTGTTCTGCACAAGATGGTCGTACAGTGCAAGTGGACATGGCAGATAATGACACAACTAATTCAGTCCTAGTGAACTGTGGTATACAAGAACATTATTACACATGTGTATGAGTGCATACAGTCCAGGGCAGGAAGTTGGAGATACACACACACACACACACACACACACACACACACACACACACACACACACACACACACACACACACACACACACACACATACACACACACACACACACACACACACACAACACACACACATACACACACACACACACACACACACACACACACACACACACACACACACACACACACACACACACACACACACACACACACACACACACACACACACACACACAATCTGTTAGGCCTCATCTGAAGCCACAAAACCACAGGACCATCTGGCATGCAAGTCTATAGGATGGCACTGGGTGGGTGTGAGTGAATGACAATACAGTGGACAGCTACTTGATACCATGCTTCACTCTGATGGCTTTCACCCAGCAGCTGACACTTTTATATATCATCCCACTTCACAAATATAATAGCAGCTTGTGTTACAAAAAATATTCATAATATATAATTTACTGCTGCTGAAAGCTGTATTTGTACATCAACTTGGTTAATAGTTGTGATGCCATTTCAAATTAATCAGTACACATTAATCAGTACACATTCTTATTCAGTAATGTAGGTAACAACAAATGACAATTAATCATTGTGTTCATTGTCCCTCTCCAACTTAATTAAACTGCAGTTTAACTACACTAGTTAAGGGCAAAGCAAAAAGTCATAAACTGCATAATGTAAGTACGAATTAGACATGTGTGAAATCTAGTGAAAGCTCTCTGTCTTCATGGTAGTGCTTGGTTCTTGGCCTGCACTATGTTGGCGGCAACAGACAAGGAACAGCAACAAATTCTTCATTCTTGCATTCAAGCCCTTCACGTACACCAAGATGAGGATTGGGGTAGGCCACAGCGACAGGCTAAGGACAGTGAGGAACACATAGGAAACAGTCAATCCGGGAATAGATCCAGAAGAAGCAGCAGCTACTGAGAGAAAAGCTGGTGAGGCTAGTCCAAGAAAATTAATGGACCCTCCAAGGATGAAGAGTGCTGAAAGTTTGGCCATGGCCTTCATGAAGGGTGTGTTACTCGACTCTGTTGTTCTGTGTCTGTAAATGTATACAAAAATTACAATCGGCATTGCTGTTCCAGTAAGCAGTGGAATGACTCCAAAGACAGAGACATACATAAATGTACAAATATGGACCACAGTATCTCCATTGCCAGTTGGGAGACAAGTTACACCCTCAACAAAGGCACTGACATGTGGTATTGCCAGTAATGGGATGTTAAGTGAGAAGAAACACGCTATCCACAGAATGATGACAGATATCAGTAATGCTTTTTTGTTAATAGCTTTAACCCCTTTCTGGACCATGATGAAGATCACAATAGAGAAAGTAGCTGTGAGTGTCTGCCGTAGTGCTCCTGCACCGAATAGTGCCCAAAGGATGACAGAGCAGAAGTCCAGTGGTGGTGGAGGATGATCTGTGGTCACCAGCACCAAAGCCATGAGATGCTCCAGAGTGAGCAGGAACAACATCACTAAGCCAACAATGAGTATATTACCCAGAGTGAATCGAATCACTCCTGGTGTAACTTTGTCCACAGCCAAGACCACAAGAATGGAGATATCCAAGGTTGCTACTGGCAACATACACCCCACCAGCATTAGGACATTGAAGGCAATGAAACCAGGAACATCAAGCATTGTGCTGGCACTGCTGTGGTTGGTTTGGTTGGTGGTTAGGTTGTCCATTACTGCACTCAGACTGCAAAGGATGATTGAGATTATCAAGTGAAACATGCCCTTGTATATTACAACTTGGGATGTACATACTGAATAGAACCATTGTGGTGGTACCAGTGGAATTAGTAGGAGGCAGCCAATGTACAATGCAAGGAATTAGGGTGTATAGGGTGTGTTCTGTACACTGCTGTATACTGGTGTATGGGCACAATTGAACACATACCACATAATTATGCAAGGTATTGTACCGTATATGGTGTGAGCTTTAAGCAAAATGGCACTTACAATTCAGTGCAATGGCCTATCTATAGGTCTCAAATTACCTTCATACTTTGATCACTGACATGTGTCTACCCACCCACCCACCCATCCACCCACGTACCATATGATATGATGTGCATCATGTTACACCTGGTGCTATAGCTCATGAACAGCTGCTGCCCTTTCCCATTACTGTGCACACACCGTACAAAATTATACTAACGTGTGAATGAGATTCGAGAGAACTTGAATGATAGGGAACAAAAGTGCAGACATGTAGGAAAGAAGGTAGAGGTAGACACATTACCCCTGTAGTAATGTGCAGCTGCATGTGCAAAATATATAGCCATGACTTAGCCCAGCCACAGGTATGTATAAATAAAGGGATGTCACATTCAATTTACACCTCCAAATACAGGGATAGGAATGAGAAGGTAGAGCCACATAGCTGGAGTTGAACCTACCTGACCTACTGTACACTGTATATAACACAGAGCGCCAGCCATTGAGCTACTCATCCCTGTGACCAGTGGCCATTTGCCCTCTCCTAAGCCTTATGTACCAGCCATGCACAGGCTGACTGCATGCTGCATCCCAAACCTGCACAGCTGAAGCTACACAATAGAAGAAAAGTTAACCATAGGTAACTTGCATGCTTATTTGTGAATGAACATACGTTGTACGGTGTCGTGTTGGAGCAAAGGCCGTGCACATTCACTGTAATCAGAGAGGAATAGCTATAATATAGGGCCACTTTTATAGATTTTGTCCTATTATGAGAACTTTTGCAAAAATGAAACTGTCTGCAGAAAGTGTTTGCACTGCACTGAAACACTCCTGTGAATTTCTAATTTTCATTTGCATAATTACAATCTTGGATAAATCAGGATGAGGGTTGGAGTGGGCCACAGTGACAGACTGAAGAGGGTGAGGGACGTGTAGAAGACATAAATTTTATCCAGACACTTGTTGAATGGACACAGGGAAAGCTACTATTGAGGTAACAGCTAGTATAATTCCCTTTCCAATAAAGTTGATGAGCCCTCCAAGGACAAGGAGAGAAGATAGCTCTACCATGGCCTTCAAAATAGTGCATTACTTGACTCATTAGCTTTGTGTTTGAAGATATACAGGAAAGCTGTAGCTGTCATTATGATGCTGACAAGCAAGGGAATCACTCCAAAAGCTAAGATGTACAGTGTCATACGTAAACACATAATCACTATTTATATACTGAATGACAAGGAGCACACTGTCGACAGGATCACAATAGATATGACCAGTGCAATCTTGTTAATAGCTTCAATCCCTTTCCAGATCAAATAGGATGACAGAGCAGAAGTCTAGTGGTGGCAGAGGATGATCTGTGATCGCCAATACTAGAGCTGTGAGATGCTCCAAATTGAGTAGGAACAGCATCAATAAGCCAACAAGAAGGAAATTGTCTAGAATGAATCGAACCTATCCTGGTGTTACTTTGTCCACAACAATTGCAAGAGCAACCAGAATAGAGATTTCCAGAATTACTGTAGGAAGAATATACCCAACCAGCATGAAGGCATTGAAGGCAATGAGACCAGGAGCATCAACCGTTGTGCTGTCATCACTGTAGACTAGAAAATGGTTGGATATGTCAATAAGAGCCCCTTGAAAGCAGTGCGTTATAAAACAAACAATGCGTTATATGCTTCCAAATAAGGCAATTGTGCTTTATCCGGTGCATTCCAAGAGAATGACGCACAGTTGCTTCCTTTGATGTATGGCTTCCTCATGTAGCAATGTATGTATATACGTACATATGTAACAATTTGAAAGCTAATTGCACTTGTGTGATTGCTATTCACAGGCATATAATAAATTATACATGTGTAGGGTATATATGTAGCTAGTGTTGGCCAGGCATTGCATTAATTTGCATATAATAATTATAACTGTGTCCACTGTATATAACACAGAGCTTCAGTCACTGAGCTACTCATACTACTACTGTGAGGGCAATACAGTCCCTGTATGTGGAGTGTGAGGCGAGAGTGAGGGTGGGGAAGAGACATTCGGAGTGGTTTGAAGTGGACCAGGGGGAATCGCCATGGCTGTTGTGTTTTTGGACACTATTGTGAAGGAAGCAAGAAAGGGGTTTGTAGAAGGTGTGAGGCCATGCAGGGGATGAGATGGTTGATGTTCTACTTTTTGCAGACGACGTGGTGCTGGTGGCTGGCAGTGAAGAGTCCCTACAAATGAATTTGAAGAAATTGGACAAGGCATTGACGGAGTGGGAAATGAAAATAAATTGGGAGAAGACGGAAGTAATGATGGTGGGGAAGGAGAGAGGACATTGTTGTGTGCAAGTTTGGGACAGGAAGTTTGGAAGTTTGCTGTAGGACTTGAATGCTATGTGAACACTCCTCCATACAACCTGAACATAAGTAAACCACACCATAGATAATGTGTAAATGTGACCTTGAATGGGCTTGAACGAGTACGTGTCAAGAACACTTGTAACTACATATGTTCTCAGAGTGAGGATCACATGCACGTATTGCTTATGTACATACATTGCTGTACTCCTAAGTTCATTGCAGTATACTGGGAAAGTGTGCCAAGTGTGAATTCAAGTATGAATGGAACAGTTAGTGGCTCTGTGATATGGCCTACGTACAAGGTTTCCTGATCCAATCAGTCAAACAATGGAGTTGTTCCACCCATTGTATATCACATGTGACCCAACCCTCCTGCTGATGCAATATGTATTATACAGTATATTTCCCACCCTTACACTACAGTGCACTGAACATACAGGTTCTATATGTGTGTATATAACTGCTTTGGATTTCACAGCTAAATATGCAATGCATTCCCAACTTACTGTACTTGTTCTGTGCAGGATGGTCATACAGCTAGTGCAAGTGGACATGACAGATAATGACATTATGCATAACTGCGTACATTCAATTGGTGCAGGAAGTTGGGGATATCAGGTAAGACTAACGTTATGGCATGCAAGACTATAGGATGGCACTGGGTAGGTGTGAGCGGATGCATGATATTACAGAGGGCATCTACTCGATATTATACTTCACTCTAACGGCTTCCACCCATCAACTGCATGACACTTTACTATAACACCTCATTTCACAATAACAATAGCAACTTGTGTTACAATATTCATAGAAATTAATCATTTACTGCTGCATAAGCTGTATTTGAACATCTCCTTGGCAAATAGATGTGATGCAAATGATTGAAATGAACACTAGCTACGTACAACCAATACATTTAATGCAGCACATTTCAACCCAAGGGCCTTTGCCTACTGCCTCTACATAGAACTGACATGGAGGCATGCATGCTCTATGTACTGTATTTAGTCATTTCAAATGAAATAAGTGCACATTCTTATTCAATGTGGTAGGTATAGTAGCAATAAATGACAGTAAATCATTGTGTTCATTGTCCCTCTCTAACTTAATTAAATTACAGTTTAACTACACTAGTTAGGGGTAAGTACATAATCACGTAAGTACGAATTAGACATGTTTGAACATGTGTGAAAACTAATGAAAGCTCTATGTCTTCGTGGTAATGCTTGATTCTCGGTCTACACTATATTTGTGGTAACAGACAAGGAGCAGCAACAAATTCTTCATTCTTGCATTCAAGCCCTTCACGTACATCAAGATGAGGATAGGGGTAGGCCACAGCGACAGGCCAAAGACAGCGAGGAACACATAGGAAACAGTCAATCCGGAAATAGATTCAGAATTAGAAGAAGCAGCTACTGAGATAAAAGATGGCGAAGCTTGTCCAAGAAAATTAATGGACCCTCCAAGGATGAAGAGTGCTGAAAGTTTGGCCATGGCCTTCATGAAGACTGTGTTACTTGACTCTGTTGTTCTGTGTCTAAAAAGGTATACAAAAATTGCAATCGGCATTGCTGTTCCAATAAGCAGTGGAATAACTCCAAAGACAGAGACATACACTGCTGCACAAATATGGACCACAGTATCTCCATTGCCAGTTGGGAGACAAGTTACACCCTCAACAAAGGCACTATTATGTGGTATTGCCAGTAATGGGATGTTGAGTGTGAAGAAACACACTATCCACAGAATGATGACAGATATCAGTAATGCTTTTTTGTTAATAGCTTTAATCCCCTTCCGGACCATGATGAAGATCACAATAGAGAAAGTAGCTGTGAGTGTCAGTCGAAGTGCTCCTGCACCAAATAGTGCCCAAAGGATGACAGAGCAGAAGTCCAGTGGTGGTGGAGGATGATCTGTGGTCACCAGCACCAAAGCCATGAGATGCTCCAGAGTGAGCAGGAACAACATCACTAAGCCAACAACGAGTATATTACCCAGAGTGAATCGAATCACTCCTGGTGTAACTTTGTCCACAGCCAAGACCACAAGAATGGAGATATCCAAGGTTGCTACTGGCAACATACACCCCACCAGCATTAGGACATTGAAGGCAATGAAACCAGGAACATCGAGCATTGTGCTGGCACCGCTGTAGTTGGTTTGGTTGGTGGTTAGGTTGTCCATTACGGCACTCAGTCTACAAGGGATGATTGAGATTACCAAGTGAAACATTCCCTTGTATATTACAACTTGGGATGTACATACTGAATAGAACCATTGTGGTGGTACCATTGGAATTAGTAGGAAGCAGCCAATGGCTTAAGGGTGTATAAGGTGTGTTCTGTACACTGCTGTATACTGGTGTATGGGCAGAATTGATTACATATACCGCATATACAAGGTATATCGTGTATAGTGTGAACTGGAAACAAAATTGCATAGATCATCATTACAATTCAGTGCAATGGCCTATCTATAGGTCTCAAATTACCTACTTTGATCACTGACATTTGCCCACCCACCCATCCACCCACGTACAATATGATATGATGTGCAGCATGCTACACCTGGTAGAGCTATGGCTCATGAACAGCTGTTGCCCTTTTCTATTACTGTGCACACACCGTACAAAACTATACCACCGTGTGAATGAGATTGGAGAGAACTTGAATGATAGGGAATGAAAGTGCAGACATGTAGGAAAGAAGATACATAATTATAGAGGTAGACACATTACCACCATAGCGACATGCAGCTGTGCAAACTGTATAGCCATGAGTTAGTCCAGCCGCAGGTATGGATTAATTAAAGGATGTCAAATTCAAATCACAACTTCATATACAGGGGTAGGAATTAGAAGGTAGATTAGCCACATAGCTGGAGTTAAACTTGTGACCTACACTGTATATAACACAGAGCGCTAGCCACTGAGCTACTCATCCTGTGACCAGTGGCCATTTACCCTCTCTTAAGCCTTATGACCAGCCATGGGCTGACTGCATGCTGCAGCCCAAACCTGTGCAACTGAAGATAATGACTAGTGCAAACGTTAGACATAGGTAACTTGCCTGCTTACTTATGATCATGTTAGAGTATACAGTATATTGGTTGTGCATAGTTGTGGTAGTTACAGAGGAAGCCTATAGCTAGGGCCACCTCTTGGAATTTTGTTGTATAGAGAACTTTTTGCAAACTGCCTGTTTACTCCTGTTCTCTCCTATGTATAGATATAGGAAAGATGCAGAATGTACACCCTGTACAGTACATCTCTACATAGATTGTGCTACGTACTTCAAGACTACGTGGCTACATGCCATGCCCAGTAGAAACACATCAACCCTTATGTATATTCACAAGTGTTTTGAAATATGCTTACTGCATCAATCAGTAAGTATAATGTTATAGAATTGAATGAACTAAGTATATTCCCATAGTCCCACAAGTTGGTATGGAGTCATATTTCCTACATAGCACACAAACTGTGCTTCAGAAGCTCATCATGACAGTCTGTGCACAACAGGTACATATTGTAGGGGCTGCTGTGAGTGGCCAAGTTGTGTTCTTACACACACACACACACAGTGTGTCATCATTCATTACAAAGTATACACGTACAAACGCAGACATCATGTGTTTGATTGAGTGTCCAAGTGGGACTGTATGCGATTACATAATGATCTGTGTGTCGGTGTGTGTGGTTGGTTGTGTGCACATCTGGGCACAAATGTTTGCTATAGGACTTGAATACTATGTGAACACTCCTCCATACAACCTGAACATGGGAAAACAACACCAAAGATAATGTGTACATGTGACTTTGAATGGGCTTGAATGAGTGCGTGTTAAGAACACTTGTAACTTCACATGGTCTCAGAGTGAGGATCACATGCATCTATTGCTTATGTACATACATTGCTGTGCTCCTAGGTTCATTGCAGTATGCTGGGAAAGCGTGCCAAGTGCGAATTCAAGTATGAATGGAACAGTTAGTGGCTCTGTGATATGGCCTACAAGGTTTCCTGATCCAATCAGTCAAACAATGGAGTTATTCCACCCATTGTATATCACATGTGACCCAACCCTCCTGCTGATACAATAATATATCACTACCCATCGTCACACTACAGTGCACTGAACATACAGGTACTGTATGTGTGTATTATTACTATATAACTGCTTTGGATTTCACAGCTAAATATGCATTGCATTCCCAACTTACTGTACTTGTTCTGTGCAGGATGGTTGCACTGTTAGTAGACATGACAGATAGTAACACAATTCTGTCCTAACTGTAATATACAGTACAATAACATTATTGCACATTATTGCACATTGTATGGGTGTGTACAATTCTGGGCAGGAAGTTGGGGTTAGCAGGCGAGACTAACACTGATACAGAAGTATACACACACACACACACGCACACACACACACACACACACACACACACACACACACACCACACACACACACACACACACACACACACACCACACACACACACACACACACATACACACACACACACACCACACACACATTTATTGTCTTACACCTTATGAACTCCTGCATGTAATTCCCAATTCATTGTTTATTGTCTTGTCCTTGTTTTTCTCTTTGTGTCTGGGTACCTTTAGGATAAAGGCATTCCCAGTTAAAATAAGACTTCCAATCCAATACACCACACACACAGCACACACATAACACACACAACACAAATACACACACACACACAACACACACACCACCACACACACACACACACACACACACACACACACACACACACACACACACACACACATGCACACACACACACACTCTAATTAGAACATCCTCTAGGCTGATTGCGGTGATGCAAGTGACTGAAATGAACACAAGATACAACCAAAACATTAAATGCAGCACATTTCAACCCAAGGCCTTTGCCTACTGCCTCTACATAGAACTGACATGGAGGCATGCATGCTCAGCTGTACTTACAGTATTTAGTCATTTCAAATGAAATAAGTGCACATTCTTATTCAATGTGGTAGGTACAGTAGCAGCAAATGACAGTAAATCATTGTGTTCATTGTCCCTCTCTAACTTAATTGAATTGCAGTTTAACTACACTAGTTAGGGGCAAGTATATAATTATGTAAGTACAAATTAGACATATTTGAACATGTGTGAAATCTAGTGAAAGCTCTCTGTCTTCATGGTAATGCTTGATTCTAGATCTACACTATATTGGCGGTAACAGACAAGGAACCTCAGCAAATTCTTCATTCTTGCATTCAAGCCCTTCACGTACACCAAGATGAGGATAGGGGTAGGCCACAGCGACAGGCCAAAGACAGTGAGGAACACATAGGAAACGGCCAATCCGGGAATGGGTTTATTGGGAGCAGAAAAAGCAGCCAATGAGATAATAGCTGGTGAGGTTTGTCCAAGAAAATTAATGGACCCTCCCAAGATAAAGAGTGCTGAAAGCTTGGCCATGGCCTTCATGAAGGGTGTGTTACTTGACTCTGTTGTTTTGTGTCTGTAAATGTATACAAATATTGCAATTGGCATTGCTGTGCCAATAAGCAGTGGAATGACTCCAAAGACAGAGATATACACTGCTGCAGAAATATCATCCACAATATTTCCTTCGCCAACTGGGAGACAAGCTACTCCTTCGATAAAGGCATTGTTATTTGGTATTGCCAGTAATGGGATGTTGAGTGTGAAGAAACACACTATCCACAGAATGATGACAGATACCAGTAATGCTTTTTTGTTAATAGCTTTAACCCCCTTCCGGACCATGATGAATACCATAATTGAGAAAGTAGCTGTGAGTGTCTGCCGTAGTGCTCCTGCACCGAATAGGGCCCAAAGGATGACAGAGCAGAAGTCCAGTGGTGGTGGAGGATGATCTGTGGTCACCAGCACCAAAGCCATGAGATGCTCCAGAGTGAGCAGGAACAACATCACTAAGCCAACAACGAGTATATTACCCAGAGTGAATCGAATCACTCCTGGGGTAACTTTGTCCACAGCCAAGACCACAAGAATGGAGATATCCAAGGTTGCTACTGGCAACATACACCCCACCAGCATTAGGACATTGAAGGCAATGAAACCAGGAACATCGAGCATTGTGCTGGCACCGCTGTAGTTGGTTTGGTTGCTGGTTAGGTTGTCCATTATGGCACTCAGTCTGCAAGGGATGATTGAGATTACCAAGTGAAACATGCCCTTGTATATGTACATACTGAATAGAACCATTGTGGTGGTACCAGTGGAATTAGTAGGAGGCAGCCCATGCACAATGCAAGGAATTAGGGTGTATTGGGTGTGTTCTGTACACTGCTGTATACTGGTGTATGGGCACAATTGATTACATACCGCATATACAAGATATATTGTATATGGTGTGAACTAGAAACAAAATGGCCTACACTGTGGATCATATTATTACAATTCAAGGCAATGGTCTATCTATAGGTCTCAAATTACCTTCATGCTTTACATATACATCACTGACATGTGTCCACCCACCCATCCACCCACGTACAATAATGTGCATCATGTTATATCTGGTGCTATGGCTCATGAACAGCTGTTGCCCTTTTCTATTACTGTGCACACACCGTACAAAACTATACCACCGTGTAAATGAGATTTGAGAGAACTTGAATGATAGGGAACAAAAGTGCAGACATGTAGGAAAGAAGATACATATAGAGGTAGACACATTACCACCATAGCAACATGCAGCTGTGCAAACTGTATAGCCATGAGTTAGTCCAGCCGCAGGTATGGATTAATTAAAGGATGTCAAATTCAAATTACAACTTCAAATACAGGGGTAGGAATGAGAAGGTAGATTAGCCACATAGCTGGAGTTAAACTTGTGACCTACACTGTATATAACACAGAGCTTCAGCCACTGAGCTACTCATCCCGTGACCAGTGGCCATTTACCCTCTCTTAAGCCTTATGACCAGCCATGCACAGGCTGACTGCATGCTGCAGCCCAAACCTGCACAACTGAAGCTAAACATTAGTGGAAACATTAGCCATAGGTAACTGCATGCTTACTTGTGAATGAACATGTTAGCTTATCAGTCATGCTAGAGTAAGGGTTGTGCATATCTATGCATAATGGAGAGGATGACTACTAGGGTCTCCTCTTAGAATTTTGCCCTAGAGAGAGTTTTCTGCAAAATATTAAACTGTCAGCGTAAAGTGTTTGCTCTGCACCGAAACACTCCTGTAAATGTCTACTTGGCATTTATAAATGCCACATAATTACAATCGTTTTCCAGCAGGCCTAGGTTACCCACTTCTCCAGTGTATAGATATAAAAATAATGTAATATGTACACCCTGTACAGTGCATCTCTACATAGATTGTGCTACGAACCTTAATTCAGTTTAGTCAGGCGTCGCGTGACTCTTTCCCGGAGGGTCAAGTCTGTTATAGGGTAGCTACGCCATTTCCGGGACAGCGCCAATACCCGGACATTCTGCAAATTATAATGTACGTCGCACGAAACAGGCAGGCAAGACTTCCAGCTAACGCCATGTTTGGTTGATACTTGCACTAGCAGGGTTTAAGAATCCGCAGCCAAAACGGGACGAGTGTCCTTCGTTCGGCGGCTGGACACCGATTCCTTCTCCCCTATCTCTTCCGGAGCGTCAAGAATTGGCAGGAAGTAGGAGGAGATAAGAATTGCACTATCTTCGATTGCGCGCCAAATTCGAGCGGTTGGCCGGATCTGCTTACGGAACGATACATTGAACTCATTGGTAATCGAACTGCATGCGCTACAATAGAAACTAACTTCTGTGCTTGAGATAAGTTAGTAAAATTCAATACATATTAGTCACTATGAGTGTATCGTGTTTCAAGATGGCGGATATGTTGTGACATCACCGTGGATTCGTTCAGATTCGTTCAGATTGTTCAGAGTTGCTGTTCAGAGTATCTCAGAGTATCCTCAGAGACAGGTATCGATGCCTCAATGCTGCCGATGCAACGGTAGCGGGCGTTGTAACAAATGCATTTGCTACAAGTCGGGAAGACGTTGTACCGATTGTCTTCCCCATCGCGTGAATCGTTGCGAGAATCGCGCTGAACCAAATCATGATGAATCAGCAACACTCGGTGGTAGAACATGTCAGACAGCAGAGGAATTGGCCAAGGAAGACAGGCAGGCAGGTGATGGCTTTCAACTCGCGAGCCACAACGATCTCCCACATTTCAACACCACCAATCTCCCCAACTTTGTTTGGGGGGATACTGATGGGGAGACCCTCTCATCGCGTCTGAAGAAGGCGTATGAAGAGGTAGTAAGCTGGAAGCGAAACCTCTTTGAGGTCCCAAGGGGGAAGGCAGGAACTGACTTTGTCTCAGAAGTGACCCGACTGATAGAGGCTTACAATGATGCCACAGCACTAGAAAGCATTGCCTTGAAAGCAGTAATGGTGATGCCCAGCTTGTTACTTCAGAGGCCTCATGCCAGGTCCAGCACCAAAGACAACATCCGGTGCTTGGAGGAAAGGCTGTCAAAATGGAAGAAGGGAGACCTTGATTCACTTGTCCACGAAGGTCGTACTGTCCAAAGTCAACTGAACACTCACCAGATTCAGCACCAAGATGAAGGGAGAACGGCAAGGTCCTTCGAAAAGTTGGTTTCTGCAGGCAATGTCAAGGCTGCAATGAGATTGATTACTGAACATCAGGATAGGGGATGTCTACCTTTAGACAGCCTTCAACCTGATGGAAGG
Source organism: Ianthella basta (assembly GCA_964019415.1). NCBI lineage: Eukaryota > Metazoa > Porifera > Demospongiae > Verongiida > Ianthellidae > Ianthella > Ianthella basta. The sequence continues at coordinate 3,517,001 of OZ025888.1, forward strand.
ACAGTAAAGCAGCACCTTCAAGACAAACATCCACCAGGACGGCCAGCGATACCCTCAGCGATTAGTGACAGCCCTCCGGCCGCTGAACCCCATGAAGTAATTTTTGATCAGATAGATGGCCCCTTGATCCGCTCCATTGTCCAAGGAATGGATGGCTCAGCCGGACCCTCAGGGCTCAATGCGGGCAATTGGAAGAGAATGTGCTCCTCCTTCCGGAGAACCTCAGAAGATCTGTGCAAGTCCATTGCCAGACTAGCCAGGAGATTGTGCACTGGATATGTTGACCCAGAAGGAATATCTGCCCTGGTTGCCTGCCGCCTCATAGCACTTGACAAATGCCCAGGAGTGAGACCAGTTGGGATTGGCGAGACATTGAGGCGTCTCATATCTAAGGCAGTCCTTCAGGTAGCAAGAGATGACATCCAACGAGTGGTGGGCTGTTTACAGCTATGTGCAGGGCAGGAGGCAGCATGTGAAGCCGGAATACTAGCAATGAGGAGCCTGTTTGAAGATGGCACTGTGGAGGCTGTCCTTTTGGTAGATGCTTCTAATGCTTTCAACTCCCTAAACAGAGAGGCTGCCCTTCGGAACACCCACATTCTCTGCCCCATACTAGCCCCAATGCTAACAAACACGTACCGGAGCCCAGCTAGACTGTTCATCGGGGGAGATCACATTCTATCGCAAGAGGGTACCACACAGGGAGACCCACTGGCTATGGCTATGTACGCCCTTGGTACCCTACCCCTCATCCTGAAACTTCAGAATGATGTAACACAAGCCTGGTATGCTGACGATGCCACAGCCGGAGGAGAGATAACAGGCCTACGTAGATGGTGGGAAAAGCTCGAAGCAATTGGCCCACAGTATGGATACCACCCCAACCCAAACAAGACCTGGCTGGTGGTCAAACCAGAACATCTACCAGCAGCAGAAGAACAGTTCCATGAAACAGGAGTGAAGATCACAACCCAAGGGCAGAGACATCTTGGGGCTGCAATTGGTTCCAGGAACTTTGTGGAGGACTTTGTCCGGGAGAAGGTCTTAGTTTGGGTATCCGAGATTGAGAAGCTATCAAGGATTGCCAGCTTCCAACCCCAGGCAGCACACACAGTCTTTACACACGGACTGATGCATAGATGGACTTTCCTAATGCGTACAGTTCCAGGTGTGGAGGAATTGTTCCAACCATTGGAAGAGGTTATCCGCCATCAATTCCTACCGGCGTTGACTGGTAGAAAGGCTCTCAGTGATTCTGAGAGAGCGCTGCTGGCCTTGCCAGCAAGGCATGGAGGACTCGGCATCCCCATACCTACAGCAGCTGCCCAGCGCCAGTTCCTGGCCTGTTCTTCCATTAGTGCACCATTGGTGGAGGTCATCAAACAGCAGAACACGAACTACCCTATGGAAGTTCGCCTGAAACAGAGACACGCAAAGGCTGCCATTCGCACCAACAACCGCAATGATGCTGCCGAAGAGGCGATGGGACTCAAGCCTAAGCTGTCCAATGCCCAACAGTGTGCCATGGAGCAAGCCAGCGAGAAGGGGGCCTCTTCATGGTTGACCGCCCTTCCGCTGGCGAAGTATGACTTCTGCCTCCACAAGCAGGCATTCAGGGATGCCTTATGCCTCCGATTTGGATGGACACCAACTCGACTTCCATCCCACTGCCCATGTGGAAAGCTATTCACTGTTGATCATGCCTTCAGTTGCCCTAATGGAGCCCTGCCATCTATCCGCCATGACCGAATCCGGGACATCACTGCTAATTTCCTGACAGAAGTCTGCCCGAACGTTGGCCTCGAGCCCACTCTCCAGCCCCTGACTGGAGAGAGCTTCCCCCTCCGTAGTACCAATACGGAAGAAGGGGCAAGGCTTGACATCAAGGCCCAGAACTTCTGGGACAACAGCCAGAGAAGTGCCTTCTTTGATGTTAGAGTGTTTAATTCCTTTGCCCCCACCAACAGCTCATCCTCAACCAGCTCCACATATCGCAGACATGAAAGAGAAAAAAGGAGAGCGTATGAGCAGAGAGTCCTGCAAGTTGAACATGGAACCTTCACTCCATTGGTCCTGTCCTCAAGTGGTGGTTGGGGCCCCTCTGCCACAGTTGCCTTCAGAAGACTGGCTGGCCTCATCGCCACCAAGCATGGACAATCCTACAGCACGACACTGAGTTTCATCAGATGCAAGATTGGATACTCACTCATACAATCAGGAATCATGTGCCTGCGTGGACCGAGATCGTCATTCCATGCCCCTGCCAAGGCCATCAGCCTCGAGGAACACCCCCTGGACCTCATCCGCCAGGAGGTGCGCCTGTATTGACTGACCCAACTATCTTCATTCACCTCATCTATGCTATTACATTAACAAACACATACTTTACACATCACCTTTGTTATCGCCGTTATGTTAACTATTGTATACATTACACATACATATTAGTCACTGCAGTTGCCAATAGTTGGACAGCAGCAAAAAATTCATACTTTGGTTGCTGATTTAAATTCACAGACGATAGCTAGGCAGTGAAGGCAGACTTACATGTGGAGATTGATACTGGAGAGGCGGACGAAGGTTTTTGCACCACCTGTGAAACTGACGAAGAGGGCACTTGGATTTGCCGTGACAGTTCCAAATGGCACCATCTTTGTTGAGTAGGACTATCTGACTCTAGCAACCTTGTCCAGTCCTTTTGGAAGTGCGCTGAACGTTGATCCATGGCTGTATTACTGATCTTATCCACTTAAACGAAGTTTAAATGAAAGCGCCGTAATTTCCAATGCCTGTCCCACTTTAGGAAAAATGTCCGGGAGTAGGGAAAATGGCGGGAGCTACTGAGGATGGTGTCGCTAGGCGATCTCGATGAAACGGCTGGTTTTCTCGCCACCTCTAGAGGAACAAATGTTTTACCAGTAAACTTAAGCGGTTTATCTGCTGATTTACACCCTTTCCTGACTTCTCTCGCTGGTTTATCGTTAGCTGTCCCGGAAATGGCGTAATTACCCTATTTGACTAGTACACCGCAATGTATGACGTATTTGTATCCGCGGATGGCTGTAGAAAAGAGTGCGTTCTATAGAAGCCGGCTAGATATTGGCTGCGCAGCTATGAATCCAGAGCAGCTTCAGGTTGTGTCTGGCATTATTTCTGGTAGGGATGTTTCCCAACTGATTGTGGGAAGAGCCAGGTACTCGACCTACTGGTTTACCTACTGGCGACCTACCATGAATTTTGTCTTGTTGTCGATTGCTCCCTTTAAGCCTGACCGCTATGAAACATCAGGTGATCAGCGATGTTATTTGGAGCTTTTACCTGATTGCAAAACTTTAAGCACTAACTTATTATTTCATTTGCATATTTTGGGCCACAGCGCAAGCATTGCATTCCGCAAGCCAAAGAAATAGACCTGACGTGAGCCTTCCCTTTAGTGGTGAGCCAGAGGGATCATGTACACGATGCCTAACTACCTTCAATTGACTTTCGATGTCCAAAAATTACAAAAAAATCGGTCACGACCATTGAGACCTAGCCTGCATGTTACATCATCATCATTAGGAAAGAATGGCTACTGTATTGTAAATAATTCTAATTAATATGTGAATGTTTCCATTCAGTGTCCCTCTTCCTCCTCTGGTATGTATGGCATATAGCCTTTTAAGAAGCTGACGCTTTCTCTTACGTGCACTCCAGGTTGACTTTGGCTGCATGCGCTGCCATCTTCAATGCATCGAATGAATCCCACCCATGGCCTTTAATAATTATTATTGTTCTTCGCTGTCACCGTTTGGCTAGTTTCGCCAAAGTGCGCTAATACATTAAGATGGGAATAGCCATTTTATTGAGCACCTTCCTAAATAGACGTCACGAGCGTGACGCTTGATAGTATACGTTTGTAAAGTCTACCATTCATGATCAGTGTCCCTACTCCTCTTATGAAGCATGGCATATAGCCTTTTTAAAAGCTGACATACCTTAGCTTGCCTTCCACTGTCTCTTCAGCTTTGAATGGTGTGGCTGTCAGTGATAGAGACAAGGTCCTGTATGAAGTGCAAACATAGACTAGCCTTATTAGCAGCATAGGTGCAAATAGGTGCAAATAACACGTTCAAAGTTAGACAGAGATACTGTTACTGTCACTGTAGTACACTTGTTCCGTAAATTTCTGTACATACGAAGTTTTACGAAACGAGTCTACAGAATGCTCTCAATTATACTGTTGTTTTAGGGTTGGTTGCAAAACTTCGAGTGTTGGGCTTGCACATGATGGTCATTATGACCAACGAAATTGATGCATTCATTGAATGGTGCGGCTGTCAGTGATAGAGACAAGATCCTGTATGAAGTGCAATCATAGATTAGCTTTATTAAGAACATATTTGATGAAACAGCAACTAGCACGTTCAATGTTAGACAGAGATAGTGTTAGTGTTACACCTGTTTGACATCTCTTTGAAGCACTTTCACGTCAATACTGTATGCATGCCAACGAGAACTATAGCATTATTCACTTCAGTTGCCATAGAGGCCAAGGTGGTGCTCTGTATTGACTACACAAAGATTAAGCAAGAAACTGCAGCTGCTGTGAATCTTAGTTGGTGGTTGACTCAATGGATACCAACAGTACCTTTGGAAACTCTACTACAGCAGGAGAGATGGTGGCTGTCCCTGACTTTATTGCATTCAATGTCATCATGTTTGCTGGAGTGATTGCACCACTAGCAGTTCTGGACACGCTAATCCTCGTGGCTTTCTTAATTGACAGACGCTCACCCTTTCAAATTCGGTTTGTGTTGGGAAACTTTATGTTGCTAGGTTTATTAACCCTCCTTTTCCTCACCCTGGAGCACCTGACAGTTATTGTGCTAGTGACTACAGACCAGCCTGTGCCACCACCACAGTTCTGCTCCTTCATCACTTGGGCTCTCCTCAGTGCCAACTCTGTGCGCATTTTGCTAACAGCTACCTTTTCTGTGGTGGTGTACATTATGATTGTAAAGGGAGGGAAGGCAGTCAAGAAGACAGTTCTAGTGGTATCTCTAATCATCATGTGGGTAATTGGCTTTTTCACTCTGACCACACCAATACTCATCCTTTCATCTAACCATTTCTACGCTGCTCAGGTGGCATGCACTCCTACTGAGTTTGAAGAAAACACTGTAGGCAGGATAGTTGTTGGATTGTATGTGACCGGACTAAAGGTTATTCCTATTGTCGTCACTGTTTCAATGTCCATTGCATCTGCAGTGTACCTCTATAAGCACAGAATTAGTGACAGAGCCAGAAAGGACTTCTTTACAGCAATGGCTAAGTTAGCTGCTTTCCTCATTCTCGGGAGTGCAATCAGCTTTTCTGGACACACACTATTCATTTTCATTGAAAAAATATTCACTTCAGCAAGTGAACTGGCATCCTTCTATGTATTCTTCACTCTGTACAACCTTTCCCTGTGGCCAACTCCAATCCTCATCATGGCATACATGGGAATGCTGTTTTCTTTCAAGAAGCTCCCGCCTGTGTGGAACAACAGAGTAGGTCCTCAGTAACATTATATTTGAAGGTGTACCTCAAGTGTTTACATTTAGTGGACTATTATTTGATGTTTCATAGAATCAAAGTAAGATATTCATTGTTTTCAGTGTAAGTATGCACAGGATATCTTGTAAGCTGTCATTGTAAATTAGACTTTGGTGTTTCATGTAAATTTTATATAAATATGCAATCGTTGTCTAAAAGTAGTTAAAGATGTGGGAATATCGCAAAAAGTATGGAAACTAGAAAGAATGTTTCAATGTGGAGCAGGAGCCATGGCCCTTACATGCAACGGTTGCACCAGATGTAGCTAGCCCTACAGAATTGCCTACAGCCTTGCATGTAGATGTAGGGATCGCAGCCATTGTAGCACTCACGTGACGGGAATCTCCCATGGCACTTAAGTTGCATTGTAAACACCCATAGCAACAGACGACCGATCGATGACTATCTCTTAGGTCAATCGTGACAGTACCTACCAGTTTGTCCTCATGTAAAGCCTGCCGCCAATCATCAATGGTACATACGTACAAGTACATCTTGTGTGGTGTGATGTGGCCTGTATACCCAGGTTGTGTCTCATGGAGAATGGAATGCCTCTGTAGGTATGCAAAGAGCTGCCGATAGACTAACCTCTCAAGGGTACCAGTCTTAGCCACCATCATCATCATCATCATTATCATTCATAACGACAATGTCTCCTCTGCAGGAGGTAGCCTAATGTACAATGGGTAACATAGTATATGTCTGGAAATAGTAATGTTCTATAGTCAAAGTTCTAATGGATTACTTAAAATTATCAGTCCATCGCTTCCTTGGTCTTCCTCTCGGTCTCTTTCCCGTCATTTCTTCTTCATATACTTGCTTCACCAATCGATCCCCGTCCATCTCCTCCACTTTCACCTTCCACCTTCTTTGCTTCTCCTTCACAATGTCCAACACTGCTTCCTGTCCAAGAGATCTCCTCACCGCTTCATTTCTCACCCTGTCCATCTTTGTCACACCCTCCACTCTTCTTAGGAACATCATTTCACATGCCTGTATCTTACTCTCGTGTCTCTTCTGCATAGTCCATGTCTCACAGCCATAGGTGAGTGTGGGCACTACCATAGCATTGAACACCCTCAGCTTAGTTTTCTTCAGTAGCTCTCTTCTCTCCAGCACCTCCTTTCTCATTGCTCCTACCACTTTTGCTGCTGCCCCAACCCTCTGTTCAATTTCTTCATCACACTTCCCATCTGCACTGATCATTGCTCCTAGGTACTTCAGCTTCTTAACATCTTCAATATCTTCACCCTCGATGCTCAATTTACATTCCTCTTCTGTCCTGCTTACCACCATCACTTTCGTTTTTCCCCAATGCATCTTCATTCCCCATTTCTCCATTACTTTCTTCATCTCATCCAAGTTTCTCTGCATGTCGTCCTTCTTCTCAGTCACCACCACCACATCATCTGCAAATAGTAGCATCTGTACGTTGGTAGTTGTTAGCTGCACCCCGCCCTGTAGGTTCTCTTTCACTTCTCTTATTATTCCATCCATGAACACATTAAATAATTTAAACATGGTGACATCACACACCCCTGCCTCACTCCCTGGGTAATGGGGAACCATCCTGACATTTTCCCACTAGCACGGACACATGCTTGGCTCCCTAGGTACATGGACCTGATTGCTGTCATTAGACCTCCCTGAATTCCATAGCACTCCAGCACCTGCCATAACCTGACTCTACAGACCTTATTGTATGCTTTCTCCAGATCTATGCACGCTATCACCATCTGTTTGTTCTTCTCAAGCACTTTCTCGCTTAGTTGCCTGATTGTAAAGATTTGATCTACACAACTTCTTCCTCGCCTAAAGGCCCCTTGCACTTCCAATACTTTACTTTCCGTTTTGCTTCTCACTCGGCTGTCCAGGATTCGTGCATACACTTTGCTGGGTATACTGAGCAGGCTTATCCCTCTGTAGTTGCTACACACCATCTTACTGCCCTTCTTGTGCAGTGGTACAATAACCGCTTTCTTCCAATCATTCGCCACTTCTCCCTTTGCCCATGCTACCTCTATGACTCTGTGTAACCACTCAGCTGCCACCATGCCTCCTGCTTTCAGCATTTCCGCATCAATTCCACATACACCTGGGGCCTTTCCACTCTTCAACTTTGCTATGGCTTTCACAACTTCCTCAATACCAATGCTGTCCTCTTCATACATTGGGCATAAACCTGCAGCTTTCTTTGGGCTCTCCTCTTCCTGCCCCCCCTGTAGTAACCCTGAGAAGTACTCCTTCCAACTCTCCATGACCCCATCTTCCTCACCAATCACTTGACCATTGCCATCACAAATCTTATCCACCTCTTGACTGCCTCTCTTAGGTGCCCTCACTCTCCTCCAGAACCTGCGTTGGTTGTTCTGAAAGTCACTCTTAGCCACCACAGGACGAAAATCTTCAACATACTCTGAGCCACTTCCTTTTTGGTACTGGTGTTACCTTTGCAAACCTCCATTCGGTAGCTCCCTGGCCCTTCAGCAGACTAAACTTGAACAGCGATGTTAAACTGAAGCTAATGAGTGTGTATACCTTAATATACTGTAATATACTGTGAAGGTTAAAGGAAAAGCAGTGGACTCATAGACATATGACCTTACCCTGTGGTCATCCTTGAGTGAGTAAAGTACATTATCAATAGCTACAATTAGGTTTATTACACGCCAACTCCTCATGTCATTATTGTGAGCATCTTCCACTGCTTTAGGCGGAAAGAGCGCCATCTTGAATGGTATCATTGTTGGGCTAGGAGGGCGGGCCAAGGCTACAGACAGGGCCTCGTCAGTGGCCCACTTCATCAAGCATGGCTGCAACAGAGCCAAGATTACCATCTGGCTGGCCAACAGAGAAAGTGTGGACTCCTACCGCTACGATGTATATGGGAATACTATTGTGGTCTGTCGCACAATCTATTCTGATGGGACCAGTGACTATCGGCTTAAGAGTGCTGCAGGTCGTGTTGTTTCAGACAAGAAGGAGGAACTCAATAGCATTCTTAGCAACTTTGGCATTCAGGCAAGTTTGATTGCACTAGACTGATCCAGCTAAGTGCATTCTGGGCTGTCTGTTTAGTAGCAGCTCACTGCTGTAATACGTTTATCATTGCCCTTTCTATGAATAGGATTGATAGTACAGATGTAATGACTAATTGTATTAGACACGGCTTCCTAGACACAACCCTTCTGCCAGTTAAGTGAGCAATGTAATTGAAGACATGACAACCTGAGTTACTAACATCTGAAGTGGGAGAGGGGTTGGGAGCATGTGTCAGGTTCCCTCCAGATGATAATGCTCCAGAACCTGCTGATTTAAAGGATTTACCTACATACTTACCTACAGTGAACCACTGCATATGCGCATGCTTCTGTGTAGTCTGCACACTTTTGTGCGGCACACTACTTCAGTTCACTGTCTGCTTGCAATGCATATCCGACAGCACTGCATGTAGGGATGGTAGTGGGTGTACTTATGTATACCTAATTAGAACATCCCCTAGGCTAATAGCGGTGATGCAAGTGACTGAAATGAACACTAGATACAACCAAAACATTGAATGCAGCACATTTCAACCCAAGGGCCTTTGCCTACTGCCTCTACATAGAACTGACATGGAGGCATGCATGCCCAGCTGTACTTACAGTATTTAGTCGTTTCAATGAAATAAGTGCACATTGTTATTCAGTGTGGTACAGTAGGTACAGTAGCAACAAATGACAATGAATCATTGTGTTCATTGTCCCTCTCTAACTTAATTGAATTGCAGTTTAACTACACTAGTTAGGGGCAAGTATATAATCATGTAAGTACAAATTAGACATATTTGCGCATGTGTGAAATCTGATGAAAGCTCTCTGTCTTCATGGTAATGCTTGGTTCTCGGTCTACACTAAGTTGGCGGCAACAGACAAGGAACAGCAACAAATTCTTCATTCTTGCACTCAAGCCCTTCATGTACACCAAGATGAGGATTGGGGTAGGCCACAGCGACAGGCCAAAGACAGTGAGGAACACATAAGAAACGGCCAATCCGGGAATGGGTGTATTGGGAGCAGAAAAAGCAGCCAATGAGATAATAGCTGGTGAGGTTTGTCCAAGAAAAATGATGGACCCTCCAAGGATAAAGAGTGCTGAAAGCTTAGCCATGGCCTTCGTGAAGGCTGTGTCACTTGACTCTGTTGTTCGGTGTTTGTAAATGTATACAAATATTGCAATCGGCATTGCTGTTCCAATAAGCAGTGGAATGACTCCAAAGACAGAGATATACAGTGCTGCAGAAATATCATCCACAATATTTCCTTCGCCAACTGGAAGACAAGCTACTCCTTCGATAAAGGCATTGTTATTTGGTATTGCCAGTAATGGGATGTTGAGTGTGAAGAAACACACTACCCACAAAATGATGACAGATATCAGTAATGCTTTTTTGTTAATAGCTTTAACCCCTTTCTGGACCATGATGAAGACCACAATTGAGAAAGTAGCTGTGAGTGTCTGTCGAAGTGCTCCTGCACCAAATAGTGCCCAAAGGATGACAGAGCAGAAGTCCAGTGGTGGTGGAGGATGATCTGTGGTCACCAGCACCAAAGCCATGAGATGCTCCAGAGTGAGCAGGAACAACATCACTAAGCCAACAATGAGTATATTACCCAGAGTAAATCGGATCACTCCTGGTGTAACTTTGTCCACAGCCAAGACCACAAGAATGGAGATATCCAGGGTTGCTACTGGCAACATACACCCTACCAGCATTAGGACATTGAAGGCAATGAAACCAGGAACATCGAGCATTGTGCTGGGACTGCTGTAGTTGGTTTGGTTGGTGGTTAGGTTATCCATTACGGCACTCAGTCTACAAGAGATGATTGAGATTACCAAGTGAAACATGTCCTTGTATATTTCAACTTGGAATGCACATACTGAATAGCACCATTGTGGTGGTGGAATTAGTAGGAGGCAGCCCATGCACAATACAATGGCTTAGGGTGTATTGGGTGTGTTCTGTACATTGCTGATACTGGTGTATGGGCACAATTGATTACATATACCGCATATACAAGATATATTGTATATGGTGTGAACTAGTAACAAAATGGCATATACTGTAAATAATATTATTACAATTCAGTGCAATGGCCTATCTATAGGTCTCAAATTACCTTCACACTTTGATCACTGACATGTGTCCACCCACCCATCCACCCATGTACAATATGATATGATGTGCAGCATGCTCCACCTGGAGCTATGGCTCATGAACAGCTGTTGCCCTTTCCCATTACTGTGCACACACCATACAAAACTATACTAACGTGTAAATGAGATTTGAGAGAACTTGAATGATAGGGAACAAAGGTGCAGACATGTAGGAAAGAAGATACATATAGAGGTAGACACATTACCACCATAGTAACATGCAGCTGTGCAAACTGTATATTCATGTGTTAGTCCAGCCGCAGGTAAGGATTAATTAAAGGATGTCAAATTCAAATCACAACTTCATATACAGGGGTAGGAATGAGAAGGTAGATTAGCCACATAGCTGGAGTTAAACTTGTGACCTACACTGTATATAACACAGAGTGCCAGCCACTGAGCTACTCATCCTGTGACCAGTGGCCATTTACCCTCTCTTAGGCTGACTGCATGCTGCAGCCCAAACCTGCACAACTGAAGATAAACATTAGCTAGTGGAAACATTAGCCATAGGTAACTTGCATATTTATGCATTATGGAGAGGAAGACTACTCATATAAATAGCTAGGGTCTTCTCTCTGAATTTTGCCCTATATAGAACGTTTTGCAGAATATTAAACTGTTGGCATAAAGTGTTTGCACTGCACTGAAACACTCCTGTAAATTTCTATTTGGCGTTTATAAATGCCACATAATTACAATCTTTTTCCATTTGGCCTAGGTTTCCTACTTCTCCAGACTGAGTGTATAGATAATTATACGTAGGAAGAATGCAATATGTACATCCTGTACAGTACATCTCTACATAGATTGTGCTACTTATCTTACTTCAGTTTAGTCAGGTGTCGCGTGACTCTTTCCACGTAGGGTTATATAGGTCTGTTATATTTGACTCGTACTCCCTGTAACAGTAGTTGCAGACACATTAGTAGTTGCAGAAACATCAGATTGCAATGCAGGTATGACGTATTTGTATCCACAGATGGCTGTAGAAAAGAGTGCGTTCTATAGAAGCCGGCTAGATATTGGATGCGCAGCTATGAATCCAGAGCAGCTTCAGGTTGTGTCTGGCATTATTTCTGGTAGGGATGTCTCCCAACTGATTGTGGGAATAGCCTGGTACCCGACCTACTGGTTTACCTACTGGTGACCCACCATGAAATTTTTTTGTTGTCCATTGCTCCCTTTAAGCCTGACTGCTATGAAACATCAGGTAAGCGTCTAATGCATGTGCAAAAATAGTGCTGTTATTTGGAGCTTTTACCTGATTGCAAAACTTTAAGCACTAACTTACTATTTCATTTGCATATTTTGGGCCACAGCACAAACATTGCATTCCGCAAGCCAAAGAAATAAACCTGACCTGAGCCTTCCCTTTAGTGGTGAGCCAGAGGGGTCATGTACACAATGCCTAACTACCTTCAATTGACTTTCAATGTCCAAACATTACAATGATCAGTCACCACCATATAGATCTGGCCTACATGTTACATCCCCATCATCAGAAGAATAGCTACAGTATGTTTCATGTCAATACTGTATACAGAGCAACAAGAACTATAGCATTATTACACTTCAGTTGCCATAGAGGCCAAGGTGGTGCTCTGTATTGACTACACAAAGATTAAGCAAGAAACTGCAGCTGCTGTGAATCTTAGTTGGTGGTTGACTCAATGGATACCAACAGTACCTTTGGAAACTCTACTACAGCAGGAGAGATGGTGGCTGTCCCTGACTTTATTGCATTCAATGTCATCATGTTTGCTGGAGTGATTGCACCACTAGCAGTTCTGGACACGCTAATCCTCGTGGCTTTCTTAATTGACAGACGCTCACCCTTTCAAATTCGGTTTGTGTTGGGAAACTTTATGTTGCTAGGTTTATTAACCCTCCTTTTCCTCACCCTGGAGCACCTGACAGTTATTGTGCTGGTGACTACAGATCAGCCTGTGCCACCACCACAGTTCTGCTCCTTCATCACTTGGGCTCTCCTCAGTGCCAACTCTGTGCGCATTTTGCTAACAGCTACCTTTTCTGTGGTGGTGTACATTATGATTGTAAAGGGAGTGAAGGCAGTCAAGAAGACAGTTCAAGTGGTATCTCTAATCATCATGTGGGTAATTGTTTTTTTCACTCTGACCACGCCAATACTCATCCTTTCATCTAACCATTTCTACGCTGCTCAGGTGGCATGCACTCCTACTGAGTTTGAAGAAAACACTGTAGGCAGGATAGTTGTTGGATTGTATGTGACCGGACTAAAGGTTATTCCTATTGTCGTCACTGTTTCAATGTCCATTGCATCTGCGGTGTACCTCTATAAGCACAGAATTAGTGACAGAGCCAGAAAGGACTTCTTTACAGCAATGGCTAAGTTAGCTGCTTTCCTCATTCTCGGGAGTGCAATCAGCTTCTCTGGACACACACTATTCATTTTCATTGGAAAAATATTCACTTCAGCAAGTGAACTGGCATCCTTCTATGTATTCTTCACTCTGTACAACCTTTCCCTGTGGCCAACTCCAATCCTCATCATGGCATACATGGGAATGCTGTTTTCTTTCAAGAAACTCTCGCCTGTATGGAACAACAGAGTAGGTCTGCAGTAATGCTGTATAATTGAAGGTATACCTCAAGTGTTTACTTTTAGTGGACTATTATTGGATGTTTCATAGAATCAGAGTAAGATATTCATTGTTTTCAGTGTAAGTATGCACAGGACATCTTGTAAACTGGCATTGTAAATTAGACTTTGGTGTTGCAAGTAAAATTTATAAAACCATACAATCATTATCTAAAAGTGCGGGAATATTGCAAATAGTGTGGAAATTATAAGAAAGAATGTTACAATGTGGAGCGGGAGCTATGGCCCTTACATGCAACGGTTGCACCAGATGTAGCTAGCCCTACAGAATTGCCTACAGCCTTGCATGTAGATGTAGGGACCGCAGCCATTGCAGCACTCACGTGACGGGAATCTCCCATGGCCCTTAATTTGCGTTGTGAACGCCCATAGCAACGGACCACCGATCGATGACTACCTCATGATCACGTCTCGTCTCTGGAAGGAGGCAACTAAAGGGAACAAACGAGGCCTGGAGGAAAAACGTTCTACTGTCGCATCCAGACTTGACATGAATGGCCAAGTGGAGGCAAGGCGCGGTGGTTCTACTGGTAGCCCCTCTTGGCGGAGTCGTCCCACTCCGTCGCGTCCGACCAGTGCGACCAGCGCTCCGAAGCGACGTAAAGTGGACCGTGAGTCTACAAGACAGTCAAGGGCAAGTAGCAGTGTAGCCAGTGAAGAGGAAGAAGAGGACCCTTTTCCACAAGACACGGTCCGTGGACAGCATGTAGAGGTATGGAATGTTGTGGTAGTCGTGTGCGCGTGACAATATGTTGAGATAAGCCATTGGCCAAGCTAGTCCGATGGACTGGCACTAGCTTGGCAAATTGTCAAGATCATTCATAAACAGGAGAGCAGTGGACCAAGGATTGGTCCCTGTGGGACTCCTGTTTTGATGTCACTCCAGTTAGATTGCACATCACCATGCATACTTTCTGCTTTCTACCATTCAGAAAACCGTCAAACCAGCACAATTCACCTGCTCTTACTCCATAGCACTGAAGCTTCTTGTGAAGAATAGAGTGACTACCCTTGTCAAAGGCTTTGCTTAGGTCAATCGTGACAGTGCCTACCATGCAGTTTGTCCTCATCTAAAGTCTGCTGCCAATCATCGATGTTACTTACAAGTACATCTTGTGTGGTGTAATGTGGCCTGTATACCCAGATTGTGTCTCATGGAGAATGGAATGCCTCTGTAGGTATGCAAAAAGCTGCTGATAGACTAACCTCTCAAGGGTCTTAGCCACCACAGGGAGCACTGACACATGATGAAATTATTCAACATACTCTGAGCCGCTTCTTTTTTTGGTACTGGTGTTACCCTTGCAAACTTCCCCTCACTAGTCACCAGGCCCTTCAGCAGACTGAAGTTGAACAGCGATGTTAAACTGGAACTAATTGCTGAGGTGACCATCTTAAGCACTCTGCTACTAATACTGTCCAGTCCAGGGGCCTTACTAACTAACATCCAAGCTGGCCAGTAACATCTGGACATTTTTCTCTTCAGTCCTCTCAAACTTAAAGACTTGGTCACATGGCACCAGAGTACAATGATCAGTATCAACTCCTGGCACTTCACTCATTGACGCAAAAAATGCTTTAAACTCCTCCACAATGCTCTGCCGGTCAGTAATTATACCATATTGGGTCTTCAGGTCTTTAAGTGTTTGACCCTTCTTACGCCACTTCCTTCCAGATCTTCTTAGGATCTTTGCGGGAATACTCACTCACTTTCTCAAAGTAAGGTCTTTTGGCCTTCCTAAACTCACATGTCACTAGATTTCTTAGCTTTCTGTACTGCTCCCAGTCTCCCTCCAACTTATTCTCCTTAGCTTTAGTACTGCAAACTGTCAATAGCACCATGAATTGAGTCTTTACCCACATGCATATGCAATCAATATATAAGGGACTCCCCATACGTACATTCATAGCATTGTACGTATGTCAGCTAGTGTAAATTCACAGGGACTAACCCTTATGCAACGTGGCCATATTCGCTTCACCACTTCCTCTGAAGTTGACCTACAGAAGATCTAATTAGGTACATTATCCTAATCCTAACGTAACGAGCTGTTACTGTTTGGTGGATGCAATGAAATGTACAGCTTGCTTGTGTGTGTGTGTTCCTTGTCATTATGTGTAGAGCTCTGGAGTTGGCTTATTGCAGAAGGTTGTTCTTGAGAACTTCATGTGCCACAGCAACCTGGAGGTGGAGCTCAGTCCCAATGTTAACTTCATTCATGGAAGAAATGGAAGTGAGTACTTCCCTTGCAGTGGGAATGGGAAGCAGTGCTGTGTGTATTCATGGCCGGTGAACAGTACCTTAAAGCTGCTTATTGTAATTGGTGCTAATTTAGTGAGTTTACTGAATAGTGAAAAATCACTGACTATTGTACACACCTGCTAAATTTTTTGGTACAGGTGAAAATGTTTATACACAAAACTTAGGTATAAGTAGTACCCACCAAGTACTGGAGTTTTCAAACACTAAATTTAGTTGCCACTAGAGTTGTATCCTTAAAGTTTGTGTGAGGTAGGCATGCAAACATTAACACTATGACTGAGACATGTTTGCAGCTAATATCAGCATATAACCGAAGCCGACTTCTTATATTCATACACTGTATGGTTGTGTTGAGTGAGTGTACCTTAATATACTGTGTGAAGGTTAAAGAAAAATGCAGTGGACTCATAGACATATGACCTTACCCTGTGGTCATCCTTGAGTGACTGAAATAAATTATCAATAGCTACAATTAGGTTTATTGCACGGCAGCTCCACATGTGATTATTGTGAGCACCTTACACTGCTTTAGGCGGAAAGAGCGCCATCTTGAATGGTATCATTGTTGGGCTAGGAGGGCGGGCCAAGGCTACAGACAGGGCCTCATCAGTGGCCCACTTCATCAAGCATGGCTGCAACAGAGCCAAGATTACCATCTGGCTGGCCAACAGAGAAAGTGCAGACTCCTACCGCTACGATGTATATGGGAATACTATTGTGGTCTGTCGCACAATCTATTCCGATGGAACCAGTAAGTATCGGCTTAAGAGTGCTGCAGGTTGCATTGTTTCAGACAAGAAGGAAGAACTCAATAACATTCTTAGCAACTTTGGCATTCAGGCAAGTTTGATTGCACTAGACTGATCCAGCTAAGTGCATTCTGGGCTGTCTGTTTAGTAGCAGCTCACTGCTGTAATACGTTTATCATTGCCCTTTGTATGAATAGGATTGATAGTGCAGATGTAATGACTAATCATTTTAGACATGACTCCATAGACACAACCCTTTTGCAAGTTAAGTGAGCAATGTAATTGAAGACACGCCCTGAGTTATTAACTTCTGTAGTGGGAGAGGGGTTGGGTGAGCATGTGTCAGGTCTCTCTCCAGATGATAATGCTCCTGCTCATTGGAGGGTTTTACCTACATACTTACCTCAGTGAACCACTGCATGCGTGCATGCTTCTGTGTAGTCTGCACACTTTTGTGCGACACACTACTTTAGTTCACTGTCGACTTTGCATTACGTATCAGACAGCACTGCATGTAAGGATGGTGGTGAGTGTACTTATGTGTATAGGACTATAATGTGCAGCATTCTTGCACGTATAGGGACCATTGTTAATGATAACACTTGTGCTAACACTTGTGCATGTGCAGATTTACGCTAAAGCTATGCTACTTGAGCACATTGACAAGCAGCTGTCACTGGCTGAGGAGTCCCAACAGAGGCACCGGAGAAAGATTGATCAGAAAGAGAAGGTACTACAGTGGAATCTGTCTAAGACAGCCACCTGTAGGCTAGAACTAACTGACCTTTATAGAGAGGTGGCTGCTCTACAGAGATAGATTGCAATTCTTTAGTGCTATTTGGTGCCAGGGAGGCTGGCTGTTGTAGAGAGGTGGCTGCCTAACACAGTAACCATCTTAAACAAGTTAAACTGTACAAAGGTTTAAGATTGTCTTTTTCTTGTCTATCCTTGGGGCTGCATGTTCACGTAGATTTTGAAAGTCATGTTTTCAACTTCATGAGGCTTGGTAAGGATGTTTATATTTACCCCATGCACTGTAAAAGGTGATCTCAGCATTCGTTGTTGCTGTAGGAAATGCAACGGGAACTGCAGCCCATCAAGGAGCTGCAGGACCAGTACTCGGCACTCCAGCTCTGTGCTGACAGACACACTAAACTTGCTCGCTTGTCTGTTGAGTTGGCATGGTCTGAGCTGAGGAATAAGGAGATGGTTGGTACTTTTGTGCATGTGTGGTGTGTGTGTATGTACGTATGCGTTTTTGTGTGTGTGTGGGTGTGTGTGTGTGTGGTGTGTGTGTGTGAGTGACCATTTGTCTTTGTAAGCTTGCATGTGGGAGAGTGAGCATATGTGTGCATGTTAAAGATTAATACATACCAATGTATTGGTAGATAGGTAATGTGAAGGTTCCTGTTGGCTATGGTAGATTCTCAAGTAATTTTGCTTCAGATTATCTTAACATTTCATCACTTATGTACATACACATGTGAGGATTAATTTGTAAGGTCAGGCATTAGTTTTTGTATGCCAAATGAAATTGGATGCCAGATCCCAGCCATAAGCAGCCGGATTTCTTGATTCTTGGTTTGTTTACAGGAGAATGTAAGTTAGTTAAAATAGGAGTGATGCTCTCTTTCAGAAGTTGTGGCAGAAAATGCAATGCATCCAAAGTAATACGTATTACTTTGGACTGAAGAAATATGACTTCAGACCGTGGCAGGTTCATTGTGAAGTGCAAAGATCTGTCAACTTTTACATCACTGTCAAACAGGCACACTCCAGTCCTAGTCACATCCAAAGTTTTGGATAAAATGTCTGCATCCCGACAGAGCACGAGGGCTTAGAACCAAAGGCATTGGGTTCATGAATAATCGTGACATTTCGCACCATCTAAAAGTTTCAGATTGCCTCTTCTGCTGTCTTAGCACCTCTTCTTCTAAATATTGACTCGTTTTGTACTTCGTGTGACTCTGCTGTGACTTAACGATGTCATTCATTTTGTGGCAAAAGCACCACTAGTAGTTCCATTGTGTTATCCTAGAGTATCCTGAGGAGTATTTGTAGGAGGGATGTGGCTTTTCTTCCCACACATTGTACAAGCTGGTGCTCTCACAGCAAGTCAAACGATGTTGTTAGTAACAGCAAAGTTGTGAGAAGCTCAGACGTGTCAGTAGTAAGAAGAAAAGAGCGCTAAGTGAGGAGAAAAGGCAATCTGCAAGTTTTGGATGGTGCAAAAATAGTCAGTGAATTCTTCATGACCCCAGAACCTTTGGTCCTAAGCCCCCATTCATTGCGACAAAGTCGTTCCATTTGAAAGTTTGGATGTGACCAGGACTGGAGTGTGCCTGTTTAATAGTGGTGCAAAAGTGGACAGATCTTTGTGCTTCACAATGAATGTGCCAAGGACCGAAGTTGTATACCTTCAGTCCAAAGTGATACTACTTTGACGCTATGCATTTTTCACCAGAACCTCTGAAGGAGGGTGTCACTCTGGCTTTAACCAGGTGTTCCATGTTGCATTTTCCTGTTGAGCATATTCGTAGACCAAGAATCGAAAAACTGCCCACACTTATGGCTGAGATCTGGTGTCCGATTTCATATGGCATCCAAAAAGTGATGTCTGACCCTATAACATTAGACTTGTAATAAAATAAATTGTAATAGTGTTGTAGCGATATTGCTAGCATCCTTGCCTTGAATATTGCTTGAATTTGTAGGAACTTGCTGTTGAACGGCAAAAGATTGCTCGTGAGGAGGACAATCAAGCCCAGCTGCAAAAGAAGGTAGACAGGTGTCAGGTATGTAAGCCTATTACAAACTGTTTGTAAGGCCTTGTTCACATAGTATTTGAGTCATTGTTGTGGTTTAATCATTTGCATGTTCAAGTATACCTTAATGAAGGCTATAAATTTTAGCAGCAAATGAATTTATGTAGCTATATGCATGGTCCAGAATTTAGTTGGTACTAATTTTAGTGATTTTCCACTTTTTAGTATACTTTTTTGCCTGTACAAGAGATTTTTGTGGGTACAATTTTACAGTACTTGCTAACTTTGCCAATTGTGCCTGTTGTATATGTATATAGCCTTGTTGTATACTGTTTGGTAGAGTAGACACACAAATGCACATACGTACTGTAGTAACTTTGTAACCATATATGTATGTTTAACCTTGCATGATGCTAAGAATAGTTACCTGGTATGTTGTACTGCGATTGTTGCTATTATTGTTACTTTCCCTTCTTATTGTATCTCTTTTTGGTTACTTACGTACCTGATGTTGTACGCATGCTGCAGCTCAGTTGTTGTACACGTGTTGCAGTAGAGTGCTTGCTGTTGTAGCGAGTTGAGTGTTGCAAATTGGCTTTATTGAATAGTGTTGTTCCCTTGTTTGTTCTAAGTGAACCGTCGTCAGTTCGTGTCTAACTGCAACACACACACTCACACAGCTAATCTGGCTCACTAGACCTAACTTCTCATTATTGCATGGGGGCAGAAGAGAAGTTCTTATATTGTATTTGTGGAGACTGGACCTCTATTGTGTTTCTAGCTGTGTACGTGGGTGTGTTTGTTGATTTATAGTATTAGGCCTGTTGAGTTGTGAGTAAAATGTAATCTAAAAAAATAGTTGCTTCACTGAGTTCACCAGCCAAGGGTTTTGATTACACCAAACGTTTTGGCAGCTCACTGCTGCCTTCTTCAGTGGTATGGCTTACAGGGTGTGGGGTGGAACTTAAGTAAAAGGCGACATCTTCTGAAGGTGTGAATACAGGTGTCAATGACATGTGCCTCAGCCCAATTGATGGGATGCCCAGTGGAATGGGCGTGCTCAGCTAAGGCTGAAGTGGCTAAGTTACCATTACGAACAGATCTCATCACATGAGATGTTGGGTCTAGCATGCCGGGCTAACACACACACACACACACACACACACACACACACACACACACACACACACACACACACACACACACACACACACACACACACACACACACACACACAAGCTCTGCTTGCTATATATCTACATAAATAGTGCGATGCACACTTCTTTCTATACTCACATCTATGTATGTACCTTGTCTGTCAGGTCCTCTGGGACCAGCTAGATAGCCAGAGGGCTAAGCTACAAGAGACTGTTGACTCTCTCAAGGAGAGCATCCAGGAGCTGAAGGAGGAGCAGTCAGCTGTGCTGCAGGACAAGAGGAGCAAGGAGAAGGCTCACAGAGGCAAGCTTGTGAGTGGGCCAAAGGAGGGTGGCATGCCTTGCTTGTTGACAACATGTTGCAATGAACATAGCCATTTGGTATGGGTATGTGCATGTGAGAAAATTGATGATGGGTGGGCCTCTCGGTCTGTCTTGGAGTAAGCAAATTTGAGTGACATCTGACTTTGAACTGCAGAATTTAAAGTGCCTTGTTTTCTTGTAAGCCAAGCATTTGTATATACATGTTTATTCTCGTCACATGTGTACGTAGCTTCAGTTGTGCAAACTGCGACGGAATGCCACTGAAGTTCAGAACAACATTCGAGACTATGAACAGAAGATTGAGGACTGTAAGAGGAGGCAAAGGTGTGTGTGTGTGTGTGTGTGTGTGTGTGTGTGTGTGTGTGTGTGTGTGTGTGTGTGTGTGTGTGCATGCGTGTGTGTGTGTGTGTGTGTGTCCTTTCTGAAATAATCTTCCTTCATCCTTCCCACGCTACTGGAGAGTGGAAGCAATGAACGCCAAGCGTGACAAGGCTGCAAAACAGGCACGTCTAAAATCTCTCAAAGCAGATCTGGAGAAGACGTCTGCAGAGCTCAAGAAGAACAGGGACAGCTTCATCAGTATTGAAGACAGGATACATGAATTCATTAAAGCTGTGAGAGCCAGCAAGTACGTGTTTTTAGTTGTTCATGTGTATGTGTATGATATTATAGCATGCACATGGTGTACATACGTATGTGCCAGCATCACAGATGTACGTAGTGAATGCACACTGGGTGAGCAGCTAACCCTTGCAGTGGCTGAAGGATGAGTGGAAGCAAGTGCAACTGTCATTGTGCTGTTTCCCTTTCTTGTAGGCAAATGATCAATACATTTGACTCTGATCTGGACAGGGTAAGAAGGAGACTCAGGAGTGTTGAGGAGTCGAGAGACAATCGACTAAAAGTGTTTGGTGCCTGGGTCCCTCAAGCTTTGAAGGAGATTGACAGGGAAAGGCATAGATTTCATCATCGACCCATTGGCCCTTTGGGTGAGTTGTTGAATGAATGTTGTATCTACCATATCTCAATGCTACCAACTGTTTGAGCTCTGGTCACTTGTACTAGCGTAATCTGTCTGTCTGTCTGTATGTATGTTTGTATCTGTGTATGCTGACAATCTTCTGTGTGTGTATATGTATGTGCATGCATATGTTTGAGTGTGAGAGGGTTTCTTACTGCTGTATACATATGTGTAGGGTCCTTGGTTTCTGTGCATGACCAAAAGTGGGCTCCTGTTGTGGAATGGGAATTGGAAAAAGCACTCAGAAGGGATTTCTTTTCCAGCTTTCTTTGCCACAATCATCGAGATAGGGAGACTCTCAACCATATCTTGAAGAGAGTAGTTGGCTCACGTCAAGACCTACCACCCCTGATTGTGACCCCGTTTCGAGACCGAGCATACAACTACCAGGACTATGTATGTCATTCATTAGCTGCTACCTTCTGTATTTGGAGGCACCTGGTCTCCTCTCACCGATGTGCCTCACCCTGTAGATGCCCAATTCCTACTACCCCACCATGCTATCCATGATGCATGTGGAAGACCCTAATGTGCTCAACTTGATAATTGACCTGGTAAGTATGAATGTACAGGTGTATGTATGTGTGTGTATGTGTATGTACATTCAATATTGTATATTGGCACTATGTGTTCAGACTAGGGTCTATATACATTCAATGTCTGTCCTCCAAGCATTGGTCAGAGGTATGGTAATGCACTAAGGATTGAGTAAGGATTTCTGATTGCGCTGATTCTAGATGATGATGTGATAGTTCTGTCTGATTCACAATTGTTAATAAGCACAATCTGGTGAAGAAAGTGATTCATCTTGAACGTTTCAACTCTGGGGGTCGTCATCAGAAAGTTGCCCCCCGTATATAGGGTTTTGACATCCTGCCACAGCACTTTCAGTCACATGACTTCTACTTGAGCAAAGAAAGGGAGTCCACAATGGATCCAGAATCAGACCAGCATCCAGGCTCATCATTGGTCTTCTTTGCTGGATTTCAAGAGATTCGATAACCCTTCTTTTTCCCCAGTCGTCTTCCCTCGCAAGCATCCATGCTTCTTGCCAGACGACTTTCAGTTCCAGAAACACCATTAGGAGATCCCTCACAAAGGGGAAGGAACATGACGTATGATGGATGTGAAGGGAGTAGTGTATTCAATCCCCTGTGCTGAATGCTCAGCTGGCTATGTTGGTGAGACATGGGAGAGCACAGAAAATCCATATGGCAGAACACAGGAGGGCAGTGAAGAACATGGATCCCAAAATGGAATTGCCATGCATGTCCACAATACTGCACATGCCGTCAACTGGCAAGAAGCAAGGATCCTTGCTGGGGAAGACAACTGGGGGAGAAGAAGGGTTTGTGAAGCCCTTGAAATCGACCAAAGAAGACTAATGAAGAACCTGGATGCTGGTCTGACTATGGATCCATTGTGGACTCCCTTTCTTTGCCGAAGTAGAAGTCACGTGACAAGAAGTGCTGCAGTGAGATGTCCAACCCCTATATAAGGGCCTATATAAGGGGGCACCGTTCGTGGCACTTCAACTTGCTGATGACAACCCTTAGGGTTGAAACGTTCAAGATGAATCACTTTCTTCTGCAGATTGTGCTTATTAATGCTCCTGAATCAGACAGAATTGTTGCAGCACTAAGGATTGTTGTGGTAGACATGGTGGTAATGCCAGGGCAGAACGTACTTCCTGTTTCCATTAAAGTTAACATGGCATCTTTGTGGAAGTATTTATAGCAGATGGTTCACAGGCTGAGTGTGACCTGTAGAGTTCTGTGAGCTTGTGTGATGTAGTGACAACCCCCATTGGTCCCTTAGGACACAATAGCAGGCTTGTGTTGTCTTCCATGTTTGTAGCTTCTGGACTATTTCTCAGTGAAGGGATATAATCTCCACAGCCACCAATTGTGTGACTGTAGGTATGTTCTGTTTTTGCTCTGTTAGTGTCCAGTTCATTGAATTCTGCTGATTGAGAATATCTCTGAAGCGAGAGTGTACACCTTCTTCCACTGTCCCCCACAAGTTCTCAAGTCACTTTCACTGAATGGTTCAGAGGTCTTTCCTCACGGGGCATGCTACTCTGGGAAGCCAGCTGATCATGAAGCAGGAGCTTTCTACATACAGCAAAGCTGTGAAGCTTACCTAAGGTACTGTGTGCCATATGTGCGTGTAGTGACCTTCTGCGTACTGCTATCTGTGGAGCCAATTGTTATAAACCAGTGTATGTATTTTGTGTGAATTATTTCCCGTTGCTAGGTAGTTGCTATGCTTATTGTGCACTCATAAATGTGCTAAACCACCTCATAAGGGTTGGTAGTTGATAACAATCAACTACCAACGCATATATTCAGATATAAAGGTTGGTAGTTGATAACACTCAGCCACCAACGCTTTTATTTAGATATAAGCGCTGGTAGTTGGTTATTGATTTGTAAGTATTTGCAAGCTCACTGTCTCAGTTGCCATAGGTCAACAGATACAGAAATTTGCAATGCAAAAAAGACACAATTAAAGTCATTTACACCATGCATTGAATGTGTACCAACCTACACATAGCATTGGGGCTGGAGGTTTTGCATCCATTTAGTAGTTGCAGCAGTACTCGAGCACAAATGCTTCTTGCTAAAGCCAACTATTAATTTTAGCTATAATTTGGTATTTAACTGTTGTCACTGAAAGGATACTTCACTGTACACACTGCACTTAGTGTTACTGTTGTTTGCTTATGCATGAATGTATTTGCTAGGAGCCGTCATGAGGAGATGAGAAGTTTAGAAGAGAGTAGAAGGCAACAGATTCACCAGCTCAAGAAGCAAGAAGAAGACTGTTGCATGCAGCGTGGGGAGAAGAGGGTGATGGAGGGACTACGTCAGGATCTGAGTATGAAGAAAGAGTCCATCTCAGCAGATATTTGGGTACTTCTGTGGGTGTTTGTGCAACATAACACTGGTCTCATTTCTAACCCCTACATTACTGAAGTTTTGAGAGATGTTGGGTGAACTGGAATTTCATGCTTCAATGTGTAATGCCATTGTAGTTACATTTGTACAATAGGACATGTTGTTTGGAAAGCTTGTGGGTTATAGGATAGGTATGTGACTTCAAAATGCCTTGTACACCTCCCACCCTATTGGTGAAGGTACAGCAGGGACACATGTAGTAGCACATTTCTCCACTCTGTATTAGCTGAACAGTAATTGTATTATACTGTGGTGTTTTGGTTGCCTTTGTTACATGGGCTGCCTCCTGTAGTGGTTGGAGAGAGACCTAGCCCTGGCTGAGGAGCTGGAAGAAGAGGAATTTGAAGAAGAACTTACACAATATGTAAGAAACGTGTGGTGTAGCACTGCTCTGGTGTGGAGTAATGTGCATCACTGTTGTCCTATTTCCTGTGCATATATGGAACTGTCCATCAACTGCATCACATGTCTGCCTAGTATTGTTAGGCCCCAACGTATCCATGTGTTTGTTCCCCCACTCCCTCAGCAAGCTGAGCTGGACCACCTTACTGAAGAGGAGGTGGAGTTGCAGCGCAAGACTGAGGAATGCAAAGAGGAGGAGCAGTTTACTCGGGAGGAGGTGGACCAGGTGAAGGAGCAGCTGATACAAGTGATCCAGCAGCTGGAGCAGCTCAAGGACAATGAGATTGAAGTTTCAGTAAGGAGCAACCATGTCACTGTACAGTGCAGAATGTGATGTCATACACTTTGTATTTTTCATAGATTAATACGTAGACTAGAACATTATGAGTGGCTACTATAATCCACAGTACTACACTACCAATGTATATGAGTGGGACAATGTGTGAAAAAGGCATTACTGTTTGTGTGCATACATGTATACATATGCACATAATGTACCATATGCATGCTGCCCACAGTATGTACAGGTAGTGCTGTGTTTCGATGTACAGACGTACTTTTCGCTGTCCTCACAGGGATGAATCTGTGACTTCCATACTGCTTCTGTACATACCGTATGGTGCCAAATTTTCAAGGAGCGCAATTTTCACAGATTGGTCTTCCACAAATTTTCGCGGATGGGCTAGAGCCTTTGACCTTTGACCTTTATTGATAAACACTTTTGTAAAGGTCACTATTAGGTGTGATAATGCTGGTGGTGTCATGTTGACCTTGAAGGAGCTAGAGAGCGATCTTTGAAGGAGCAAATCATGGAGGGAACGTGTGGACATGGCAAGCGAAGGTTTAGTGTGGAGGCGATGGTACGTGGCTATCATATCTACAATGACGTGTGGGAAGCTGCTGTCGGGGAGAAACTGCGCTGTGAAAAGAACCAGGGAATTGTCAGGATCCTTACGCTGTGGCAGTGGTGAGGTCGGCAGCTGTGGTCGGTCACATTCCTAAGAAGATATCATCTGTGTGTTCCATGTTTCTTCGACAGAGTGGTACAATCAAGTGCCAAGTGACGGCGTCTAAGCGCTATTCGGAAGATCTGCCTCGACTGGAAATTCCCTGCACCATAATGTTTAAAAGCCAGGTGGAAGATCTTGTGAGGGCTAAAAACCTGGTGAATTATGCACTTTCAGCAATTTCAGCAGCCAGCAAGGAAGCAAGCAAGGAAGGTTTAGACTGCAGGTAGTTGTGTAGTTGAATCATCCGCTTGGCTCTCAGTGGCTTCATGATGCTTAGCCCTGGATCGACTGGCACACCTGTTGTCTTCTGTTTAACTTGCTGGCATATTTGATTGGCATACCACGCGTGGAATTGCTGCCACAGAAAGTTCTTTGCTGGCTTGTTCACACTGATATCCAGTGGCTGCACCCTGTCAGTGCAGCATGGGGGGACCATGACTACATGAATGTTGTTGTCTTCAAACAGCTTCAGTACAGCCTCTGTTCCGTGGCCTGTGAACTTGTCAATGATCACCAGAGTAGGATGTTCAGCTGGAAGCTTGAGCTCTTCCCTTTACTTTGCGACATATATATAGGAGATGGATTCTCCTAACGTACACTACCATGGTGCTTTCATTTGACCAATGGTTTTCATTGTGTGTGATGTGCCAGTCATCTGGGAAGCTGACAGTTGGAAAACATTCTTTGTAGATAAGTTGTGGAGAAAGAAAGACTTCTGTAAGAGACGCAGCAAACACAGCTATTATCTGCTGTTTGTTGAACACCCCAACAATCTCAACTCTTTTTGATCATTCCTTCTCCATGGTCCATGATGACACTGGTACATAGTGGATACAGGTTTGGTCCCAGTTAGTGATGGGTCACTGGGGATTTCTTCCATTTCAGTGACCACTTTACTATCAACCAGAGCTTTCACTTCTTCAAAGTTCTGCACTGTTATCTTGGGTTTAGTGCTGGCTCTGCGCTTGACAAAGCCCATGCGAATGCGAAGATGCTTGCCCCAGTGCTTTGTCAGAGAAATATATATGCCTGCTATTTGATCCAAGGAGGTTGCTATCTTTGCTTCCAACGATCCCTTCAGCTCATCCTCTAGCCACAGCTGTATTCACAACAGCATTATGTTCCCTGAGGGCAGTCAAATATGCCCTTACCTGCATTTCCACTTTCTCTCCTAAGAGATAAGGACGGCCTCTCTTCCTTTCGGGCTATGCCTTTATATCAAGGTCGCTACTTTCACTGCTGCACTTCCTCTTATTTCCGCAATGTAGGCATTTTTCCACATGCGAACACTGCTTTCTGTAAGGTCGGGATACTTCTTTGCAAAATGGCAGATGGTTGACGCTATCCTGTGCTCTGATGCTCACTTTGCTATCTCCGCCTTTGTCCATTCGTAAACTTAGCGTATGATTCCGTCTTCGCTGCCTTTGGGGTAGGCTCCTGTGCTGCTGCAATCTGCATGCGCTTCACCTCTGCATTTGCAGCAGAGATTGCTGACGATGGTACCTCTCTGGCAAGTGCTCCTTGGGGGTCCCCGCCAACTGTGCTATAATAGCATAGGATAGACATAGTGCCTAAACGGTTGCTTCAAAAGATGTAATTATTCATAGACAGGTCTATACATCACACCAATATTTTTGTGGTTGAAGACCCTTCCACGAAATCCGCAAAAATTGTGCTCTTCGAAAATTTGGTGCCATACAGTATGTATTTAGTGCAGTGTCTGTGTAGCCCCTAAGCTGGTAACTATGTGGAGTGGTGAAAGACCATACTAGGCTACTGTCTCTGCCATACCAACCCGGCATTACCTTACACACTAGCATCTTACCCCCCCACCCTCCCCATGTATGTACTCCAGGATGACCTAAGGGAAGCTGAGGCACAGGTGAGGCAGGTGGCAAGTAAAAAGGAGGAAAATTTGAGAAATGTCCAACATATTACAGACTCTGTTGCAGTGCAGCGATCATCATTGGAGGCAGAGAAGAAATTGTTTGAGGTCAGTTAAAGTACATGCACACATGCATAGCACTGTATGTATACATGTGTCACTTGTGTGGTAGGTATCAACTAATCAAACAGTTCTTGAATACATTTTAAAATACTTTCTAAGCGCACTTGACAACTCGATGAACTGAGTGTGATTTTACCTTTGATTCAGACAGCAGACAGACAAAGACAGATTACTTTCCAACTGTACACATTGAAAGTGGCTGCATGCAATATAACATGTGTTAGCCCAAGCATAAGCACTGATTGCAAGCACCAGATGAAAGTAAATTTGATCCTTCTACTGAAAGATGGTGTGACTTGGCTGAGTCCTTTAGTTGAACCATCACTTGAAGTACTACAGTATGTAGTGTCCAATTTCACCTTACTTCGGTAAAAGTGTGCATGTGTGTGTGTGTGTGTGTGTGTGTGTGTGTGTGTGCGTGCATGTGTGTGGTTGTGACTGCCATGGTTATGAAGGGACCAGGTAACCCGTACAGTAGCTACTGTTCAAACTTAGTAGTCATGCACTGAGGTGTGGAAAGAGTGTATTTGCCAAATGTAGTCCCAACCTCAACCTTCAAGACTTTGGTCATCAGTGTCCTACTGTACAACAATGAGCTGTGGACAACCAGGTAGATTCTATTAGATGGACTGGACTGATAGCACAGGAAGCAGCTCAGACAGCTACTTGCCATCTACTATCCCAACATCATCTTGAATTAAGACTTGTATGCTAGAACAGGTCAGGAGCCCATCAGCAGAATGGTGCAGAGAAGAAGATTAAAGTGTATATATAGGCGATTAGTTTGTGGGCAATACGTAGCAGATTAATCAACAACTGAATGCAGGATGTTTTGGCCTGAAGGCCTTCGTCAGCTGCATACAAAACTGAGAATGTACAGTGTGAGACTGGTGTATATAGCTATGGGTAACTGTGTGTGACCAATCAAATTCTAGGACTATGTGTACATGTGTTTAGCCAATCAGAAACAGTTATGTGTACAGGGGGTGTGGCCAATAAAAAGACATTAAGATTACAGTGGTTTAGCATCAGAGCTGATGTACCCAACTCACCAGCAGCACAGGCCCTGACACTAGCCCCAGATGTAGTGAATGTTAAGAGACCCCATGGACGCCCACCTTTATGGTGGATAGACATTGTGAGGAAGGACGTTGTTACCATTGGTCTGTCATTGACAGAGGCAGCCATGTTATAGAGGCAAATGGCATGAACTAGTTGTTGATGTATGTTCCGTGTGGAAATGGACATGTATGTATGTATGACTGTATGTAGTAGTCATGCAGCCTTCTTCTGTTACAATTTGCTGTAGGAAGCACATCGTCAGACTAAAGAGGAGACTGGTGAAAAAATAGTCACAACTCGCACTCCAAATAAAATAAGGCGTGAGATAAAAGCGGTTGAACAGACTGTGTGCACAGAGCAAGAAAGGTAAGCACTATTCATGTACTGCTGTGTAAATATAGTGACTATGCATTGTAGCTAAAGCAAGCTACATACACTTACTCTTACTGTATGTAGACCACCCAGGTTGCAGATTGGTAGTGTAAGGCTGTGGTATAATAGTATTACTCTCCCATTGTAATTTGAAGCACTGGGATTAAAGGGCAAGGAGGCCTTCTTGACTCACTTACTGACCCAGCTTTTGCTTTAGGTGGTTGTATCGTCACTGCTTGCTGTAATTGTTAGTTCTTTGGATGCTCCCTCTCTCCTTTGTAGCCTGCCAGACATCAGGAAGGTGAGACGGAGACTGAAGGACAAACTTGATTGGTATCGCAAGACCAACCAACATATCTCTGACTCTGACTAGTTTTTAAAGGTAAGACACTTGTTGCTACACATGTAGTTCATTGCGGATACACATCTTACTTGATGTTCTTGTCTATGTATAGCTTCGGCCCTTGGGTGTTATATAATTGACCACCTCGGTTATATCCAGTAATGCCTCAGGAGCCATGGGTTAACCAGTTTGTAGCCCAGGCAACGAGACATTCTCGCCAATTCTAGGATGTGTATGGGAGCTACGAACAGGACAGCTGCATTGGCGCAGTGAAAGGGGCTGCTGCAACAGGACCGAAGCTGACGAGCGGTCACGACTTCTGAAGAAGCCTCCCTCAAAGAAGAAGACATAGCTCATTAAGTAGTTGCAGGGGAGCCAGACACACGCTTCATCTTCCTGTAGCTATTGCCATACAAGGAGAATGGAAGCGTTTGTGTACCAGTAAATACAAAGAAGCGACAACCTGGCATTGAGTACTGGCATTAAATAGTGGCAAGAGGAACAGGACAGCTCGAGCGAGAGGTAGACCTATACCCTGTAGACCCACCGGAATAGCTTTCTGTGGAGGCACTTCAGCTTAAATGGCTGCCATGTTCGTTTAATCGAGGTTCAGCATGAGGATGGCAAGCCGTGGTCCGACTTAGCTATAGGTTCAAACTAGCTGTATTTCCAACCAATTAGCGGGACTTCATCGATAGATATAGTGAGGAGTCGTGCCAGCAGATTACTCAGTCTACTCCTGCTGCTGGCACCAATCCAGCTATAGATGAAGATTTCAAAGACATTTCTTGCATTGAGGATTTCACTGTGCAGTTTTCAGGGACTACATACAGAGCTGTATTATGTTGTGCAATGTTGTTTTGCAAGTTTGGAACCTTCAAGATTTCAATTAGCCACATCCTGGAAAATATAAATCACATCCTGGGTGATATACAGACCTTTTTGAATTGCTTGTCCACACCGTGCACGGTATCCGGGAAACACTTGCACGATATTATAGGGATTCATACACATACTTACAGTATAATTGCAAAATCTAGTGTTGACATAGATTGCGAGCTAGAGATTATATACAGCAATACTGCTTATGTTTATGTATATAATACCATGATTTCGTCTGGTACCCGGTGCCCGGTGTGGACAACGTCTGTACATATTCCCCAGGGTGTATGTCCTTGAGTGGTATGAGATATAACTGCTACACATTTCCTTTGATGTTCAGCCTGCCCGGGCTACAATACTTCGTATTTGTTGTATGTACTGTATGTGTGTGGAAACATGAAAGCACTAATTCTTTATTCTTTGTACACAACTAATGAGAGATGTATACAAGGCTTCCCACATACTTATTACTCATTGGAAGTTGTTGTCTTAGGTATATGTAAGTGTATACAAGTAGCTGTTACAGACCATATGTAATGTAGTACTGCGTATATTGGTTTTGGTATGTATTAGTTTGCAGGGGATGAGCATATGCCATACATATTTCACTGACAATCTTCACACTTTTGTACACTGTCATCTGCTACATGTTTAGTTACAAGGGTTAATCACTGGATATTACGCCTACCAGCCTTCTACACCGAAGTGTTTCAGGAGGCTGGGGGGCCGGAGCCCTATTGATGGCAACCAGTGATCGCCCTCCCACATACTAGTAATATCCAGTGATTAACCCTTGTTCAACCTAGCCCGGCCTGGCCGTTGCAGTGGCTTACTGCAATGAACTGACCTCTCAACAATCCCGCGCAAGTCACGCTCATGACTTAGCCTTCCCCCATTAATATTCACTCTTGTTGAAACCACAAGTGTTTCACTGGTGGGGGATACAAGAGTGACTAGTCATCCTGCATTCCATCAGTACGCCACACTGATGAGCCCCAATCAGGGCGAAACAGCTGTCTGTGGCTCTTCCATCTTTGTAGGATGACTAGTAATGGGGGAGGGCGATCACTGGTTGCCATCAATAGGGCTCCGGCCCCCCAGCCTCCTGAAACACTTCGGTGTAGAAGGCTGGTAGGCGTAATATCCAGTGATTAACCCTTGTTCAACCTAGCCCGGCCTGGCCGTTGCAGTGGCTTACTGCAATGAACTGACCTCTCATGTTTAGTTACGTATGAGAGTGTGTTCGATTGTATCACAGATATGTATGTATTGGAACATGTATCTATAGTTGAATATGTTACTGAATTTCTGGTGTTCTCTGTTGCAGTGAGCTGGGGCCAGAAATCTCAGCAACTTGAAGATCCTCCAGCTTGAGTCTCCTGTTAGAGGAGGGGTTGGAGTCTGATAACTACTTTGTTATCTGCAGTGCTTGTCCTGGACTTGTGATTCATGTCAACTGTTTTTTTTTTTTTTTTTTACTTTTTTCATCCCACTGTGCATGTAGTCTCCTGACTTTCACATGCAACTTGTACTCTGTGGTCTTGTGTAGCAGTGGTGCTTCTTTATGCTGTTTATGTTGTTTTTTTTTACTCTGAGATCACATAACTACATAATTATGACATTACTACAGCTTACTACAGCTGTGTCTACTACTTTTTTAATTTGAAGATGAAGTTTTCTGTATAATGTATGTCTGTTATAACTTTGTCTATAGTATACATTAGTTTGTCTGATACATGCAGTGGGTGTGCTAATTTTAACATGTGTTGATTGACGGTATGTCACAGTTCCAGTAATTGTATGACTGTGCAAAGTTGCAATTTCATGGTCATGTTATATTGCTTGTAGTCAGAAGACAGTCACGATTTCTGTATTGAAGAGTACAAGTGCAAGTACATTGTACAATGGAAATGATTTCATTATTAATTTTGTATCATACGTTTAATTGAGTTGCACTCAATGAACTTTAATATTGTATATAATGATTATTAGAGGACCACAGCATGAGGATCGGAGGAGCTGGCTGCATGCTCGATCAGCTATGCAAGATTGGTTTACTGGTCACTTAAGAATTTACAAACAATACTTGCATGCAGGATTAATAGATGAGTATACCACATTAATTAATGTATAAAGGTGATTGTTTTAAAGGGTACATTTGAAGAATAAGGAATGGTAAGAGGAACTTCCAATTATCATAAGAAGAATGATCAGTAAATGAGCTTGTGATAGGGTTAAGCAATGAGAAAATTACGTTTGTCTAAATAGAGCTACGTAAGTGTGTGGCAGATGATCAAAGAGTGATGCTGATCCTCCACCTTCCCACACTTACATAGTCTGTCACACTCTATCATTACCGGATGTCCCAGTGTACCTCCTCAATGTCTGAATGTGTCCTTGACAGCAATGCAGCTACCAGTCACAGTGAAGTGAGTACCAAGTGAAGCATGCCCTTGTATATATGTGCAGGCTGGGTCACAACAGGTGCTGATGGCATCATCCAACATCATGTTCAAAGATTCAAGCAAGTGCTCAACTGTAGTCTAGTATTTGTCAATGTGATCACTAGTGGCTCTGTACCAGGCCCTCGTGGTTGGTTCAGTGACTGTAGAAGATGTATAGTCAGCTATGGTGCATGGCAAGTCCAGATAGAAGACTAAAGGATTATGATCAGATAAATTCCTGCACGCCATCCCTGATTGCATGAACATTGCTGACTAATGGGAGAAAACAGCTAGAGACAGCTACATGACCAATTCATGATTTGGACCCATTATGACCCACATATGTAAAGCCAACCTCATCTGCACAATTCAGATATGGAAGAAAGAGGTCCAACTCGGTAAGAAAAAATTGTACAATGTCCATGAAGCTGCACGGTCGCTGAGTGTCCATGTTCTATTCTCCAGCAATCACCAGAACATTGTGTGACACTGTAGAGATAAGACCACACAGTTCCCCAAGTGTGTCTTTGAGTTGTTCATTGGCAGCATCAGAACAATAGTCAGTTGGCAAGTAGATATTTACTAAAAGACAGTTTCAATTGCGGAAGCCAATCTTGATAGCACAATATTGGTAAGATGACGTTTTAACTTGCTTAATAGAATTAATTAAGCATTGACGATAAAGAATGGCGCAGCCTCCAGAAGGACGCCCATGTTGCAGTACAGAGTTGTCAAAGGGTTACTGACTGGTGTTTTCCGTGTCAGATGTGCATCTCTGCGTTTGTTGTGTTCATCTAATGAAAGGTCTGGCTGCAAAAATACCTTTCCATTCCATTGATGCTCGGCAGCTGCTTTTGCCAGAGGATAAGTCATCTGTCCTAAGGACAGTTGAGCTTGATGAGAATAGGTCTGGGTCGGGGTGGTTTAGATGTGCACAAAGAACGAGTACTTGGTGGTGAGCGGTTCTTTTCAGAGACCTTGTTGGACTGTTGTTTTCCTGTCTGCTGGGGTCTCTTCAACTGTTTGCCCAGTCTGAATGTGTCCTTGACAGCAATGCAGCTACCAGCGACAGTCTGCAGAACGTCAGAGACAACTGAAAGATCTTTGTCTTCAGGAATGCCAAAGAGAATAGCATTATTTCTGCAATCATAGATGTCAGGAGCTTGCCTTAGGGCAGAATATTACTACGCAAATTTGTATTGGACCCATTCTCAGACACAGAGGGGGGCAGGTAAGGGGAGTTGAAGACGCTTGTCAATACCCTTGAGACGAGAGCAGACATCTACGCGTAAGGTACGAACATCCTCAGCCATTTGCTCAGAGCCACGCCCTCAGGAAGATGCTTGCCCTATGTGAGCCCCATGCTCAGGCTCATGGGATCCAATTTAATGCTGACAAGACTCAACTTATATGCTTTAGACGTACTGCAGCTTCTGATCGTACCCACTTCTGACTCTGTGGCTAGTGCCTGCCTATTATGGTTGATTCGGTCATTCACCTTGGGAACACTCTGCAGTACGATTTGTCTGACAAGCTAAATATTCATTTAAAATCAATGGCATTCATCCGCCAGGCTAACTCTGTTGTGTGTTGGTTTAAGTGGTATGATCCAAAGACAAAGCTGGAACTATTCAATGCCTACTGCCTTTCACTGTATATATGGTTGAGCATTGTGGAGGCTCGATGCTCCAGACATCCGATCTCTTAATGCATCATTTAACAATGTTATCAGACGAATTTGGAATCTTCCACACAATTGCCATACGTCTATTGCCTATGCTGTTGGATAAACTAAAAAGCATTTACTACATCATTCATTCCAGATTTATCAGACTACTTTCCACTGCATTATCTCACCCATCTAGTTTCATTCGTTCTGTATTTCATGAAGGTTCTTTAGTGTGTAATTCAGGATTTATAGGGTACAATATTAATTGTATGTTTAATCAATCTCATTGTAAATCTTATTCCACTGATCATGTTGCTGTGGGTCATCTAATTAGAGAGATCTGAGATACTCACTCTGTAATTCCCCATTTTGCTCAGTCAGAATTAGACTTTATTGTATCCTCAGCCTCCACCATGTAACTTTACTTGTGTTGTTTCTGCTCTTTTGCACCTTCACTGGTGTGTTTTTCAATCAATCAATCAATCAATGAGTGTTTTCAATATTAATAATAATAATAATAATAATAATAATAATAATAATAATAATAATAATAATAATAATAATAATAATAATAATAATAACAATAATAATAATAATAATAATTACAACTTGGGATGTACATACTGAATAGAACCATTGTGTTGGTGGAATTTGTAGGAGCACCCCATGTACAATGCAAAGGCTTAGGGTGTTTAGGGTTTGTTCTGTACACTGCATATACACATGCAATTGACTACATACCACATGAAATCATACAATGAATTGTATAATATAGTGTGAACTAGAAGCAAAATGGCATGGTTAATTGCAGTTTAGCTGCTGCACTAGCTAGTGGCAGCAGTGTA
The DNA here is from genome assembly GCA_964019415.1 of Ianthella basta. Lineage (NCBI taxonomy): Eukaryota > Metazoa > Porifera > Demospongiae > Verongiida > Ianthellidae > Ianthella > Ianthella basta. The sequence goes on from OZ025888.1 coordinate 3,552,700, forward strand.
AATCTCTGCAGTATATCACTGGTGCAAGTGGCAAGGCGAAATGTCATAAACTACATAATCATGTAAGTATGAATTAGACATGTTTGCATATGTGTGAAATCTAGTGAAAGCTCTTTGTCTTTGTGGCAGTGCTTGATTCTCGGTCTACACTATATCGGTGGCAACGGACAAGGAACAGCAACGAGCTCTTCATTCTTGCATTCAAGCCCTTCACGTACACCAAGATGAGGATTGGGGTAGGCCACAGCGACAGGTCAAAGACAGTGAGGAACACATAAGAAACGGCCAATTCGGGAATAGATCCAGAAGAAGCAGCTACTGAGATAATAGCTGGTGAGACTTGTCCAAGAAAATTAATGGACCCTCCCAAGATAAAGAGTGCTGAAAGCTTGGCCATGGCTTTCATGAAGGCTGGGTTACTCGACTCTGTTGTTCTGTGTCTGTAAAGGTATACAAAAATTGCAATTGGCATTGCTGTGCCAATAAGCAATGGAATGACTCCAAAGACAGAGATATACACTGCTGCACAAATATCACCCACACTATGTCCTTTGCCAACTGGGAGACAAGCTATGCCTTCGACAAAGACATTGTTATTTGGTATAGCCAGTAATGGGATGTTAAGTGTGAAGAAACACACTACCCACAGAATTATAACAAATACCAGCAATGCTGTTTTGTTAACAGCTTTAATCCCCTTCCGGACCATGATGAAGACCACAATTGAGAAAGTAGCTGTGAGTGTCTGTCGAAGTGCTCCTGCACCGAATAGTGCCCAAAGGATGACAGAGCAGAAGTCCAGTGGTGGTGGAGGATGATCTGTGGTCACCAGCACCAAAGCCATGACATGCTCCAGAGTGAGCAGGAACAACATCACTAGGCCAACAATGAGTACATTACCCAGAATGAATCGAATCACTCCTGGTGTAACTTTGTCCACAGCCAAGACCACAAGAATGGAGATATCCAGGGTTGCTACTGGCAAAATACACCCAATCAGCATTAGGACATTGAAGGCAATGAAACCAGGAACATCGAGCATTGTGCTGGCACCGCTGTAGTTAGTTTGGTTGGTGGTTAGGTTGTCCATTGCTGCACTCAGTCTACAAAGGATGATTGAGATTATAAAGTGAAACATGCCCTTGTATATTACAATTTGGGATGTACATACTGAATAGAACCATTGTGGCGGTACCAGTGGAATTAGTAGGAGGCAGCCAATGTACAATGCAAGGGATATTAGGGTGTATAGGGTGTGCTCTGTACACTGCATATATGCATATACACATGCAATTGATTACATGCTACATAAAACTATACAAGGTACCCATATTATAGGCCTAGGAGTAGAAATAAGAAGGAAAATCAGCCACATAGCTGGAGTTGAACTTGTGACCTACACTGTATATAACACAGAGCTTCAGCCACTGAGCTACTCATCCCTGTGCTTGCATGCCTTCCAATGGTGCTCGACCTAGTATTGCTGATCAGCCTACCAGTGTCCTTGTTGTAGATCGCTCAGGGCCCTTAAGGTAGTAGGTACATCTAAAAGCCTTGAGCTCCTTTAGGGTACATTACTCTTGCCTATGTCTACCACTATGAACCATCAGATAGCGTCAAAGGCTGCCCTTCGAGGCCTGCAATAGCTTAGCTAATTTCATATACATGCACATTTTAGGCCACAGTGCCAACATTGCAATCCGCAAGCCAATGTAATCGAGCTGACCTGAGCCTTCCCCTTACTGGGGAGGGGTCAAGCACATGCTGCCTAACTGCCTTCAATTGACTTTCAATGTCTGAATATTGCAAAATTCAGTCACCACCATTAATTTTAGATCTGGCCTGCATGTTACATCACCATCAGGGTTATATCTAGGCTGCACTATTTTCTTTTAGGGGGGGGGGGGGGGGGGGAGCTAAAGTGCATGAATACACGGGTAGTAATGTGGTCTGTGGGCATGGCCCCACCCAGGTTCGTTTGCAATTTAGGCCTACTGAGATTGATTGCAATGCAATCTGAATAGCAAATAATAACATTTCTAAAACAATGGTTAAATTTATACTCTCTAATCTTTCGCAGTGGAGCCAGAGAGAAGACACTTTTTCAGGGACCTTGGCAAACAGATTGAGAATGTCATATCATATTCAGTTATCCCAGCTCCTAAAGTGGGAGGATAACCAGGAGCTTCTCCCAGTGCTTGTCAAAGGATAGCTGTAGCTATACCTAGCTATTCATCAGTGCTAAACTGCATGCGAAAGATTTCCCTATTCAATTCTTCACTGTCAGTGACAATATTTTTGTGGGATAGCTATAGTATTTGGGAGGGGGAAAGCTTCCCCTCTGTCCAGTAGATTGAACCCTGACCATCTTCAGAAGAATAACTACTTGCAATAAAATATATACAATTTTTGTGAATGTTTCCATTCCATGTCCCCTCCTACTATATATAAACTTGGCATTTAGCCTTTTAGAAGCTGACATACCTTAGCTTGCCTTCCACTGTCTCTTCAGCTTTGAATGGTGTGGCTGTCAGTGATAGAGACAAGGTCCTGTATGAAGTGCAAACATAGACTAGCTTCACTAGCAGAGGTGATTAATAGGTGCAAATAGGTGCAAATAACACGTTCAATCTCAGACAGAGATAGTGTTACTGTCACTGTAGTACACTTGTTCTGTAAAATTCTGTGCATATGGAGTTTTACGGAATGACTCCACAGAATGCTGTCAATTATATCGTTGTTTTAGGGTTGGTTGCAAAACTTTGGGTGATGGAAATTGCACATGATGGTCATTACGATCAATGAAATCAATGCATTATTATTGGTGGTGCGAGAACTAGCGATTGGTCTGCATGATTGTCATATGAATTGCCTGCATCTGGAAGTTTGCAACCAACTCTAAAACAACAGTATCATGGATAGTAGAGCACGGGAACGGAACTGGAAATGGGGTCACGTGGATGCATAATTGGCCCCGTTTTCATTCCCGTTCCAGTGCTCTACTATCCATGCTTATATGGCCGAACCATAGACTGGGAACCTACCCGAAGGGCCGGCATTCAGCTAGTAATATGAAAAGAACATAACGGGGTATATACGGGCAGCCTTTGACGCTTTCTCTTACGTGCACTCCAGGCTGACTTTGGCTGCATGCGCTGCCATCTTCAAGACGTTGAACGAAGCCCATCCATGGCTTTTAATAATTATTGTTCTTTGCTGTCACCGTTTGGCTAGTTTCATCAAAGCGCGCTAATACATTAAGATAGGAGTAGCCATTTTATTGGGCACCTTCCTAAATAGACGCCACGAGCATGACGTTTGATTGTATACGTTTGTAAAGTCTACCATTCAGTGTCCCTACTCCTCCTATGAAGCATGGCATATAGCCTTTTTAGAAGCTGACATACCTTAGCTTGCCCTCCACTGTCTCTTCAGCTTTGAATGGTGTGGCTGTCAGTGATAGAGACAAGATCCTGTATGAAGTGCAAACATAGACTAGCTTCATTAAGAGCTTAGGTGATGAAACAGTTATTATAATGTTAGACAGAGATAGTGTTACTGTTACACCTGTTTGACATCTCTTTGAAGCACTTTCACGTCAATACTGTATGCGTGTCAACGAGAACTATAGCATTATTGCACTTCAGTTGCCATAGAGGCTAAGGTGGTGCTCTGTATTGACTACACAAAGACTAAGCAAGAAACTGCTGTGAATCTTAATTGGTGAAAATTGACTCAATGGATACCAACAGTACCTTTGGAAGCTCTACTGTATACAGCAGGACAGATGGTGGCTGTCCCTGACTTCATTGCATTCAATGTCATCATGTTTGCTGGAGTGATTGCACCACTGGGACACGCTCACCCTTTCAAATTCAGCTTGTGTTGGGAAACTTTATGTTGCTAGGTTTAGTAACCCTCCTTTTTGGGGCGCCGAAGGCGCCCCTATATTGTTTTCAGATTTAGGTCTTCGTATGGCTTCATGTTCGTATATATATATATATATAAGACCACCAGCGCAAGTTACAGCCGGTCAGAACCTGCACCGCCGCCATTGGAGTGCACGCTGCAGCAAGCAAATGTAAGCTTACCTAAGGGCATGCCATTGAATTGAGGGTGCGTGGGAAGAAATTCAATGGCATGCCCTTAGGCAAGTTACATTTGCTTGCTGCAGCGTGCACTCCAATGGTGGCGGTGCAGGTTCTGACCGGCTGTAACTTGCGCTGGTGGTCTTTTTCTTCAGCCATTGAGCGCATTCACTTTCTGGCACATGTGGTGGTGCGAATGGTGCTGGTGCCACTGTAACTTGCACTGGTGGTCTTTTTCTATGACCAACTAGTGCAGATACTCTACTGGCACATGTGGTGGTGGCTACTGTAACTTGCACTGGTGGTCTTTTTCTCTATGACCAACTAGCACAGATACTTTACTGACACAGGTGGTGGTGGCTGCGATATTGTAACTTGCACTGTGTGGTGGTGGTGGCGGTGTTTTTTCTAGAGCAATGGCACATATACTGAATGCATCCATTGTACTGGCACCATGTGGTGGTGGTGGTGGTCATTTTCACTTAGGAATGCATGTGGTGGCCGTAATATTGTAACTTGCACTGTGTGGTGGTGGTAGTAGTAGTATATTGTACGTAGCAGCGCCTGATGTGGTGGTCTGTTTTCTTGCAGCTCTAGCACATAATATTATACTGGTGTGCTCATTGCAACTTCCACTGTGGTGGTGGTGATGGCGGTTGTATTTATCTATGTGGTGGTGTAGTAGCTGGATATTGTGGCTGGATAGTTGTGAGCAAGTGTACATGTTGGTGCTGCTCTGCTCCAGCATAGCGGCAAATGCCTACAAATTGGTGTCAAAATGTGATTGTTCAAAACATCGCCTCCATTTTGTGACTAATTAAGCAATACTGCTAATGACATGAGGAAATTGGTCATCTAACTTCATCCACTTAGTATCATGACTTAGCAGGGCTGGGTTGGTAAGATATGCAATGAACCTCATTTTTCTCGGCCATTTTGCCACTAATTAAGAAATCCTGCTAATGACATGAACAGTTGCATTATCTGGCTAGGTCCATCAAGTGTCATGACTGAGCGGGCCGGGCTGGTTGAATACATCATACACATCACATATGTCGGCCATTTTGAGACTAATTAAGAAATCCCGCTAATAACATAGGAAGGTGGACCACTTGGATGTGTCCACCAAGTTTCACGTCTCAACGAGCCTAGTTGCATTCATATACAAGATACCACTATGCATCAATATAAATGCACCATACATTAAGTGTTATGCTATGCACATTTATATTAGGATTTGGCGGGCTGCTTGTAGAAGAACGAAGACCTAATTAAAAATTCTGCCTCATTTAAAAGTCTTAAAATCTCCCATACTTCAAAGGCACACCTATCACATGTTCGTGAGGGGTGCCTAACCCCCCGGGAATTATATTATATTATATTATATTATATTATATTATATTATATTATATTATACCACCACCACACAGTGCAAGTTACAATATCGCAGCCACCACCACCTGTGCCAGTAAAGTATCTGTGCTAGTTGGTCATAGAGAAAAAGACCACCAGTGCAAGTTACAGTAGCCACCACCACATGTGCCAGTAGAGTATCTGCACTAGTTGGTCATAGAAAAAGACCACCAGTGCAAGTTACAGTGGCACCAGCACCATTCGCACCACCACATGTGCCAGAAAGTAAATGCGCTCAATGGCTGAAGAAAAAGACCACCAGCGCAAGTTACAGCTGGTCAGAACCTGCACCGCCACCATTGGAGTGCACGCTGCAGCAAGCAAATGTAAGCTTACCTAAGGGCATGCCATTGAATTGAGGGTGCGTGGGAAGAAATTCAATGGCATGCCCTTAGGCAAGTTACATTTGCTTGCTGCAGCGTGCACTCCAATGGTGGCGGTGCAGGTTCTGACCGGCTGTAACTTGCGCTGGTGGTCTTTTTCTTCAGCCATTGAGCGCATTTACTTTCTGGCACATGTGGTGGTGCGAATGGTGCTGGTGCCACTGTAACTTGCACTGGTGGTCTTTTTCTATGACCAACTAGTGCAGATACTCTACTGGCACATGTGGTGGTGGCTACTGTAACTTGCACTGGTGGTCTTTTTCTCTATGACCAACTAGCACAGATACTTTACTGGCACAGGTGGTGGTGGCTGCGATATTGTAACTTGCACTGTGTGGTGGTGGTGGTGGTGTTTTTTCTAGAGCAATGGCACATATACTGAATGCATCCATTGTACTGGCACCATGTGGTGGTGGTGGTGGTCATTTTCATTTAGGAATGCATGTGGTGGCCGTAATATTGTAACTTGCACTGTGTGGTGGTGGTAGTAGTAGTATATAGTAGCAGCGCCTGATGTGGTGGTCTGTTTTCTTGTAGCTCTAGCACATAATATTATACTGGTGTGCTCATTGCAACTTCCACTGTGGTGGTGATGATGGCGGTTGTATTTATCTATGTGGTGGTGAGTAGCTGGATATTGTGGCTGGATAGTTGTGAGCAAGTGTACATGTTGGTGCTGCTCTGCTCCAGCATAGCGGCAAATGCCTACAAATTGGTGTCAAAATGTGATTGTTCAAAACATCGCCTCCATTTTGTGACTAATTAAGCAATACTGCTAATGACATGAGGAAATTGGTCATCTAACTTCATCCACTTAGTATCATGACTTAGCAGGGCTGGGTTGGTAAGATATGCATTGAACCTCATTTTTCTCGGCCATTTTGCCACTAATTAAGAAATCCTGCTAATGACATGAACAGTTGCATTATCTGGCTAGGTCCATCAAGTGTCATGACTGAGCGGGCCGGGCTGGTTGAATACATCATACACATCACATATGTCGGCCATTTTGAGACTAATTAAGAAATCCCGCTAATAACATAGGAAGGTGGACCACTTGGATCTGTCCACCAAGTTTCACGTCTCAACGAGCCAAGTTGCATTCATATACAAGATACCACTATGCATCAATATAAATGCACCATACATTAAGTGTTATGCTATGCACATTTATATTAGGATTTGGCGGGCTGCTTGTAGAAGAACGAAGACCTAATTAAAAATTCTGCCTCATTTAAAACTCTTAAAATCTCCCATACTTCAAAGGCACACCTATCACATGTTCGAGAGGGGTGCCTAACCCCCCGGGAATTATATTATATTATATTATATTATATTATATTATATATTATATTATATTATATTATATTATATTATATTATATTATATTATATTATATTATATTATATTATATTATATTATATTATATTATTTACTTTAGATTAGTGGTGTATATTGTAACTTGCACTGTATATATTTCTGTCATTTTGCAAATGGCGGCGCTCACGTCGTTCTTTACAAAGCTTTAAATCCTCTCTAATGACGTTTCGCCGTGTTTGAATCGAACGAAATGTGGTCATAAACATGTGTTAATAGAGTGATACTAGTAAAAAGCCTAAGGAGCGTCTCTTCTGCGAGATACAGCTCCAATTATCACTGACGGCATTGTAAAATGGCCGCGCGCTCGACGCGTTCTGTTTGCTAGGCTCAAAACCATCTATCTTTAGATTTCGCCGTGTATCCAAAGAGCGCAAAGTGTTTCTGGAACATGTTTAAGTAATATTATTGTGGTAGGAAGCTTACTTAACTGTTTTTCTGCGAGGTACAGCCCTAAATACAACAGAAGTCTAGTGACCCGTAGGCCAATAATGGAGGACCAGCGAGTCATGACACATAATTATAGCCATGATTCGCTCATATAGTCAACATAGGGTAGCCTTTTAGCCAGCACACTCCTCCTCCAGGCACAAAGTAACAATTGCTCATTCAGAATGTCATATAGATCAAAAAGCAGTAGGCAAACATTTGACAGTTTGGTAGGGATGCTTTCACTGGAAATGACTAGCTGCTCTGGAGACTTGAAACTCTTGCAAACCCAACGGTCTAGTGTGTCTTGATGTATCTTTCAGGCCAACAAAAATACTGTACCCCCAACTATCTGATTTACTGAACGTACATGGGAAAATTGCTAGCAAGTAGTTCGAGGTTCAGGGGCGCCCTGGCGCCCCACGAGTTTTTTAACTCGAAATACTTGTTCTCACACTGAAGCACCTGGCAGTTATTGTGCTAGTGACCACAGATCAGCCTGTGCCACCACCACTACCACAGCTCTGCTCCTTCATCACTTGGGCTCTCCTCAGTGCCAACTCTGTGCGCATTTTGCTCACAGCTACCTTTTCTGTGGTGGTGTACATTAGGATTGTAAAGGGAGTGAAAGCAGTCAAGAAGACAGTTCTACTGGTATCTCTAATCATGTGAGTAATTGGCTTTTTCACTCTGACCATGCCAATACTCATCACTTCATCTAACCATTTCTACGCTGCTCAGGTGGCATGCACTCCAACAGAATTTGAAGAAAACACTGTAGGCAGAATAGTTGCTGGATTGTATGTGACTGGACTAAAGGTTATTCCTATCGTCGTCACTATTTCAATGTCCATTGCATCTGCGGTGTACCTCTATAAGCACAGAATTAGTGACAGAGTCAAAAAGGACTTCTTTACAGCAATGGCTCAGTTAGCTGCTTTCCTCATTCTTGGGAGTGCAATCAGCTTCTCTGGACATACACTGTTCTTTTTCATTGGAAAAATATTCACTTCAGCAAGTGAACTGGCATCCTTCTATGTATTCTTCACTCTGTACAGCCTTTCCCTGTGGCCAACTCCAATCCTCATTATGGCAGACATGGCAATGCTGTTTTCTTTCAAGAAACTCCCCGTGTGGAACAACAGAGTAGGTCCGCAGTATAATGCTGTATAATTACTAGGGCGGATCCAGGGGTGTTTCCAAAGTTTCCAGAAACTGGTCAGATTATGTATGTCTGTCTAGGATTTCCAACTACAGTCATACAGCCAACTTTCCAATGGCAGAGCCACTCACTCTCCTCACCTCTGGCTAGTAGTCACACCATATAACCAACCAAGATAGCCACTCACTCTCCTTACCTTTGAATAGTAGTTTCAGCCATCTACAGAACTAAACAACAGCATTGAAGCCATGTATATCCACTCCTTATATTAAACGGATCCTCCATTTTCAAATGATGACATCATCATTCTGTGCATGATAATATGAAAGTGTGCACATAGTTTAATAACAGTTTCCTGTAGGGCTTGTTGCTTTGACATTTGAGGGTCACATGGAATTACTGTTATGACAACATAAGACACTGCAATTATCATGTGATACCCTCATGGTAAAGCAGTTAACCCTTCAGGAAGCTTCAGGCTGGAAAACTATGCAAATGAACTGCCATCCCTACACACTCCTGATTGTAAACTACTGCTATGGTCTCAGCTGTGGGATGACAAGTAGGATGAGCACTGGAAGATATTAACTCAGTGGCACCTTGAAGCCACTAGTAGTGAGCATTTAAACGTAACTCCATCGGAAGAGAATGTTTTACAAACTGGTGCAGTGCCTAACACCATTGCTTCTACCCTGATGGCAACAGAGCCAGACATTTTCCCAGACATCTACCATCCTCTCAGCATTTTAGCAGTACTACCAACCACAACATGTGAACTAGAATGCTGCTTTTCTTCATTATGCATAGGCCGTCTTAAAACGTACCTACATAGCACAGTGGAAGAGGACAAACTTGCAGAACTAGCACTTATGTGCATTCTCCAATACATCATTATAGACAATCACATTGATGATATAGTGTAAATGAATTTGCTACCATGCATCTACGTTGCATGATGGCTAGCTAACATTTTATTGAGTTTTGCAAACTGCATTTTAATGTTTCCTTTAAAACTAAAACATGGCATATATATTTTGTTGAATAGTAGTGTGTATGATGGTAGCTAACTTGCACTGTGTACGTAGTAGTGATATTGTATGTTATATACTCTACATGGAAACTAGTCACAAAATATTCTGAATCCGCCCTTGTGATACCATCATCAATTGCACCCAGAATATCCCGAGGCAGCAGTTCCATCTGCCAGGATTATATGACACATCACTTGGCCCAGACTTGATGTATCCAAGGACTCTGTTCTTCCATTAGATGCATTATAAAAACCATTGGATTCTTGTGTCCACTGTGGATAGTCCACCTTCTTTTGTTAAGGTGTATGACAGTTTGCTTAGTGGACAGTTGTCTCCAAAAGCAAACGGCAGCAATTCTTCGTACTGAAGCTGCAGAAATCACATTTTCTGTTCAGCGTGTGCAGCAGCAGCTGGACACAAATGACTGTTATGTGTTTGCCATTGTCTATTTAGCTGATTTGTTTTTCAACAGTCCAGCAGATGTTCATCATGTTCAGTTCAATGTTGGAGACATGAGGCGTCACCTTCGTACAAGCCTGCTAAACAGCAAGTTTGAATGCCTGTTTCCAAAGACAGAAGGAGCACAACAAAAGAAAAAGCACCGCCTTCATTATGATAACATTATCATCCCAGTCCATTGTGTTTGCCGAATGCCTCATTTCACAACTGATGATGAGGAAAAGAACTGCAAATGGCAGAATGTGATTGCTGCCACTGTTGGTTTCATAGGAGCTGTGTTTCTATCCCTGGTAAAGTGTTCAAAAAACGGGATCAATTATGGTTTTGCCCTAATTGTTTTTAGTATGTCCTGCAGTCCTAACAGTCCTTGCAGTTTCCCATGGCCCGGTCCTCAGGACTTCTATGGCTCTCAGGACTTGCATGGCCGCCAGGACTTGCATGGCCCTCTGGACTTGCATGGTCCCTCTCAACTTGCATGACCCTCTGGAGTTACATGGCCCCTCCAGTCCTCCATGGTCCCTTCAGTCCTCCATGGTCCCTCCAGTACTCCATGGCCCCTCCAGTTCTCCATGCCCCCTTCAGTCCTCCATGGCCCCTTCAGTCCTCCATGGCCCCTCCAGTACTCCATGGTCCCTTCAGTCCTCCATGGCCCCTCCAGTACTCCATGGTCTCTCCAGTACTCCATGACCCCAGACTTTCCAACCTTTGAGGCCCTTCTGGGGGTATGGTTATACACCTTTCTTTCCTTTCTCTAGCGAGTTATTTAGTTGTCAGTTTACTTGCGTGCATTGCAAGCTAAGCAATGGCGAATTATATTATAAGTGTAGGTTCCAACAACAGACATCTCGAGCGAGAACTCGAGGGAAAGGCAGAGCAAGAAATCTGCGTAGCTACATATAGGCAGCTTGTTAGAATAGCTGTAGGTAAAGATGTGCATGTAGGAGTAGGAGTAGGAGTAGGGGAGGCCTGGGGCTGGGAAGTTGCGTGAAGAAGTCGTTGGCTACATTACGGGAGAATTCGAAGCTGACCAGAACGCTGTCAGCTGGCGAGGACCCAGACAACTGATTCACTGTTGAATCTGCACTACTCGTAGTACTCGAGTACTCCGTGATTACTTTAAGCACGTGCCCTGGTTGTGACGTCATATCCCCTGCGTCACGACATCAGATCTCCGAGTTTAGACCACCCCCCCCCCCCTCAAAGTGGGCAGTGGATCTTTCTCCCCGGCCTCAGTATCCACCATGAGTCGCGTGAGTACCCTTTCTCCTTCTGGAAGTAGTTTTGTGAACGGCTGTTTCGTTCAGTTCAGCTTGAGTGCTGCTCTCTTTGAGATGATATCGCAGAGGCTCATTGTTACGGTTTCAGATAGCATAGTCTATGCAGATAGTCAGTAGCTATAATGAGCAATCACGTAGCAGACAGATGCAATAATTGCAATGGTACGACTTTTCGACCACGAAGGTCTACGTCAGGTATAAAACTACACTGCTCACGCTCGCCCCATGATAATCATCATGGGGCGAGCGTGAGCATAGACTCAGTCCATGGCCTGAGCGAGACGTGGAGTCAGTATTTAGGGGGCGTATGTTCTGGCGGGCGTTATCAAAAAGGAGGCCAGCAGTGGGTAAAGGCTGTGTTAATCCCTACAAGAAAGTACACGAGGTAGACAGGCATATTGAGTGTGTCTATGTGTAAACTGTAGCACAGCATAATGAGCAGAGCTCATAGTGCTATGTACGTACCAACCAGCATACAGCTGGCAGAAGAGTACAGTTTTGGAGTGTGCTAGTCTCTGCTACAGCGCAGGTATGCAGTAGAGTTTTAGCAAATTAAGCTCTGAGACTCCAAACAGCAGCATTTCTGTGCCAACAGTGGGGGTGTTAGAACAAGGGCTGAACCTGTTCCACTGCTGCCACTGCTGTGGCCTGCTCTCCCTCTCTTCAGAGCTTTGTGCTGCCTGTTCCACCGTACCCCTCCTGATGTTGCTGTTGCATGCTCTCCCTCTCCTGAGCAGTTTGCACGTCTCGTCTAGCTTGGTACTGCTCTTGCCGTAGTCTTAACCTCTTGTCCTGTTTTCCGTGGGTTCGGCCTCATGGTGGGGTCTCTTGTGCACTCTTCCAAGCTGTAGTTGGTCCTTTTTTGCCTGCCAAGAATCGGCACATGTTGTGCTAGCCATTCGGGACCCGCAAGATTTAGTCGAAATAACACCATAGGCCCATGTGTGTGGCATTTGACCGCGACTTGATGATTTTGTAACTGCATGTCTTTGTTCTTTCTTTTGACTCCATGATCATCATTATTATTATTGCATGGTTTACTATTTTGCATGCATGTTTTTAAGGGGCTGTTTGCATAATTTATTCAGAATTTTGGCATTTGGCTTCATGTTCGGATATATAATACGTGAAACTACGGTTGTACGCCAATGCTTACATTCATATTGAATGAATTGGGCGAAGTATTAGGTATAGAAATTTATATTGTAGACATTTCATTTGGCCAGAAGTAGACCGTGTGCGAGACCAAAGGACTTTTAAAACCGGCTTCCAAACGTCGTCATAGTGACTTTGGATGTCCTCTTCTGCCGTTAATTGTTGAACTTACTACTACAGCACTTCTGATCGATGGGCAAAGAGACAGCTTTGGCAACACTAGCTAGCTACTCTGGTGACTGTGGGTTCCATGGTACAAATTACGTTTCTGTAATACTCACTGTAAATGCATGTGCTGTAAGCAGTAGTGTGTCTGTCTGTGCTGGAGCTTTCTCTGTGCATGTGTGTGTGTGTGTGTGTGTGTGTGTGTGTGTGTGTGTGTGTGTGTGTGTGTGTGTGTGTGTGTGTGTGTGTGTGTGTGTGCATGTGTGTGTGTGTGGGTGTGTGGGTGTGCGTGCGTGTGTGCATGTGCGCTTATGTGTGTGCGAGTGCTTACATATATGGTGAGTGACAGAGCAGCAACTGAAGGAAGCAAGTATTTCGAGTTGGGGCAGCAGCCCCACAAGTGTTATAGCTCGAAATACTTGTTCGTTTTGGAATAATTTTTAAGTAATCTATAGTTTACTGCATGCTTGTAAATTTCAGTATTCTTTGGTTTTGTAATGAATACAATTATGCATGCGCAATTAGTGAGTACCTTGTGTTTCTTTGGTGAGTTCCCTGTTGTGCCTGATTGGTTAATGGTGTAGTTGTTCATGTGTCCTCGGTGACTTATGACATGTGTGTGTCTATGATATCATACGTGTAATAGACCATTTCCTGTATGTACCCTCGTGTGCTAATTTGGAAAGGGTGGGATAAAATTGGCACCCCAAGGCCGTAATGAATATACCAACCAAGGCGCTATCCCAGCTAGTACAACTCACAAATGGGGGCTCAACCAGGCTCACCCCAACTACTTTTGTACCCTGACATAGACCTTCCTGGTCGAAACATTGTACCATTGCAATTACTGCATCTGTCTGCTACATGATTGCTCATTATCACTACCGACTAATTCAGCAGAGAATGGGGGAAACCATCCAGAGGTATACAAGGCACTCCTGGACTAAAACATGCCATCCTTAGATATTTTTGACACCCCTCACATCCTTGCACCCTCATGTTTTATCATGCACACTGCTCACACACGTGCATAACCTTTCCCCCCTTTCATCTTAGTTATGTCCAATTTTATTACTATGTTAATGTTATTTATAGCTTTTATCACCAGCTGTCATGCATCATGTCATGTCATCCCACATTATTTAGACAGTGTGTAGAGTGCTTTCCTTGTCATTCACTGATGAAGGTAGCAGTTGACTACCGAAATGTCTGATTAAGTGTTAAGTTTTGGCTAGTGTGCAACAAATGATACAATGAAACTTCTACCTAGCCACACAGGCCTTTATAAGAGCACAAAGAGAGCAGCACTCAAGCTAAACTGAACGAAACAGTAGTACTGTACTACGTATGTAGTTGCAGGCAAAGCCAGTCAGTCCATTTGCCACTATTACTGGATCCAGAATTATTGGGGTTGCTACAGTCACTAGCCTCTCCCTGTGTGTACACGTCTGTGCGTGTGTGTGGTGTAATGGACTATAGAATGCTTATGTGTCTGTGATTTATTGAGTGGTTCTAATTAAAGGTACGTAAGTAGAATTGGGAATGAAACTGAGCACCACATTGTAACTTTCAGGCCATCTATAGTGATGCATCCCCAACTATCTGAACTATTGAACATTCTCAGCCCACATGGCGAAATTGTTGGCAGGTACTTTGAGTTCAGGGGTGCCAGCACCCCATGAGCTTATTTTACTTGAAATACTACTTTTAGGTCATTTATAAAATTGGATACGCAATGTGGTGCAGATGTGGGATTTGGATTTTGGGAATCTTGCTTAGGTTGGGAAATACATTTAGCCGATGCTGGGGCTACCTTCCAAGGTGCACATTGCATGCTTTCATTATGATGATGTGCATGACGATATTGTTGGATTTGCTCAAATTACTGTAATGCAGTGGATCTGTTTGTGTGTGGGTGTGTGGGTGTTTGTTTTCCTGCTGCTGATATGAGTCAGGAAGCATGAGGTTTTGCTTGGCTTTCAGCCCATCCACAGAAAATGGCATAATTCTACAGTGTGTCCCTCCAGCTCCTCCTCTGCCTTTAATTCCCTTACCCCTCCTCTGCAGGTTTGTCTCCTAGTGTTGCTGCAGCTGATCTGTATGTGCGGTGTAACAGCCGACATCACACTCCATGTCAACTGGCTCACGGGCCATGACAATTCCACTTGCAGGAACGGATCCATCCCCTGTGCCACTTTGGCCTACGCACTGGAAGAACTGCACAATGACACCACTGTGCTCCTGGACACTGAAGCAATGAGCCACCTCAACACTACAACAGTGCAAGGACCCATCAGTAACATCACCATCCAGAGTTCCCATGGTAACACTACCATAGACTGCTTTGAACAGGGAGGGTTTGCATTCATCAAAGTCAGTGATCTGACTATTGCTAAGGTTGAGTTCCATGGTTGTGGAGCACCGCGCAACAGTACTTGTTATGATGTGGCGGGCAGGTCTACACCCTACATGATGTCCCTATACCTCTACAACTGTACTGATGTGTCTCTGCTCTCTACCACAGTCAGCTATTCCCCCGGGGCAGGAGTAGTGATGTTGGCAGTGACAGGGCATGTCAACGTGACAGACTCATTCTTTATTGATAATGGCTTTCGAATACCGCGCAATGGGTCATATATCAATGAAACGGTGAGATTGGCTGGTGGTGGGCTAAAGATTGAACTGCCATCTTGCCCACCTGGAGTGAATTCAGCAGACTGCAATGGAAGCAATGACATCTGCCCCTCAGAGAGTTCCCTTCCCAGGTACTATGATGTTGTGTACAGCATTGAGAACTGCTCATTTGTCAGAAACACTGCTGAAGCACCCAACTTTAACACATATCAATTCAGTAACTTTCCAGATACTACATACTTCACTACTATTGGGAGAGGAGGTGGTGTCTCAATAGTGGTAAAAGGGGTTTCTCGCAGAATCCAAGTAATAGTCACTTCCTGTCACTTTGAGGACAACTGGAGCCTATTTGGAGCTGGACTGTTTATGGAACTGTGGCACAGGCCTGACAATGTTTCACTGACTGTTACTGGGTCCACGTTCACTCATAATCGCTTGCCATACAGCTCCTTGCAGAATATTGGTACTGGAGGAGCCGGTTTGAGATATGCCCATCAATACTGCCCTGATCACCTGCACGAGGGTAATGCCCTGTTGATTAGTGCCTCTTACTTCAATGACAATAGGGCATACTGGGGAGGAGGACTGTCTTTAGTGCTCCTCCCACAGCAGAACACTCTGACAGGTAACACAGTTTTGCTTCAGGACTCCTCATTTGTAGGGAATGTTGCTCGTTTTGGTGCAGCTATTGACTTAGTTCCAAAGTCACATGCATCACCACAAGTGATGCTACAGGATATGCGGTTTGTGAACAACAGTGTGATATATGGAGATGGACCGAGTTATATTAATGGTGAAGGAGTAGTTTATGCTGAATCCACTACAGTGTATGTGAGGTCATCTTTGTGTATTTTGAATAACCAAGGAAATGGCATGTCTTCACTGTATGGTACAATACACTTTCTCAATGACTCCACCTCCCTCTTCTATGACAATAAGGCCTACAGAGGAGCAGCACTGGCTCTGTACGGCAATGCTGCTATTGTACTACATAATGGGAGTAAGCTGAACTTTACTGAGAACACAGCAGATACAGTGGGTGGG
Organism: Ianthella basta; assembly: GCA_964019415.1. NCBI lineage: Eukaryota > Metazoa > Porifera > Demospongiae > Verongiida > Ianthellidae > Ianthella > Ianthella basta. Next base: position 3,569,317 of record OZ025888.1, read on the forward strand.
GCCATCTACCATGCTGCCCTTGGCAACCGAGCCATTCTCTTTTCAGGTAGTTGCCCAATCCAGTTGGCAGATGGTGCAACAGACTGGAATGAAACTGACATCACCTTGCACTTCATCAACAATACAGCAACACGGGGAAACAGGGGGGCTTCCATCTATGTATCCTCACTCTTTCCTTGTGTCCAGAGAAGCCTTAATGAGCTAAATGACACCTTTAAGTGGAAAGCCTTTCATTATGTGTGTGATACAGTGAAGAACCCTAAATGCTTGGAACTTCAAGTTTCTGGAGATGGCAGCATTGTTGAACCATCTGGAACTGTTGGTCTGTCAATGACTGCATTCCCTGGTGAACAGGCTCCCCTCCCCTTCACTGTGGAGGATGAACTGCACAGTGAAGTGCAGGTTCACTTCGAGGGTGAGGTACATGACGCCCACAGGACCTATGCAGTGGATGTACTAAATGGGACAAATGTTTTCATCACAGGCATGCCTAAAAAGAATGCAACACTCAAACTCCATTCAACTGAGTCTCAAACCTTAAGAGTGCTGGTAAACTTGGATATCACTGAGTGTGCTCCTGGGTTTGTGTTGAAGAATAGCAGTTATGGCTTGTGGACATGCCAGTGTGCCAACAGCAACCTGTTAGCATCCTCAGGAATGACCTGTGATGTGGACAGCATGACAGCGAAGCTAGAAAAGTATCACTATTGGGTAGGATACCTCATGGCAGATAATGACATTAATTCTACTAATGGCTTTCAGGCTGGCCACTGTCCACCTGGGTTCTGCCCCAACCAATCCCTTACCCTAAATGGCTCAGACCACTACAATTTCACCAGTCTTGATGAAGTAGTTTGTGGTCCTCAGCACCGCACTGGTGTTCTGTGTGGCAAGTGTAAAGAGGGTTATGGGATATCATTGCTATTGAATGAAAGGTTTGAATGTGTTCCTTGTAACAACTCCTCTCCTGATGATAGACTCAAGGTTGTGGTAATTTGGTTCTTCACTGAGTTTGTACCTCTTAATGTCTTGTTCATCCTCTTCATTGTCTTTAATGTAAACATCCTCAGTGGCTGGGGTGGTGTTCTGTATGGACTTGTCTTCTTCTTCCAGATTATATCTAGCACACCAGCTTTTCAATATCAAGCTTCATCGAGCACTGAAGAAATGACTGCAGCTGATTGGTATAGTAGATCCTTGTACATTAATGCATTTTTGTGCAACTTCTGGAATCTTATGTTTTTCTCAGCTTTCACCCCACCAAAGGACTCGTGCATGGATACAATGGCTACAGCACAAGATGCAATTCTTGTAACATACCTTCAGATATTGGTGTGGCCACTGATAATATACAGCTGCCTAGTCATTTTTCATTTATGCTATCGTCGTGGGTACTGCTGCAGATTCGCTCACAGGTGTCTCTTCAGAATGGGAAGATCCCTGGCTAACTGTCAGCACTCGAGAGGAGGAGGCAATTCTCTAGCTGGACTGTGTAGTTTCTTCATACTTGCCTATACAAGGCTGGTTCGCCTGACCTCTGAAATCCTTGCGAGGACAGAAATTACCCTCTTTACAAATTCATCTGAACCACAAGAATACTATGTCTTCCTATACAACGGCACTGTGCCCTGGTTTGACCCCACTCTCCATGTCCCTTATGCTGTGCCAATCCTGATTTGCTCCTTCATCACTGTGTTCATCCCCACACTGCTCCTGGTCTCCTTCCCTTTGGTGCCCAGAATCTTAGTGAAACTAAACCTCCATGAGCGACGGCCATTTCGCTGGATGATTTCTCTCCTCAGTACATCATATCTGATCTTTCTCTTTGACATCTTTCAAGGTTGCTTCAAACCTAATGCTCGTTACTTTGCTGCCTTGTACCTCATCTATCGGCACCTGTTTGTTATAGCTTGGGCCTATACAAGTACACTCATGAGCTACAGTCTGTGGCAGATTGTACTTGGTGTAAGTTTCATCACAATTCACCTTCTTGCCCAGCCCTTTGCACGTCCTGCTGTGAACAGAATCACAGGTCTGGTCATGGCCAACTTGACATTGGTGATCATTCTAAGCCAGTGGACCATAATTATTAAGGACCAGGAATCTGATCCTCTGACCATTGCCGCTAAAGTTGCTACAATTATGCTAGCGTACTTTCCACATTTAGTAGCAGCCACTCTATTTGTCTGGGCAATTTTTCTATACATCCGCCGCAGAATAACACCGAGTTGTACTTTTAAGGGATCTGCCAGTGGACTTGAAAGAGATGAGTTACTTCATGATAGCAGTGATGACTGGCGTATTGTGAAGGACATATGTGATCGCACTGCTGCTGGCTGGGAAGGCACAGGCTATGTGCAGCTGGAACAGGAGCAAGAGGATGAGGAAGAGGAGGAAGAGGAGGAGGAGGAGGAGGAGGAGGAGGATGAGGAAGAGGAGGAGGAGGGGCGGGGGAATCATGAAGATACAGATAGACAAGTGGAGCAACTGCACATTCAAGGACAGAGGCACACAACCAGCAGTGGTGGAAAGATGCATTCATGATCAGGATATGGGTCTCTTGATGACTCAGTATAGTAAAACTCAGTAGTTGTGGAATGTAGATACAGTATGTTTGGATCATATTTAGCCTATGAAAGTGCATTGCAATTATTGTCATTCCTGAATGTTAGATGCACATAATTATATAGTGGATTTTATTGGGGTGAGCGAAGTGAAGCCCCTCTCTTCTGGGTGGCATATGCATGGTGCAAAATCAGAAGTCATGGTATGTCGCAGAAGTCATGGTATGTCATTCCCACTCCATAATTGTATATTATAATTATGGTTGGTTCTTTGGACCGTTGGTCCATTGCATGTGCGCATGCGCAGTCGGTGATTCAACAGGCAAAGCTGATCCAAATGGCTGCCGCTTGAGCTCCTCCAGAATATTCTTCATGGCATGCTTCCAGCGATTGCTTACGCCCATGAATTGCACGAACTTCCCAACTACAGCCCAGTTGACGGAATCTCTCAGCCTGACGGGGCAAACCCAGCCTGCAGCCTCGGCAGCAGGAATCGCACATTTCACTGCAATCTCCTGGATGCCACCATCGTGGAAACACATGCCTCTGCTTATACTTACTTTGCATTCACTTTATGCCCATACCCAGCATCCTTACTAGTCAGTACATGTAAGCGTGACTGTGGCCCTTTAAGTATGGAATTTTATTATAGAAGCTGACTTATACGTGACATACATGCATGCTTGCAACAGTTAATTGTTACTGGTGTTAGCATGAGCAGTTACACACAACACATTATATAATAATATAATTGTACAAACGTAATTATTTTATAGGAATCACATGTGACTACTTCGTTTATATTACATTGGATTATAACCACTACATGCAGTGGGATAATTATGCATCTTGTATGTCTGCATACAGATAATGATGGATTCATCTGAAAGCATACATACATGAGGTATATACATGTCATTGTTGACCATCCATATTTACATGCACAGGAAGGAATTGACTCATGATCACTGTGTGTACGCAGAAATTATAATGCCAACTAATACGACTGCATGTTGCAGCAGATTGGGTTATATGGCAGTAGATGTGGGTACGTTGCAAAGTTGTGCATGTACACACCACTATGGAATGCTGGTTTGCGTTATTGGTTCAAAAACATTATGTTACAATGCTGGTGATTATATGTAGATCAGCAAACAATGAGGAAAGACAATTAGGCCATGCAAATTTGATTCACAGTTTATTGTCAAATGTATTTGAAAAAGGCATGAAGGCAGTTCATTTTTATTAATCATTCAACATGTGGCTATTGTCATACCAAAACACATGTATCATAAAATAGCAATTGTGTGCTCTGATTATGAGTAATCTGCACAGTGTGAGTACGATGTGTCTGGCAGGTGAGGTTAGCTTGCTAGCTAAGTGATCTTATTTTGGGCTCTGCATGGATGGCATGGGTAGAGTTCACCTGTAGCTGGTCATCAAATAATGAAAGTTGGAGACTGAGGCTGGGTAAGAATGGATGTGGGCGGGGGACAATAAACTGGGAATCAAATTTGCCTGGCCTTAAGTAAAAAAGTGGTTGCATTAGAGTCTGGATGACCCTGCACCTTAGGATTGCCAATCAACTGTTCTAAAGTCTATGTTACTGCATAGTTGACATGTGTTTGATAATTTGACTTCTTAACTTGGCCTATATAACTTGGTCATTTTGAGACTATCTAAGCAGTGTAGTCCTGTCCATGATAGCTAGGCTACCTGGCCATGGCCATTTCCACTAAGTTCTTGCATGACTGTCTGATCATGAGATCTAGGCTCGCATGATGTACAGTTTATCATAAACTATCATGTATCAGACAAAATAAATGTGCACATGCGATGCCTGTCTTTAACTGACTTGCATCATCTGAAAATTGCATAGACGATCATGTAACCATCATCAGTGCTAGCATACATAAGATACCATTATATAGCCTTCACAACATACATTGGCTTGCCCTTCCACTATCGATCTCTTAAACCTTGAATGGTGTGACTATTGGCAATAGAGACAAGGTCAATGCAGACCTACAGTATGAGTGCAAACATAGTCTGGCTTCAATATAAGCTTTGGCAATGAAGCAGTAAATAGCACATTCAATGTTAGACTTATGGTCCCAACAATACCTTTGGAAACTCTTCTACTGCAGAACAGATGGCTGCTGTCCCTGACTTCATTGTATTCAATGTCATCATGTTTGCTGGAGTGATTGCACCACTGACAGTTCTGGACATGCTAATTGTGGCTTTCTTTAATGACAGACGCTCACAATTTCAAATTCGGCTTGTGTTGGAATATTTATGTTGCTAGGTTTTAAATTAGTAACCCTCCTTTTTCTCACACTGGAGCACCTGACAGTTATTGTGCTAGTGACTACAGACTAGCCTGTGCCACCACCACAGTTCTGCTCCTTCATCACTTGGGCTCTCCTCAGTGCCAACTCTGTGCGCATTTTGCTCACAGCTACCTTTTCTGTGCTGGTGTACATTATGATTGTAAAGGGAGTGAAGGCAGTCAAGGAGACAGTTCTACTGGTATCTCTAATATCATGTGGGTAATTGGCTTTTTCACTCGAGATCTGCGTGCATATGACCATGCATATATATATGCCAATACTTATCCTTTCACCTAACCATTTCTATGCTGCTAGTAAACCTTCTGTGCCAATACAGATACAGAGTGGAGACACTGCACCATCCCTGTAGCCCTCTCGATTTCTGAAAACCAATATACTTTGAATATAATATCTATGATTGTAACTAAGTATGTCACAGTCCAGCGGGGGAACGCCTTGGCCATCTGGGGCACGGCGGAGCAAGAGCCCTGTGATGAGTTCCCCTGCCTCTGACTTGCTAGATAGGGTCAGTAGATTCCTAGATGTAGTCTTAGTATTATTTAATGCATTATCTAAATTTATTTTATCCAATACCTGACTTGGTGTTGCACTCCCATTCACCCCTTGGGCAAACTATATGTCACTTTCACTCGAACATGCCTCATCCATACAGCGCATATACAACAGTAGTATAGAAGCAGATTGAACAGTAATATACAAGGACAGTATAGCTTGGGCTAGGAATGACACACTGTGACGTAATATTTCATAATAGCATTCACGTGATGGGAACCTCCCCTGGCCCTTAGTGTGTACGCCCATATGCATTGTTGAAAATAGCGATGTGGGTGGAGTGCAACGGATATAAAGGCAGTTTTTCAGTAGAGGAATTCAAGAGAAGTAGTCAATCACAGTGTATTTCATGCGACGGGAAGCGATTCTCGCCTTCTGCATTTGAGGCCTACTCTGGAAAGGGCTCGGCGAAGAAGTGGCGGACTAGTATCAAGTACAACGGACGAGCGATCGATGACTACCTCAAGTCTCTTGGGATTGTCTCTGGTAGGAGGCAACTAAAGGAAAAACGTTCTACTGTCGCATCCAGACTGAATGGCCAAGTGGAGCCAATCCGCGGCGGTTCTACTAGTTCTACTGGTAGCTCCTCTTGGCGGAGTCGTCCCACTCCGTCGCGTCCGACCAGTGCGACCAGCGCTCCGAAGCGACGTAAAGTGGACCGTGAGTCTATAAGACAGTCAAGAGCAAGTAGCAGTGTAGCCAGTAATCATGAAGAGGAAGAAGAGGACCTATTTTCACAAGGCACGGTCCGTGGACAGCATGTGGAGGTATGCAATGTTGTGGTAGTCGTGTGCGCATGACAATATGTTGAGATAAGCCATTGCTCTCTATAATTACGTAACGTGTGCTCATTACAACTTCAGATATGTATTGTACTGAGTAGTGCCTTTCTCGTAATCATCAACTTGTCTGTGTGCGATAAACCGGTTGTCATTTAGAGGCTGTTATTGTGTAATGATGATTTAGTAGTGCAAACATTGATAGCACCATGAATTGACAACATTCTTCAAACTCCAACCTTTACCATCAATATTCAATTGGTGTATTGGAAGATTAGTCAGTGATAGTGCTAGTTCTAGCCCAATCCTAACGTAATCAGCTGTTACTGTTTGGTGGATGCAATGAAATGTACAGCTTGTTTGTGTGTGTGTTCCTTGCAATTATGTGTAGAGTTCTGGAGTTGGCTTATTGCAGAAGGTTGTTCTTGAGAACTTCATGTGCCACAGCAACCTGGAGGTGGAGCTCAGTCCCAATGTGAACTTCATTCATGGAAGAAATGGAAGTGAGTACTTCCCTTGCAGTGGGAATGGGAAGCAGTGCTGTGTGTATTCATGGCCGATGAACAGTACCTTAAAGCTGCTTATTTTAATGGTTGCTAATTTTAGTGAGTTTACTGAGTAAAAAATTACTAACTATTGAACCTGCTAAATGTTTTGGTACAGGCAAAAATTTTATACACAAACCCAGCAAATTCCTATAACTAGTACCCACCAAGTCCTGGATTGTTCAAAGCACTAAATTTAGTTGCCGCTAAATCTGTATCCTTAAGGTCTGTGTGAGGAAGGCATGCAAACATCGCTATGACTGGGACGTGTTTGTAGCTGAGCTGTAGCATATCACCGAAGCTGTCTTCTTATATTCATACACTGTGTGGTTGTGGTGAGTGAGTATACCTTAATATACTGTTTGAAGGTTAAAGGAAAAGCTGCAGTGGACTTGTAGAATTATGACCTTACCCTGTGGTCATCCTTGAGTAAGTAAAGTACATTATCAATAGCTATAGTTAGGTTTTGCACGGCAGCTCCACATGTGATTATTGTGAGCATCTTACACTGCTTTAGGCGGAAAGAGTGCCATCTTGAATGGTATCATTGTTGGGCTAGGAGGGCGGGCCACGGCTACAGACAGGGCCTCATCAGTGTCCCACTTCATCAAGCATGGCTGCAACAGGGCTAAGATCACCATCTGGCTGGCCAACAGAGAAAGTGTAGACTCCTACCGCTACGATGTTTATGGGAATACTATTGTGGTCTGTCGCACAATCTATTCCGATGGAACCAGTAAGTATCGGCTTAAGAGTGCTGCAGGTCGTGTTGTTTCAGACAAGAAGGAGGAACTCAATAATGTTCTTAGCAACTTTGGCATTCAGGCAAGTTTGATTGCACTAGACTGATCCAGCTAAGTGACACAACCCTTTTACAGTTAAGGGAGCAATGTATTTGAAGACATGACAACCTGAGTTACTAACATCTGAAGTGGGAGAGGGGTTGGGAGCATGTGTCAGGTTCCCTCCAGATGATAATGCTCCTGCTGATTTAAAGGATTTACCTACATACTTTCCTACAGTGAACCACTGCATACATGCATGCTTCTGTGTAGTCTGCACACTTTTGTGAGGCACACTACTTCAGTTCACTGTCTGCTTCGCAGTACGTATCAATGCACATATGTATATAGGACTATAAGGTGCGACATTCTTGCATGTAGAGACCATGGTTAATTATCCACTGTGTAACAGCCTTTACTTGTTTCTGTACTTTTGTGCCATCCCTACATCCTTACTATGTTTGTAATAAATTATTATTTATAGTATGTGTTGTTCCTCCTGCTGCACTGGGATTGTAGTGGATGATGGATAAGAACACGAGTGTAGTTAACTTTGCTGTGTGTGCGTACATGATTGCAGGTGGACAGCCCTGTGTACCTGATGTCCCAGGACATGAGCAGAGAGTACCTCCACCAACAGGATGCAAAGAAGATGTATGAGGTAATGCGTCTGTGCAGCTTTGCCATATGTACCTGTGTATGTGATGTGATGTATTCTACTTTAAGTCCCCTTGGTGGCATACATTGTGCTGTAGCCACATGCTGTTCACAGTCATGGGTGCATGTTCCATATGTATGAATGCTCTGCACACAGGCTGCAGTTTTGTGAGTGCATACACCAAATATACATTATTTATCACTGGTATGCTCTATTTAATATTATTAATGTGCATGTGTTGTGCTAACACTTGTGCATGTGCAGATTTATGCTAAAGCTATGCCACCTGAGCACTTTGAGCAGCTGTCACTAGCTGAGGAGTCCCAACGGAGGCACCAGAGAAAGATTGATCAGATAGAGAAGGTACTACAGTGGAACCAGTCTAAGACAGCCACCTGTGGGCCACTTGTAACTAACCTTTATAGACAGGTGGCTGCTTTACAGAGGTAGATTGCAATGTATTAGTGCTGTTTGGGGCCAGGGAGGCTAGCTGTTGTAGAGAGGCAGTTGCCTACCACAGTGACCATCGTAGACAGGTTCAACTGCACAATTGTTTAGGATTCCGGAGAGGTGTGAGAAAATGGTGACTTCGCCTGATTCGCGAGACTGTACGAATCTTTGAAATTGTTTCAAGCTAATCATGTCCTGTTGCAGATGCAACAGAAATGGTACCTGTTCAAGATGCAAGTGTGCTAAATCTACCCAGAAGTGTGCAAGTGTGTCAATGGTATGGTATGGATATCTTATTTCACCTGGGGAAGCCTTTAACCATGAGGCTACTTCACAAGGCACCTAGAGCTTGTCTATGGTCCCCCTGATAGCAAAGCTGATGGAGGAAGCTGAAGCTACGTTTCAGGTTTGCTGATGATGCTACAGGTGGAGTAGTACCTCTGATTGGCTCACTCTTTGGCTACCATCTGAATGCTGGAAAGACTTGCCTTGTAGTATGCGATGAACAGGACCCCCATGCTCAACCGTCAAGAGAGACCTACTAGCCCTTCCAACAAAGCTATGTGGAATGAGTCTCTCCAACCCAACTGTCACAGCTGAATCTGAATTTGATGCATCAAAGGAGGTTACCGCACCACTTGTTGAATTGATCACCAATCAAAGCATGACTTTTGAGAACGACCCCACCCATGTTAATTCCATTGTCAGTGTAGTGAAGAAAAGAAAAGTGGAGCAACAGAAAAGCGATGCTGACAGAATCCAAAATGAACTGGAACCATCAAGTCAAAGATTGATTGATTGTGCATCTGAACCTGTTGAATCAGCCTGGCTTACTGCTCTGCCCATTGAGGATCATGGCTTTTGCTTGTCCAAGGAGTCTTTTAGAGACGCATTCAGTTGTCGTTATGGCTGGCCAATTCTCACAATGTGAGCTCACAGTGTACATGTGGCTCCACCTTTTCAGTGGACCATGCCATGATCTGCCACAGAGGTGGTATTCCCACTCTGCGCCACAATGAGGTACGTGACCTTACAGCAGAGCTCTTGGCAGAGACTGCCCCCGGTGTCTCTACTGAGCCAAGGCTCCAGTCACTTCATGATGAGGTGTTCCAGTGGTGATCTGCAAAGGTAGGAGGCCTTTTTAGACATTAGGGTATTCTACCTGACTGCCCTCTCCTACCGCCAAAAGGACCTCATCTCTCTCTACCGGATGCATGAATTGGATAAGAAGCTGGATTTTGCCGAGGGGGTATGAGAAGTTGAGTGTGGAGCTTTCCTCACCTGCTTTTTTTGCGTTGACTGGAGGTATGACCGGAGAGTGTTCCATCTGCTTCAAGAGAATAGCTGACCTATTGTCCGACAAGAAACAGATGTCATTCTCACAATTCCTCCACTTGATCAGATGCTAGATTTTGTTTGCCCTACTCCGTTCGGCAATCAGGGCCATCAAGGGGTCACAACAGTTGAGAAGCCCGGCAGGTGACTGTGTGACGGACTTCAACCGTGCATACACAGAAGGCCATCTGCAGCTGGAACATGTGATTCTACGTCATTCCCTTTACCGTAATATTTGCTATCATTTAGTGTTTATAACTACCATACGTGCTATCCATTCTGTAATGCATGCTATCCCCTGTATGCATAAGTGCATGTTCTTATAATTATTATTATAGTATGTATGGCAATTGTTTAGTATTGTCCTTTATTTGTCCATCCTTGGGGCTGCATGTTCATGTAACTTCTGGAGGTCATGTTCGCAACTCCCTGAGACATGGTAGGGATGTATCTGCTTACCCCATACACTGTAAGAGATGTCAGCATTGTTTGTTGTTGCCTTGCTGTAGGAAATGCAACGGGAGCTGCAGCCCATTAAGGAGTTGGAGGACCAGTACAAGGCTCTCCAGCTCTGTGCTGACAGTCATACTAAACTCACTCGCTTGAATGTTGAGTTGGCATGGTCTGAACTGAGGAAGAATGAGATGGTTGGTACTGTGTGTGCGTGTGCGTGTGTGTGTGTGTGTGTGTGTGTGTGTGTGTGTGTGTGTGTGTGTGTGTGTGTGTGTGTGTGTGTGTATGTGTGTGTGTGTGTGTGTGCGTGTAGGTTTGTGTGTGTGTGTGTGTGTGCATGTGTGCTCCTTGTGTGTGTATGCCTTGTGTGAGAGTGACCATGTGTGTGCAGGTGAATGATTTCTTACGCATGATTAAGTAACGTGAAGGTTCTTGTTCTGTTTGTTTTGGCTACGGTAGATTCTCACGTAATTTTGCTTCAAATTGTCGTATCATGTGTAATGATCAATTTGTAGGGTCAGGCATTGATTTTGGATGCCATATGAAATCAGATGCCAGATCTCAGCCATAAGCTGGCTGTTTTCTCAATTCTTGCTATATTTGCTCAACACGAGAATGCAATGTTGTACACTTGGTTAAAGCGGGAGTGGTGCCCTCCTTCAGAAGTTGTGGTAGAAAATGCAAGGCATCTGAAGTAATATTTGACTTGATATAAATTCAGATCATGGCAAGTTCATTGCAAAGCACAAAAATCTATCTACTTTTGCATCATTGTCAAACAGGCGCACTCCAGTCCTGATCACATCCTAAGTTTTGAAGGAAATGTCTTCATCACGATGGAGTATAAGGGCTTAGAACTAAAGGCATTGGGTTCATGAATAATCGGATTATTTTGCACCATTCAAAAGCTGCAGATCACTTTTTCTCTTGTCCTAGCGCCTTTTCTTCTGAATATTGTCTTCATTTTGTGATTTCTGAGACTCTGCTGTGACTAACAATGTCATTCAAATTGTGGCATAAGCACCACCAGTAGTTCCATTGTGTTATCTTAGAGTATCCTGTATTAGTGAGAAGGCTTTTCAGTTGACCCGTATGTACTTTCTTCGCATTGTACAAGTTGGTGCTTTCACAGCAAGTTGAACAACGGGAAGCACAAACATGATAGTATTAAGAAAACAAAGGTGCTAGGTGAGGAGAAAAGGCGATCTGCAGCTTTTGGAGGGTGCAAAGTAGTTAATAAATTGATCATGACTCCAACGCCTTCAGTTCTAAGCTTTCATGCTCTGTTGTTGAAGTCATTTCATTCGAACTTACGTAGGATGTGACCAGGACTAGAGTGTGCCTGTTTGATAGTGATGCAAAAGTGGACAGATCTTCGTGCTTCACGCTGTATGTGCCATGGTCTGTAGTTATATGCCTTCTGTCCAACGTAATGTTATTTTGGATGCCTTGCAATTTTAGCAGAACTTCTGAAGGAGGGCTTTAACCAGGTGTACCATGTTGCATTCTCCTTTTCAGCATATAGACCAAGATTTGAGAAACGACCTGCTTGTGGATGACATCTGGAGTCCAATTTCATATGGTGTCCGAAAAATGATACCTTACCCTATGACGTTAGATTTGTGATACAATGAATGGTAATAGTGTTATATTGATGTTGCTAGCATCTTTGTCTTGAATATGGCATAATTTTGTAGGAACTAGATGTTGAACGACAAAAGATTGCTCATGAGGAGGACAGGCAGGCCCAGATGCAAAAGAAGGTAGACAGGTGGCAGGTACGTACGTAAAGTTCTCTCACTATGTGGGAGTAGGTATAGCCACATCCTTGTCCCATCACAAACTGTTTGTAGTGCCTTGTTCACATAGTACTTGAGTCATTGTTGTAGTTCAATCATTTGCGTGTTCAAGTATACCTTAATTAAGGCTTTAAATGTTTGCAGCAATTGAACGTATGCAGCTAATTGCACAGATTTGCTTGGTACTAATTTTAGCAATTTCCAGTTTTTAGTATATTTTCACCAGTGCAAAAGATTTTTGTGGATACCATTCTTACAGTACTTGCTAAAATCTCCAATAATTGTGCCTGTTACAGTAAATTAGTGTATAGCCTTATGGTGTACTGTTTGGTAGAATAGACACACATACCTGCACATGCGTACATACACACAGACACACACACACACTTGCACAACTAGCCTGATTCGCTAGACCCAACTTCTCATAATCGCCAGGGATGGAAAAGAATGCACAACACACAACACACAATACACACACACACACGCACACACACACACACACACACACACACACACACACACACACACACACACACACACACAAACACACACACACACACACACAAACACACACACACACACACACACACACACACACACACACACACAGCAAACACACACAAGCTTAAGTACGTATGTATCTACATACTGTATATAGTGCAATGCACACTTGTTTTTATACCTCATCTATGTATGTGCTATGTACCTCGTCTGTCAGGTCCTCTGGGACCAGTTAGATAGCCACAGTGCCAAGCTACAAGAGACTGTTGACTCTCTCAAGGAGAGCATCCAGGAGTTGAAGGAGGAGCAGTCAGCTGTGCTGCAGGACAAGAGGAGAACGGAGAAGGCTCACAGAGGCAAGCTTGTGAGTGGGCCAAAGGAGGGCGGCATGCCTTGCTTGTTGACGACATGTTGCAATGAACAGAGCCATTTGGTATGGGTATGTACGTACATGTGAACTCATTGATGATGGGTGGGTCTCTTGGTCTGTCTTGGAGAATTGCAAAGTGTCAACTGTGTCAAGTGCCTTGTTTTCTTGTAAGCCAAGCATTTGAATGTGCATGTTTATTCTCATCACATATGTATGTAGCTTCAGTTGTGCAAACTGCGATGGAATGCCACTGAAGTTCAGAACAGCATTCGAGACTTTGAACGGAAGATTGAGGACTGTAAGAGGAGGTGTGTGTGTGTGTGTGTGTGTGTGTGTGTGTGTGTGTGTGTGTGTTCTTTCTGAACTAGTCTACCTTCATCCTTCCCATGCTAAAGGAGAGTGGAAGCAATGAACACCAAGCATGACAAAGCTGCAAAACAGGCATGTCTAAAGACTCTCAAAGCAGATCTGGAGAAGACGTCTGCAGAGCTCAAGAAGAACAGGGACAGCCTCATCAAGATTGAAGACAGGATACATGAATTCAGTAAAGCTGTGAGAGCCAGGAAGTAAGTGTTTTTAGCTGTTCATTTGTATGTGTATGATATTTTAGCATGCACACGGTGTACATGTGTGCCAGCATCACAGATGTACGTAGTGAATGCACACTGGGTGAGCAGCTAACCCTTGCAGTGGCTGAAGGATGAGTGGAAGCAAGTGCAACTGTCATTGTGCTGTTTCCCTTTCTTGCAGGGAAATGATCAATACCTTTGACTCTGATCTGGACAGGGTAAGAAGGAGACTCAGGAGTGTTGATGAGTCGAGAGACAATCGACTAAAATTGTTTGGCACCTGGGTCCCTCAAGCTTTGACGGAAATCGACAGGGAAAGGCATAGATTTCATCATCGACCCATCGGCCCTTTGGGTGAGTTGTTGAATGAATGTTGCATGTTCCAGTTGTCAATGCTACCAACTGTTGGAGCTCTGGTCATTTGTACTGGTGTAATCTGTCTGTCTGTCTGTCTGTCTGTATGTTCGTATGTATGTATGCTGGCAATCTATTGTGTGCGTATATGTGTGTGCATGCATATATCTTAGTGTGAGAGAGTGTATACATACGTATGTGCAGGGTCCTTGGTTTCTGTGCATGACCAGAAGTGGGCTCCTGCTGTGGAAAGGGAGCTCAGTAGGGATTTCTTTTCCAGCTTTCTTTGCCACAATCATCGAGATAGGGAGACTCTCAACCATATCTTGAAGAGAGTAGTTGGCTCACGTGAAGACCTACCACGCCTGATTGTGACCCCGTTTCAAGACCGAGTATACAACTACCAGGACTATGTATGTCATTCATTAGTTGCCACCTTCTCTCTGTATTTGGAGGCACCTGGTCCCCTCCTCTGTCCTATGTGCTTCACTCTGTAGGTGCCCAAGTCCAAATACCCCACCATGCTATCCATGATGAGTGTGAAAGACCCTAATGTGCTCAACTTGATAATTGACCTGGTAAGTATGTATGTATGTATGTATGTAAGTATGTACATACTGTATATGTCCATATAGAGGCCAGGCTAAAATAGAAGCCGGGTGAACTATTCTTCAATAGAGGCCGGGTCTCGAAAAGAGGCCGGGTCTGACTATAGGCTGGGTCTGGAATCGATGCACTGGGTCTGTCTTCGACATCTTAAGTGCAGGCTGGAGGTTCAAGTCGATCGCAGCTTGATCGGTGGTGACTGATTGGAGTTCCAGTTTCTCAGTGAAGGGATATAATCTCCACAGCCACCAATTGTGTTACTTACTAGTTGTCAAGTGTGTGACTATAGTTATGTTCTGTTTTGCTCTGTTAGTGTCCAGTTCATCGTATTCTGCTGATTGAGAATAGCTCTGAAGCAAGAGAGTACACCTTCTTCCACTGTCCCCCACAAGTTCTGAAGTCACTTTCATTGGATGGTTCAGAGGTTTTCCCTGATGGGGCATGGTACTCTGGGAAGCCAGCTGAAGCAAGAGCTTTTTACCTGCAGCAAAGCCATGAAGCTAACCTAAGGTACTGTGTGTCATGTGTGTGTAGTGTCCTTCTGTGTACTGCAATCTATGGAGCCAATAAACCAGTGTATGATTCTGTGTGGATTAGAAAATATTTTGTCTAGCTTTAATTCAGCATTTTAACTGTTGCTTACTGAAAGGATGCTCCTGCACTGTACACACTGTACTTAGTGTTACTGCTGTTTGTTTGTGTGTATGTATTTGCTAGGAGCCTTCATGAGGAGATGAGAAGTTTAGAAGAGAGTAGAAGGCAACAGATTCACCAGCTCAAGAAGCAGGAAGAAGACTGCCACATGCAGCGCGGAGAGAAGAGGGTGATGGGGGGACTCCGTCAGGATCTGAGTATGAAGAAAGAGTCCATCTCAACAGAGATTTGGGTATTTCTGTTGGTGTTTGTGCAACATAGCACTGGTGTCATCTAACCCCCACATTACTAAAATTTTGAGAGATGTTGGGAGAACTGGAATTTTATGCTTCAATTGTTTGGAAAGCTTGTGGGCTATAGGATAGATATGTGACTTCAAAATACCTTGTACACCTCCCACCCTATTGGTGAAGGTACAATAAGGACAGATGTAGTAGCACATTTCTCCACAGTTTTTGTGGCCGGTCTTCACCAAATCATAGGATAAAATGCCCTTTTTGTACCTGTGTGGTTTGTGTGGTCATTTTGTATTGTACCTACACGTGCATACACATCCTGGCCATGTGCACTTCTGGTACTGTGTTATATTTTATATTGCATGTCCTCACTAATTACATAGGTTTGCTGCATATGAGCTGTGTAGTTGCTGTGCTTTAGCTGTGCAGTAATTGTATACTGTGGTGTTTTGGTTACCCTTGTTACATGGGCGGCCTCCTGTAGTGGTTGGAAATAGACCTAGCCCTGGCTGAGGAGCTGGAAGAAGAGGAACTTGAAGAAGAACTTGCACAATATGTAAGAAAAGTGTAGTGAAGTACTGCTCATGTGTGGAGTAATGTGCATCACTGTTTTCCTATTTCCTGTACGTATATAGAACTGTCCATTAACTGCATCACATGTCTGCCTAGTATTGTTAAGCCCCAACGTATGCATGTGTTTGTCCCCCCACCCCCTCAGCAAGCTGAGTTGGATCACCTTACTGAAGAGGAGGGGGAGTTGCAGCGCAAGACTGAGGAATGCAAAGAGGAAGAGCAGTCTACTCGTGAGGAGGTGGACCAGGTGGAGGAGCAGCTGGTGCAAGTGAACCAGCAGCTGGAGCACTTCAGGGACAATGTGATTGTAGTTTCAGTAAGGAGCAACTATGTGTCATTGTACAGTACAAAATCTGATGTCGTACACTTTGTACTATTCATAGATTGTAACATTGTGAATGGCTACTATAATACACTGCACTACCAATGTATATGAGTAGGACCGTATGTGAGATGGGCATTATAACTGTACGTGTGTACGTACACGTATGCATAAATTATGTGCATATGTAATGAAGTTTAGCCAAGAGGGAGGGTTATACATAGTTAATTTCTGGAATGACGTCAGTTCCGATCCTTAACAGCTTCCGGTATTATCGGGCAATGGCACCACCAATAGGGGCCGCCAAAAATGGGTCAATGCGATTCATTATACTCGGTAGTCTCGGTAGCGATGGTCATTTCTCTTAATGACAAGCGTTGAAGAGAGGTTCTAACCAGGTGCTCCATCTCCACTTATTCTCGTTTCACACTGGTTTGTCGCTTGCTGTATAGCTATTGCTGAAGGAAGTGCTTCTTTTTCCTCAGAGCTGGACATGGTGGCTGCTCTAAAGGCGGTACAAGAACAGCTAAAAGAGCAGAGTAGGCTTCAGACCTCTATTCTCCTGCAGCTGAGTGCGCTGAAGCAGGGCTCTATCTTGTCCTTGACCGACATCCAAGCGCTCAAGGCTCCTCATATGGGAAACCGGTGGTCCCTACTTCTCAGTGCATTGCTCCTCTACTGGCAGATGGGAAAGCTCAGCTTACCACCTATATCTACGTACTCAATGCAAGAACTTGCATCATTTTCTTGTACCCTGGCTAAGGCCCTTGTTTAACAACTTATTTGTACCGTAATTGTAGAAATTTTGTGGGGCAAAAATTTTGTGTGTCAAATTTTTGTGGGGCATAAATTTTGTGGCCTGGGCTATCCACAAAATTTAAACGCCACAAAATGTAATTGTGTACATTGTTAAACACAGCAGAATACAGAGTACTACACTTTGCCAAGTGAAGATCTATATCTTTCCTCATTCTCCAACGTAGGCCTTCTTGACCAAACACACTGTAGTCTCTTTGACCCAATGATTCAGCTCCCTGGAAAAGAAGAAGCATGTTGCTGCAACCATATCTCGATGCAAGCAGAGTTCTTGCCTATTTTCGGTCCAAACCTAGGGCGTGTTGGTAAGGTAGACACTTCCCCTTCGCACTCTGTGCAGCGCGGGCCTCTATGGTCGCTTTTGCGATGGCCACGAAGGTAGTATAGCAGATGCTAGTGAGCTGCATGAATCTGGAAGTCCTTAACTTCTTTCCGCTGTAGGCACCTCAGAAGAGCCATCCCTCGCAGCTCCTACCAACACAAGTGCCGTGCGAGTTCAGATGCAGACCTTCATAATTATCGTTTTAGTATATTAGATGTAATATATTAGTTACTACTGTATTATTTGTACATAAATTTTTGTGGTCATAATTTTTGTGGATGGAGGCAACCACGAAAATTTCCACACAACAAAATTTTCAATGATTACGGTATATTCTGTGTGTGCACTGCATGTTCAGTGTAAGGTACGGAATGTGCAGTCATCATTGTCTCTGTGTGTTATTCAGAGCTCATAATTCACCATAGTCAGTGTGCGCAGGGGGCTAGCCACACTCAAGTTAGCAATCTCTACAGTTGGTCCTGGTCCATTAGGGGTGTTACTATGCCCACTTCAAGGGCTCCACAACTTGTGGCCCAGCTCTTCTCTACAGGTTACCCTAAGGGAATCCACAGTAATGGTAAGGTCAGGTCAGCAGGACAGGTTACCTTACTTTGATCTCCAGGGTAGCCTGCCATAGTGACATAGGTAGTTTATGCAGCTTTTGGGGTAACTGGTCCCTGTGCTTCCTCCAGCCATGGCCCAGGGGTTCTCTCCATCTGTTGCAATGTGACCAGGCCAGCCAACAGGTATGCAGTGGTAAAACCTAACCAGTGAAATAGACGGCAGTATGTGGACAAAAGTCCTCATCCCCAATGCACTTCTCACGCGGGGTTCAAAGGTTGTTTAGTAAGCCATGTTTTTCCCATATTTGGACAGATTGGTAGGCAACCATACCCATTTAACCTCTAGGTAGTCGATCTGCAGTGTGTTTGCTTGGTAGGCAGCCACACTTGATCAGCAAGGGTCTTATATTTCAATTAGACTGGTTCAAGTCACATGTTTACTGCCAATACAGTATTAAGGCGTGCGAAGTTGGAAACTGCAGTAGCTCTGAAACTGGGTTGTGGAATGCAAGTCACAACCAAAAATGTATCTTAACGCTGCATACCCCGGCCTTCCACCAACTCATTGTATTGAGGTACTTGAGTGAATGGCTACTTGCTCCTGGGGCTTATGGCTGGAGGGTTTACTGGGGTAGCCAGATCCATGCCAGGCACTCATTACATACTTCTGGTTGCAGGCATAGTGCAGGACATTAACCATACGCATGCTGCCCAAAGTATCTACAGGTAGTGCTATGTCCCAATATACAGACGTACTTGTCGCTGTTCTCACTGTGATGAATCTGTGACTTCCACACTGCTTCTGTACATACATATTTGGTGCAGTTTCAAAATCTGTGTAACCCCTTAGCCAGTAACTGTGTGAAGAGGGTGGAAAGACTTAAGACCATACTAGGCTACTGTCTCTGCCATACCAACCTCGGTACTGTTAGCATTTTATTATTAACTACCTTACACACTAGCACCTCACCCCCCCCCACCCTCCCCATGTCTGTACTCCAGGAGGACCTAAGGGAAGCCAATGCACGGGTGAGGCAGGTGGCAAGTAAGAAGGAGGAAACTTTGAGAAAAGTGCAGCAGATTGCAGACTCTGTTGCAGTGCGACTATCATCATTGGAGGCACAGGAGAAATTGTTTGAGGTTAGTTAATGTACATACACACATGCATAGCACAGTGACATGTGTACATGTAACTATCACTTGTGTAGTACATACGTATCAACTAATCAAATAGTTCTTGAATGCATTTCAAAACACTTTGTAAGCACATTTGACAACTTGATAAATTGAGCACGATTTTACCTTTGATTCAAATAGCTGTGCTACGATGTCTAACATTTACCTAACAGTGATATCCCACATTTAGGTACCATGGTAACAGGGTAAGCGTAAATACTGAACGTACATAATATTTTATGTACTCTATTGGCACATGCTTGTAGGGAATTACTAATACATACATACACATATTCATACCATATGTACTAAACTGTCTACATGTCTATTCTTTCATGTACATCTAGCAATTAGTCTATGTGTGTACATCTACTGTATCTATTGACCTCTGCCTGAACTGTGTCAAGAGAGCTAACATTGTATGTACATATATGCAAGTGTACATCAGACAACAACTACTAGGCAATGAAAAGGCCAACACTTCCCAATTATTGGTGCCACATGTTGGCATAGTGGGGCTGAAACGTTGATTACCCATTACTTTTCATAGTCAAAGGCAGATTACGTTCCAACTGTACACATTGAAAGTGGCTGCATCCAATCTAACATGTGTTAGCCAAAGCATAAGCACTGATTGCAAGCACCAGATGCAAATAGGGTTAATCCTTCTACTGAAAGATGGTGTGACTTGGCCGAGTCCTTTAGTTGAATTACCACTTAAAGTACTAGTACTACAGTATGCAGTGTTCAATTTCACCTTTACTTCAGTAATAATGTGTGTGTGACTGCATGTGCATGTGTATGTGCATATGTGTGTGGATGACTGCCATGGTTACCAAGGCAGCAGGTGACCTATAGCTATTGTTCAAACTTAGTAGTCAATACTAGTCATGTAGCCTTCTTCTGTTACAATTTGCTGTAGGAAGCTCATCGTCAGACTGAAGAGGAGATGGGTGAAGAAATAGTCACCCATCGCACTCCAAAGGAAATAAGGCAAGAGATAAAATCAGTTAAGCAGACTGTGAGCAAGGAGCAAGAAAGGTAAGTACTATCCATGTACTGCTGTGTAAGTAGTGACTATGCATTGTAGCTAAAGCAAGCTACATACACTTATTCTTATGTAGACTACCCAGGTTGCAGATTGGTAGTGTAAGTTGCGGTATAATTGTATCACTCTCAAACTGTAATTTGAAGCACTGGAGTTAAAGGATAATGAGGCCTTGTTGACTAACTTACAGCGCCAGCTTTTGCTTTTGGCAGTCATTTCTTCACTGCTTGCTTTTATTCTTAGTTGTTTGGATGCTCTCTTTCTCCTCTGTAGCCTGCCAGACATCAGGGAGATCAGACGGAGACTGAAGGACAAACTTGATTGGTATCACAAGATGAACCAACTAATCTCTGAGTCCAGGGAGTTGTTGAAGGTAAGACACTAGTTGCTATGTACATAGTTCATTGTGGATGCACATCTTACTTATTGCTCTTGTCTACTACTTCATATTTGTTGTATATACTGTGTGTATGTGGAAACATGTTAAGCACTAATTCTTACTATTCTTTGTAAACAACTAAGAGAGATGTATACAAGGCACCCCGCATACTTAGCTTATCAGAATTTCTTGTCTTACGTAGATTTATGTCTGTTGTACTGTATCTGCTGCACTCAAAGTGAGAATGAACTTGTACATAATATGTGTGTGTACATGTACATACATGTGAGTGATGTACATGTACAGTTATTCAATCACTACCATCAATTACTATCTATTGTTTCGTTGCATATTCATTGTATTGCTCAGTGAATATTTCCTCTCTGTTTTGTAGTTGTCAGTTAAGGGCGTTAGCATGAGAAGGGAGGTTCTTGAGCATGTTCAGCAGATGATGTCACTCCGAATATCTACTTTCTTTGCTGAGAAGATGAGGGCTCGTGGATATCATGGCACTATAGAAATAGACCACAAATTGAAACAGCTTAAGATATCTGTAAGTTGGGGATTTCTGTGCTGTGTGCAAGTATTTGTTGTTGTGAGTGTGTACAAGGTGCATACTGTATTGTAGAGGTAAGTGTGTGTGTATTCCACAGTGCAGCAGGCTGTGTATGCAAGACTCTGAATTCTTGGATCACCATTGTGAAAGCTTCCAAACTGGTTCTCACAATAGTAGAATGAAGGCAAGTTTATGCAGCACATTTCTACTGCATAGGCCTTTGTCAGCTGATAGACAGTCTATCAGCTGACAAAGGCCTACACAGTTGAACATGTTTTATCATCATACCCCCTTCTGCTGTGTGAGAACCATCTTGAAAGCTTCAACTATGGTGATTGAGGGATACATATGTAAGAGTGAGCCTCAACACTGTGACACTCTGTGTAGTACAGCTAATGGTGAAGGCAAAGCATTACATTCACTAGCACCTAATGCTGATGCACATACATATGCAAATGTGGGTGCCAACTATAACACATGTATGAGATTAATGGACACTGTGTAGGAAGTGTGCTTATATGGCGTTTATCTATGCGCGTACTATTGCCTCTATTTATTAAGTGTATGTAAAGTATTTGCAACTCCAATTTTAATGACAGGTGTATGTATATATATATGTCATCACTGGTCATAGCCAAAACGGCCTTGACCTCAGCAGAGATACTTCACAACAGAATGGGAGTGATATAGTTGGTTTGTGCAGATAGTACAGGACTAAGACTTGCATGGGACATAGACAGACACGATAGGCAATATAGACAATATATACAAATTAACACAGACAAGTTAAGTTGCCAGAATTAACAAGGTTAGGTTGAGGGTGTGAGTGGTGCAGGGCTTCAATCAATGAGTGGGACAAGCAAAGTGATCTAGCTTGCATGGCTTTATAGATGTAGAGGGCAGTTTCTTGTATTAGGGCAGGGTGGGAGGTGCACATCAGGAATGTAAATTTTTCTTTAGGGATCAGGTGGGGGAAATTTCGACTTAGAGTGACTGCTCGTTGCATGAGTGGGGATCTGAGGTCACAATAGTAGGAGCAGTTGAATAGGAAGTGGATTTCATCTTCAACCACTTGATTGTTGCAGATTTCACACAGGCGTTCTTCAACCGGCTTGGGAGGGTTACAGTGACGGCCACTTTCGATGTGGAGCTTGTGGTCTGATAGTCCAAATTTAGTTAATGCACTGCGGGCCTTGGGGTTGGTGATCAGAGTTAGATATGGCTCACACACTGTGACATCATGTTTGATCAACCTGTATGCTCTTAACTTGCTCCCCCCCGATGGGGTTGCCCCTTGGGTGCAGCTTAGGTCGGACTGTAGAGATTGAATTGTGTTGATCATGGAGGCATGTAAGTACTTCAGCTTTGTCTGGCTGGGTCAAGTTGGGGTTAAATCCAAAGGTGTGCAAGTTGGTTCCTGATGAGGAAAGCCCATGATTTGTGCCCAGAAGTAGCTAAGTTTATTGAGGTTTGTAGAGCAAGTGAGGTGAGACAGTTTGGGTCATTGGAGATAACGTGGTAATAGTAGTTTAGGGATGAGCGAATGCAGTCAAAAAGATATTATATACACGCTCAATCATAGCGATTTCAGGCTGTTCCATCAGAAGAGATAAGTGTATGTATGTAGTATATTCATAGTATGTGCAGCTAGCTACTGTAGGAACTAGAGCGAGGTAGAGTGGATGCAGGACTGATTCCCTGCATGATTACTACATGAGTACAGTGCCATCTCTGTTCCAAATGTAGGCAGTTTTTGTATGTGTTGGTATGTGTAAGGTTATAACTTCCAAATGTTACCACCACAGGCAGAGGTGGAGCAAACTCAGGGAGTGTCCACTGACACAAGAACCCTGTCTGGTGGAGAGAGGTCCTACGCCAATCTGTGCTTCTTACTTGCCCTGTGGACTGCTGCCGACAGTCCTTTCAGAGTTCTGGATGAGTTTGATGTGTCTATGGTGAGAGACACTGCCTAGACCTTGCCCTCTGTATATGTATAGTATAAAGCATAGAAGGGCGGGTGATATGCCAAATAGTGGGTCGAGGCCAAAGCGTTTAGATATTGATTAAGGCATGAAGTGCCGAGATTGATATTTGAAACGCCTGAGTGTCAAGGCCCGCTGTTTGGCATATCAACCAACCTTCTATGCTTCATAATATAGTCTCATTCCCAGACCCACCGCCGCCGTTCCGTCAGTTTTATTTAAATAAAATTGACAGAACGGCGGAGGTGGGTCTGGGAACGAGACTAAGGCACATGTATAATGCTAGAGTGGCCATGTTTGCGGTTACGTCATTGCGTCGTCCACTCAAATGCCCATTTTTTAATGCCACGCACAAGCGAACGAATGCACAGACTGGAAAAGATTAAATATATTAAAGATAGAGCATGGTGATTGTGCAATCATGTAGTAAAGGATAGGACTAAAAAGTATGTTATATGCCATAATAACTCCAAAATGAGGTTCGTTATATCATACCTGACATGTCACTATTCAACATAAGTAATTGATGGAACAGAAGGAGCAGAAAACTCGGAGGCTCTTTCTCTCCCTTATGTGCTCGTCATCAGAGTGATTTCAGGCTGTTCCATGAGAAGAGATAAGTCGATCAAAGCTTCATGGCGTGTTTGGCTCTCCACTGCCCTTTCTCACTTCCTTTACGAAAATGCAAAGCCGGTGACAGCGCTTCCTTGTCCTCTGTCAGCAAAATTTCACGTAGGCACTTGGATTCACTATGCTTGGAATTGTAGAAATCTCTCCATTCCTCAAAGGTCCTAACTGCCCAATCAGTTCAGCGCTGCATGTTATCAGGAATGTAGGGATTCTTCGATCAGCTTATCTCTTCTGATGGAACAGCCTGAAATTGCCCTGATGATGAGCGCTTGAGGGAGAGAGAGAGAGCCTCCGGGTTTTCTGCTCATTCTGTTCCATTGCAGACCGCAAATGCGGCATGAAATTGGCGCCAGAATCTACTGCACACAAGCAGATTAGGCTGCTAGGGTGACATCTACCTAGGTGTTTGTTTAGTAAGGAATGCAAATGGTGTCAGCTGCTACTTGCCTGGCAGTCGAATTGAGCCTTCGCACTGGCTGAGCTTCAGAGAGACCATACAATATGTTGTATTTAGTGTTGTAAGCAGCCTTGTAACTAATTATGGTTACTTACCTTTTGTGGTGCCTGTTGTAAGTTGATTGTGTCTATAGTTAGGATTACGTGTTTCTTACGCATGCTTAGTGTGACCCTCGTGCTTTTTGCTGGGTGTTGTAACCTTTCAGTTGGTTAGTCCTTTTTCCTGTTCTTGCTGGTTGCCTTGTAGTGTTGTCATTCATTGATTGGTTGTGTTTGCACGGTTCCCAGTGTCGTGGTCGACTATCGCGTGCGGAATTACCTCGGTTACCACAATTGGCGACGAAGGTACATCGGAGGTAGCTATGTCGACACACGGGAGTATCGGGCCCTTCGTGGTGGGGCGAGAAGATTGGGTATCTTACACTGAGAGACTGGAGCAGTACTTCGCTGCTAATGATGTGGAAGACGCAGTCAAGCAGCGAGCGATCCTTCTCAGTTCGTGCGGAGCGGACACATACCAAGTTATACGCAACGTGGTCGCGCCAGGGAAGCCGACCGACAAGACGTTTTCGGAGCTGGTGGAGCTGGTGACGGCTTACTACTGCCCGAAACCTTCAGTCATCGCTCAACGCTACGCGTTTCACCAGAGGAGCCAGAAAGAGGGCGAAGCAACAGCTGAGTTCGTTGCAGAACTGCGTAAGTTATCCGAACATTGCAAGTTTGAAGCGTCTTTGGACGATATGATGCGTGACCGATTAGTTTGTGGGTTGAGGGATGGCAGATTACAGCGGCGGTTGTTAGCTGAAACGGACCTGACATTCAAAAAGGCGTTCCAGATGTGCCAAGCCACAGAGCTTGCGGAAAAGAATGCACAGGAGCTTCAGACTGGGCCGAAGAGCAGTCAAAAGGTGGGTGGTGCCAATGTGATGGCCCTGCACGCTGATGTAGCAGGTAGGAGGCACCTAACCCCCTAAGAGTGTTACCGCTGCAAGAGTACCCAGCACCTTGCCAAAGAGTGCCGGTTCAAGGCAGCTAACTGTCATGCCTGTGGAAAACAGGGTCATATCGCCAAGGCCTGTCGGAGCAAAGTGAAGAACCTGAGCAAGACGAAGGGTGGTAAGAAGCACTCCCAGGGGTCATCCCAGCATGCTCATCAGTTGTCTGTAGAAGACAGCCAAGGAGAAGAGGAGTCATATGCACTTTTCAAGTTATCTTCACCGAGAGCAGAACCGATCCATGTTACCATGACCATGGATGAGGCGGAGGTTACGATGGAGGTAGACACCGGAGCATCTATCTCTGTGATGAGTGAGCACACCTTTCGGGACACATGGAAGGGAAATGGCCCTCAACTGCAAACCTCCACGGTACGGGTGAAGACCTACTCAGGTGAAGCCCTTGAGGTCCTTGGCTCCATTGTGGTAGACGTATTGTACGAGGGACAAAGAGAATCACTCCAGCTTCAGATCGTTGCGGGAGATGGTCCTACCTTGTTGGGACGTGATTGGTTGCTGAAGTTAAGGCTGAATTGGCCTGCCATTTGTCACATATCAGACCTCCAGACCTTAGAGAGAGTGTTGGACAGGCATAATGCGGTGTTCAAGGATGAACTTGGCAAAGTCGAGGGAATGACAGCCAAGATCCACATAGACCCACAAGCATCGCCACGTTTCTGTAAGCCGCGAACGGTCCCCTATGCCCTGCGGGGTAGAGTGGAGCAGGAGCTGGACCGTCTTGAGAGGGATGGCATCATCACGCCAGTAGAGTTCTCAGAGTGGGCGGCGCCAATTGTGCCGGTGGTCAAAACAGATGGCTCCATTCGCATTTGTGGTGATTACAAGGTCACCGTGAATCAGGCAGCCAAAGTGGACACATACCCCCTACCTCGGGTAGAGGAATTGTTTGCCTCTCTAGCTGGTGGGGAAAAATTCACAACCTTGGATTTGGCCCATGCGTACGAGCAGATTACCCTGGAGGAGGAATCAAAGAAGTTTGTCTGTATCAACACACATAAGGGCTTGTATGCCTACAACCGTTTACCTTTCGGGGTAGCATCCGCTCCTTCAATCTTTCAACGCACTATGGAAGGCATCTTGCAGGGGATTGACCATGTCTCCATTTACATCGACGACATTCTGATCACGAGACGGTCAGAGAGAGAACACTTGCAGCGACTGGATGAGATTCTGACACGTCTCGAGACAGCTGGCATGAGACTGCGCAAGAGCAAGTGTGCATTCATGCAATCAGCTGTGGATTATCTGGGTCATCGCATTGCAGGGGATGGTCTTCACCCCACTCCAGACAAGATTAGGGCAATCACGGAAGCTCCAGCACCCACCAATGTGCAGCAGCTGAGAGCTTTTCTTGGTCTCGTCAATTACTATGCCAAGTTCCTCCCTAACCTCTCCAGTGTGCTAGCCCCTCTATACCGGTTGTTGCAGAAAGACAGCAAGTGGTCATGGGGTCGTGTGGAAGACAGCGCATTCCAAGAGGCGAAGTCGGGGTTGACATCATCCAGTGTGCTAACCCATTATGATCCCTCGAAGGAGCTATTCCTGGATTGTGACGCATCTCCATATGGAGTCGGTGCAGTCTTGTCACACAGGATGGAAGACGGATCCAGGAAACCCATTGCCTATGCCAGCAGGTCCTTGAATCCAGCTGAGAAGAGGTATTCCCAGCTTGACAAGGAAGGATTGGCAATCGTGTTTGGTGTCAAGAAGTTTCATGACTATCTGTATGGTAGGAAGTTCACGATCCACTCGGATCACAAACCACTGCAACATCTCTTTTCGGAGTCACGTCCAATTCCTCAGTTGGCTTCAGCACGAATTCAACGCTGGGCATTGACACTCAGCGCATATGACTATACCATTGTGTACCGCCCAGGCACTGAGATGGCAAATGCTGATTCGCTCAGTCGACTGCCACTACCAGATACACCTGTCTCAGTACCCCTACCAGGGGAAACCATTCTCCTCATGGAGACCTTGCACACCTCTCCCATTTCTTCTGAGCAGCTCAAGAATTGGAGCGCTCGTGACCCAGTTCTCTCACGTGTTCTGGAAACAGTGAGGATGGGGTGGCAACACGTAGAGGGTGTGGAGTTCAAGCATTACAACTCAAGAGGAGAGGAATTGTCAGTACAAGATGGTTGCTTGCTGTGGGGAAATTGTTTGGTGATTCCAGAGACAGCAAGACAGCGGGTGTTGGATGAGCTACATGCTGGACATCCGGGTGTTAGTCGGATGAAGTCTATTGCCCGTAGTGTAGTTTGGTGGCCAGGCATTGATGCAGAGATAGTGAACAAAGTGCAGGGTTGTTCTGAATGTCAGATGAATCAGAAGTCACCTGCCGCTGCACCAATGCATCCTTGGGAATGGCCATCTCAACCTTGGGTTCGCATACATGTTGACTATGCCGGACCCTTCCTGGGAAAAATGTTTTTGGTTGTTGTGGACGCCCATTCGAAGTGGATGGAGGTAGAAGTTGTGCCAGCAGCAACATCGGCCCATACCATTCAGAAGCTTTGGGCCATGTTTGCTACTCATGGTTTGCCTGAACTTTTGGTGTCCGATAATGGAACAGTGTTCACCAGTGCAGAGTTTCAGGAGTTCCTCAGTCGTAATGGTGTCCGACACCTAACCGCAGCTCCTTATCATCCATCATCTAATGGACTGGCAGAGAGAGCGGTCCAAACCTTCAAGGACAGTATGAAGAAGGTTTCAGATGATGTACAGAAGCAGCTCTCCCGTTTTTTGTTCCATTACAGATCAACTCCCCATACCACCACCGGTTTGACGCCAGCCGAAATGTTGATGGGTCGTCGTCTAAGAACTCATCTAGACGTGATGAGACCTGATATTGCTGCTCGTGTGCGTGCTAGGCAAGTACGCCAGAAAGCACAACATGATGCTCACACGAAAGAGAGATCTTTTTCAGAGGGAGAGTCGGTATTTGTGCGTAACTTTGCACCGGGACAGAAGTGGTTGGCCGGCACCATCGTTTCCATCAATGGTCAGTCACTCTTGATGGTGGAGTTGACTGATGGTAGAACAGTCCGTCGTCACGTGGATCATATTCAGTCTCGTTATGTTTCACCTTCCGTTGTCAGCAATGGTGATGAGTTGCTTGGCCTTCCCATGCCCACTGACAGTTCAGCAGACGAAGAGCTTCCTGTTGAAACACCTGTGGCTGAAACAGTCCATGTGCCACGTCGGTCTACCAGGGATCGCAGACCACCTAACCGTTTCACCTTTGACACTGGGGTTAACTAAGTTTTGTCGTAGGGGGGAGGAGTGTTGTATTTAGTGTTGTAAGCAGCCTTGTAACTAATTATGGTTACTTACCTTTTGTGGTGCCTGTTGTAAGTTGATTGTGTCTATAGTTAGGATTACGTGTTTCTTACGCATGCGTAGTGTGACCCTCGTGCTTTTTGCTGGGTGTTGTAACCTTTCAGTTGGTTAGTCCTTTTTCCTGTTCTTGCTGGTTGCCTTGTAGTGTTGTCATTCATTGATTGGTTGTGTTTGCACGGTTCCCAGTGTCGTGGTCGACTATCGCGTGCGGAATTACCTCGGTTACCACACAATATAACATATAACGTTTACATATACGCTGGTCCCTATTCTGAGTGCAGGAGGTGTATTTTTCATATACACCACCTAACATATGTATATGAAAATATACACCATGGTGTATACTTTCACTGTGCACTTGTTGAAAGTAGTCCGTGTATGCATCTTTCTCATTGATTTCACTCAAACATGCTTACAATTGCCAAAGAATTATCCAAGGCGAATAGCAATCTTGCCAACGCAACAATGCCAGTGGGAGGAAGTGTCCTAGACACCAATACAGAATGGTCTGAACACACTGAACAAACTCAATTGGAAGTCAATTTTTGGCAACAGAAATGAACGCAATGCTAAAGTTAGGCCTTTACAGTAGTGCGAAGTGGCTACTCGTCTGTTTCGCTCTCTTTCTGCGACGCTGCCACTATGGAAAGAAGTGAGATATCTCACAAAAGTCAAAATAAGGCTCATTACTGACACTGAGTCTAAGTCACTTCCTCTTAATAGCCTCCTCAGTGCAAGAAGGTTCCCTTGAACTCAACTACTAACCAGTCTCTCCAGAATTTTGCATTTGAAAACCCGCCAAAATGGACTGTGCCTGCACAGACATCACATACTACTCAAAAATGGCAGTCATGATTCGATGCAAAATGGCGTCCCTGCTGTCGCAGACCAGCATACATATATATAATATGAATCATGGTTAAGTGGTGTATTGTGCGTATATACGACCCTCGAAACCTCCGTTCTCGTGTCGTATATACGTGCAATACACCACTTAACCATGATTTATATATTACATGTACACGGAAGTCATCACTATGCTTTGTGTGTACCTGGACAGTGCAGACAGTGTATCATTCCTATCAGTGCAGCATACACATTTCAAAATCATACACAAATACATACATTAAGTCTTTTCATGTTACCGATTTTGCCCAACCGAATATTGTATGCCTGATGTTAATAGCTGTTGTCCTGACAAGTCACACAGATAACTGCCATTCCAACAGCAGCTGCTGACTTGATTTTTTGTTTACATCATCTGTGATATGTAACCTTAACTGTCTTTCCCAATGCCTACACACATAGGATATGATCAGCAGAAACATCAGCATGAATGAATTATTGAAAGAAGCAGAGAAGGACTTCTGCCACCAGTACATCTTCCTAACACCTCTGAGCATGAGGTAGGCCCAGTGTACAATAGACCTTTTGTCAAATAAACATCATAATTACTTTCAGAGTTCAGGTCCTTCCCCATAATACATGGCCGACATAGGGATAAAACGTAAAGCGGTTCCTACTTCGATCTGCAACAAGGAAGAAGCGGACAAAGAGCCTGTTGCCGAAATACCACTAGTACAGGAACACAGAGTGCCCTGTCAAAAGTACGAATTTGGCAGTTTTGGAAGAAGACATTTTTGCTTGTTTCTCGGCAAGGAATACGATGCTCTCAGTTAAAGCTGGCCGGACCATAAGGGAGACGCACCCTACACAGGTAATCTGGGTCAATACTACTTGCGGACCTGGTTTGCTCTCCAAACAGTCGTTGTATAAGAAATACTGGCTGCGCGCCCTATGGTGCTCCTCGACAGCAAAGTATAAGCAAAGCTTGGGAGATAAGTATTACAGATCCTTTCCCTTGTGATCCAGGGAAAAGAGATAGAAACTCAGCTTCTTCCAGACTGAGTGTTCTTCGCTGTTGATCTGCATACTATTCAATCATTGTTCAAAACGTACCTAAACACTGGCTGACCAAGATGGCACGCCTACCTGAAGGCCGCCGTTCGCTCTACAATACTGCACCAACAGAATGAAAGGCTTCCACTTCTTGTACCTGCTACACACAGATGAAAGTAGCCATTTACCTATCCTTGCTGTACATAACGGGAATGCGCTGAACTCCAGAAGTAATCAAAAATTATTTGGCAAACGGTTTGTTGTTAGAATGCTCATATGTACTATTCTTACATATTATGTGAGCGGATTTGTCAAAAGAGCCCACTTGTCGCTATGTATAAAGGGTCACTACAGTTGAAAACAAGCAACCGAGTGATATTTTCAGTAAAATTGGATTTTTGCATCTTTCGTACCTGTGGTATTGTCCCAACACCCTGGCCAAGTTTGAAACCCGTAGTCCTTTCCTGTGCCAAACCAGGAAGAAAAGTTACGCCGTTGCCATGTTTATGAATATTATAACAGAAGGGTTGCGGGCAGTGTTTTCATAATTGCACAGAGCATACGTTTTCATACTTTCAGCAAACGTATCTTAGGAACAGGAGCAGTTATTGAAGCACAACAAAGTGCAATGAAAAGCTCATCTGCTGGCTTCTACCCAGTACCGCTAACTCAAAACTGCAAAAATGGGCCCTTTTGTCAAATCAGCTCACATATGTGTGTTCTGTCAAAGTGTATAGCTGTTACATACTGTATGTAATGCAGTGCTATAATGGTTTTGGTATAGATTAGTTTGCATGGGAATGAGCATAAGTCATGCATATTTCACTGACAATATTCACACTTTTGTACACTGTCAGCTGCTACATATTTAGTTACATACGTAATTAGGAGCAGTTATTGAACTCTGCTGCTACATATTTAGTTACATACGTAACTAAATATGTAGCAGCTGACAGTGTACAAAAGTGTGTGAATGTTCCTGAGAGTGTGTTCATGATCAGTTGTATCACAGATATGTATGTACTAGAATACATATCCATGGTTGAATATGAAGCTGAATTTGTGATGCTCTCTGTTGCAGTGAGCTGAGGGCCAGAAATCACAGCAACTTGAAGATCCTCCAGTTTGAGCCTCCTGTTAGAGGAGAGGTTGGAGTCTGATAACTATTTTGTTATCTGCAGTGCTTGTCCTGGACTTGTGATCATGTCAACTGAATTTTACACTCTTTTCATCCTACTGTGTAGTTTCCTGACTTTCACATGTAGCTTGTGCTCTGTGGCCTTGTGTAGCAGTGGTGCTTCTTTGTGCTGTTTATGCTGTTTATCTCTGAGATTACATACGTACATACGTAACTGTGACATTACTACAGCTGTATCTATGTAGACTAAGTTTTTTAAATTTAAGGATGAAGTTTTCTGTATAATATACCTGTGTTCATTAAAGCTTTCTTTATAGTATACACCAGTTAGTCTGATACATGCAGTGGATGTGCTCATTTGTAACGTGTGGATATGATGGTATGTCTGAGCTCCAGTAATTATTGTATGACTGTGCAAAAATGCAATTGCATGGACTATATTGCTTGTAGTCAGAATATACAGTCACAGTTTCTGTATTGAGGAATATACAAGTGCAAGTACATGTGCAACGGAAATTATTTCATTATTTGTATCATATGTTTAATTAATTATATATATAAGTTTGCACATTATGGTTACAGCAGCATGTGCATTGTACATAATAAGATGCGTTTGAGGTGCACTCAATTGCAATGAACTATTGTAGAATGATTATTAGAGGAACACAGCATGAGGATCAGAGGAGCTGGCTGCGCTCAGACAAGCTAAATTAAGGTTGGTTTACTGGTCATTTAAGAATTTACAAACAATACTTGCAGGAATAAGTGGATAGATAGTGACTACATTAATTAATGTATGAAGGTGATTGCTTTAAATGGGAATGTATGGTACATTTGAAGAATAAGCTTAAGGGATATTGTGGTATTGTCAGTAACTGCTTAAGAGGAACTTACAATAGTCATAAGAGGAAAGATCAGTAAAATTATTGAGCTTTTGACAGTGTTAGGCAATGAGAAAATTATTGTCTAATTAAGCTAAGTGTGCGCGCGAGTGATGGTTAAAAAGTGATGCTGATCCTTGACCTCCCCACAATTACACAGCCTGCACACCCTATTACTACTGGGTGTCCCAGTGTACCTCCCCACTTCCACCATCAGGCCGGGGCAGGCATTCAGCTCGAAGGCCCGCCATAACCCTTCTACACCCAGTGATCTTATAGCGAATGAATAGTTCTCTGTAATTGGCTATGTTTCATTGGCCTATATAAAGCTAGTCCACCTCCTGAATTGGAGCTAACTTGCTAACTTCTACTTTTCACCTTGAGCTCTCTGTAGAGCATTTGATAAGATACTCCCAATTATGACTATGTCTCTACAAGCAAATGAGCTAGGCCGACATAAATAGCAAAGGTCCCCATGCATCAAAGAGCCACTGCCAGTGGTGGTCAAGACAAAAAATACTGTGGTAATTATAATTATGCGAGCATGCAGGCTGTGCAGACACAAAGGATATTGACTGTAAGGGCTTTTGTTGCTTTTGTTGAGTCCAAACCTGATGCACAGGAGGATATCAGGTATATAGGATGCCATAGGGGAGTTATCAAAGTACAGCACTGTGGTTCACAGAGAACACAAGTATAATACACTGCTAACTTACAATCTAAGCCACATGCATATGCTATTAGTGAGGGAAATATCCAGTACCTGACTTGGTGGTCTACTCCCATTCCTGCCTTGGACAAAATATGTCATTTCCTCTGGAACATGCCTCATCCAAACATCACATGTACAGCGCAGCAGAAGTACATGTAGAGCAGATTGTGCATTAATATACAAAGACAGTATGTTGGCTGTATAGTTCCAAGTTCGTTTAGAGGGAACTGCTAAAAAGCGTTCGCCCAGCACATTGTGACGTAATATTCCATAAATAGCATTCACGTAATGGGAATCTCCCTGGCCCTTAGTGTGTACGCCCATTGCCGAAAATGGCGATTTGGGTGGAGTGCAACGGATATAAAGGCAGTTTTTCAGTAGAGGAATTCAAGAGAAGCAGTAAATCACAGTGTATTTCATGCGACGGAAAGCGATTCTCGCCTTCTGCGTTTGAGGCCTACTCAGGGAGGGGCTCGGCGAAGAAGTGGCGGACCAGTATCAAGTACAACGGACGACCGATTGACGACTACCTCACGTCTCTTGGGATCGTCTCTGGTAGGAGGCAACTAGAGGGAACAAACGAGGAGGAAAATCGTTCTACGGTCACATCCAGACTTGACATGAATGGCCAAGTGGAGCCAATCCGCGGCGGTTCTACTAGTTCTACTGGTAGCCCTTCTTGGCGGAGTCGTCCCACTCCGTCGCGTCCGACCAGTGCGACCAGCGCTCCGAAGCGACGTAAAGTGGACCGTGAGTCTATAAGACAGTCAAGGGCAAGTAGCAGTGTAGCCAGTGATCATGAAGAGGAAGAAGAGGACCCTTTTCCACAAGACACGGTCCGTGGACAACATGTTGAGGTATGCAATGTTGTGGTAGTCGTGTGCGCGTGACAATATGTTGAGATAAGCCATTGCTCTCTATAATTATGTAACGTGTGCTCTTACAACTCCAGATATGTATTGTACTGAGTAGTGTCTTTCTCGTAATCATCAACTTGTCTGTGTGCGATAAACCGGTTGTCATTTAGAGGCTGTTATTGTGTAATGATGATTTAGTAGTGCAAACGTTGATAGCACCATGAATTGACAACATTCTTCAAACTCCGAACTTTACCATCAGTAGTTAATTTGTGTATTGAAAGATTAGTCAGTGATAGTGCTAGCTCTATTATATTCTGATAGGCGATGCCTTACAGCATCTCCTGGCACACCTGTTTGTACTAGCGTACACAGTGCAGCCGTTCTGTCTTGTTATATCTGCAATCAGGTACAGGAGATCATGCAGTGTTGCAGATGCTTCCACTGAGGCAGCAGTTGTTGCCTAGGATACAAACAAAAAGCATGTACAAAGCTAGTCTTGCCTGCTATCCACACATGTCCAGTCTTGCTACAGCTATTCTGGTAATTTCTGAGCCTATTCTTAAGTAAAGTAGGATATGGTAAGATGTTCTCAAGATGCTACATCAATAGCATAGGAGAGCCAAGTCTGTGTATCTCACACACAGCAGCCAGGTGTACTGTGCATGACTACTAGGTAACTTGAGATGTTCTTACGATACTCTCACTACATAAGTATGACTACCCACATAGCATTTGTTCCTATGCCACGTTGGGGCAAAGGTCACCAGGGTCAAAGTTCACAGATCCTGTCGCTTCTATACCCCTTCTACAAGTTGAAGCTCAGTAGAATTCGAGATCTTATGATGCTGTCATGATCATGCAAACAATTTCCTGCCCTCGTGATGTTTGGCAAAGTATTCCAGGACTACTTAGCATCATGTTTAGGTCAGCTTCTAGAGGTCAAGGCCCAGTGGGGAATAGCCTGTGTAACTGTCAATAAAAATTGATCCCACCAGTTTGCATAGACCTTTCATGGAATGTAACAACACAAACTTGTGAATGCTGAAGGAGTTCAAGAAATGTGAAGTTCCCAAAGATGCCTCGGACAAGCGGGACTTTGCGGAAAAGCAAGCGCAAAGCCACCCAAGTCAAGAGAGTGCCATCACTCAGCACTCACTCTCTCTGATAGTTCAGACTAACTAACCATGTGTGTAGTGACACTATTAAAGAACTAGAGATTCCCTGTAGTGATGCGACCACATGCATAGTTTACTTCAGTTTAGTCTATCACTTAGCATAACAAGCTACTATGATATGACCATTTCACGTAACCATTTACATGAAGGGATTATAGAATCATCCTAAGTTCTACTGAGTTACTAAGTATTCCCAGAATACTTTGCCAGCCTTTCCTCATGGGCTTGGCCATGTGTTTGCATTAGGGCATCTTAGGATGACCTTAAGTGTTAGCAACATTTTAACGCCTACCATGATACGTACATAGCTATGTGCCTAGCTACTGCCTGGCAACAGCATACCATCACCACACATGAGAAATCTAAAGAAAGTTTGGCTTCAGTCATTACCAGAAAGTCTGTGCTATCCCCCACTTACTGCCCCTGATTACTAACAATCAGGGGCTGGAAGTTGGGGATAGCAGGCCGACTAGTACAAAGCTATCATGTATGTCGCACAGTTTGTATCCTAGGCAACCACTTCCACAGACATCTAATTCAGTTTGTTTGTTTGTTTGTACGTGATTCAAGCAAAAACTACTTCACAGGGCGCCACCAAACTCTCAGGGATTATAAAGTGGGGCTCCAGAAGTGTCCTCCACAGGTTGAAATCGACCGTCTTACAGTTCTTGAAGAGCTTGACTCCTTGACTTCTGGCTATGGGGTGGTTTGATTCGCTGTCGTTCAACGATCGAATTTAAACTCGATCGTCATTATAGCAGCTACCCTCTGTTGCTAACAGCGCAGATTCTGTGCATCAGCCTGGTCCCGACTTGCCGAAGCAGAAGCCCGCCGAAGCAAAAGCCCGCTGATGGCGGGCACCCTGCTAGTAGGATTATAATGCAAGATTGTATGAATCTGCTGCTTTTATTATATGATACCTGAAAGGACTGCTTCCATAGACTAACTGATAGCCTGCAGGGCTTTGTAGTATTGTATGCCTACTTGGGCATGCATTCATTGCACTATTGAGACTAAGCTTTGAGTTTACTCTGAATGAACTGCCTGGGTGGTGAGTGAGGTGCGTTTGCAAGCTATGTGTTGGCAATCTCAGAGGCAGCATATGGTCAGTGTTCCAGTGTTCTGGTAGGTGTTTTTCACATCTTGGGAACTGCACCTGACTAGTCAACCCAGTGTGGTTGCCTTGCACCACTGGACTGAACCTGATCTAGCAACTGTTGTGTCAGGCAAAACAAGGTGTCTTCTTCTTTCCTGCACCTGTGATGCTTGACACTGGAGGGTATCTTCCTACTGACACCTAAAGAGAAGTCCTAATTGTTCCTTCCCAATGCTGATAAAAATAAAACAGCAGAAAGGCTCCTAGAGTTGCTTGATAGATTATTCAGCTTTATCTTGGTTTGTACCACACATCACCTTCAAGTCTTTACCCACATGCAATCAACGTATAAGGGACTCCCTATACATTCGTAGCTTTGTACGTATGTCAGTTAGTGTAAATTCACAGGACTAACCCTTATGCAACTTGGCCATATTCGCTTCACCACTTCCTCTGAAGTTGACCTACAGAAGATGTAATTAGGTACATTATCCCAATCCTAAGGTAATGAGCTGTTACTGTTTGGTGGATGTATTGAAATGTACAGCTTGCTTGTGTGTGTGTTCCTTGTCATTATGTGTAGAGCTCTGGAGTTGGCTTATTGCAGAAGATTGTTCTTGAGAACTTCATGTGCCACAGCAACCTGGAGGTGGAGCTCAGTACCAATGTGAACTTCATTCATGGAAGAAATGGAAGTGAGTACTTCCCTTGCAGTGGGAATGGGAAGCAGTGCTGTGTGTATTCATGGCTGGTGAACAGTACCTTAAAGCTGCTTATTGTAGTTGGTGCTAATTTAGTGAATTTAGTGAGTAGGGAATAACACTAACTATTGAACATGCTAAATTTTTTGGTATAGACAAAAATTTTATACACAAACCTAGCAAATTACTATAACTAGTATCCAAGTCCTGGATTGTTCAAAACTGTATCCTTAAGGTTTGTGTGAGGTAGGCATGCAAACATTAACACTACGACTGAGACATGTTTGCAGCTAAGCTGTAGCATATCACTGAAGCTGACTTCTTGTATTCATACACTGTGTGGTTGTGTTGAGTGAGTATACCTTAATATACTATGTGAAGGTGAAAGGAAGCGCAGTGGACTCACAGACATATGACCTTCTTTGTGGTCACCCTTGAGTGACTAAAATGAATTATTGATAGCTACAATTAGGTTTATTGGACGGCAGCTCCCTATGTGATTATTGGGAGCATCTTACACTGTTCATTAGGGAGTGTTGGTTGAGCGTTAAACATGTGGCACACTTTTTAGAGTACAAAAGATAATGTTCTGTTTTGTACTCTTGTGCAACTGAAGAAGGCCCTTTTGGGGCCGAAACGTTTTGCCTGTTGGTAAAAGAAAGTGTGCCACATGTTTAACGCTCAACCAACCATCCCTAATGAATATCTGGACGTGGCAACGAATCTCTATTCTATCATTTTCCACTGCTTTAGGCGGAAAGAGTGCCATCTTGAATGGTATCATTGTTGGGCTAGGAGGGCGGGCAAAGGCTACAGACAGGGCCTCATCAGTGGCCCACTTTATCAAGCATGGCTGCAACAGGGCTAAGATCACCATCTGGCTGGCCAACAGAGAAAGTGCAGACTCCTACCGCTACGATGTATATGGGAATACTATCATGGTCTGTCGCACAATCTATTCTGATGGGACCAGTGACTATCGGCTTAAGAGTGCTGCAGGTCGCATTGTTTCAGACAAGAAGGAGGAACTCAATAATGTTCTTAGCAACTTTGGCATTCAGGCAAGTTTGATTGCACTAGACTGATCCAGCTAAGTGCATTCTGGGCTGTCTGTTTAGTAGCAGCTCTCTACTGTAATACGTTTATCATTGCCCTTTGTATGAATAGGATTGATAGTACAGATGTAATGACTAATTGTATTAGACACGGTTTCCTAGACACAACCCTTCTGCCAATTAAGTGAGCAATGTAATTGAAGACATGCCCTGAGTTACTAACTTCTGAGGTGGGAGAGGGGTTGGGAGCATGTGTCAGGTCTCCCTCCAGATGATAATGCTCCTTCTGATTGAAGGGGCTTACCTACATACTTACCTACAGTGAACCACTGCACACGTGCATGCTTCTGTGTAGTCTGCACACTTTAATTTGTGCGGCACACTACTTCAGTTCACTGTCTACTTTGCATTACGTATCAGACAGCACTGCATGTAGGGATGGTGGTGAGTGTACTTATGTATGTAGGACTATAAGGTGTGACATTCTTGCATGTAGGGACCATGGTTAATGATCTACGTGTAACAGCCTTTGCTTGTTGCTGTGCCTCTTGTGCCATCCCTATGTACATCCTTACTATTTTTGTAGTAAATTATTATTTCTAGTATGTGTTGTTCCTCCTGCTGCACTGGGATTGTAGTGGATGATGGATAAAACATGAGTGTGGTTAACTTTGCTGTGTGTGCGTACATGATTGCAGGTGGACAGCCCTGTGTCCCTGCTGTCCCAGGACATGAGCAGAGAGTATCTCCACCAACAGGATGCAAAGAAGAAGTATGAGGTAATGTGTCTGTGCAGCTTTGCCATATGTACCTGTGTATGTGATGTGATGTGTACTACTTGGTGGCATACATTGTGCTGTAGCCACATGTCGTTCACAGTCATGGGTGCATGTTTCATATGTATGAATGTTCTGCACACAGGCTGCAGTTTTGTGAGTGCATACACCAGATATACAGTATTTATCACTGGTATGCTCTATTTAATATTAATATTGTGCATGTGTTGTACTAACATTTGTGCATGTGCAGATTTATGCTAAAGCTACGCTACTTGAGCACATTGACAAGCAGCTGTCACTGGCTGAGGAGTCCCAACAGAGGCACCGGAGAAAGATTGATCAGAAAGAGAAGGTACTACAGTGGAACCTGTCTAAGACAGCCACCTGTGGGTCAGTTCTAACTGACCTTTATAGAGAGGTGGCTACTCTACAGAGGTAGATTGCAATGCTTTAGTGCTATTTGTAGCCAGGGAGGCTGGCTGTTGTAGAGAGGTGGCTGCCTAACACAGTGACCATCTTAGGCAGGTTCCACTGCACAATTGTTTAGAATTGTCATTTACTTGTCCATCCTTGGGGCTGCATGTTCATGTAACTTCTGGAGGTCATGTTTCTAGCTCCCGGAAACATGGTAGGGATGTTTCTGCTTACCCAATAAGCGCTAAGAGGTGATGTCAGCATTGTTTGTTGGTGCCTTGCTGTAGGAAATGCAACGGGAGCTGCAGCCCATAAAGGAGCTGGAGGACCAGTACAGGGCTCTCCAGCTCTGTGCTGACAGTCATACTAAACTCACTCGCTTGAATGTTGAGTTGACATGGTCTGAGCTGAGGAAGAAAGAGATGGTTGGTACTACTGTGCGTGTGTGTGTGTGTGTGTGTGTGTGTGTGTGTGTGTGTGTGTGTGTGTTTGTGTGGTGTGTGTGACGTCATCCGTCAAAATGGCGACCGCAAGGAACCGAGTTGGAGAAGGCAGTATGTTTCACTAGACGTTTGCACCCGAATGACGCCAAGCCTGTGCCTGAAGGACAGAACAGTTCCGAAAACAGTAATGGACTCGGAGTTCGTAGCTTCTGCAAAGGGAGAGTGAGGCAGCGCGAAGCCGACGGAGGTGCGAACTTTGACCACCGACCGCGAACCTAGGGAAGCAGACAGATGCGTCCTCGGCGACTACTGGAAGGGGAGAAAATCACAACACACCGGTATGTTAGGCGACCTAAGGCCTGACTCAGGGCGGGCAGGACTCCGTCGGGCGGATGAGGGACGAATCTCCCCAACGGCTGGCCGGCGGAGGAGGGAACAATCCCCAACGGCCTCCTGCTACTACATGGCAGCAGAAGTGGATCGAGAACAGAGCCAAGCAGCGCTGCCATCCAGCCTGGTAAGATGGAACCGATTCAGCAGTCCCTGCCACAACAGCACAGAGGATCAACTGTTGTCCACTCAAGAAGGAGCAGCAGCGCAAGACCAAGAGACTTCTAACTAGCCTGACAGCAATGCACACACATCACTTCATATTCCTATGCACACACTACCCTATGCACAACTCACATACATGCATACACACAACCACCCTTGCATACACACCCATATGCATACACACAACTTCCCTATGCATACACACAATTCGCATACTTATGCATACACCCAACCACCATATGCATACACACCCATATGCATACACATCATACCATATGCACACACATCTCTTCCAAACCTTCAGAGTCACCAACAGTTATACGTTGTGCCATGCGTCCTGCAGCATGTTGGCAATTACTGTTATACTCAATTACTCCATTTTTCCTTATTTTGTACCTTGGTCTTAATAAGGAGAATGTTTGCCCATGCATGTGTGTGTGTGTGTGTGTGTGTGTGTGTGTGTGTGTGTGCGTGTGTGTGTGTGTGTGTGTGTGTGTGTGTGTGTGTGCATGCCTTGTGTAAGAGTGACCATGTTTGTGCATGTTAAAGATTTGTGTAGATAGGTAATGTGAAGGTTCTTGTTTTAGCTACAGTAGATTCTCACGTAATTTTGCTTCAAATTGTCTTATCACGTGTGATGATCAATTTGTAGGGTCAGACATCATTTTTGGATGCCATATGAAATTGGACGCCATATCTCAGTCGTAAGCTGGCCATTTTTCTCGATTCTTGCTCTATTTGTTCAACAGGAGAATGCAACATTGTACACTTGGGTAAAGCGGGAGTGGTGCCCTGCTTCAGAAGTTGTGGCAGAAAATGCAATGCATCCAAAGTAATACATATGTCATTCAAATTGTGACAAAAGCACCACCAGTAGTTCCATTGTATTATCCAAGAGTATCCTGAGGAGTATCCTGTAGAAGGGACAAAACTTTTCATTTGACCAGTGCATACTTTCTTCGTGTTGCACAAGTTCGTGCTTTCACAGCAAGTCAAGCGGCTTTGTTAGTAACAGCAAAGTCGCGGGAAGCACAGATGTGACAGTATTAAGAAAATGGCACTTGGTGAGGAGAAAGGATGACCTGCAGCTTTTGGATGGTGCAAAAATAGTCAATGAATTATTCATGACCCCAGTGCCTTCGGTTCTAAGCCTTGATGCTCTGTTGTGACGATGTCATATTCGAAACTTAAGATGTGACCAGGACTAGAGTGTGCCTGTTTGATAATGATGCAAAAGTGGACAGATCTTTGTGCTTCGCGCTGAATGTGCCACAGTCCGAAATTATATGCCTTCTGTCCAAAATTATGTTTTTTTGGATGCTTTGCATTTTGGAAGAACTTCTGGAGGAGGGCACCACTCCCGCTTTAACCAAGTGTACAACGTTGCATTCTCGTGTTGAGCAAATATAGCAAGAATTGAGAATAGCAGCCTGCTTATGGCTGAAATCTGGTGTCCAATGGCATCCATAGAATGATGCCAGACCCTATGACGTTAGATTTGTGATAAAATGAAAGGTAATAGTTTTATAGCAATGTTGCTAGCATCTTTGTCTTGAATATGGCATGAATTTGTAGGAACTAGATGTTGAACGGCAAAAGATTGCTCGTGAGGAGGACAGGCAAGCCCAGCTGCAAAAGAAGGTAGACAAGTGTCAGGTACGTACATAAGCTTCTCTCACTCTGTTGGAGTAGGTATAGCCACATCCTTGTCCCATCACAAACTGTTTGTAGTGCCTTGTTCACATACCGTATACGTACAGATTTTCACGGGATGTATATTTCGCGAATGCCCCTTACCTGACAATTTTTGCGATTTTAATTTCGCGAAGCTTCGAAAATTTCGCGAATGGCTTCCTTCGTGTGCAAGACATCAACACTTAGAGTGGCTCAGGCCCTGCTGTACACTTTGGTTCTTTCTATTGGTGCTTTGAGGATCTTTTCTGACTGTTTATGGATGTCTTCGTTCCACCTAAGTAGTTGTGTTCGCAGGTATCACTGCATCGGAAGGAGCAGTTCTTCAGCGTGAACGGGAAAGCGGAGGCAGCAAAGATCCTTACGCGGTGGCAGTCCAGAAAGACAGCCTGACTGTGGGACACATTCTGCACAACATATCCTGCCTTTGCTCCGTGTTTGCTCAGCGCGGTGGCTTGATAGGATGCACGATTACTGGAGCGTCGTGTACCCGAACTGGCAAGTCCTTGGTAAAGACATCTAGGGTCTTAAAGTAATCTTTGATCGTCTTCTTGGCCATTCCGCACAAACGAAACATTTGTTTACTACACACTTACCCGTTTAAGGCCTTCCCTACATGCGTATTGCCCTGGGAAATTGCAAGAATCTTTGTGATTTTAATTTCGCGAACCTCCATGGATTTGTGAAATTCACGAAAATAACGTCCCATGAAAATTTATACATATGCAGTAGTACTTGAGTCATTGTTGTGGTTTAATCATTTGAATATTCAAGTTTATGTACCTTAATTAAGACTATAAATTTTGCAGCAACTGAATTTACGTGGCTAATTGCACAGTATATGATTTACTTGTTACTAATTTTAACGATTTCCAGTTTTTAGTATATTTTTCGCCTGTGCAAAAGCTTTTTGTGGGTACAATTTTATAGTACTTGCTGAATTCGCCAATAATTGTGCCTGTTAAATTAGTGTATAGCCTTATGGTGTACTGTTTGGTAGAATGGACACACTACCTGCACATGCGTACATACATACAGACACACACACACACACACACACTTACACTAGTCTGATTTGCTAGACCCAGCTTCTCATAATCGCGCGGGGACGAATAAGAATTTCTCTTACACCTCTATGCGATAATGAGTCTGGCATGCCAAATTAACACGCAACACATACACATACACACACCTTCCTTCTTTCCAACTGCTGCTGATGTAGTTACGTGACCCCCAGTAATGGGGGGGGAGCAAGTTGTGGTCAAATCTCATTGAACATTCTGGTACTCACTTGTTATCTTGTCTGCATCTGTGGACAGCACCTTTGCTTTGACACCATTTGTGGCATGTCTGACACTACACCGCTCCAGGGGATGATGTGCTTAGCTGCTCTCATTCTTGTCTAGTCCTTCTCTCCTCCAAGGCTGACATGTACATGGCACGCCAACCCTCTCTGGATGTCCTGGCTAGTGTGTACCATTCAGCCTCTGGGACACTGATCTCCTGCAGATCAGCTTTGATGATGTCTTCCCACCTCTTTCTTGGACCTCCTCTTGGGCAAGGATTGGGTAACCAACCGAAGAGACATTTCTTTGGCAGTCGATGCTCTGGCATTCGTGAAAAATGACCTAGTCACTCTAATTGGCATGCTGCCACCTTCTGAGTGACTGAAGCTGTGTCTCCCCAGCGTTGCCTGATCTCTAGTGATGTGATGCACTGTTCCCATTGCTAGCTGTTGGATATGCCTAGAATGGTTTTCAGGCATCTGTGATGGAATGATTCCAGTTTTCGCCTTTGATGGCATAGAAGGGTCCAGCACTCTGACCCATACAGTAGTATGGACAAGACACATGCTTGATAGATCTTCTGTTTGGTTTGCACCAGTAAGTCCTTATCAGAAAAGACAGATTTGTGTAGAGTTCCAAAAGCTTTGGAAGCCTGTGCGATTCTTCTGTCAATGTCTCTGCCCATTCTGCCAGATGCCTCAACCACTGATCCAAGGTAGGGGAACTCACAAACTAATTCTACTATGTTGAAATCGTCAATGTACAAGGGGGCTCTGTCTGCATCTGTAGCCTCGCTGCCAGTCACCATGACTTTCGTCTTGGGGATACTGACAGTGAGTCCAAAGTCTCTGGCCACCTGTACGTACTCCAGTAGCGATCTTTCAGCTTTGGCTCTGGTGGTGGCCAGGAGCACAGCATCATCAGCAAACTGGCACTCTGTAGCCGTTGTCTGACTTGCATTTCAGGTGTACCTTCTGAACAGCTTCCCATCATCTTTGTGTCTGGGATATACTCCAACACTATCTGTGTTCTCTAGTCTCACTGTCCATCTTTCCACCACTGCACATGAGTACAAATTGAACAGTGCAGGTGCCATGCAACAACCCTACTTCAATCTCCTCTAACAGTGTGTCATCTAAGCGAATCTGGGCTTTCATGTCTTGATGGAAAGACCTGATGATGTCAATAAGTTGGTCTGGGACTCCTAGCTTCCTCAAAGCCACCCACAGTGCTTCCCGTGGCACAGAGTCACGTGCCTTCCTGAGATCAGTGAAGACAAGAAAAGCCTTGGCCTTGTGCCCCAGGACTTCTTCACCACCTGTCTAACTGTGAAGATCATGTCCGAGCAACCACATCCACTTCGGAAACCACACTGCGACTCAGGTAGCA
The DNA here is from genome assembly GCA_964019415.1 of Ianthella basta. Classification (NCBI taxonomy): domain Eukaryota; kingdom Metazoa; phylum Porifera; class Demospongiae; order Verongiida; family Ianthellidae; genus Ianthella; species Ianthella basta. The sequence goes on from OZ025888.1 coordinate 3,614,134, forward strand.
CCTCTTCATCAAGATCTTGCAGCCTATCCTGTACCACTCTCGCAACCACCTTTCCCACAACATCTAGCAAGGCAATGCCCTGCCAGTTGTCACATTTGGTGATGTCTCCTTTCTTGGGGATGGGCATGAGGATGACATCTGTCCACTCCTTGGGTACTTGTCTCTCCTTCCATGCTTGATGTGCTAAGCTGAGAAGTAGTTCAAGGAAGTCACTGTCACTACAGGCAGCCTTCACCATTTCTGGTGGGATGCCAGAACTACCTCCAGTCTTTCCAGTCTTCAACTTGCCTACTGCCTTGATCAACTCTTCCATTGTTGGTACGTAGGTCTGCCAATTGTGATTTAATTGGCCTTTGTCTGATCCTTGCTAGTTCTACCTCATTGAACTGACTTGGGATATTAAGTACATTTGAGAAGTGCCTTCTCCTTCTTTGATGTTGTGTGTCAGTTGTAGTGCATGGGTTACCATTCTCATCCCTAATAGTTGCTGACCTGGTAGGAACAAGCCCACGCATCCTCTTTGCATGTCTCTGATACACTGCCAGACCTTCCTTCCACCAAAACTCCTTCTGTGCCTCGTCAGCCTTGCTCTGAGAGAGACACCAAGTGAGCAAGTCTGCATGCTTTCGCAAAACTTTGGCAGACTGTTTCGCTTCCGCTGCTCACGTACTTGGCATAGAGCTGCTTCCTCTTATGGAATAGGGTTCCAAGGTTTCAATGTTCTCTCTGAACCAGTCAGGATGTCTGTGCCGCTCCTTTCCAAGTACTTCTTTGGCTGTCTTCGTCAATGCTGATCGTAATGCACACCATGTACTTTTCCTCGATTGAGCTATTCACGTTCCATGTCTCTTTGCCTTTACACTCACTGTTTGCTGAAACAACACTCTCACTGTGCTCTCACTGCCACCACTTTGTAACTTTGCCACATTATACTTCAAAGGTCTCTGCTTCCTCTTCCCTGTGTGGAACCACTTGCTGGTCATTGCCACCTTGATGCGCAACAGTTGATGGTCCGTATGGCATTCTGCTCCTCTCCTGACTGCTGCATCCAAGCACCTCCTCCTGTCCTTCTGCCTCATCACTGCAAAGTCTATGCAGTGCCATCTTTTGGATTTTGGATGCTGCCATGTCTGCATGTGTATGTGCTTCTTTGCAAACTTATTGAGTAGCAAAACATTTAGGAATTCTTTCCCTGCCTCATTCATTTCACCAAGCCCAAATGGGCCGCTCGCATCGCCCCACAGATCTCTGTCTCCACTCCTCAACCCGACGCGGGCATTAAAGTCTCCCAGTATGACGTATGACTCTTCTGGTGGTATCTCATCCAAAGCATTCTGGAGATCATCAAAAATCCCTTTCTTTACTTTACTTGCTTGCTGCAAACATTGGTGCATAACATGAAAGCACATGTAAGCATTCCGAACGTTTTTTCCAGTAGCAAGGGTGACCCTGATTATCCTTGATCCCCAGGTCTTCCACCGCTCTCCTCCCTTCTTCCATGTGGCTATAGCCGGACCACTCAATACAACTGCAACACCTTCTCCTCTCTGCTCGCTATGACCTGCCTGTGGGGTGGGTCTACCAGCTGTTATTACAACACTCTTCCTCGCACAGTACACAGCTTGCCCAAACAATTTTGTTTCTTGGAGTACAGCAGCTGGGATCTTGTACCTGTTTAGTTCTCTAACCACTAGATTGATTCGTCGGTCCTTGGGGTCGCCTGACAGACCCATGTGGTGTGGTGGTGGGCTCCCCTGGTTGAGGATGCATCTCCCCCTACGTGTGCCTGCAATCGAGACGTTAGCAGATGAGATACACCCCTCATACTCGAAGTGACTTTCGCCATCTTGCTCATCAGTCGTCTCGTGTGAACGGGGATCCACAACCCACTCCGTCAATGCACTGATCCAACTCCCTCCCAGCGATTCGGGAAAGAATTGCATGTTAGCATGTTTATGTTGTTGCCAATACACACACACACACAACCTTATGTATGTACAGTATCTACATAAATAGTGCGATGCACACTTCTTTTTATACTCACATCTATGTATGTACCTCGTCTGTCAGGTCCTCTGGGACCAGTTAGATAGCCAGAGGGCCAAGCTACAAGAGACTGTTGACTCTCTCAAGGAGAGCATTCAGGAGCTGAAGGAGGAGCAGTCAACTGTGCTGCAGGACAAGAGGAGAAAGGAGAAGGCTCACAGAGGCAAGCTTGTGAGTGGGCCAAAGGAGGGCGGCATGCCTTGCTTGTTGACGACATGTTGCAATTAACAGAGCCATTTGGTATGGGTATGTACGTACATGTGAGCTCATTGATGATGGGTGGGTCTCTTGGTCTGTCTTGGAGTAAGCAAATTTGAGTGACACCTGGTTTTGAATTGCAAAGTTTCAAGTGCCTTGCTCTCTTGTAGGCCAATCATTTTGCATGTTTATTCTCTAAAGCTATGTACACATGTTTATTCTTATCACATGTGTATGTAGCTTCAGTTGCATAAATTGCGACGGAATGCAACTGAAGTTCAGAACAACATTCGAGACTTTGAACAGAAGATTGAGGACTGTAAGAGGAGGCAAAGGTGCGTGCATGTGTGTGCGTATGTGTATGTGTGTGTGTGTGTGTGTGTGTGTGTGTGTGTGTGTGTGTGTGTGTGTGTGTGTGTGTGTGTGTGTGTGTGTGTGTGTGTGTGTGTGTGTGTGTGTGTGTGTGTGTGTGTGTGTGTGTGTGTGTGTGTGTGTGTGTGTGTGTGTGTGTGTGTGTGTGTGTGTGTGTGTGTGTGTGTGTGTGTGTGTGTGTGTGTGTGTGTGTGTGTGTGTGTGTGTGTGTGTGTCCTTTCTGAACTAGTCTACCTTCATCCTTCCCATGCTACAGGAGAGTGGAAGCAATGAACACCAAGCATGACAAAGTTGCAAAACAGGCGCGTCTAAAGACTCTCAAAGCAGATCTGGAGAAGACCTCTGCAGAACTCAAGAAGAACAGGGACAGCTTCATCCGGATTGAAGACAGGATACATGAATTCATTAAAGCTGCGAGAGCCAGCAAGTACGTGTTTTTAGTTGTTCATGTGTATGTGTATGATATTGTGTATGTGTATGTGCCAGCATCATGGGTGTAGTGAATGCACACTGGGTGAGCAGCTAACCCTTGCTGTGGCTGAAGGATGAGTGGAAGCAAGTGCAACTGACCTTGTGCTGTTTCCCTTTCTTGTAGGCAAATGATCAATACCTTTGACTCTGATCTGGACAGGGTAAGAAGGAGACTCAGGAGTGTTGAGGAATCGAGAGACAATCGACTAAAAGTGTTTGGTGCCTGGGTCCCTCAAGCTTTGAAGGAGATTGACAGGGAAAGGCATAGATTTCACCATCGACCCATCGGCCCTTTGGGTGAGTTGTTGAATGAATGTTGCATCTACCACTTTTCAATACTACCAACTGTTTGAGCTCTGGTCACTTGTATTAGCGTAATCTGTTTGTCTGTCTTTCTGTCTGTCTGTCTGTCTGTATGTACGTACGTATGCATGTATGCTGACATTCTATTTGTGTTTGTGTATGTTACTGCATATGTGTATGTATGTGCATGCATATGTTTGAGTGTGAGAGGTTTCTTACTGCTGTCTATGTGCAGGGTCCTTGGTTTCTGTGCATGACCAGAAGTGGGCTCCTGCTGTGGAAAAGGTACTCAGAAGGGAGTTCTTTTCCAGCTTTCTTTGCCACAATCATCGAGATAGGGAGACTCTCAGCCATATCTTGAAGAGAGTAGTTGGCTCACGTGAAGACCTACCACTCCTGACTGTGACCCCGTTTCGAGACCGAGTGTACAACTACCAGGACTATGTATGTCATTCATTAGTTGCCACCTTCTCTCTGTATTTGGAGGCACCTGGTCTCCTCCTCTGTCCTATGTGCTTCACTCTGTAGGTGCCCAAGTCCAAATACCCCACCATGCTATCCATGATGAGCGTGAAAGACCCTAATGTGCTCAACTTGCTAATTGACCTGGTATGTGCATACCTACGTATGTACTGTAAGTACGTATATGTATGTATGTACATATGTGTGTGTGCATGCGTGTGTTTATGTATGTATGTATGTATGTATACACGTATGTATGTATGTGTGTGTATGTATGCATGTACAGTATGTATATCAGCACTGCATGTTCAGACTAGGGTCTACGTTCAATGTATGTCCTCCTAGCATTAGTCTGAGGTATAGTATTGCACTAAGGATTGTTGTGGTAGACATGGTGATGATATCAGGCAGAAAGTACTTCCTGTTCCGCAAAAGTTAACATGGCATCTTTGTGGAAGTAATTATAGCAGATGGTTCACAGACTGAGTGTGACCTGTAGAGTTCTGTGAGCATGTGTGATGTATTGACAGCTCCCATTGGTCCCTTAGGACACAATAGCAGGTTTGTGTTGTCTTCCACGTCTGTAGCTTCTGGACTATTTCTCAGTGAAGGAATACATATAATCTCCACAGCCACCAATGCTGTTATGTGTGTGACTGTATGTATGTTCTATTTGTTGCTCTGTTAGAATCAAGTTCATCGAATTCTACTGATTGAGAATAGCTCTGAAGCAAGAGAGTACACCTTCTTCCACTGCCCCCCACAAGTTCTCAAGTCACTCTCACTGAATTGTTCAGAGGTCTTCCCTGATGGAGCATGGTACTCTGGGAAGCCAGCTGAAGCAAGAGCTTTTTACCTACAGCAAAGCCATGAAGCTAACCTAAGGTACTGTGTGTCATGTGTGTGTAGTGTCCTTCTGTGTACTGCAATCTGTGGAGCCAATTATTCTGTGTTTGATTTTGTGTGGATTAGAAGATATTAATTTTAGCTTTATTTTGGCATTTTAACTGTTGTCACTGAAATAATGCCTCTGCGCTGTACACACTGCACTTAGTGTTATTGTTGTTTGCTTATGCATGTATGTATTTGCTAGGAGCCTTCATGAGGAGATGAGAAGTTTAGAAGAGAGTAGAAGGCAACAGATTCACCAGCTCAAGAAGCAGGAAGAACACTGCCACATGCAGCGTGGGGAGAAGAGGGTGATGGAGGGACTCCGTCAGGATCTGATTATGAAGAAAGACTCCACCTCAACAGAGATTCGGGTGATTCTGTGGGTGGTTGTGCAACTTATCACTGGTGTCATTCTAAACCCCACATTACTAAAGTTTTGAGAAGTTCCAGATAAACAGGAATTTCATGCTTCAATGTGTAATGGCATTGTAGTTACATTTGTACAGTAGGACATGTTGTTTGGAAAGCTTGTGGGTTATAGGATAGGTATGTGACGTCAATGTGCCTTGTGCACCTCCCACCCTATTGGTGAAGGTACAATAAGGACACATGTAGTAGCACATTTCTCCACTATTTATTTGATCTTCACCAAATCATGGCATAAAAATGCCCATTCTGTACCTGTGTATCTTGTGTGGTCATTTTGTATTGTACCTACACGTGCATACACATTCTGTCCATGTGCATTTCTCTGGTACTGTGTTATAGCTTTAATCCTCACAAATTATATACTGTAAGCTTGCTGCGTTTTAGCTGTGCAGTAATTGTATACTGTGGTGTTTTGGTTACCCTTGTTACATGGGCTGCCTCCTGTAGCGGTTGGAGAGAGATCTAGCCCTGGCTGAGGAGCTGGAAGAAGAGGAGTTTGAGGAAGAAATTGGACAATATGTAAGAAAAGTGTAGTGAAGTACTGCTCATGTGTGGAGTAATGTGCATCACTGTTGTCCTATTACCTGTACGTATATAGAACTGTCCATCAACTGCATCATGTGTCTGCCTAGTATTGTTAGGCCCCAATGTATGCATGTGTTTGTCCCCCCACTCCCTCAGCAAACTGAGTTGGATCACCTTACTGAAGAGGAGGTGGAGTTGCAGTGCAAGACTGAAGAATGCAAAGAGGAGGAGCAGTCTACTCATGAGGAGGTGGACCAGGTGGAGGAGCAGCTGGAGCAAGTGAACCAGCAGCTGGAGCAGCTCAGGGACAATGAGATTGCAGTTTCAGTAAGGAGCAACCATCTGTCATTATACAGTGCAGAATATAACGGCATACAGTCTTTATTATTTATACATATATTAATAGGTAAACATTTATGAGTGGCTTCTATAATACACTACACTACCAATGTATATGAGTAGGACCGTGTGTGAGATGGGCATTTACTGTACAGTATGTAGGTACAGTACATATATGCATATATATACCATACACATGCTGCCTTCAGTACGTATGTACAGATAGTGCTATGTTCCAATATACAGATGTACTTGTCACTGTCATGTCACTGTGATGAATCTGTGACTTTCATATTGGTTCTGTTCATACGTATTTGGTGCAGTTTCAAAATCTGTGTAACCTCTTAGCCAGTAACTGTGTGAATAGGGTGGAAAGACTTAAGACTGTACTAGGCTACTGTCTCTGCCATATCAACCTCGGTACTGTTAGCATTTTAATATTAACTACTTTACATACCTCCTCACTCTCCCCATGTCTGTACTCCAGGAGGACCTAAGGGAAGCCAATGCACGGGTGAGGCAGGCGGCAAGTAAGAAGGAGGAACATTTGAGAAAAGTCCAGCAGATTGCAGACTCTGTTGCAGTGCAACTATCATCATTGGAGGCACAAGAGAAGTTGTTTGAGGTATGTAATTTAACATACATACACACATGCATAGCACAGTGACATGCGTACCTGTATCACTTGTGTGGAACATATCAACCAATCAAACAGTTCTTGAACACATATTGAAACACTTTCTGAGCACGTTTCACAACCCAATGAACTGAGCGCAATTTTACCTTTGATTCAAACAGCCGTGGTACGTACAGTGTCTAATGTTTACTCCACAGTGATATCCCACATTTAGGTACCATGGTAGCAGGATAAACGCACATAATATACTAAATGTACTTATGTACTCTATTGACACATGCTTGTAGGGAAGTTTTAATAAGGTAAAGTGCCCTATTTCCGGAAGCGTGTCAGTACGGTCAATTGCTAGGAAATAAGGTGTTCCTTCTTCAACCCTGCACAATCATGTCCAAAAGAAAGACAAACGCATAGGTGCAGGCCGACCAACTCTTCTGACACCTGCAGAGGAACTAGAGATTGAGATTTCATGTCAGGTTTTGCAGGAGATGGTTTGGGTTGACAAGAGAGACAGTGGGTGCAATTGTCGTTGACTATCTCACTACAATCAGTCGTGACAACCCCTTTATGGCCTACCAGGTCCTCATTGGTGGAGAGGCTTTCAATCATAGCATCCAAAGCTTGTTAGCCGGAAACCCCAGCACTTGCCAAAACATCAGGCAATAGCTGACAACCAGGCAACAATTGATGGCTTCTTCACCAAGGTGAAGAACTTGCTGTGGTCACAGAAGCTTCTTGATGTACATGACTTGTGAGATAGGCTGTGGAATTGCATATTCCTCTAGGATTGTAGAAATTTGATGAGGAGGATGAATTGTATGAGGAGGTGGAGAATACACGGAGACAACATCGTCAGTTTACTACGTGGTATATCCTTGATATTCTACCCAACCAGGCTGAGCAGAGTTTGAAGTCTATTTATAGAAACAACCTTACAGTATATGACATCATGCACACATGCACAGCCTATATACGGAGTGGTCACCTGCTCTAGCCCGCCTTTTGGTACTGCGAGAGTGTATACATGTATAGGATCGGAATCTGTCACAATTGAGGTATACATCATACAGACAGCTGCAAGAACCCACAACCAGCAGGTATGTATATAGTCAGACTCGGCAGCAGTATCTAACGCCTAACATGTGTAATTGTGGCTGCTTTCACTGGCTTGCGGACTGAAATGAAGAGTGGACTACCCTTGGTTTTGTCATGCTTGGGGCGAAAGCCTTCTGATCATTTCTCATAGCACCTCAAAGCTTGTACTGGGCAGATGTTTGGGTCCTGGGGAAAGGCAGCATAATAGGCTTCAATTGGGGGCCCCATTCGTCTTGTATTGGTTAGCCCTGGGATAAGAAACCTGACTCCATTACCCTGAAAGGATTGGTAACCCAAGTCCAGTGCAGCCAAGTCTGAGCATCGATCTGCAATAGCTAATGCTTTTGACATAGCCACTTTGGCAAGGTTTTCAACCCTGTTGTGAAGCTGGTATTAGAGAACCAACCCTTTCTGATGCCTGAGCCAGCTGAGAACCCCTAACTTCATTGTGGGATAGTGACTGGAAGGATAGGTTGTCATTATCTGGGAACGTCCTGAGATAGGATAGAACGACATCCTCATCCCAGGTGGTAGAGTACTTTGGTGCTGGTGGATGGCAATTGAAGACACCCTTCAGAAATTGCGAGACTAGGGGGTGTTGACCCACTCGCTTACCATCCACCTCTGAGTGTGTCATTGAAATACTGTAGCTGATCGTATACTGTTGAGGGTGCAGTATTGTTTCCCAGCCTTGAACTGCTCAAAAGGAATTCCAGGATGTCGCTTACAGGGGCTGAAATGGAATCAACACCCCGTTCAAGACACCAGCTATCCCATTGTCTCCAGGCATTTGCATAAGAAGATTCTGTTGAGTGTCTCCAAGACTTCCTGAGGATGCTGATAACTCGCTCAGAAATTTTTGCTGTGCGGTAATATCTACTGAGATGGGCCAGGCAGCCAGTAGGAGGTGTTCTTTCATTACCAACGGGTGATTCAGGCCCTCATGATTGGTTACCATGTTCTGAACCCGTGGTAAGAGCATGGGGAGGTCTATCAGAGTCCTGAGCAGCTGAGGGAACCAGATTTGGTTCCGCCATACTGGGGCAATCAGTACTGCTGTTGCTTCCTCCTCTCCCAGCTTGTCTAAGCAGCGAGGGATTAGTGCAAATTGTGGAAACATGTAGGAGTTGTGCTCCTTCCACGAGATGGATAGTCCGTCCATGCCATGGCTGAAGGGTCCAGCCTCCAACTGCAATATTGTGGGAACTGTGCCTTGGTGCGAGAGCGAATAGGTCGACTGAGAAGGGACCTAGCCTGTCATCCAGCTCCAAAAATATGCTCCGGTGGAGTGCCCAATCGCTGGAATCTGTCACATCAGGATGAGCTTGAGCTGACCACTCAGACGGAGCCACTGCAGACACCAAGTGAGGGCAATGAAGACACCAACCACTGCTTTAAGTGTAGTGGTGTATGCAGTGACGGTGAAGAGAGGGAATGGATAGGATGTGATACGTTCTACAGATGGTATCACTACAAATGCGTGGGCTTCAAGAGGCACCCCAAAACAGCAAGATTTGTATGCCACTTATGTCAATGACCCAGCTCAACTTTCTTATCATCATTGTTGAAATCTGAATGTTTTTTTATTAGCTACCATGAATGTAAAAACCAGAGCAGAGTTTTTTTAAGGGTACCTTAAAACTTGCAGATCTTGATCTTGCATGGTATTGAAGGGGTTTCAAAGGCCAGGGCAGCTCTAGGATCCTTTTCATTGGTTAATCGCTTAGGATGGGTACTGCAGTCGATGCTACCGGCTCAGTCCTTTAGTTGTTAGTTTGCGTTAGTGTGCCTGTGCGGAAATGGGCAATTACGGAGTTTCACTTGCAAGAATTGCTCGACGCTGCCTGACAGCAGTAAGCACTCGCTCTCCATTTAACTTCGGCCCCAGTGAGAGTATACCTAAGGGTATGTTTCAAAGCACTTTTGTATTCCTCTGCATTGTAAAACATAGAATGCGTACGGCCATGTTGGAAGTTTGTGCAGAAATAGGGCACTTTACCTTACATGCATACATATATATCATATGTACTAAACTGTCTATATGTCGATCGATCAGTTCTTTCATGTGCATCTGGCAATGAATCTAACCATGTGTATGCATCTATTGTATCTATTGACCTCTGCCTGAACTGTGGCAAGAGAGCTAAAATTGTATATTTATGTTTTATATTTATAATTATTATATATAAAATTATGCAAATGTACATCAGACAGCGCTTTTATCTACTACTAGGCAATGAATAGGCCAACACTTCCCAATGAATGGTGCCACATGTTGGCATAGTGGGGCTGAAATATTAATTGCCATTATTACTTGTCGTAGCCAAAGACAGATTACTTTCCATCTGTACACATTGAAAGTGGCTGCATGCAATATACGTAACATGTGTTAGCCCAAGCATAAGCACTGATTGCAAGCACCAGATGCTAATAGGGGTGATCCTTCTGCTGAAAGATGGTGTGACTTGGCCGAGTCTTTTAGTTGAACCACCACAGTAAGTGTCGATCATTTAACTGGTGACCAGTACTGCAGCTTTAATAGAATGTTCTATTAAAGCTGCAGTACTGCTCACCAGTTAAATGATTGATGGACCATCGCAGCTATGAGCCTCTATCAAATCACAGTAAGTAGTGTGAAATTTCACCTTTACTTCAGTAATAATGTGTGTGTGTGCATGTGTGTGACTGCCATGGTTACCAAGGGAGCAGGTGACCTGTAGCTATTGTTCAAACTTAGTAGTCATGCAGACTTTTCTTCAATTTGCTGTAGGAAGCACATCGTCAGACTGAAGAAGAAACGGGTGAAGAAATAGTCACCCATCGCACTCCAAATGAAATAAGGCGTGAGATAAAAGCAGTTAAGCAGTCTGTGAGCAAGGAGCAAGAAAGGTAAGCACTATTCATGTACTGCTGTGTAAATATAGTGACTATGCATTGTAGCTAAAGCAAGCTACATACACTTACTCTTACTGTATGTAGACCACCCAGGTTGCAGATTGGTAGTGTAAGTCTGTGGTATAATAATATTACTCTCCCATTGTATCTTGAAGCACTGACATTAAAGGGCAAGGAGGCCTTCTTGACTCAATTACAGTACCAGCTTTTGCTTTAGGCAGTTGTATTGTCACTGCTTGTTGTAATTGTTAGTTCTTTGGATGCTCCCTCTCTCCTCTGTAGCCTGCCAGACATCAGGGAGGTCAGACGGAGACTGAAGGACAAACTTGATTGGTATCACAAGACCAAACAACATATCTCTGAGTCCAAGGAGTTTTTGAAGGTAAGACACTTTGTTGCTGCACATGTAGTTCATTGTAGTTCATACACATCTTACTTGTTGCTCTTGTCTACTACTTCATATTAATTTTGTGAACATGTGTGTGGAAAACATGAAAGCACTAAATTCTTGCTATTCTTTGTACACAACTAAGGAGAAATGTATACAAAGCTCCCCACATACATAGCTTATTGGAATTTCTCGTCTTAAATTTATGTCTGTTGTACTGTATCTGCTGCACTCAAAGTGAGAATAATCTAGTTAAGAAAAATAATAGTCTATCTAAGAGAATAATAATATACATATTATGGACATACTGTATGGGTGTGTGTGTACATGTACAGTACAGTACATGTACAGTACATGTGGGTGATGTACATATGACAGTTATTTAATCACTACCATCAATTACTATCTATTGTTTAGTTGCATATTCATTGTATTGCTCAGTGAACATTTCCTCTCTGTTTTGTAGGCGTCAGTTGAGGGCGTTAGCATGAGAAGGGAGGTTCTTGAGCATGTTCAGCAGATGATGTCACTCCGAATATCTACTTCCTTTGCTGAGAAGATGAGGGCTCGTGGATATCATGGCACTATAGAAATAGACTACAAATTGAAACAGCTTAGGATATCTGTAAGTTGTGGATTTCTGTGCTGTGTGTGAGTATTTGTTGTTGTGAGTGTGTACAAGGTGCATACTGTATTGTAGAGGTAAGTGTGTGTGTAGTCTGCAGTGCAGCAGGCTGTGTATGCAAGACTCTGAATTCTTGGATCACCATTGTGAAAGCTTCCAAACTGGTTCTCACAATAGTAGAATGAAGGCAAAATTACTTGACATTTCTACTGCATAAGCCTTTGTCAGCTGATAGACAGTCTATCAGCTGACAAAGGCCTACACAGTTGAATATGTTTTATTATTATACCCCTTTCTGCTGTGTGAGAACCATCTTGAAAGCTTCAACTATGGTTGAATATATATGTAGGAGTGAGCCTCAACACTGTGACACTCTGTGTAGTACAGCTAATGGCAAAGGCAAAGCATTGCATTCACCAGCACTTAATGCTGATGCACATACACATGCAAATGTGGGTGCTAACTAAAACACACATCTGGGATGAATGGACACTGTGTGGGAAGTGTGCTTATATGGCGTTTATCTATGCACATGCTACATTGCCTCTGTATGTACAGTAGTTGCAACTCCAATTTTAATGACAGGATATGAACACCTTCCATATTCTTCCAGTGTACGTATGTAGTATGTGCAGCTAGCTACTGTAGGAGTTAGAACGAGGTAGAGTGGATGCAGGACTGATGCCCTGCATGATTGTTACATGAGTACAGTGCCATATCTGTTCCAAATGTAGGCAGTTTTTGTATGTGTTGGTATGTGTAAGGTTATGACTTCCAATATTACCACCACAGGCAGAGGTGGAGAGAGCCCGTGGAGTATCCACTGACACAAGAACCCTGTCTGGTGGAGAGAGGTCCTACACCACTGTGTGCTTCTTGCTTTCCCTGTGGACTGCTGCCGACAGTCCCTTCAGAGTGCTGGATGAGTTTGATGTGTTCATGGTGAGAGACACTGCCTAGACCTCGCCCTCTGTATAATATATATACACAGAAGTCATCGCTATGCTTTGCATGTGCGTACCTGGACAGTGCAGACAGTGTATCATTCCTATCAGTGCAGCATACACATTTCAATAATCATACACAGATAGATACGTACATTAAGTCTTTCATATCATCGATCTTGCCCAACTGAATATTGTATGCCTGAGCTGTTGTCCTGACGCGTCACACAGATAACTGCCATTCCAACAGCAATGTCATGTGAAAATGGGGACCCCCAAGATTGGGGACCCCGGTTTCCCATTCTCACGGGGTCCCCAAAATTTTATGACAGCGACTGTTGACTTGATTTATTGTTTATATCATCTGTGATATGTAACCTTAACTGTCTTTCCCTATGCCTACACACACAGGATATGATCAGCAGAAACATCAGCATGAAGGAATTATTAAAAGAAGCAGAGAAGGACTTCTGCCACCAGTACATCTTCCTAACACCTCTGAGCATGAGGTAGGCCCAGTGTGTAATTGTTTGAATGCTCACATGTACTGTACTTACATAATGTGTGTTCTGTCAAAGTGTATAGCTGTTACATACTGTATGTAATGCAGTGCTATAATGGTTTTGGTGTGCATTAGTTTGCACGGTAATGAGCATATGCCATACATATTCACTGACAATATTCGCACTGTTGTACACTGTCAGCTGCTACATATTTAGTTATGTATGAGAGTGTGTTCATGATCAGTTGTATCACAGATATGTATCTACTAGAATACATCCATGGTTGAATATGTACTGAATTTCTGATCCTCTCTGTTGCAGTGAGCTGAGGGCCAGAAGTCACAGTAACTTGAGGATCCTCCAGCTTGAGCCTCCTGTTAGAGGAGGGGTTGGAGTCTAATAACTATTTTGTTATTTGCAGTGCTTGTCCTGGACTTGTGAATTATGTCAACTGAATTTTTTACTCTTTTCATCCCGCTGTGTAGTCTCCTGACTTTCACATGCAACTTGTACTCTGTGCCCTTGTGTAGCAGTGGTGCTTCTTTGTGTGGTAGTATTATATTGCTTTGTAGTCAGAATAATGTCACAGTTTATGTATATTTGTACATGTAGCTATATAGGTGCTATAATTATATGGAAATGATTTCATATATACAATTATAGCTTGGTGCACTCAATGAATTATAATAAAGGGTATGTGAATGGACGAGAATTTCATGTTGCATGATTGACTTTAGGGCTACAGCTAGTGCAGTTCATGATTGATCATGATCAATTGCAACAATTAATACTCCAGAACCTGCTGTTTTCAAGTAAAAAGTCATAATTATTATATGGCACAGTGTATAAAATTTATAGTCGATCTTAATTGAGCCCATGCATGCGCCCAGACAACTTCTGCTTCTATGCAGTAATAATATGCATATGGCTGGAAGTGAATCTGAGCTATGGCAGCTATAGACTTGACACATGCATGTACAGTGCAGTAATGGTTCTCTCATGACATGCATCAATGTGCAGTGGTTATATACTTGCAGGAGAGTTGGTTTGCAGTGAAGCTACTGCAGCTCCCCATCGTTAGAGTCATATGCATTATGGCAGCAGTGGTGCATTTGTACAGTATTGTAGTACGCCTTGCAGTGCACTGGACTTGAGGGAGAGTCAGACCATGCTTGTACAGTAGTAGTAGCATGTAATGGATGAAGGTGTACAAAATGTGCACTGAATTCCTGAGCAATTCACATTGTGTCTCAATATTCAAAATGGGACATTTCAACCTCACATAGGCCTCCTTCAACTAACGTCGACTACTGAAGTGTTCTGCACTGATACGTAAGAATCCACTGCACAAATTGCACAAGAATCCTCATGTTAGCAAATCAAATAAAGTTAATTACATTTTACATAATGAATAATTGCAAATGTTGTCAATGACTGAAATAATGAGTAACGTAGTTGATCATCACACTGGGTAACTGACTGACAGAGATACTGTCATTCATTTAATTTGCACACATGTTCTGGTTACTGAAAAACTATAATTGTTATTTGAGGGAAGTCACATTTTCTTCTTCTGACCCTTATTCACGACTGCATAGAGCATGTCAGCATTCAGAGCCTTGCTGTTTTCTTCATTTTCCTGTACAGATTCACTGTCTTCTTTTAGCTCACAATCGGATTTGACCCCTACCATGTCATCAATCTCCTCTTCCCTTACCACACCTCCACTCTACATCACTCCCTCCCCTCTCTCTGTCAACCTGCCTTTCTTTTTCATTGGCATGGCATACAGATCTTCTTTGTTTGTGACTGTTTCTTTCTCCTTCTCTGCCCCTTTCTTCTGGCTCTTGTCCACAACTGTATACAGATCCCCAATGTTGGTCACACTGACTGGAGTGGAGGGTTCTTTTGGTGCTTGTTTCATTGCAGTTTTGATCTGCGCCTTGCCATCAACATCTGCATAATCAACACCTTGACTTTTCGCTTCCCTCTCATTTTCTTGCTTAGCCACCAATTCCTTGTTAGAGTATGGATTATCTTCCATCTTTGAGTCTCCTTTCTGCTTACAAATTACTTCCCCCTCACCAGCACTACTATCATGATTATGGCCACCAGGGTCAACACTGAAAGGAGGAAGACTACGCCTATACCAACCCCCACTCCAATTCCTCCATGGCCACCTACAGAGAAAGAAGACACGAGACCCAGTTTGGGCAAAGTAGATTGCATGTTGGTGACGGAAGCAAGACCTGCATGAGTGCACACTATATATACAACAGAGATAGAGAGACATAGTGCTAATCATACTATTTATTCAAATTTGTCTTAAAGTTATGCACACACGATGTGCAAGGTACTTACCATCAACCTTATGAATAACAGTGCGAGTGATTGTACTTCTGTACCTTGCACAGGAATGGCCGAGCTGTATCCAGGCACCGGACGACCAGTTTGCACCATGACGACTCTTTGTTGGCACAACAATGCATCCTTCACATTTAGCATTTTTGCATGGCTATTCGCTAGCAGTTGCCATGACAATGCGTCCTCGCAATGAGGTGGTGACACAGAAGCACTTGTTGCCATTGGACAGTCTGACTCCCTGCACTGCTTAATGTTGTCTGTGTTGTTTGTGTTGGCATTATCCCTTAATGGCCTCTACATGGCTTGCCTTCCAGTTTAATGCATGTGCCTTCCACTGCATACAGTACAATGACCTGTTGGCACTCATGCATTCAGTTAGGTGTAGGCATCCAGAAGTATGGCACTTGGAGATGCATATGTAGCCTATCCCGTATAATGCGTCCTTCACAAGTCCCATCCTTCAATTCTTTGTACCATTACAGTTCACTGAATGCACTGACATTATGGCATATTCACTGTGCACATACGTACACATACGTACTGAGGTGTACACCTGTCAAAGTATGAATGATTGCTGTCAAGTAATTAACCTGGTTCTACAGATACTAGCTGCTTCACTGAAAGCATTGTATACACTATGTATCTATAGCTCTTCAACAAGTGTCCACTGCAGCTTGCTCTTCTACAGTGCTACATTTGCATGTATAATGTGAACAAGTTTGAATGTAATGAGATATGTATGTAGTGAAATACATACCATAGTGCACTTCTAGTAATCTGACATAAAAACATCGCTTTCATTAACAGTCATGCTTCACAGCTGTTGCATTGTTCAAAACACAAACATTTTCTAGTTTTCAATTACTACTTTACAATACAAACTGATGTGATTAAGATTTGATGGATGCATACTCGCTGCTCTCCACCTTCATCAGGTCCAGCTCCTGATAGTGCTTGTTGTATCTCTCTGTTTCTTGCTTGTCTACCTCCTCGTAGACCCCTGCACCAAGAGGTGTGCTCTTCTTCCCTTCATCCACCACCTCATAGTGATCAGTCCCAGGAGGAGGTGGCTTGGGGGAGTGGTCCAGCACCCTCCTGTGATTGGCTCTTACCAACATTACCACACCAGCAGTGAATGTGGCTATGCCCACAAAAACCATTAGTGCACCAATGGATATTGGCAGCACTGTTGATAAAGTACATGTACACATGCCTGTAAATAGAAGAAATGACATTGAGGTGTGTTTCACTTTGGATTTATAGTTACAGTGTTGGCAGTTACTGTAGCAACCTGGTCATGCATGCTATCTTTGAAGACAGCATATTTGTTCTACCCTTGTGTTCCACTTCGTGTGGGGGATGACAAGTCAGTTATTACTGATGTGGTAGCCACTGGAGTTGGAGTTACCTCTGCTACCTACAGTTGTTGGTGTTGTCATCACTGTGTTTGTGGTTGGCCCACCTATAGTGGACATATAAAATTATATTTATGCAATCATAGTCCGACTCATGATAAGTTTAAGTACAATTAGCAACACTGTGAGCCTGCATATTACTTTAGGAGACTGCTGACTGTACACACATTGGATATCACATTATGTAGATGGAAACACTACTTCCTACTGGCATTGGTAGAGTGGCCATATATAGAAGAATTGATTACCACATAACTACTAGTAAAAGTAGAAAATTAGCTATGATGTGAGTACATGTGCTTGAGTGATTAAGTAAGCAACATTGTCAACTTGCTTACTTTAAGTTCTTCAAGTAACTGAGATGTACGTAGGTCATTGTTGGTTGTGTTCCAAAGCAATAATAGAGTCCATTTCTATAGCTAGTGTAACCTTTCAGCTCATTTGTGGCAGTGTTACTACCACTTGGACTTGATGCAATAGTCAATCGACATGGTTCATAGAATATACAGTATACTTGTACTGGTCCCTGTTTCCTCCCACTGGTGCAGTTGATCCACTGTTTCCCATTCTTCCCTGTTATCTGTTGTGCATCAGTGATGAGGGTCAAGATCTGATCATGATGGCTGTCATGTTGGTCTCAATTCACTGAATGCACTTACGTGATTGCACATTCGAATTCACTGTGTATAATAATTATGCAAAGTTGCACACCTGTTGAAATATATGACATCGAATTCATTGATAGCAAATGCTTCACAGCTGTTGTATTATTCAAGATGAAGGCATTCACTAGTTTCAATATTATAATCTTCTACACAAGCTGATATGGTTAAAGTGTGATGGAAGTGTACTTGCTCCCCTACACCTTCATTAGGTCCAGCTCCTGATAGTGCTTGTTGTGTCCCTCTGTGTCCTGCTTGTCTACCTCCTCATAGACCCCTGCACCAAGAGGTGTGCTCTTCTTCCCTTCATCCACCACCTCATAGTGAACAGTCCCAGGAGGAGGTGGCCTGGGGGAGTGGTCCAGCACCCTCCTGTGATTGGCTCTTACCAACCTTACCACACCAGAAGTGAATGTGGCTATGCCTACAGGAACCATTAGTGCACCAATGGATATATTGGCAGCACCGTTGATAAGGTACATGCAAATGTGCCTGTAAATGGAAGAAATGATGTCAAAGCCCTATGTATAATACATCCATGCAACATGCTTTAAGGGTCTAGCTAGTTAGCTATCTGTGAGCAAGATATAGCTATGAAGTGCTAATTTGGGTATCATGAGCAGACCCCACATCTTAGCCAAAAGATGTCACAATGTGAGGAGCCAAGCAGGCTCCTAAATAGGACTGCCTCTAGCCATTGCACCGCGGGTGCATGGCATAAATATAAGTACATACGCAGGTGTGGAGTTGCATAGCCAAGCATGCCCTTCTGCCAAGCTTGTTTCACACTCTGGCCATAGATAGCTAATCGTTGATTTGACAAAGACAGCCGTTCAGTGCTATGCAACAAAATTGCAATAACTATAACCTATAGACAGCACATGTTCCTAGCTATTGTTCAATAGTACCAATACACAAGTAGCTAGCTACGTATCTAGCTAAATGTATCTAGCTATCGTTGTTTGAAGATCCTGGTTCTTGATCAATTGCGGTGATGTCGAAGACAGTCCCATTCACGTGCTTCACGCACACTTTCCGGGTCCTGAGAGGATTGGTATATAGGTGGGCAATTTCTTGCAACTCACGATATCTCTCACTGCCATATGTGCCACGACCCAATTTTCTTTCCCAACTGCTATCCCATTCTCGGATCATGTCCTGATTGTCGTACAGATTAAACTCGTGCTTTTTGGTCTCATCCCCTTCATCCTCCAGTGTAAGCGTCGTAGCTGGCATAGAGTTACGGAGGCGGCCAGCCTTATCATTATACTTCGTAATGTAACCAACAAAGCTGTCTTCCTTCTCCATTTCCTCGGCCATTTCCCAGTTTTGCAAAATGGCTGCTGCCGGTAGCAGTGTATAGGCAGAGTCTGTAATGTATAACGTATGGTAAGGAGGTTGATTGTGGAAAATATCGACCAGAGGGCGCTTATATCAACCGAGGCGCGAATTGTCGAGGTTGATATACAGCCCGAGGGTTGATATTTTCCGCAATCAGCCTCCTTACCGTACTTCTACGTTATATCGTATGGTCTTTCTGATGCTCAGCCAGCGCGAAGGCTCAATTCGACTGCCAGGGAAGTAGCAGCTGACGCCATTTGCATTCCTTATTAAACGCCTAGGAGACGTCACCTTAGCAGCCTAATCTGCGCATGCGCAGTAGGTTCTGGCGCCAATTTCATGTCGCATTTGTGGTCTGCGATAGAACCGACTCGGAGGCTCTCTTTCTCTCTCTTCCTCAAGCGCTCGTCATCAGGGCGATTTCAGGCTGTTCCATAAGTCGATCGAAGAAACCCTACATTCCTGATAACACGCAGCGCTGAACTGACTGGGCAGTTAGGATCTTCGAGGAATGGAGGGATCTCTACAATTCCAGACATAGCGAATCCGAGTGCCCACGCGATATTTTGCTGACAGAGGACAAGGAAGCGCTGTCACTGGGTTTGCATTTTCGTAATGGAAGTGAGAAAGGCGAGTGGAGAGCCATTCACGTCACGAAGCTTTGATCGACTTATCTCTTCTCTGATGGAACAGCCTGAAATCGCTCTGATGACGATTTACCTTGATGTACCTTGCACTCTAGCCCACCAGCACCCCCAAACCCCACCCAATGACTTGGTGGTGGAAAAGACTACCAGCGCAAGTTACAGAGGGTCAGGACAAGCACGAGCACCATTGCATATTGGAGTGCTCAATGCAGCAAGCAATTGTTACTTGTTTCTTGTATATAGACATTATAGAGAGAAGGGACTACAGTGGAACCAGTCTAAGACAGCCACCTGTGGGCCAGTTCTAACTGACCTTTATAGAGAGGTGGCTGCATTACAGAGGTAGATTGCAATGTTTTAGTGCTATTTGGGGCCAGGGAGGATGACTGTTTTAGAGAGGCAGCTGCCTAACACAGTGACCATCTTAGGCAGGTTCCACTGCACAATTGTTTAGGATTGTCCCTTACTTGTCCATCCTTTGGGCTGCATGTTCATGTCGTAAGCTGGCCATTTTCTCGATTCTTGCTCTATTTGTTCAATGGGAGAATGCAACATTGTACACTTAGGTAAAGCAGGAGTGGTGCCCTGCTTCAGAAGTTGTGGCAGAATTCGAAAATGCAATGCATCCAAAGTAATACATATTACTTTGGACTGAAGGCATATGACTTCAGACCGTGGCAGGTTCATTGCGAAGTGCAAAGATCTGTCAACTTTTACATCACTGTCAAACAGGTGCACTCCAGTCCTAGTCCATCCGAAGTTTGGAAGAAATTGTCTTCATCCCAACGGAGCATGAGGGCTTAGAACTGAAGGCATTGGGTTTGTGAATAATCGGACTATTCTGCACAATTCAAAAGCTGCAGATTGCCTTTTCTCTTGTCCTAGCTCCTCTTCTTCTAAATATTGCCTTATTTGTGCTTTCTGCGACTCTGCTGTGACTAACAATGTCATTCAAATTGTGGCAAAAGCACCACCAATAGTTCTATTGTATTATCCAAGAGTATCCTGAGGAGTATCCTGTAGTAGGGAC
This sequence comes from Ianthella basta, assembly GCA_964019415.1. NCBI lineage: Eukaryota > Metazoa > Porifera > Demospongiae > Verongiida > Ianthellidae > Ianthella > Ianthella basta. The sequence continues at coordinate 3,634,713 of OZ025888.1, forward strand.
AAAACTTTTCATTTGACCGGTGCATACTTTCTTCGCGTTGCACAAGTTCGTGCTTTCACAGCAAGTTAAGCGGCTTTGTTAGTAACAGCAAAGTCGTGGGAAGCACAGATGTGACAGTATTAAGAAAATGGCACTTGGTGAGGAGAAAAGACGATCTGCAGCTTTTGGATGGTGCAAAGATAGTCAATGAATTGTTCATGACCCCAGTGCCTTCGGTTCTAAGCTTTCATGCTCTGTTGTGACAACGTCATTTCATTTGAAACTCAGGATGTGACCAGGACTAGAGTGTGCCTGTTTGATAGTGATGCAAAAGTGGACAGATCGTTGTGCTTCGCGCTGTATGTGCCACAGTCCGAAATTATATGCCTTCTATCCAAAATAATATTATTTTGGATGCTTTGTATTCTGTCCAAAATAATATAATTTTGGATGCTTTGCATATTTGGCAGAACTTTGACTTCGACAGTGTACCATGTTGCATTCTCCTGTTAAGCATATAGACCAAGAATTGAGAAAAGCAGTCTGCTTATGGCTGAAATCTGCCATCCAATTTCATATGGCATCCAAAGAATGATGCCAGACCCTATGACGTTAGATTTTGATAAAATGAAAGGTAATAGTTTTATAGCGATGTTGCTAGCGTCTTTGTCTTGAATATGGCATGAATTTGTAGGAACTAGATGTTGAACGGCAAAAGATTGCTCGTGAGGAGGACAGGCAAGCCCAGCTGCAAAAGAAGGTAGACAAGTGTCAGGTATGTAAGCTTCTCTCACTCTGTCGGAGTAGGTATAGCCACATCCTTGTCCCATCAGAAACTGTTTGTAGTGCCTTGTTCACATACCGTATACGTACAAATTTTCACGGGATGTATATTTCGCGAATGCCCCTTACCTGACAAATTTTGCGATTTTAATTTCGCGAAGCTCCAAAAATTTCGCGAATGGCTCCCTTTGTGTGCAAGACATCAACACTTAGAGTGGCTCAGGCCTAGCTGTACGCTTTGGTTCTTTCTATTGGTGCTTTGAGGATCTTTTCTGACTGTTTATGGATGTCTTCGTTCCACCTAAGTAGTTGTGTTCGCAGGTATCACTGCATCGGAAGGAGCAGTTCTTCAGCGTGAACGGGAAAGCGGAGGCAGCAAAGATCCTTACGCGGTGGCAGTCCAGAAAGACAGCCTGACTGTGGGACACATTCTGCACAACATATCCTGCCTTTGCTCCGTGTTTGCTCGGCGCGGTGGCTCGATAGGATGCACGATTACTGGAGCGTCGTGTACCCGAACTGGCAAGTCCTTGGTAAAGACATCTAGGGTCTTAAAGTAATCTTTGATTGTTTACTTGGCCATTCTGCACAAACAAAACATTTGTTTACTACACGTTTAAGGCCTTCTCTACGTGCATATTGCCCTGGGAAATTGCAAGAATCTTCGTAATTTTAATTTTGCAAACCTCCACGGATTTTTGAAATTCGCAAAAATAACGTCCTGCGAAATTTATACTTATACAGTAGTACTCGAGCCATTGTTGTGGTTTAATCATTTGAATATTCAAGTTTATGTACCTTAATTAAGACTATAAGTTTTGCAGCAACTGAATTTTCGTGGTTAATTGCACAGTCTATGATTTACTTGTTTACTAATTTTAGCAATTTCCAGTTTTTAGTATATTTTCGCCTGTGCAAAAGCTTTTTGTGGGTACAATTTTATAGTACTTGCTGAATTCGCCAATAATTGTGCCTGTTAAATTAGTGTATAGCCTTATGGTGTACTGTTTGGTAGAATGGACACACGTACCTGCACATGCGTACATGCATACAGACACACACACACTACACTAGTCCGGTTTGCTAGACCCAGCTTCTCATAATTGCGCGGGGATGAATAAGAACTTCTCTTATGCCCCCACCTGATAATGAGTCTAGCATGCAAAATTACCACACAACACACACACACACACACACACATATACACACACCTTCCTTCTTTCCAACTGCCACTGATGTAGTTACGTGACCCCCAGTAATGGGGGGGGGGGGAGCAAATTGCGGTCAAATCTCATTGGACATTCTGGTACTCACTTGTTATCTTGTCTGCATCTGTGGACAGCACCTTTGCTTTGACACCATTTGTGGCATGTCTGACACTACACCGCTCCAGGGGATGATGTGCTTAGCTGCTCTCCTTCCTGTCTAGTCCTGCTCTCCTCCAAGGCTGACATGTACATGGCACGCCAACCCTCTCTGGATGTCCTGGCTAGTGTGTACCATTCAGCCTCTGGGACACTGATCTCCTGCAGATCAGCTTTGATGATGTCTTCCCACCTCTTTCTTGGACCTCCTCTTGGGCAAGGATTGGGTAACCAACCGAAGAGACATTTCTTTGGCAGTCGATGCTCTGGCATTTGTGCAAAATGACCTAGTCACTCTAATTGGCATGCTGCCACCTTCTGAGTGACTGAAGCTGTGTCTCCCCAGCGTTGCCTGATCTCTAGTGATGTGATGCACTGTTCCCATTGCTAGCTGTTGGAAATGCCTAGAATGGTTTTCAGGCATCTGTGATGGAATGATTCCAGTTTTCGCCTTTGATGGCATAGAAGGGTCCAACACTCTGACCCATACAGTAGTATGGACAAGACACATGCTTGATAGATCTTCTGTTTGGTTTGCACCAGTAAGTTATTATCAGAAAAGACAGATTTGTGTAGAGTTCCAAAAGCTTTGGAAGCCTGTGCGATTCTTCTGTCAATGTCTCTGCCTATTCTGCCAGATGCCTCAACCACTGATCCAAGGTAGGGGAACTCACAAACTAATTCTACTATGTTGAAATCGTCAATGTACAAGGGTGCTCTGTCTGCATCTGTAGCCTCGCTGCCAGTCACCATGACTTTTGTCTTGGGGATACTGACAGTGAGTCCAAAGTCTCTGGCCACCTGTACGTACTCCAGTAGCGATCTTTCAGCTCCGGCTCTGGTGGTGGCCAGGAGCGCAGCATCATCAGCAAACTGGCACTCTCTAGCCGTTGTCTGACTTGCATTTCAGGTGTATCTTCTGAACAGCTTCCCATCATCTTTGTGTCTGGGATATACTCCAACACTATCTGTGTCCTCCAGTCTCACTGTCCATCTTTCCACCACTACACATGAGTACAAATTGAACAGTGCAGGTGCCATGCAACAACCCTACTTCAATCTCCTCTAGCAATGTGTCATCTAAGCGAATCTGGGCTTTCATGTCTTGATGGAAGGACCTGATGATGTCGATAAGTTGGTCTGGGACTCCTAGCTTCCTCAAAGCCACCCACAGTGCTTCCCGTGGCACAGAGTCATATGCCTTCCTGAGATCAACGAAGACAAGAAAAGCCTCGGCCTTGTGCTCCCAGGACTTCTCCACCTCCTGTCTAACTGTGAAGATCATGTTCAAGCAACCACATCCACTTCGGAAACCACACTGCGACTCAGGTAGCACCTCTTCAGCAAGATCTTGTAGCCTACCCTGTACCACTCTTGCGACCACATTTACCACAACCTCTAGCAAGGCAATGCCCTGCCAGTTGTCACATTTGGTGATGTTTCCTTTCTTTGGGATGGGCACGAGGATGGCATCTGTCCACTACTTGGGTACTTGTCTCTCCTTCCATGCTTGATGTACTAAGCTCTGTCACTACAGGCAGCCTTCGCCATTTCTGGTAGGATGCCAGAACTACCTCCAGCATTCCAGTCTTCAACTTGCCCACTGCCTTGATCAACTCTTCCATTGTTGGTAGGTCTTCCATTTGTGATTTGATTGGCCTTTGTCTAATCCTTGCTAGTTCTACCTCATTGAACTGACTTGGGATATTAAGTACATTTGAGAAGTGACTTCTCCACCGTTGATGTTGTGTGTCAGTTGTAGTGCATGGATTGCCATTTTCATCCCTAATAGTTGCTGACCTGGTAGGAACAAGCCCACACGTCCTCTTTGCATGTCTCTGATACACTGCCAGACCTTCCTTCCACCAAAACTCCTTCTGTGCCTCGTCAGCCTTGCTCTGAGAGAGACACCAAGTGAGCAAGTCTGCATGCTTCAGCAAAACTTTGGTGGTCTGTTTCGCTTCTGCTGCTCACGTACTTGGCATAGAGCTGCTTCCTCTTATGGAATAGGGTTCCAAGGTTTCAATGTTCTCTCTGAACCAGTCAGGATGTCTGCGCCGCTCCTTTCCAAGTACTTCTTTGGCTGTCTTCGTCAATGCTGATTGTAATGCACACCATGTACTTTTCCTCGATTGAGCTATTCACGTTCCATGTCTCTTTTGCCTTTACACTCACTGTTTGCTGAAACAACACTCTCACTGTGCTCTCACTGCCACCACTTTGTAACTTTGCCCCATTATACTTCAAAGGTCTCTGCTTCCTATTTCCTGTGTGGAACCACTTGCTGGTCATCGCCACCTTGATGCGCAACAGTTGATGGTCCGTGTGGCATTCTGCTCCTCTCCTGACTGCTGCATCCAAGCACCTTCGCCCGTCCTTCTGCCTCATCACTGCAAAGTCTATGCAGTGCCATCTTTTGGATTTTGGATGCTGCCATGTCTGCATGTGTATGTGCTTCTTTGCAAACTTATTGAGTAGCAAAAAATTAGGAATTCTTTCCCTGCCTCATTCATTTCACCAAGCCCAAATGGGCCGCTCGCATCGCCCCACAGATTTCTGTCTCCACTCCTCAACCCAACGCGGGCATTAAAGTCTCCCAGTATGACGTATGACTCTTCTGGTGGTATCTCATCCAAAGCATTCTGGAGATCATCAAAAATGCCTTTCTTTACTTTACTTGCTTGCTGCATTCATTGGTGCATAACATTAAAGCACATGTAAGCATTCCGAACGTTTTTTCCAGTAGCAAGGGTGACCCTGATTAGCCTTGATCCCCAGGTCTTCCACTGCTCTCCTCCCTTCTTCCATGTGGCTATAGCCGGACCACTCAATACAACTGCAACATCTTCTCCTCTCTGCTTGCTATGACCTGCCTGTGGGGTGGGTCTACCAGCTGTTATTACAACACTCTTCCTCGCACAGTACACAGCTTGCCCAAACAATTTTGTTTCTTGGAGTGCAGCAGCTGGGATATTGTACCTGTTTAGTTCTCTAACTACTAGATTGATTCGTCGGTCCTCAGTTACCTGGCGACAGTCCAGACCCTGGCGTGCAGTCTCCACAGAGCCCTCGCTGTCCAGTAACGATCGTACGTTCCAGGTACCAAAATACCAAAATGGCCGTCTTTGTCTCACTCCTCTACGTGCAGAATGAAGTCTCGCCCAGGAGGCCTGCAAGCTCTCCATGGATGAACACACGAGGGATGAACCGAGTGGCGACATCAAACGTTGTCCTGATCTCTATGCCACAGGAAGCACTGTGGGTGGCTTTGAGGAAGCTAGGAGTTCCAGACCAACTTACTGACATCATTAGGTCCTTCCATCAAGACATGAAAGTCCAGATTCGCTTAGATGACACATTGCTAGAGGAGATTGAAGTAGACAATGGATTGAGGCAGGGCTGTTGCATGGCACCTGCACTGTTCCATTCCTCGTCTGTGGTCTGCAGGAGGCCTTTGGAGACGATACTTTCCTCTTCCGCCCATCAGCCGTTGGGGAGACGTGTCCCTCATCCACCTGTCAGGGTCCTGCCAGCTCCGAGTCGGGCCTTAGGGTCACCTGAGAGACCCATGTGGCGTGGTGGTGGGCTCCCCTGGTCGAGGATGCGTCTCCCCCTACGTGTGCCTGCAATTGAGACGTTGGCAGATGAGATACACCCCTCATACTCAAGGTGACTTCCGCCATCTCGCTCATCAGTCGTCTCGTGTGAACGGGGATCCACAATCCGCTCCGTCAACATACTGATCCAACTCCCTCCCAGCGATTCGGGAAAGAATTGCATGTTAACATGTTATGTTGTTGCCAATACACACACACACACACACACACACATACACACACACACACACACACACACACACACACACACACACACACACACACACACACACACACACACACACACACACACACACACTCACACACACACACACACACAACCTTATGTATGTATCTACATAAATAGTGCGATGCACACTTCTTTCTATACTCACATCTATGTATGTACCTCGTCTGTCAGGTCTTCTGGGGCCAGCTAGATAGCCAGAGGGCCAAGCTACAAGAAACCGTTGACTCTCTCAAGGAGAGCATTCAGGAGCTGAAGGAGGAGCAGTCAACTGTGCATCAGGACAAGAGGAGAAAGGAGAAGGCTCACAGAGGCAAGCTTGTAAGTGAGCCTTAGGAGGGCAGCATGCCTTGCTTGTTGACAACATGTTGCAATGAACAGAGCCATTTGGTATGGGTATGTCTGTATATGTGAGCTCATTGATGATGGGTGGGTCTCTTGGTCTGTCTTGGAGTAAGCAAATTTGAGTGACACCTGGTTTTGAATTGCAAAGTTTTAAGTGCCTTGCTCTCTTGTAGGCCAAGCATTTTGCATGTTTATTCTCTGAAGCTATGTACACATGTTTATTCTCATCACATGTGTACGTAGCTTCAGTTGCATAAATTGCGACGGAATGCAACTGAAGTTCAGAACAACATTCGAGACTTTGAACAGAAGATTGAGGACTGTAAGAGGAGGCAAAGGTGCGTGCGTGTGTGTGCGTATGTGTATGTGTGTGTGTGTGTGTGTGTGTGTGTGTGTGTGTGTGTGTGTGTGTGTGTGTGTGTCGTGTGTGTGTGTGTGTGTGTGTGTGTGTGTGTGTGTGTGTGTGACTGGTTTGAAGAAGGCCTTAGTGGATGCGGCAGAGCAGCATCTTCACCAGAGAAGACAGCCACAGAAGGAATGGATCTCAACTGACACCTTGAGACTGACAGAAGAGAAGCGGGTGGCTTTTGTAATGTGGCAGAATCAGCGCGCCTGTGAGGAGAAGCGGAAGCACTATGTAGCTCTGTGCAAGCTAGTGAGACAGTCAGTTAAGAAGGACAAAGAAAAGTGGTGGGATGAGAACATGGCAGCAATGGAGGAGGACCTGAGACGATGCAGGCAAGGGGACTTCTTCAAGAAGCTGAAAAGACTGAGCGGCAGCAAAACAAGACCACCAGATACCATCCTGGATGAGGTAGGCCAGCCATTGCAGAGAAATGAGGACAAGCTGGCTCGCTGGAGGAGACACTTTCAGGATGTCCTGAATGTCGAGAACACAGTGGCGGCTGAGGTGCTGGCAGAGGTAGAAGACAATGGCGATACAGACACACCAGATGTGACAAGGGAGGAAGTAGTTAAAGCAGTGAGGAGACTTCAGAATGGCAAAGCAGCAGGGGATGATAGAATAGTGGCTGAACTGTTAAAGAGTGGTGGTGAGACAGTGATAGTTTGGTTGACAGAGCTGATAGAAGAAGTATGGCGAACAAGGAAGGTGCCCCAAGACTGGAGAAATGCTACATTGATTCCACTTTTCAAGAAGAAGGACAGGACACAATGCAACAACTACAGAGGGATTTCCCTTCTCAGTGTACCTGGTAAAGTGTTGACTCTCATCCTGTTGGAGAGGCTACAAGCCATCATTGAACCTCAGTTACTTGAGACACAGTGCGGGTTCAGGAAGGGACGAGGCACAGTTGACCAGATTTGGGTGGTGAGACAGGTTGTTGAGAGAGCAACAGAATACAGGACACCGGTATTCATGTGCTTTGTGGATCTCACAAAGGCCTACGACTCAGTCAACCGTCAAGCCATGGCAGCCATCCTGAGGGAGTATGGGGTACCTCGCCAGCTGGTAGCCATCATTGAGGAGCTGCACTCAGAAACCTGGTGCCAGGTGAGATCAGCAGGAGACACATCAGAGAGGTTTGAGGTGACAACCGGTGTCCGTCAAGGTTGTGTGCTGTCACCTCTGCTCTTCAACTGCTTCCTAGACAAGATCCTGAGAGAGGCAATGGCAAATCTTAATGGAGGCCTGCAGATTGACTACACCACAAGTGAAGGATTGTTCCTCACTTACCGGGACAAGACTACGGCATCTACATCCATTCAAGATGCACTGTATGCAGATGACCTGACACTGGTTGCAGAGTCCCGGGGAGAGCTCCAGGACATGGTCAATGCCATCGACAATGCCTGCAGACGGTGGGGCATGACTATCAGTGCCACTAAGACCAAGATCCTCGCTGTGGGAGAGCCGCAGTCTAGCAACCAGCCATCCATCACGCTGCAGAACCAGCCCCTAGAAGAGGTGGAGTCCTTCACCTATCTTGGCAGTGAGATTGGCCAGTCTATCAATGTGGAACGAGAAGTGTCAGTGAGGCTAGAGAAGGCAGGCAAAGTGTATCAGATTTGGAGGAAGAAAGTATTTCGCAGCCGGGCCCTCAGCATTGCCACCAAAGTACGCATCTTCCGGACCCTGGTGTTGTCTGTGCTCCTCTATGGAGCGGAGACATGGACGGTGACCCAACATGACATTCGTAAGCTGAATTCCTTTCAGATGCGTTGCCTCCGTGACATCCTAGGCATCACCTTATGGAACCGAGTTCGGAACAGTGACATCCTGGAGAGAACAGGGATGGTGTCAATGGAGGATCAGCTTAAGCAGAGACGCCTTCAATGGTTTGGTCATGTCTGGAGAATGCCAACCACTCGCCCCCAAAGACAGCTATTGAGGTGTAGGCCTAGTGGTAGGCGCAGACCGACGGGAGGAGCACCCCTTCGTTGGTGTGACCTCATTAGCCGAGACTTGAGGGACATCACCAACTGGACAACGACGATCACAGACAGACAGCAATGGAGGACCTACATCTGCCAAAATGTGAACATGGCTACCCCCGCACCGGTGTCACAGTGTCTGGAACCCGCCCAACGTCCCTAGTGGGACATGGGGAACAGAGGAGGAGGAGGAGGTGTGTGTGTGTGTGTGTGTGTGTGTGTGTGTGTGTGTGTGTGTGTGTGTGTGTGTGTGTGTGTGTGTGTGTGTGTGTGTGTGTGTGTGTGTGTGTGTTTGTCCATGTGTGTTTGTGTGTGTGTGTGTGTCCTTTCTGAACTAGTCTACCTTCATCCTTCCCATGCTACAGGAGAGTGGAAGCAATGAACACCAAGCATGACAAAGTTGCAAAACAGGCACGTCTAAAGACTCTCAAAGCAGATCTGGAGAAGACCTCTGCAGAACTCAAGAAGAACAGGGACAGCTTCATCCGGATTGAAGACAGGATACATGAATTCATTAAAGCTGCGAGAGCCAGCAAGTACGTGTTTTTAGTTGTTCATGTGTATGTGTATGATATTGTGTATGTGTATGTGCCAGCATCATGGGTGTAGTGAATGCACACTGGGTGAGCAGCTAACCCTTGCAGTGGCTGAAGGATGAGTGGAAGCAAGTGCAACTGACCTTGTGCTGTTTCCCTTTCTTGTAGGCAAATGATCAATACCTTTGACTCTGATCTGGACAGGGTAAGAAGGAGACTCAGGAGTGTTGAGGAATCGAGAGACAATCGACTAAAAGTGTTTGGTGCCTGGGTCCCTCAAGCTTTGAAGGAGATTGACAGGGAAAGACATAGATTTCACCATCGACCCATCGGCCCTTTGGGTGAGTTGTTGAATGAATGTTGCATCTACCACTTTTCAATACTACCAACTGTTTGAGCTCTGGTCACTTGTATTAGCGTAATCTGTCTGTCTGTCTTTCTGTCTGTCTGTCTGTCTGTATGTACGTACGTATGCATGTATGCTGACATTCTATTTGTGTTTGTGTATGTTACTGCATATGTGTATGTATGTGCATGTATATGTTTGAGTGTGAGAGGGTTTCTTACTGCTGTCTATGTGCAGGGTCCTTGGTTTCTGTGCATGACCAGAAGTGGGCTCCTGCTGTGGAAAAGGTACTCAGAAGGGAGTTCTTTTCCAGCTTTCTTTGCCACAATCATCGAGATAGGGAGACTCTCAACCATATCTTGAAGAGAGTAGTTGGCTCACGTGAAGACCTACCACTCCTGACTGTGACCCCGTTTCGAGACCGAGTATACAACTACCAGGACTATGTATGTCATTCATTAGCTGCCACCTTCTCTCTGTATTTGGAGGCACCTGGTCCCCTCCTCTGTCCTATGTGCTTCACTCTGTAGGTGCCCAAGTCCAAATACCCCACCATGTTATCCATGATGAGCGTGAAAGACCCTAATGTGCTCAACTTGCTAATTGACCTGGTATGTGCATACCTACGTATGTACTGTAAGTACGTATATGTATGTATGTACATATGTGTGTGTGCATGCGTGTGTTTATGTATGTATGTATGTATACACGTATGTATGTATGTGTGTGTATGTACGCATGTACAGTATGTATATCAGCACTGCATGTTCAGACTAGGGTCTATGTTCAATGTCTGTCCTCCTAGCATTAGTCTGAGGTATAGTATTGCACTAAGGATTGTTGTGGTAGACATGGTAGTGATGCCAAGGCAGAACATACTTCCTGTTCCGTAAAAGTTAACATGGCATCTTTGTGGAAGTAATTATAGCAGATGGTTCACAGACTGAGTGTGACCTGTAGAGTTCTGTGAGTTTGTGTGATGTAGTGACAGCCCCCATTGGTCCCTTAGGACACAATAGCAGGTTTGTGTTGTCTTCTGCATCTGTAGCTTCTGGACTATTACTCTGTGAAGGGATATATATAATCTCCACAACCACCAATGCTGTTACGTGTGTGACTGTACATATGTCCTGTTTGTTGCTCTGTTAGAATCAAGTTCATCGAATTCTACTGATTGAGAATAGCTCTGAAGCGAGAGAGTACACCTTCTTCCACTGTCCCCCACAAGTTCTCAAGTCACTCTCACTGAATTGTTCAGAGGTCTTCCCTGATGGAGCATGGTACTCTGGGAAGCCAGCTGAAGCAAGAGCTTTTTACCTACACCAAAGCCATGAAGCTAACCTAAGGTACTGTGTGTCATGTGTGTGTAGTGTCCTTCTGTGTACTGCGATCTGTGGAGTCAATTAACCTGTGTTTGATTTTGTGTGGATTAGAAGATATTAATTTTAGCTTTAATTTGGCATTTTAATTGTTGCTCACTGAAAGGATGCTCCTGCACTGTACACACTGTACTTAGTGTTACTGTTGTTTGTTTATGCATGTATGTATTTGTTAGGAGCCTTCATGAGGAGATGAGAAGTTTAGAAGAGAGTAGAAGGCAACAGATTCACCAGCTCAAGAAGCAAGAAGAACACTGCCACATGCAGCGCGGGGAGAAGAGGGTGATGGAGGGACTCCGTCAGGATCTGATTATGAAGAAAGACTCCACCTCAACAGAGATTCGGGTGATTCTGTGGGTGTTTGTGCAACTTATCACTGGTGTCATTCTAAGCCCCACATTACTAAAGTTTTGAGAAGTTCCAGATAAACAGGAATTTCATGCTTCAATGTGTAATGCCATTGTAGTTACATTTGTACAATAGGACATCTTGTTTGGAAAGCTTGTGGGTTATAGGATAGGTATGTGACGTCAATGTGCCTTGTACACCTCCCACCCTATTGGTGAAGGTACAATAAGGACACATGTAGTAGCACATTTCTCCACTGTTTATTTGATCTTCACCAAATCATAGGATAAAATGCCCATTCTGTACCTGTGTGTCTTGTGTGGTCATTTTGTATTGTACAATACATGCACACGTGCATGCACATTCTGTCCATGTGCATTTCTCTGGTACTGTGTTATAGCATTAATGCATGTCCTCACTAATTTCATACTGTAAGCTTGCTGCATTTTAGCTGTGCATTAATTGTATACTGTGGTGTTTTGGTTACCCTTGTTACATGGGTGGCCTTCTGTAGCGGTTGGAGAGAGACCTAGCCCTGGCTGACGAGCTGGAAGAAGAGGAATTTGAAGAAGAAATTGGACAATATGTAAGAAAAGTGTAGTGAAGTACTGCTCATGTGTGGAGTAATGTGCATCACTGTTGTCCTATTTCCTGTGCATATACAGAACTGTCCATCAACTGCATCACATGTCTGCCTAGTATTGTTAGGCCCCAACGTATGCATGTGTTTGTCCCCCCACTCCCTCAGCAAACTGAGTTGGATCACCTTACTGAAGAGGAGGTGGAGTTGCAGCGCAAGACTGAAGAATGCAAAGAGGAGGAGCAGTCTACTCGTGAGGAGGTGGACCAGGTGGAGGAGCAGCTGGAGCAAGTGAACCAGCAGCTGGAGCAGCTCAGGGACAATGAGATTGCAGTTTCAGTAAGGAGCAACCATCTGTCATTATACAGTGCAGAATATAACGGCATACAGTCTTTATTATTTATACATATATTAATAGGTAAACATTTATGAGTGGCTTCTATAATACACTACACTACCAATGTATATGAGTAGGACCGTGTGTGAGATGGGCATTTACTGTACAGTATGTAGGTACAGTACATATATGCATATATATACCATACGCATGCTGCCTACAGTACGTATGTACAGATAGTGCTATGTTCCAATATACAGATGTACTTGTCACTGTCATGTCACTGTGATGAATCTGTGACTTTCATATTGGTTCTGTTCATACGTATTTGGTGCAGTTTCAAAATCTGTGTAACCTCTTAGCCAGTAACTGTGTGAATAGGGTGGAAAGACTTAAGACTGTACTAGGCTACTGTCTCTGCCATATCAACCTCGGTACTGTTAGCATTTTAATATTAACTACTTTACATACCTCCTCACTCTCCCCATGTCTGTACTCCAGGAGGACCTAAGGGAAGCCAATGCACGGGTGAGGCAGGCGGCAAGTAAGAAGGAGGAACATTTGAGAAAAGTCCAGCAGATTGCAGACTCTGTTGCAGTGCAACTATCATCATTGGAGGCACAAGAGAAGTTGTTTGAGGTATGTAATTTAACATACATACACACATGCATAGCACAGGGACATGCGTACCTGTATCACTTGTGTGGAACATATCAACCAATCAAACAGTTCTTGAACACATATTGAAACACTTTCTGAGCACGTTTCACAACCCAATGAACTGAGCGCAATTTTACCTTTGATTCAAACAGCCGTGGTACGTACAGTGTCTAATGTTTACTCCACAGTGATATCCCACATTTAGGTACCATGGTAGCAGGATAAACGCACATAATATACTAAATGTACTTATGTACTCTATTGACACATGCTTGTAGGGAAGTTTTAATAAGGTAAAGTGCCCTATTTCCGGGAATGCCCTAATTGCGGACAATCTCGACAAAGACGTGAAACGCCAAGCTTCGATAGAATTTCATCTATTGATTTGTATATCAAATTGTAACGTAAACTGTTTATGATTTGGCTGTAGCTCACCTTTCTGTGACACAAATCGCCAATAAATCACTGCTATTAGCGTTCAAAATGTCCTCTCTAGCATGGAAACTTTCCTCAAGCACCGGCTTGAAGGCACACACCATGGACATTACCCTATCACAGACTACCTTAGTCATTACCTCCCACAATGGTGTCAACCACTTTGCCGTTGATTGTTCCTCTGGTACAATCACTAGGTAAATTCAACATAAACAGGCGCGAAGCTTACATCTGGTAATATTTAATTTGGCGCCTTGCGTTGTGCATAAAATTAAGGCTAGTCTATAACAAGTAACAATTTATTCATATATCATGTGTCATTAATAGCAAGCACATAGCCAATACATGAAATATATGCGTGATTTGAAAAGCGAAAATGCCTAAGAAGAAGTCAAATGTGTATGCAGCTGTGCAAGAAGCTAAGAAAAAGGAAGCGTGTCAGTACGGTCAATTGCTAGGAAATAAGATGTTCCTTCTTCAACCCTGCACGATCATGTCCAAAAGAAAGACAAACGCATAGGTGCAGGCCGACCAACTATTCTGACACCTGCAGAGGAACAAGAGATTGAGATTTCATGTCAGATTTTGCAGGAGATGGGGTTTGGGTTGACAAGAGAGACAGTGGGTGCAATTGTCGTTGACTATCTCACTACAATTAGTCGTGACAACCCATTTTATGGCCTACCAGGTCCTCATTGGTGAAGAGGCTTTCAATCACGGCATCTGAAGCTAGTTAGCCGGAAACCCCAGCACTTGCCAAAACATCGGGCAATAGCTGGCAACCAGGTAACAATTGATGGCTTCTTCACCAAGGTGAAGAACTTGCTGCGGTCACAGAAGCTTCTTGATGTACATGACTTGTGAGATAGACTGTGGAATTACAGATTCCTCTAGGATTGTGGCAATCTGATGAGAAGGATAAATTGTATGAGGAGGTGGAGAATACACGGAGACAACATAGTCAGTTTACTACATGGAATATCCTTGATAAGTTGATATTCTACCCAACCAGGCTGAGCAGAATTTAAAGTCTATAGAAACAACCTTATAATATATGACATCATGCACACGTGCACAGTCTATATATGGAGTGGTCACCTGCTCTAGCCCGCCTTTTGGTACTGCGAGAGTGTATACATGTATAGGACCGGAATTTGTCACAATTGAGGTATACATCATACAGACAGCTGCAAGAACCCACAACCAGCAGGTATGTATATAGCCAGACTTGGCAGCAGTATCTAACGCCTAACATGTGTAATTGTGGTTGCTTTCACTGTCTTGCGGACTGAAATGAAGAGTGGACTACCCTTGGTTTTGTCATGCTTGGGCCAAAAGCCTTCTGATCATTTCTCATAGCACCTCAAAGCTTGTACTGGGCAGATTTTTGGGTCCTGGGGAAAGGCAGCGTAATGGCTTCAATTGGGGGCCCCATTCGTCTTGTATTGGTTAGCCCTGGGATAAGAAACCTGACTCCATTACCCTGAAAGGATTGGTAACCCAAGTCCAGTGCAGCCAAGTCTGAGCATCGATCTGCATTAGCTAATGCCATTAATATAGCCACTTTGTGGGATAGTGACTGGAAGGATAGGTTGTCATTATCTGGGAGCGTCCTGAGATAGTATAGAACGACATCCACATCCCAGGTGGTAGAGTACTTTGGTGCTGGTGAACAGCAATTGAAGACACCCTTCAGAAATTGCGAGACTAGGGGGTGTTGACCCACTCGCTTACTATCCACCTCTGAGTGTGTCATCGAAATAGCTGATCATATACTGTTGAGGGTGCAATATTGTTTCCCAGCCTCGAACTGCTCAAAAAGGAATTCCAGGATGTCGCTTACAGGGGCTGAAATGGAATCAATGCCCCATTCAAGACACCAGCTATCCCATTGTCTCCAGGCTTTGCATAAGAAGATTCTGTTGAGTGTCTCCAAGACTTCCTGAGGATGCTGATAACTCACTCAGAAATTTTTGCTGTACGGTAATATCCACTGAGATGGGCCAGGCAGCCAGTGGGAGGTGTCCTTTCATCACCAACGGGTGATTCAGGCCCTCATGATTGGTTACAATGTTCTGAACCAGTGGTAAGAGCATGGGGAGGTCTATCAGAGTCCTGAACAGCTGAGGGAACCAGATTTGGTTCGGCCATACTGGGCAATCAGTACTGCTGTTGCTTCCTCCTCTCCCAGCTTGTACAAGCAGCGAGGGATTAGTTGTGCTCCTTCCATGAGATGGATAGTCCGTCCATGCCATGGCTGAAGGGTCCAGCCTCCAACTGCAATATTGCGGGAACTGTGCATTGGTGCGAGAGCGAATAGGTCGACTGAGAAGGGACCTAGCCTGTCATCCAGCTCCAAAAATATGCTCTGGTGGAGTGCCCAATCGCTGGAGTCTGTCACATCAGGATGAGCTTGAGGTGACCACTCAGACAGAGCCATTGCAAACACCAAGTGAGGACAATGAAGACATCAACCACTGCTTTAAGTGTAGTGGTGTATGCAGTGACGGTGAAGAGAGAGAATGGATAGGATGCGATACGTGCTACAGATGGTATCACTACAAATGCGTGGGCTTCAAGAGACAACCCAAAAAGCAAGATTTGTATGCCACTTATGTCAATGACCCGGCTCAACTTTCTTGTCATCATTGTTGAACTCTGAATGTTTTTATTAGCGACCATGAATGTAAAAACCAAAGCAGATTTTTATAAGGGTACCTTAAAACTTGCAGATCTTGATCTTGCATGGTATTGAAGGGGTTTCAAAGGCCAGGGCAACTCTAGGATCCTTTTCATTGGTTAATTGCTTAGGATGGGTACTGCAGTCGATGCTACCGGCTCAGTCCCTTAGTTGTTAGTTTGCGTTAGTGCGCCTGTGCGGAAATGGGCAAATGCAGAGTTTCACTTGCAAGAATTGCTCAACGCTACCTGACAGCAGTAAGCACTCGCTCTCCATTTAACTTTGGCCCTGGTGAGAGTATACCTCAGGGTATGTTTCAAAGCACTTTTGTATTCCTCTGCATTGTATAACATAGAATGTGTACGGCCATGTTGGAAGTTTGTGCAGAAATAGGGCACTTTACCTTACATGCATACATATATATATCATATGTACTAAACTGTCTATATGTCGATCGATCAGTTCTTTCATGTGCATCTGGCAATGAATCTAACCATGTGTATACATCTATTGTATCTATTGACCTCTGCCTGAACTGTGGCAAGAGAGCTAAAATTGTATATTTATATTTTATATTTATATTATATATAATATTATGCAAATGTACATCAGACAGCGGTTTTATCTACTACTAGGCAATGAATAGGCCAACACTTCCCAATGAATGGTGCCACATGTTGGCATAGTGGGGCTGAAATGTTAATTGCCATTATTACTTGTCATAGCCAAAGACAGATTACTTTCCATCTGTACACATTGAAAGTGGCTGCATGCAATATACGTAACATGTGTTAGCCCAAGCATAAGCACTGATTGCAAGCACCAGATGATAATAGGGGTGATCTTTCTGCTGAAAGATGGTGTGACTTGGCCGAGTCTTTTAGTTGAACCACCACAGTAAGTGTCGATCATTTAACTGGTGACCAGTACTGCAGCTTTAATAGAATGTTCTATTAAAGCTGCAGTACTGCTCACCAGTTAAATGATTGATGGACCATCGCAGCTATGAGCCTCTATCAAATCACAGTAAGTAGTGTCAAATTTCACCTTTACTTCAGTAATAATGTGTGTGTGTGCATGTGTGTGACTGCCATGGTTACCAAGGGAGCAGGTGACCTGTAGCTATTGTTCAAACTTAGTAGTCATGCAGACCTTTCTTCAATTTGCTGTAGGAAGCACATCGTCAGACTGAAGAAGAAACGGGTGAAGAAATAGTCACCCATCGCACTCCAAATGAAATAAGGCGTGAGATAAAAGCAGTTAAGCAGTCTGTGAGCAAGGAGCAAGAAAGGTAAGCACTATTCATGTACTACTGTGTAAATATTGTGACTATCCATTGTAGCTAAAGCAAGCTACATACACTTACTCTTACTGTATGTAGACCACCCAGGTTGCAGATTGGTAGTGTAAGGCTGTGGTATAATAATATTACTCTCCCATTGTAATTTGAAGCACTGGGATTAAAGGGCAAGGAGGCCTTCTTGACTCACTTACAGTACCAGCTTTTGCTTTAGGCAGTTGTATCGTCACTGCTTGTTGTAATTCTTAGTTCTTTGGATGCTCCTTCTCTCTTCTGTAGCCTGCCAGACATCAGGGAGGTCAGACGGAGACTGAAGGACAAACTTGATTGGTATGGCAAGACCGACGAACATATCTCTGAGTCCAGGGAGTTTTTGAAGGTAAGACACTTGTTTCTACAGATGCAGTTCATTGTAAATACACATCTTGCTTGTTGCTCTTGTCTACTACTTCATACTTACAGTACATGTACAGTACATGTGGGTGCATGATGTACATATGACAGTTATTTAACCACTACCATCAATTACTATCTATTGTTTTGTTGCATATTCATTGTATTGCTCAGTGAACATTTCCTCTCTGTTTTGTAGTTGTCAGTTAAGGGCGTTAGCATGAGAAGGGAGGTTCTTGAGCATGTTCAGCAGATGATGTCACTCCGAATATCTACTTCCTTTGCTGAGAA
The DNA here is from genome assembly GCA_964019415.1 of Ianthella basta. Classification (NCBI taxonomy): domain Eukaryota; kingdom Metazoa; phylum Porifera; class Demospongiae; order Verongiida; family Ianthellidae; genus Ianthella; species Ianthella basta. The sequence goes on from OZ025888.1 coordinate 3,652,706, forward strand.
GATGAGGGCTCGTGGATATCATGGCACTATAGAAATAGACCACAAATTGAAACAGCTTAGGATATCTGTAAGTTGTGGATTACTGTGCTGTGTGTGAGTATTTGTTGTTGTGAGTGTGTACAAGGTGCATACTGCATTGTAGAGGTAAGTTTGTGTGTAGTCTGCAGTGCAGCAGGCTTTCACAATAGTAGAGTGAAGGCAAGTTTATTCAGCACATAGACTGCATAGGCCTTTGCCAGCTGATGGATAGTCTTTCAGCTGACAAAGGCCTACACAGTTGAACATGTTTTATTATCATGCCCCCTTTCTGCTGTGTGAGAACCATCTTGAAAGCTTCAACTATGGTGATTGAGGAATACATATGTAGGAGTGAGTCTCAACATTGTGACACTCTGTGTAGTACAGCTAATGGCAAAGGCAAAGCATTACATTCACTAGCACCTAATGCTGATGCACATACACATGCAAATGTGGGTGCCAACTATAACACACGTATGAGATTAATGGACACTGTGTGGGAAGTGTGCTTATATGCTGTTTATCTATGTACATACTACATTGCCTCTGTATGTACAGTAGTTGCAACTCCAATTTTAATGACAGGATATGAACTATGTATCCTTCCAGTGTATGTATGTAGTATATTCATAGTATGTGCAGCTAGCTACTGTAGGAACTAGAGCGAGGTAGAGTGGATGCAGGACTGATTCCCTGCATGATTGTTACATGAGTACAGTGCCATCTCTGCTCCAAATGTAGGCAGTTTTTGTATGTGTTGGTATGTGTAAGGTTATGACTTCCAAATGTTACCACCGCAGGCAGAGGTGGAGAGAACGCGTGGGGTGTCCACTGACACAAGAACCCTGTCTGGTGGAGAGAGGTCCTACACCACTGTGTGCTTCTTGCTTTCCCTGTGGACTGCTGCCGACAGTCCCTTCAGAGTGCTGGATGAGTTTGATGTGTTCATGGTGAGAGACACTGCCTAGACCTCGCCCTCTGTATAATATATATACACAGAAGTCATCGCTATGCTTTGCATGTACAGTACCTGGACAGTGCAGACAGTGTATCATTCCTATCATTGCAGCATACACATTTCAATAATTATACACAGATATAAATATGTACATTAAGTCTTTCATATCATCGATCTTGCCCAACTGAATATTGTATGCCTGAGCTGTTGTCCTGACACGTCACAGATAACTGCCATTCCAACAGCGATGTCATATGAAAATGGGGACTCCAAAATGTTTTTATTTAACTGTCTTTCCCTATGCCTACACACATAGGATATGATCAGCAGAAACGTCAGCATGAATGAATTATTGAAAGAAGCAAAGAAGGACTTCTGCCACCAGTACATCTTCCTAACACCTCTGAGCATGAGGTAGGCCCAGTGTGTAATTGTTAGAATGCTCACATGTACTGTACTTACATAATGTGTGTTCTGTCAAAGTGTATAGCTGTTACATACTGTATGTAATGCAGTGCTATAATGGTTTTGGTATGCATTAGTTTGCATGGGAATGAGCATATGTCATACATATTTCGCTGACAATATTCGCACTGTTGTACACTGTCAGCTGCTACATGTTAAGTTATGTATGAGAGTGTGTTCAGTTGTAGCACAGATATGTATGTACTGGAACATGTATCCATGGTTGAATATGTACTGAATTTCTGATCCTCTCTGTTGCAGTGAGCTGAGGGCCAGAAATCACAGTAACTTGAAGATCCTCCAGCTTCAGCCTCCTGTTAGAGGAGGGGTTGGAGTCTAATAACTACTTTGTTATCTGCAGTGCTTGTCCTGGACATGTGATTCATGTCAACTGAATTTTTTACTCTTTTCATCCCGCTGTGTAGTCTCCTGATTTTCACATGCAACTTGTACTTTGTGCCCTTGTGTAGCAGTGGTGCTTCTTTGTCTGGTAGTATTGTATTGCTTTGTAGTCAGAATAATGACACAGTTTTATGAATATTTGTACATGTAGCTATATAGGTGCTATAATTATATGGAAATGATTTCATATATATATACAATTATAGCTTGGTGCATGCACTCAATGAATTACTGTATAATAAAGTGTGAATGCACAAGAATTTCATGTTGCATGATTGACTTTAGGGCTCCAGCTAGTGCAGTTCATGATCAATTGCAACAATACTCCAGAACCTGCTGTTTTCAAGTACATAATTATTATATGGCACAGTGTATAAAATTTATAGTCTTGAGCCCAGACCACTTCTGCTTCTATGCAGCAATATGCATATGGCTGGAAGTGAGTCTGGGCTATATGGCAGCTAGACTTAACACATGTACATGCATGTACAGTGCAGTAATGGTTCTCTCATGACATGCATCAATGCGCAGTGGTTATATTTGCAGGAGTGTTGGTTTGCAGTGAAGCTACTGCAACTCCCCATTGTTAGAGTCATTATGGCAGCAGAGGTGCATTTGTACAGTATTGTAGTACACCTTGCAGTGCACTGGACTTGAGGGAGAGTCAGACCATGCATGTTCAGTGTAGTAGCATGTAATGGATGGAGGTGTACAAAATGTGCACTGAATTCCTGAGCAATTCACATTGTGTCTCAATATTCAAAATGGGACATTTCAACCTCACATAGGCCTCCTTCAACTAATGTCGACTACTGAAGTGTCCTGCACTGATACGTAAGAATCCACTGTACAAATTGCACAAGAATCCCCATGTTAGCAAATCAATTCAAGTTAATTACATTCTACATAATGAACATTTGCAAATGCTGTCAATGACTGAAATAATGAGTAACGTAGTTGATCATCACACTGGGTAACTGACTGACAGAGATACTGTCGTTCATTTAATTTGCACACATGTTCTGGTTACTGAAAAACTATAATTGTTATTTGAGGGAAGTCACATTTTCTTCTTCTGACTCTTTATCACAACTGCATAGAGCATGTCAGCATTCAGAGCCTTGCTGTTCTCTTCATTTTCCTGTACAGATTCACTGTCTTCCTTTAGTTCACAATCGGATTTGACCCCTACCATGTCATCAATCTCCTCTCCCTTTTCCATGCCTTCACTCTCCACCACTCCCTCCCCTCTCTCTGTCAACTTGCCTTTCTTCTTCATTGGCATGGCATACAGATCTTCTTTGTTTGTGACTGTTTCTTTCTCCTTCGTGGCCCCTTTCTTCTGGCTCTTGTCCACAACTGCATACAGATCCCCAATGACTGGAGTGGAGGATTCTTCTGGTGCTTGTTTCATTGCAATTTTGATCTGCGCCTTGCCATCGACATCAGCATAAGGAACAAAACCATCAACAATAGAGTCTTTCTCTTCATTCATATCAACATCTGCATAGTCAACACTTTGACTTTTCGCTTCCCTCTCATTTTCTTGCTTAGCCACCAATTCATTGTTGCAGTATGGATTATCTTCCATCTTTGAGTCTCCTTTCTGTTTATAAGTTACCTTCCCCCTCACCATCACTACTACCAAGATTATGGCCACCAGGGTCAACACTGACATGAGGAAGACTACACCTACACCAACCCCCACTCCAATTCCTCCATGGCCAACTACAGAGAAAGAAGACACGAGATCAGTTTGGGCTAAGTAGATTGCATGTTGGCGACGGAAGCAAGACCTGCATGAGTGCACACAATATATACAACAGAGATAGCGAGGCATAGTGCTAATCATACTATTTCTTCAAATTTGTCTTGATGTTATGCACACACGATGTGCAAGGTACTTACCATCAACCTTATGAGTAAGAGTGGGAGTACTACTTGGTGACATAGAAGCAATTGTTGCCATTGGACTCCCTGCATTGCTTAATGTTATCTGTGTTGTTTGTGTTGGTATTATCACTTGGGCTGTCATAGTGTGTCCATCTATGTAAGACATGATTGTATATGTCTTGTTTGCATTGTTCATACATAGCTGTATGTACGTATTATATGTACTTTTATACTCCTGATACATGTATCATAATCAAACTACATAATGTTGGTATACTAACCTTGTGGTCTAGGTAGACTGGAAGTTGACACGTCAGTTATTGCTGATGTAGTAGCCACTGTTGTTGAAATTGGAGCTCCTCTGCTTCCTACAGCTGTTGGTGTCAACCTCACTAAGTTTGTAGTTGAGCCACCTAGTGCAAAAGGTGTGGATGATTATAATCAGTAACACAATGACTTAGGGGAAATTCTTGAGCACTCACATATTAGACACAGATTGAATGTAAAACGTTTCGACCACGAAGGTCTTCATCAGTTACAAAGCAGCATCGTAACTGATGAAGACCTTCGTGGTCGAAATGTTTTACATTCAATCTGTTTCTGCTACATGATTGTTCAAGAATGTGCCCAGTCCTACCTATGCCGTAGCAATGAGCCTCTACTAAATTACAGTGACTTAGCTTCACAAAATTATAAAATGCCACATTGATCATTGTAGCAATTAGCAGAATTACTACATTTCCCTACATGCCTCCTACCTTCTCTGCATTGCCCATCTGGTGTAAGACATCTCACTGCTGTCTGTTGACTGATATGGTGTCCACTAACTGCCCACACCTTCACTCTGTAGAGCTGGCCTAGTCCAAAACATGATACATTTCTTGCTACTCGTCCAGTTCCTCCACCATTAGCACCAACACTCATGTACTTCTCTACAAATGTGATGTTTCGTACACTACACTCAAACTCTACAATATATCTCTCCACTTGGCTGCCATCTGGTAATGTGAAGGTCCACATAGTGTTCTGGACACTTACATGGGGCATTGGAAGAGTGACTAGAAGAATGAATTTACACATAATCAGCAGACATAGTGCAAACGTATAGCTACGTATAATGTGAACGTGATTTAGTAATTAGTTGGCAGCATCACCTTGCTTACTTGAGTTGTTCAAGTAAATTGAAAAGAAGGTCCTTGTTGAAGATGTTTTATTGCAATGATAGAGTCCATTGCAAATGTAATCACTCAGTTCACTTGTGGCAGTGTGACTACCACTTCGAATTGATGCAATCAATTTCCCATCCACCTCAGAATGTATTTGTGTTTGATCCCCCCCACTGCTGCAGTTGATCCACTTTTGCCTATCATTTCCTGTTACCTGGTGTTCATCAATGATAAGGGCATGGTTGAGGAGGAGGGAGGTTGATGTGAAGAGGAATGGACGAGGACTATCTACAGAATGTAGATTACAGCAGAACAGTACAGGTTATGTTTTAAGCCTACGTACTGTATGTCTGATAAACTCACTAACCTGCTACAGTGATTAGTGGAGTGAAACCTCTCCTGCTTTGGTTAGTTGGGTACTTAGCTTCACAATAGTACCTCCCTCCCAAATCATGAGAAGTAACATCCACCAATAGAGTGTCATCCACTGCTCTGTAGTAGGGGGTTCCCTCTTGTATCTCACACATTGGTCCAGTGCACATGTGGTACCACTTGTAGCTGATCACCTCTCTCCCCTCAGGTAGTCCTGTCACATCACAGGTCAGAAGAACTCTTGTTCCCAGTGTGAAGCTGTCTGTATGGGATTTATTTCTTGATGTAATGTTCAGTTCTCTGGTAGCATTGTAAGCCCTGACTGTCACTTTAACAATGGCCTCTCCTGTGGATGGTACCACACAATAACTCCTCAACTCCCTCTATCCCTAGCAATCACTCCTAAGCCCCTCCTACCTGTTTGGAAACTGGCCGTGATGAGTCCAAGTAGAAACAAGAACACCTTCATTGTCAGAACTCTCTAAGCGTGAATACTTGTCTAGCTTCTGTGCTGCTGAATTGAACATTAGTAGGACGCTAATTGAGAACCACTCTGGGGGCTTCTGGGGTAAATGGTATTGTGTACAGCCACAGATACAGTCACGTGTACTAACAGGGTCTAGAAGCCATTTTTCTTTCTGTTTTCAATGTCCAATCTATTTGTAAAGTGCACCGATTGCCTGAAAGTGTGTACCTGAAGGCCTTCATGTTGGCCTTTATATGTCCTAAGTCACCTTCCCTTATAGGTTGTTTGCACTTTCTACTTTAATCATGTTTACAGCACAACTTCACCTGACGACTTTTGCATATGTACGTATAATGTACAGTAGTTCAGTGTAAGTGTGCCAAAGTATATGTATGTAACACAGTAATGCATATCCTATAACGTGCGACTTTTTGTTTATCTCCTGTCTTTGCATTCTCTGATCCATCCCATTTAACATATATACACCCTGTTCCTTCTACTCACTAGAACATTACTCAACTGTATGCTGTGGCATACACCTGCCAAACATTATTTAATGGCTTCTCATAAACTGATTCTCCAGTTCTGACCAATCAAGAATGAATCAATGAATCAATGAAGGGCTCTGTCTCCTTTACAGGAGGTATATAACCAGTACACATATGACAGGCAAGACACAGAGTTAGCATACCAGCATAGTCTATTTTCATGACCAAACGCTAATGGCATTAGTGTTACATTAGCTATACTACTACTTAAAGTTTTCATGCCATCTCTTTCTAGGACGCCCCCTTAGTCTTTTCCCCAGTACATCTTCTTCATATACACGTTTTACAAGTCTGTCATCATCCATCTGCTCCAGCTTCTCATTCCATGCAGTTTGCTTTGCCTTCACCACATCCAGTACTGCAGCTTGCCTCAGTGCCTGCCTCACATCTTCATTCCTAACTCTGTCTACCTGTGTCACTCCTTCTACTCTTCTTAGATATCTCATCTCCAGTGCTTGCAGCTTACCCTCATGTCTTTTCTGCAATGTCCAAGTTTCACATTCATACAACATTGTGCGTAGGACCATAGCATTATATACTCTCATTTTTGTTGACTTCTTTAGCTCCTTCCTATCCAACACCAGCTTCCTCAGTGCTTCGACTACTTTGGATGCCACTCCAATTCTCTGTTCAATTTCATCATCACAGTTTCTACTTTTATTCAACATTACACCTAAGTATTTCAGCTTCTGCACTTCTGCAATATCCTGTCCATCAATAGTCACTTTACAGTCGCCTCCACTTCTATTGATCATCATCACCTTTGTCTTTCCCAGTGTATTTTCATGTTTCATTCGTCCATTGTCTTCTTCAGCTTATCTAGATTCCTTTCCATATCTTCACTTTTCTCTGCTAGCACCACCACATCATCTGTGAACAGTACCAACTTCACATTGGTTCTTTCCAGTTGTACTCCTCCACCAATTGCTTCTTGTGCCTCTCTTACAATCTTATCCATAAATATATTAAATAGCCATGGTGACATCACACATCCTTGCCTTACTAGCTCCTCTTGTAATTGGAAAGCAGCCTGACAACTTAGCTCCTATTCTAACACACACCTCGCTCTTCTCATAGAATGATTTAACTGCTCCCAGTAGTTTCCCTTCTGTTCCATACTCCTCTAGTCCCTGCCATAGTTTGTCCCTTCTCACTGTATCATAATAATATGCCTTCTCAAGATCTACATATTTTCCAGATTCTCCAGTTACCACGTATATTTGTAGATTAATTCTAATAGCATCCAGTGCTGTAGTGAAGGAATAACACACAGCTGTATGTGTCCTCCTCAGCACACATCCATTGGAGCTTGCTGAGACTAGCTGTGATGAGCCCTAGTAGGATCAACAGTACCTTTAGTGGAGAACTCTTCAAAATAGTGTATACACTAGCATATTGTCCTCCTCATACGTATAATGCTAGTGTGGTACAAAATTTGGGACTTTGGGAGGGCATTATTTGAGAACCACTCTGGGGCTTCCGGGTGTAAATGTTGCTGTGTATTATGTGGCAACCAGCAGTGTCTAATAATGTGTCCTCCAGACGTGTTTGTCCATATTTACAGTAGATGTCTTTGTATGGCTGTCCAAGCCATTTTCAAAGTGCAGTAATTGTCTAAAGTGTACACATGATGACCTTAATGTTGGCTACTATACATAACTTCAGCTTACTATTATCCAATCTTGTTTTAACATCTAGCTTTGCCATCTACTTTAATCAACTATACAGCATGGTGACATCTGCATACTGTACATTCAGGTAGGTGTGTGTATGCAGAAGAATTAATGGAACTCAGAGATGCATAGAGCCTATCATGAATATGTGCCCTAACTTCATGATTCCTGTGAATTCTGTGTCATTCCACTGTCCCCCCCGCCCCCTCATTTTTCATGAGAGTGCATGGACTGTGTATACATATGCTATGGAGTATACCTATTTAAATTCATGCAATAATTGTCACTTGCCATTAACCAGGTTCTTCAACTGCTACTTCAGTGAAGCAACATGTCCTATGTCCCTCCTCAGCAACTGCACCATCATAACTTGCAATGCTCTTCTACAGTTTTGCAAAATACCTTCTGAGAGAGGTCGCATTTTGTTGCATTATTTAATGACTGTGATAATGTGTGCCATGTATACTAAAAATTATCAGAAAATTGCTTATACATTGTTTATATAAATTATCATGAAATGTTTCGCAGCTGCTGTAATATTACGTAGCCCCTTCTCTTGAATCAAACTCCATAAGCTACTACACACACTTACAGTTATGGTTATAGTTTAACCGTTGTTGTGCACTCACTCCCCTCCATCTGGACTATTAATTAAATTTCCTGGTAGTGGTTGGTAGTGTATCCCTCTGTGTCCTGCTTGTCTACCTCCTCATAGACCCCTGCACCAAGTGGTGTGCTCTTCTCCTCTTCATCCACCACCTCATAGTGATCAGTCCCAGGAGGAGGTGGCTTGGGGGAGTGGTCCAGTACCCTCCTGTGATTGGCTCTTACCAACATCACCGCACCAGCAGTGAATGTGGCTATGCCCACAAGAACCATTAGTGCACCAATGGATATTGGCAGCACTGTTGATAAAGTACATATACATGGGCCTGTAAACAAAATTATGACAGAGATGTGCTTCACATAGGATGCTAGTTATACTGTTGGCAGTGGCAACCTGGTCAATGCTATCCTTAAAGACTGCATATTAATCCTAACCTTGTTGTCCACTTGGTGTGGAGGATGACAAATCATGATCAATTATTGCTGACACTGAAGTTGGTATTCCCTTGCTACTTACAGTTGTTGGTGTAATCATCACTGTGTTCGTGGTTGGTCCACCTAGTGAACATGCAGTCATGATAACTTTAAGTACAATCAGTAACACCAAGTGCTTGCGCTTTGCACTTTACTTTGGGACACATGTTGTCATATTACAATGATAAATAACCCACAAAGTGCCCGCAACGTACTTTATGGAATTTAGAAGCACACATGAAGCAATTAGGATGCTTCTCAGAGATTTAAAACAATCTTTTAGATGCCCATTACCATGGCAATGAGATCTATGATCCACCTAAAAGAATATATGTGGTTGTCCTCCATACCACTCACTGGTGCAGTTGATTCATTCCTGTTACTTGTTGTGCATCAGTGATGAGGGCATGTTTGAGGACGAGGGAGGTTGGGGTGAAGAGGAAAGGACCAGGGCTATCTGCAGAATGTGGACATGCTTACAGCAGAAAACTACAGAATATGATTTTGAATCATCAATGGAACTCAATAACCTGTTACAATATTAGTGATTCTTGATATGAAACCTCTCCTGTTTTGAAAATTGTGGTAGCTACACGGCTGCGCAATAGTACCTCCCTCATCACATCACAGTAGTATGTCCCTCCCAAATCCTGGGAAGTGACATCCACCAATAGAGTGTCATCCACTGCTCTGTAGTAGGGGGTTCCCTCTTGTATCTCACACATTGGTCTAGTGCACTTGCAGTACCACTTGTAGCTGATCACCTCACTCCCCTCAGGTAGTCCTATCCCATCACAGGTCAGAAGAGCTCTTGTTCCCAGTGTGAAGCTGTTTGAATGTGCATTTCCTGATTGTGAATCAACTTCTCTGATAGCATTGTAAGCCCTGATCTTCACTATAACAGTTGCCTCTCCTGTGAGTCATGTGGATGGTACCACACAATAACTCCTCAACTCCCTCTATCCCTAGCAATCACTCCTAAGCCCCTCCTACCTGTTTGGAGACTGGCTGTGATGAGTCCCAGTAGAACCAACAGCAGTTTCATTGTTAGAACCCTCTCTGATATTGACTCAGTGATATTGTCCCCATCATAAAGTGCTTCCGTAGCACAGTAATATTGGACTGTGGGGTGGACACTAAATGGGACAACCTGCAGCTTGGGGGCTTCAGGAGTATAGTGTCATGGTATGCCCGGCCCATGTTTACATAATGGCAAGGCATGACAACTAGCAGCGTCTACAAATTTGTTCTCCATACTCTTTGTCCATATCCAAGCCATATTATCATGGTGCACTAATTGTCTGAAAGTGCACTATTGATGGCCTTAATGTTGGCCTCTACATGGCTTGCCTTCCAGTGTAATGTAAGTGCCTTCCACTGTATACAGTACAATGACCTGTTGGCACTCTTGTATTCAGTTAGGTGCAGGCATGCAGAAGTATGGCACTAGGAGATGTGTACGTAGCCTATCACGTATAATGTGTCCTTCACAAGTCCCATCCTTCAATTCTTTGTACCATTACAATTCACTGAATGCACTGACATAATAGCATATTCACTGTGCATATACGTACTGAGGTGTACACCTGCCAAAGTATGCATGGTTGCTGTCAATTGACCTGGTTCTTCAGATGCCAGCTGCTTCACTGGAAGCACCATGTACACTATGCATCTAGCTCTTCAGCAAGTGCCCACTGCAGCTTGCTCTTCTACAATGCTACACTTGCATGTTTAATATGAACAAGTTTGAATGTAATGAGATATGGTACGTACTGAAATATGTACATATACGTAGTGCACTTCTAGTAATCTGACATAAAAACACTGCTTTCATTAACTGTTACAGTTATGCTTCACAGCTGTTACATTGTTCAAAACACAACATTTTCTAGTTTTCTACATTGGACAACTATCCAAAGCAATTTGTGAATTTCATCAAGGATTGATTTAGCGTGTACAGTAGCCACACAGTTATCATGAGATTACAAGGTTAGAGATACACATAATACAATTTATGAATCAGCAACAGATTGACACTTTAGTCTCCTGTAGTAAAATGAGTGACAAAGTACATTAATATGATTTTCTACAGAAGTACACAAGCATACGTGCACACACGCGCACACGCACACGCACACACACCTTCCAATCCTGTGTCAAAGCTGTCAGAGCAACAAACAGTTACTGGTACTGTGCAGTGGAGCAGGAGAGACAACCCAGTCCATGACACACCACGTACATCAAAAGGACTCCCTGTCTCCTTGCACTTCTGTAGCAAGTCACACTGCAAATTTGTGATTTGTATAACATGTAATCTATGATAACTACAAGGAAACATTTCACTAGCTGTCACATGCCATGTAATCTTGAAAGAACAGTGTGTCAAGGCCAATTAAAGCCAGCTGAAGGCATCCCAATAGGTAATAGAGTGAGCACAGCTCTCTAGCCAGGTAGATAACAATACTAATAATTTATTGTACTGGATGAACTATATATGTACTAGCTAGAATGAATGAAACTTGAGCAAGTGAACACTGTTAGCTAAGTAATCATACATGTAGTGTTGTGCAGGACTACCAGGAGACCAGCTTCAGCTGATGGGACACTTCTTGACTAGAATTAATAATAATTATCTACATCAATTTCAATCATTGTGCCAAGGTACCAGGCGGTTGCCTGTATCAGTTACTAGTAATATTCTAATGGTTAGCTATATAGGGTCTGTTCTTGCATGGCAGGACTTGTCCATGACTCACTGTGGCTCTGACATCGTCCACAAGGTCGACACTCACTTCTCCAAGGTAACCTGGCCCCAGTAGCATGACATGCTGTCAGCTTCCATACAGCAGTCAATTACTGTAACTGTTGCACGGAACATTGTGCAGTTCACTATCTGCTTATATCTCCACTCCGCTGAGATTAGTCTAGCGAGCTAGTCCCACTCCGCCTCCGGGCGCTTACCCCGGAAAGACGACCGGCCCGGATTGGCGACTAGTCTCGCCCCAGCCCCACTTCCGCAAAAATGGGACGAGTCTCGCTCGACGAAAGCCCATTGGTCAATTCAGGCAAATCAATTAGCAATCTTTCCTATTAGACCCTGTTCCCTTTCCTGGAAACGTTTCCGAGTGTCTGTTCTTAGCCTAGTTTCTTCACTTAGATTCTAGAGACCTCAGATCCATCGCTGACCGTCGCTGCCAAAGAATCAAGCGAGCCTGTAGCTAAATGTAAGTGAGGCTATAATCACACGGGCTATTTTATTACAGATATTGTGGGTTGTTTCGCTGGTTAACCGTTTCATGCCGTTTCATCAAGTTTCACATGTAGCTAGCTAGCTAGCCAGCTGCGTGGATGGAGATTGCCCACTTTTCTGGAAGCGTTTCTATCTGTACGGCTCAGCTACGTAGTTAGTAACTAGCTAGCTTCTTCACTTGTAGCTAAATCTCATAAAGCTCAAGTAGAACCTGTCTAATTCGGTCACCCATACGCCCTCCTGGTGTGGTTCTTTTGGACAGGTCACTGCATTGCAGAGGTGCATTAGTATGTTGTTACATATGCCAGTGTAGGTTGTCTGCTGTAGGCAGGTGGCCGCCTCACACAGTGGTGTCAATACGCAGGTTCTACTGTATCCACATGTGTGTCACTTTGTCAGCGTTCATTTTAGAATGCTTGTTTTCATCATTTCTGTTTGCAGACTGCATCACTAAACAGTGACCCTACACCACATCAGCTGCAGCTTTGAGTAATCAAGTACATGAGGCTGCCTAGCAAGGACACACACTTTCAGGGCGGCAGATGTACATGTGTTCACTTGCAGAAAGTTGAAGAAACTGTGTGGCATATTGGAATACAATAGACATCGCTAATGGCAACTGGCGGTGGTCCACCTGAACCGTCTGCTCCAAAGCGGAGCACCCAGTCTGACAAAGAGGAAGAAGAGGGTGCTCCCGCTGAGCCCTCCCTCCTCTGTGTGCAGTGCTCTCTTGAGCTGAGAGACCCCCACCTCCTGTGGTGTCTGCACTGTGTGTGCATGGAGTGTCTGGGGAGAGTGGAACAACAAGATCGCCCCCTTTCAAAGTCAACACGATGTGAGGACCTGTTGTCCATCCACTGCAGAGGTTCAGTGTTTTCCTGTACGCTGCGTATCTCTGGCACAGCACATTGAAGAATGCAAACTGCTCCAGAAGATCACAAGTGGTGAACCGATTCTGTGCAGCAACAGCATCTGTGACAGTCCCGAATCTCCAGCTGTTGTTGTGTGCTTCAACTGTGAAGAGTTCATGTGCCAGCTGTGCAATACAGGACACCCACTGATGGCTAAGAAATTCTCCAAAGGCCACACAGTGAAGTCTCTGTCTGAGCTGCGCTCCCTGCCCCTCTCTGTCCTGCGATCACTTTTTCCACAGAGTGTCACTCCCGCCACCTGCCCCTGTCATGAGGGGGAGTCCCTCAAGTACTGCTGTGAGCAGTGTGACACTCTGCTGTGTCAGGCCTGCAGAGAGGACAAGGACCTGGGACACCAACCTCAGTACCTCAACACAGCAGCAGTGGCCCAGCATGCACAGTACCTGGTGGTGGCAAGAGAGGCAGTGGTGCACAGTAAAGAGGTGCACCAGAAAACAGCAGCACGGCTGGAGGCTCAGAGCACGGCAGTGGATGGGATGAGGGAGAGGGCACTCCATGACACACAACGAGCATTTCAGATCATCCGAGAAACTATTGACAGGAGAGAAGAGGAGCTTTGCAATCTAATTGTTACAGTGTCAGATGAGAAGAAGCACATGATTGCAGCAAGGGCCCAGAGCTGTAACAAGGAGGTGGAGTCCTTTACTGCTGCCCAGACTGCCCTCTCCTTCCTCCTCACCAAGGGCAACAGTCATGAGGTGGTGGGCAGTAGGAGACTGGCCCATGTGAGGCAGTCTGCAGCCACCTCACAGTGCCGAGGGGGAGGTGGTAGAGCCCAGGTATCACCAGTAGTGAGGTTCCTGCCTCAGCAAGAGAAGGTTCTTCTGACAGTCATCAAGGAGTTTGGCCATATCCAAGATGGTGCTTCCCCTCTCCACTGCACAGTAGACCCCAAACCGGAAGCCTTACGTCTGTTCCCTCCAGTTATGTTGGCCCTGACTGCAGTGGACAGTAGCAACATCCCCTGCAGCAGTGGAGATGAGAACGTGCAGGCCTTCCTCCGCCCCAGGCCTCCAGTCCCAGGGCCTTCCATCAAAGCTGCAGTGGAGGACAGGGAGAATGGTCAGTACGAGGTGGTGTTCCGTGTGGTGTATAGTGGGGAGTGTGAGCTATCAGTTCTGGTGAATGGGGAACATGTTGGGGGCAGCCCCTTTGCTGTGGAACTGGGTAGGACTGTCTTTCAAAATGGGCACTGGGTGATGACGAGGAGTGCCATAGGGTTTGGTGCCATCAAGGGGTCACTGCAGTTTCCACAGCAACCACGTCGTCTCTGGGGTGTTGCTGTATCTCCAGTGAATGGATGTGTTTATGTGGTTGAACGTGTCAGGTCTCAAATTCATGTATTTGATGCTGAGAGGAAGCATGTGAGGACATTTGGTCAACACGGGGAGAGAGAAAGACAGCTCGACCAACCACTAGGCATTGATGTCAGCACAACTGGTCAGGTGTATGTAACCAATAAGTACAGCCACTGTGTGAGTGTGTTCAGAGAAGATGGCACTTTCATCAGAACAATTGGACAAGGGAAGTTGCAGTATCCTCGGGATGTGTTAGTACACAGCAGTGGTCTGGTCTATGTGGCAGATGAGGGCAATCACTGCATTGCTGTCTTCTCACAAGAGGGGGAGCTGGTTCGCGCCTTTGGGTCAAAGGGAGGAGGGAAGGGAGAGTTTAATTATCCTTCTGGTTTAGCCACATCCCCAGATGGGCATCACTTGTATGTCAGCGACAGAAATAGCCATCGAGTCCAAGTCTTCACTCTTGAAGGTCAGTTTGTCTGGGAATTTGACACTCAGTCTGATCAGTTGGTGCGCCCGCATGGTCTCACTGTCACTTCTGATGGCGGTGTCCTGGTGGCTGATAAAGGTAACAATCGTGTTGCAGTCTTTGACAAGAAAGGGGGCCTTGTTCACTCATTTGCCATCAGAAGTCCAACCAGTGTCAAAGTGGATAGTAGAGGAAAGCTGATGGTTGTGTCTACTACTGGGAAGTGTGTTTGGTACTAAATGGAATTATTATATGTATGTACGCATACATTACTAGTTCAACTAATAATATTGTATAATACTGTGTGTTTTACTTTGATTACTATACAGTCGATTTCAGAATGGTTGGCCAAAATGGCAAATGGCTACGATCAAATGGCGTGATGTCACTATTAGTTTTCCTGCTTGCCATTATGTCACACCTACTGTCCAGTACAGCCATTTTCTATGACGTCATGCCATTTGCCATTTACCTTTTGGACAACCATTCTGAAATCGGCTGTAGTAGTAGACTGAGGTACATTGTAGCTATGCAGCTCACCAAGCACAACTAATTTGTATGACATTGTAATGTATATTTGTACTACATTATGATTGTATTGTAATACACATATGTATAATAATTATATATTAATAGGACTCACTAATGGATTATACACAATGTGTATTTCATTAGTGGGTCCGTAATGGAATATGCACAGTAGATAATCAGTTATAATTAGTGGGTCACTAATGGAATATACACATTAGTGGGACCATTCAATTAAAGCCTACATACTGTATGTGGATTGGGCCTAGTACCAAACATGAGCTCATCTAACGGAATGCACTAGTCTCATCCACAGCCCACTTCTGGTCGCCATTCTATTGGCCTGAAAAGGTGGTCTGGTGACTTTGGTCGACTTTCTTAGGTCTGGAAGTTGACTCCAGCAGGATTTCTGCTGGCCAATCAGATTGCAGAATAGCCCAATTGTTGCATAACCACACAACCCAGACTCCAACTCAATTAGGGCATACAGAACAATTGTGCAAATGGCAAGCTGTGCGGCATATAGCAATAAATATTGTTTCATAGTATGAGGCAAACTGTAATAATACTTGGAGCACGGGAATAAGTGGGTCAGCTAAAGATCTGGAGGTTGCCGGTGCTGGTCCAGTTCACTGCCATTTTTCCCTTCAGACCTTCTTTCCTTACCATGTGTAGTTCTGAACGTTGTCTTTCATTTGTGTAACCATGGTACATAGACCATCTTAATTAGCATTCTGAGTGTCACTGATTAGTCAGTGCCCGGTGTGGGAGTTTCAAAGGCTCTGGATAGTGAATAAGGAGGGAATAAATCAGTGGCTGATGGCGGTGACCAGTGACCCGCGGCCGGCTGCTAAAGGGCTGGCTAAAGATCTGAAGATTGCTGGTGCTGGTCTGGTTCACTGCCATTTGTTCCTTCCTTCCTTGTTGTGAACCCAGGCACTGTGTGTGTTCCAGTCCATTTGCAGAACGTCGAAAATCCTCCCTTTTAGAATCGATGAAGCTTGCCTCGCTATGAAGCAGTGGTAGCTATCTAGCTAAGTGTGGTGGAAACAGGGTAGCTAGCTAATGCTCGGACACCTCAAGATATCATTCTAAAGCCCAACAGTTACTTAAACATGAAGTATAGCAATGAATGATGGGCTGATACGATAGCCATGAAATTAGCAATCAGGTGTATATAATCATAATGATACAATATGCACAGCAATGGATGATGAGCTGATATGATAGCCATGACTTGAGTAGAGTCATAATGATACAATACAATAGGTAATATAGGTTTACTGAAATACTAGTTATGTCCTCAAGCCTAATATCAGCATGATCAGGCCTTGCAATTGGTAGAGGCGTGGGCTGTGGCATCTGAGTGTCATCATTGTTGTCGTCATCATCATCATCGTCATCATCATCATCATCATGTTCATAGCTGCTGTCAACTCCTTCACAAGCATGTAGGCAATAAATATATTATTACTAGCAGGAAAGCCCACCTTCGGCGGCTTTGCTACGACGCCCCCACGACGGCTGCTGCACAATAGCCACTCCACAACAGTGGCTTATGATCGTGTGGGTTTGCCAGCTGGTAGGCTGCATTCATAGCTATGCATGCATGTTGCAGGCGATGCTGTGTGTAGCATGATGTGGACAGAGAATCACCCAGAATAAGCGGAATCATGCATGCACTGACAATGGATGTCGACATAGAAACAACTGCAAAATTGGTACTCTAAGAATGGAACTGAAGAACAGTGTATGTGGGCACATCAAGTAAGAAAAAATGGAAGCTTATGTTTGCTCAGGGAAATGCCATATCTTAAGTCCAAATGCTACAACTCTCTTGCTCCGGCCTTCCTACCTATCTACTCTTTTCAAGACACCATCCCACATTACTCCACTCGCAAGAGAGATCAAATAAATCTTTCATCTGTCAAGTCATCCTATGGACACCACTCATTCAGCTTCCTTGGTGTATCCCTGTGGCACTCACCTCCATCTTCTATTCGTGCCTCAAACTCATTAGCATCATTTACAAACTCAGCATCAGATTTTATGCACAAACTAACTTTTTACACAATAAACGTGTACATGATGATCTTTGATCTGCTTCATAGTATATTCGTGCTGCTCCCCATTTACCCCACTGGTGCAGTTGATCCACTGTTTCCCATCCTTCCCTGCTACCTGTTGTGCATCAGTGATGAGGGTATTGTTGAGGAGGAGGGAGGTTGACGTGAAGTGGCGAAATATGTACATATACTTTGTGCACTTCTAGTAATCTGACATAGAAACATTGCTTTCATTACCAGTTATGCTTCACAGCTGTTACATTGTTCAAAACACAACGTTTTCTAGTTTTCAACTACTACTCTACAATACAAACTGATGTGATTAAGATTTAACAGATGCATACTCGCTCCCTTCCACCTTCATCAGGTCCAGCTCCTGATAGTGCTTGTTGTGTCCCTCTGTGTCCTGCTTGTCTACCTCCTCATAGACCCCTGCACCAAGAGGTGTGCTCTTCTTCCCTTCATCCACCACCTCATAGTGATCAGTCCCAGGAGGAGGAGGCTTGGGGGAGTGGTCCAGTACCCTCCTGTGTTTGGCTCTTACCAACATCACCACACCAGCAGTGAATGTGGTTATGCCCACAAGAACCATTAGTGCACCAATGGATATTGGCAGCACTATTGATAAAATACATGTAGTTTTGACTGTAAATGGAAGCAAATGACAGAGATGTGTTTCACATAAGATGTTAGTTATAGCTAGGGTTGGCAGTAGCAACCTGGTCAATGCTATCCTTAAGACTGCATACGTATATGTCCTAACCTTGTTGTCCATTTGATGTAGAGGATGGCAAGTCATGATCAATTATTGCTGATGCTGAAGTTGGTGTTCCTCTGCTACCTACAGTTGGTGTAATCATCGCCGTGCTTGTGGATGGTCCACCTATGGTAAACATTCAGTCATGATAACTTTTAAGTACAATCAGTAACACCAAGTGCTTGCACTTTACGTTAGTACACTGCTGGCCCTACACACATTGGATATCACAACAACAGATAGAAACACTATGTAGTTGCTCCTAGTGCTTCCTACCTTCCCTGCATTGTCCGTCTGGTATAAGACATCTCACTGCTGGCTGTTGACTGATGTTGTGTCCACTAACTGCCCACATCTTCACTCTGTAGAGCTGACCTAGTCCTCCAAAACATGATACATTTGCCAATGCTCGTCCAGTTCCTCCACTATTAGCACTGACACTCATGTACTTCTCTACAAATGTGATGTTTCGTACATTGCACTCAAACTCTACAATATATCTCTCCACTTGGCTGCCATCTGGTGATGTGAAGGTCCACATAGTGTTCTGGACACTTACATGGGGCATTGATAGAGTGGCTAGATGGATAGATTTACAAATAGCCAGTAGAAAAGTGCAATCCATTATAGCTATATTGAAAGTAGAGTGTGTTTGAGTAACTGGTGATAGCATCAACTTGCTTACTTGAATTCTTTAAGTAAACTGAAAAGTAGGTCCTTGTTGATTGTCTGAAGCAATAATAGAGTCCATTTCTAGTGTAACTGTTCAGTTCACTTGTGGCACTGTTACCAATCCGACTTGATGCAAAATTTTGATTCACCGTAGAGAATATTTGTGGATGTCCTTGATTTCCCCCACTGGTACAGTTGATCCACTGTTTCCCATCTTTCTCTTTTACCTGTTGTGCATCAGTGATGAGGGCATGTTTGAGGAGGAGGGAGGTTGACGTGTAGAGGAATGGACCAGGGCTAGCTGCAGAATGTACAGGTAGATAGAACGGCACAGAACATGCATGTTTACAGAGTACTATTATCTGATGAATTTCCCAACCTGCTATACGAATTTCTGTGGAAGCTTTTGCCTCTTTCATATTGCCATACTCAGCATCACAATAGTGTCTTCTTTCAAAATCCTGGGAAGTGACATCCATCAATAGAGTGTCATCGACCACTCTGTAGTAAGGGGTTCCCTCTTGTATCTCACACCTCACTTCAGTGCACTCATAGTACCACTTGTATCTGATCACCTCACTCCCCTCAGGTAGTGCTGTCACATCACAGGTCAGAAGAACTCTTGTTCCCAGTGTGAAGCTGGCTATACTGATTGTGCTTCCTGACTCAATGTCTAGTTCACTACCAGCATTGTAAGCCCTGATCTTCACCACAACAGCTGCCTCTCCTGTGAGTCATGTGGATGGTACCACACAATAACTCCTCAACTCTCTCTATCCCTAGCAATCACTCCCAAGTCCCCTCCTACCTGTTTGGAGACTGGCTGTGATGAGTCCCAGTAGAACTAACAGCACCTTCATTGCTAGAACCCTCTAAGGTTGATCTCTATAGGCTACAGTCCTCCTCTGATATTGCTTCAATCTGTGGCACTGAAATAGACTGGAGGGAGACACACTACAGCCAGCCTGAACTGCTTACATTCATGTCTAGAGCACTTTGCTAATTATAACTCTGTAGGACTTCTTTAGACAGACCACATCAATAGAAACTGCTACCTACGTACTTGCTATGGCCTCAGAGGCCACATGCAAACATGGCACACATTATCCCAGAAGCCATCAAGTGGTTCCCAATTAGTGTCCCCATTAGCCAATACTGCCAGACCAGCACCTTCAGTAAGACTCAGATTCATGTGCACTGCATGTGTTATACTGTCCAGCAACTGATGGTATTACTGAAATACTGGAAGAGAATGACATTAAGAAGAATGCAAATCCACCAAGGGTTCTGGAGTGCAATGTGTGTGTGCATGTTTATAAGATGTAGTGCTTTTTCAGTCGCTCACTTACTGTACAGTCATCCACTGCTCTGTACTAAGGGGATTCCTCATACATCTCACTTGAGTGTACTTGCAGTACCACTTGTATCTGATCAACTCACTCCCCTCAGGTAGTCCTGTCACATCACAGGTCAGAAGAACTCTTGTTCCCAGTGTGAAGCTGTACAGGCAATGAATTTCAGTATTTAATGTCCATTTCACCTACACCAGCTGGTATGTATACCAATGTATGCCCTGACTGTCACCCTAGCAGCTGCCTCTTCTGTGAATCATGCAGATGGCACCACAAATCTACTCAACTCCATCTGTGTCTAGAATAATTATCAGTCCTCTGTCTGTGTGGAGACTAGCTGTGATGAGTTCCAGTGGTATATACTCCTTTACAGCCAGAACACTCTGAAATTGAACACTGGTATATTAACTGCCTTCTTAATGATAGCACTACTGTGGTACAGAAATGGATGGGCAAAAGTAGAGACTGGTTATGGTGAGTCCCAGAAGAATCGTCAGCACTTGTTCCTTCATAACTCAGTTGAACACTGGACTATTGTCCTCCAACATGCATGTGCTAGTGCTGTTGTGGTACACAAAGACAGACTGTGGGTGTGGATACTGTCCTTGTTGCAAGTTGCTTCCAAAGATGATGGAAAGCAACTACACCCGGCATGCAATATCATTTGTGTTTGTATGTGTGTGCATTAATTAATGCTTCATAAATTTGAGTGGAAAATTGCTTAATTGTTTCCCTATCACAAACTTAAGAGTTTCTTAGAAAGTGACTTGCCAAAATCACACTCTGGTGCAATGGATTTTCACCCTTAGTTTTCATGGAACACATACACTGGCTATGGTATATGAACTTGTATCATTAACATAACAACAGAAACATATTCTGTACTGTATGGTGGTGAATGTCTCTCATACGTAGTTTCATTGCATAATTTCTTGCAGCTGATGGGGGGCTATAGGTTTGCAGTGAAACCACTTCAACTCCCCATTATGGCAGCAGTACTATGTGTAGTACTATGTTATATACACTTTATAGCTTGTCATGCACTGGATCTGAGGGAATGTCAGACCTGTAGCTATTGGCTGGAGATGGACAAATGTATCTTTGAATCTCTTAATTAAGCAATTCATGTAGTTGACCTTTCAGCCAAAGAGGCCAACAAGTGCCGGAATTACCTGTTCTGATTATTGATGCACTACATTGCTAATTTAATAAGCTCAAGTTTGAACATCACAGGGTGTAACTAGATGAGACAATACAATATAAATTGTATGAGTTAATTTGCACACATGTTCTGATTACCGAAAACTATACTGTTAAAGGAGTGAAGTCACTTTTTCTTCTTATGACTCTTATCCACAACTGCATAGAGCATCTCAACATTCAGAACCTTGCTGTCTTCTTCAATCTGGTGTGCAGACTCACTGTCTGTCTTTGGCTTGTTCTTGACCCGTACCAAGTTATCATTCTCCTCCTCCCTTTCAACTCTTCCACTCTTCACTACTCCCTCCCCTCTCTCTGTCAACTTGCCTTTCTTCTTCATTGGCATGGCATACAGATCTTCTTTGTTTGTGGCTGACAGTGTTTCTTTCTCCTTCTCTGTCCCTTTCTTCTTGCTCTTGTCCACAACTGCATATAGATCCCCAATGTTGGTCACACTGACTGGAGTGGAGGATTCTTTTGGTGCTAGTTTCATTGCAGTTTTGATCTGTGCCTTGTTATCAACATCTTCATACGGATCAAAGCCATCAACAATGGAACCTGTAGCTTCATTCATTTCAGCATATGCATAGTCAGCACCTAGATGTTTCTCTTCCACCTCATTTCCTTGCTTAGCCACCATTGCACTGTTGTAATATGGATTGTCTTCCATCTTTGGCTCTCCTTTCTGCTTATAAGTTACCTTCCTCCTCACCACTACTACCACAATTATTGCTACCAGTAGGGTCAACACTAACAGGAGGAGGAGCACACCTGCACCAATCCCCACTCCTATGAATCTGCCACTTGCTGCACCTACAGAGAAAGAAGACATGACACTCAGTTTAGGGGTACATGGGTTGCATGCATGGTGACCCTGATTCTGGTACACCCAGCTTGGGGGTACTTAGATTTCATTTCTGATTGTGGTACAGGTAGCAAGGCCTGCATGAATGCACATACATAGCAACCTGATAGTCAGACTGATTCATTCATGTGTGCCTTAAGTTTATGCGTGTACGTAATTTGTAGTTTTTAAATGTAATGTACTTGTCATCATGCTCAAGAGTACTACTTGTTGACACAGCATGTTGTTACAATTGGACTCCATGTGCTGTGCAGTGTTGTTTGTGTGTGTCCATCTGTACTTAATATAGTGGCTTTCATGTATTGTTTATGCATAGCTACATGTTGTAGTAACACTACTTCTGATACACCACCATACCAACCCTCAAGTTACATGTATTGGTACTAACCTCGTGGTCCAGGTGGACTAGAAGGGGAAACGTCTGTCATTGATGGTGTAGTGGCCACTGTCGGTGGGGTTGAAGTTCCTCTGCTACCCACAGTTGTTGATGTAATCAACACTGGGTTTGTGGTGATCAATATATATAATCAGTGACAAAGAAAACGTTGTATACTTAACTTCACATAATAAAACAATGTGTACTTTGCTAACATTAAAAAAGAAGCAAAGAGGACAACAGGAACGCTACATGGCCTTGTGCCTCCTACCTTCCCTGCATTGACACAGTACTTGTTGCAATTGGACTCCATGTGCTGTACAATGTTGTTTGTGTGTGTCCATCTGTATTACAATGTCTTTCTCATGTATTGTTTATGCATAGCTACGCCTTGTAGCAACAATACAACTTGTGATACACCACCGTACATATACTAACCCTCAAGCTACATGTACTAATACTAACCTTGTGGTCCAGGTGGACTGGAAGGTGAAATGTCGGTCATTGATGATGTAGTAGGCAGTATTGGTGGAGTTGGAGTTCCTCTGCTGCCTACAGTTGTTGGTGTAAGCACCACTGTGTTTGTAGTAGTTGATCCACCTGAGGCACATAACAATGATCATTATAATCAGTGCCACAAACTTTAGATACTTAACTTCACGTAATTAAACAATGCATACTTTGCTAACATTCATCATTTCCAAAGTATTAGAATAGAAAGATAGAGCACACAACATGTCCGTGTGTGCATCCTACCTTCCCTGCATTGCCCATCTGATGTAAGACATCTCACTGCTGGCTGTTGACTGATGTTGTGTCCACTAACTGCCCACACCTTCACTCTGTAGAGCTGACCTAGTCCTCCAAAACATGACACATTTCTTGCTACTCGTCCAATTCCTTCACTATTGGACATGACACTCATGTACTTCTCTACAAATGTGATGTTTCGTACTCTGCACTCAAACTCTACAATATATCTCTCCACTTGGCTGCCATCTGGTGATGTGAAGGCCCACATAGTGTTCTGGACACTTACATGGGGCATTGGTAGAGTGGCTAGAAGGATGGATTTACATATAATCAGTAGTGAAAGTACAAACTTATAGTTATAATGTGTGTGTGAGCGTGCTTGAGTGATTAGTTAATGTCATTGCATCAACTTGCTTACTTAAATTCTTCAAATAAACTGAGAAGTAGGTCTTTGTTGATTGTCTGAAGCAATAATAGCGTCCATTTCTAGTGTAACTGTTCAGTTCACTTGTGGCACTGTTACCAATTTGACTTGATGCAAAATTTTGATTCACCGTAGAGAATATTTGTGGATGTCCTTGATTTCCCCCACTGGTGCAGTTGATCCACTGTTTCCCATCCTTCTCTTTTACCTGGTGTGCATCAGTGATGAGGGCATGGTTGAGGAGGAGGGAGGTTGACGTGTAGAGGAACGGACCAGGGCTAGCTGCAGAATGTACAGGTAGATAGAACAGCACAGAACATGCATGTTTACAGAGTATTATTATCTGATGAATTTCCCAACCTGCTGTATGGATTTCTGTGGAAACTTTTGCCTCTTTCATATTGCCATACTCAGCATCACAATAGTGCCTTCTTTCAAAATCCTGGGAAGTGACATCCACCAATAGAGTGTCATTCACTGCTCTGTAGTAGGAGGTTCCCTCTTGTATCTCACACCTTCCTCCAGCTCCAGTGCACTTGTGGTACCACTTGTATCTAATCACCTCACTCCCCTCAGGTAGTCCTGTCACATCACAGGTCAGAAGAACTCTTGTTCCCAGTGTGAAGCTGTCAATACTGATTGTGCTTCCTGACTCAGTGTAGAGTTTTCCGCTAGCATTGTAAGCCCTGATCTTCACCATAACTGTTGCCTCTCCTGTGAGTCATGTGGATGGTACCACACAATAACTCCTCAACTCCCTCTATCCCTAGCAATCACTCCTAAGCCCCTCCTACCTGTTTGGAGACTGGCTGTGATGAGTCCCAGTAGAACCAACAGCACCTTCATTGTTAGGATTACACTAAGGTTGAACACGGGCATTTGGCTGTTGTCCTCCTCTATCAGTGCTAATGTGGTACAGAAATAGACTGTGGTGGGATCCACTTGGGGCTTCTGTGGTGTAGTATACAAGTGCCCGTTTTCAGAAAGGCTTCAGAAATCATATACGATTGCCACTATAATAGCTGTCCAAGCCATTAACAAAGTGTAGTACTACTACTAATTGTCTGAAAATGCATGGCTACCACAAATTCATCAACACCAACTAGTACTTTCAAATTTCATTATTGTAAATTGCTGGCTCTGATTTATCCAATATTATGTGACAGTATTTGCGAAAAGGGAAAATTTTGGGGCAAATGACGTCATAATATAAAACGGAGGCGAGAAAGCGGTCTGGGTACGAGACTAGTGTAAGTAAGGTGGGCTCCTCTTTCACTGCGGGTAGCCTACCTCAGCTACATCAGATTGTTGTGGATGGCCAAGCATAATCGGCACACTGAAGTGGGCTCCTGGCACAAGTATCGATTTGACCGTCTGTAGCTGCACTGGCTCCTATCAATACTGCATACAGGCTTTTGACGCGCTCCAGTCAGAAAGTTGTGAAAGATATGACAGTGATGTGAGAATCGGTAAGCAGTCAAGGGAATCTTATTCTGATTGTGCTTGGTTTATTCCAGTGTGTGGTTGTGTGTGTGTGTGTGTGTGTGCGTGCGTGTGCGTGTGCGTGCGTGTGTGTGTGTGTGTGTGTGTGTGTGTGTGTGTGTGTGTGTGTGTGTGTGTGTGTGTGTGTGTGTGTGTGTGTGTGTGTGTGTGTGTGTGTGTGTGTGTTGTGTGTGTGTGTGTACAAAGATGACTGAAAACCAAGCTGTTTGTTTTGGAGTTGATCTGGAGTAAGTCTGCAGATTAACAAAAGTCAGGACATGATTGACGGTTTATGACCTTCCTGATTGCATATATCCCACATGTCCGCTTGCACAGTTTAGGTAGTAGGATCACCTTTTTAGCCAGCACTCTCCTCCTCAGGTACAAAGCAGGATGTGCATTCAGAATGTTATGTAGATCAAAAAGAATCAGCAAAAACATTTTGACAGTTTGGTAAGGGTACTTTCACTGGATAACTTCCTGGTTTGGAGACTTAAACTCTTGCTACCCCAACATGCAGTCTATGGCATTGTGATGTATCTTTCAGGCCATCAGTAATGCTGCATCTCCAACTGTCTGAACTGTTGAATATCTCTGTACCAATCGATTTTTCGGCCAAGCAGCTCTCTATCTCCGGGTTGTCCAACTGCGTTTGCCTTACCAGGTAGCTCTGTATTCTATATTTATTGTCTGGTTAGCTATGCAACATGCATGGTAGCCGTCTCTATTGTCCGGTTAAACACCCGGAGTCGTTACTGTCTTAGGTTATGCATACGGGCAGTCGGTTACACGATCGGTTGCTCAGTTGATTAACCGGCGGCAGGTTGCATAACCGAAAACATTAAGCAACCATATGGAACATATACAGCAATAATAGAGACAGTTTGATGTATAGATTCTATTGCATAATCACTGTCACTGTCACTGTCACTGTAAGAGTTAGGCAGAGTGTGTAGTAGTCTGATGTGTTGCCATTGGACTGTGCTCTGTTGATCATTTTCACAGTTCACAAGTTGCCCCTATCCTCCCAGTGGGCCTGATCTAACCAGTTCAATAACAAAGAATGTAACAGCTAGCTCAACTGGTGAGGGCCCTTAACAGTATGCTAAACTGCCTTGATGCCCTTGTCAAACTAAATGCACAATCTCAGCATTTGTTGTGACTTGGAGTCTAAATACATACTTCAAGGAGGTCCTGTTAATTTACCTGCTGACATGTCTAACTTGCGACTAAAACCTGAGAACTGTTGTTCTCCAACACTACCCCAGTCATACGTACTTAATTGGGTATTTTGTGTAGCTGTAAGCACTTCTTCACTGCCCTGTGTGTTTGCAGTTCCAGTAATGTCCGGCTGCCTCTGTTCTCCCAGTGGCACTGGACTAACAACCAGAGCACAGCTCAGAGAGATGGGAGCCAGCTCAACTGGTGAGGAATCTCCTCCAATATGCTAGACACCCTCTTGTGTGTGTGTGTGTGTGTGTGTGTGTGTGTGTGTGTGTGTGTGTGTGTGTGTGTGTGTGTGTGTGTGTGTGTGTGTGTGTGTGTGTGTGTGTGTGTGTTGTGTGTGTGGGCATGCGTGCGTGTGTGTGTGTGTGTGTGTGTGTGTGTGATTGTACTTTTTGCTAATTTACCACAATATGTGCGTGTTTCACAAGCCATTCCCAGAACGAGGAGGAAGCAGTACAATTAGGTCTTACTAAATGGGTAGGTAGCCAAGGCTGGCAGCCTCCAACCTGGACAGTGCTTCTGGAGGCAATGGATTATGCACAGATTGCTCAGCAAGATGTTGAGGGCCTGGAGAAGAAACTTGGACTGAGTAGTAGTGAGTGTTTGCAATAGAGAGCAGTGTGTGCACTGGTGTGTGTGCACGCGTGTGTGTGAGATACTTGGCTATGTCAATGTGCTTCCTACTGTGTGTGTATACCCCTCTGATATGGGATGTGGTTTGACGTGAAGTTGTGTTTGGTGTGTTAGTGGCTGATGTGTTTCCTTCAATCCACACCAAACACCTTAGAGCTGTTGGGGGGAACTTGGGGCCAATGTTAACTTTGTCTATATTTTCCTGTTGCTCTTCCAGGATCCTAAGATGATGGCACATAGTGTGACTTTCTTTCATTCATGCATGCTCACTTTACTTATCTCCCTTTTGTATAAGCCCAATGCAGTGTACTCCATGTATTGTATACGTATCTGTACTCTTTTAGTGTACACATGAGTTTTGACCAGTCTTGTATACTATGCATACCACACTGTTCACAGTGATCAGTCCCTGGAGGGGGTGGCTTGGGGGAGTGGCCCAGTACCCTCCTGTGATTGGCTCTTACCAACATCACCACACCAGCAGTGAATGTAGCTATGCCCACATGAACTATTAGTGCATTATTGGATTATGACAGCATAGTTGTTAAAGTAATGTGTAAGGAAAGTAACTGTGAATGCCCAACCATTAGCAAATTGCACTGACTGTGGATAAAAACGCGCAGTGGTGTCTGGCCGCAATTTGTCCCATGCAGACTCACCATGCATGTACCTCCATTGTCAGAAGCGTCTACAATTTTGTGCTGCGCATGCTTGGGATATATTGGCCCCTCTGATAGTGTGGCACTAAATAGACTGTGGGGGTAGACACTAGTTGGGATTCACTTGGGGCGGGGCTTTTGGCATGTTTTATCACTGGCTAGGGTATAAAAAGTTTCATTCAAAAATGTAAGGGATTAATTAAGGAATGGCCAACAGAAAAAAAGCATAGAAACAAGCAGCAGTAACTCAGCACTATGATGAACCATGTTTCCACAGAGTTCACTTGGCTTTCTTAATTTCCTTGTAGCTGCATGGAAACTTGGCCAGCTAGCTAATCATAGCTACACCTTTGTGGCTGCGTAGCTACATACAAGGAAGTTAGGAATGCTGAGTGAGAAATGTTATTTATGATAGTGCTGAGTTACTAGTACTGCTGTTTGTTTCTATGCTGTTCTCTGCATTGGGATGGATCTGAAGAGTGCACATAACAAACTAAGCAGCTGAATGTAAATTGATTGGCTGTACTTTGTATTGTACACATGGCTTTTGGTTGGCTTCAGTGAAGTTGTCACTGTAGCTTATACAGTATTGCACTAGTGGTTAGGTAGCACAGAGCTGTGGCTGTAAGCTCAAGGTGCTCCCATGACGCACATCACTGTACTAATCTGTGCATGGTCGTCATGCCTTCCTCCTAGGGCTTGTTAGTTTGCAGTGAAGCTACTGCAGCTCCCCATTATTAGAGTCGTTATGGCAGCAGAGGTGCATTTGTACAGTATACTGCATTACACCTTAAGCTTGCAATGCATTGGACCTGAGGAAGTGTCAGACCAGTATACGTAGCTATTGGATAGATTAGGATGAATATGTTGAAGATAGGGTAGTTTGAGCAATTAAGTGTATTATTATCTCTGTTAGCAGCTACATTTATGAATTAACAAAAGACCTATGTATAGTTTGGGTAGCCACACTAACCTTGCAACCCAAATGAACCTCTCCACAGTGTTCCCTTACAAGCTGAATTTGTACTTGTGCATGCAGAAAGACTGATGACAAGTTGCATAGCTATGCTTGCTATCTGACACAACCCAGCATACAGCAATTAATGTGCCAGGCCTAATTTCACCATATAAATTAGATCAGCCTGCATATGTGAAACTAGGTTATGGACAGTGCTGACTATAACACAATAACAAGATAATCATGCTATCATGGTAGTGTTAAGCATTAAGGAAGTAAAGACAGATAATTATGTTTTGTTTCATGAGTCATTGGGTGAACATTAATCATGCAAACTTGTCAATCTATGTTAAGGATAACACACACATTGTGTGTGACTGTGTGAGTTGCAACTCATTTTGTGTCTGTTGTGTATAATGTATGTGTGTGCATATGTAAGTCTCCAGATGTCTTTTGTATAAGTATGTTATTATGTTTGTCGAAGCCAATAGCAAAGTACACTGATTGTCTGGAAGTGTATACTGTATTATAATGGCCTTGATGTTGGCTTCTGCTTATCTTGCAACTCAATCAAGTTGCATGTCCGTGCCTTATACTTTAATCAAGTATACAGCTCAGTGACCTGCTGGTGACCTTGTACATATGTGTATACAGTCAATTAGATGTAGGCATGCAGGAGAATGGTGCTAGGTCATGCACAGCCTATCATGAATAATTATGCATCTTTCATGACTTCCTGTCCTTGAATCCTCTACCGCCCCTACTCAACACACACTTCCTCCTTAAACTGTACATGATAGGAGATTTAATGCATATTTGTTGAGGTACACAACTGTCTAAATTTAGATAGCAATTATCACTGTCAAACGTGTTTATGAATTGCTATATAATTCACTGGAAGCAACAAACCACTATTTGACTCTCTTCAATAAGTGTTTAGTGGTTGGAGCTTGCTCTTCCACAGTGCATAAACTTACCATGACATGTACAATACAATTATTCATTCCAATGTTACAGTGTTTAACTGAACAGAGAATCTAATGCAGTTGTCTAGTGGGGATCTGAATACTATTACATTATCATGAATTTCTTTGGCGGCAGCTGTGTCATGTAATAACTGGAATGGTCAAGAACAATTACTGGTGTTTCTTCTTATATACCAACCACCTACGTACACTCTAGAAGAGCTAGTAAGTGATGCTTGCATACTCGCTTCTCTCCATCTTCATCAGGTCCAGTTCCTGATAGTGTTTGTTGTGTCCCTCTGTGTCCTGCTTGTCTACCTCCTCGTAGACCCCTGCACCAAGAGGTATGCTCTTCTTCCCTTCATCCACCACCTCATAGTGATCAGTCCCATGAGGAGGAGGCTTAGGGGAGTGGTCCAGTACCCTCCTGTAATTGTCTCTTACCAACATCACTGCACCAGCAGTGAATGTGGCTATGCCCACAAGAACCATTAGTGCACTAATGGATATTGGCAGCGCTGTTGATAAAGTACATGTACATGGGCCTGTAAATAGAAGAAATGACATTGAGGTGTGCTTCACATTGGATGTTAGTTATAGTGTTGTCAGTAGCAATCTTGTCGATGCTATTCTTGAATACTGCATAAATTAATTGTCTTAACCTTGTGCTCCACTTTGTCCAAGGGATGACAAGTCAGCTATTGCTGATGTAGTAGCCACTGTTGTTGGAGTTGGAGTTCCTCTGCTAACTACAGTTGTTGGTGTAATCATCACAGTGACTGTGCTTGTGGCTGGTCCACCTAAATTATCAAGAAGTCAAAGTCCAACTCAAGATCAATCAGTGACACCTAGAGCCTACTCTTTAAGGACCCTGCTGACCATGCACACACTGGATTTCACAACAATAGATGGTAACACTATAAATGTTTGTACCTTGTGCACCTCCTACCTTCCCCACACTGCCCATCTGGTATAAGACATCTCACTGCTGGCTGTTGACTGATGTTGTGTCCACTAACTGCCCACACCTTCACTCTGTAGAGCTGGCCTAGTCCTCCAAAACATGATACATTTGTTGACACTTGTCCAGTTCCTCCACTATTAGACATGACACTGATGCACGTCTCTACAAATGTGATGTTTCGTACTCTGCACTCAAACTCTACGATATATCTCTCCACTTGGCTGCCATCTGGTGATGTGAAGGTCCACATAGTGTTCTGGACACTTACATGGGGCATTGGAAGATTGGCTAGAAAAATGGATATACACATAATTCAGTAGTAACAGTGCATGCAAACTTGTGTGGTTATAATGTAAGTGCTTTTGAGTGATTAGTTGACAGTGTCATCAACATGCTTACTTGCATTCTTCAGGTAAACTGAGAAGTAGGTCTTTGTTGATAGCATAAAGCAGTAATAGAGTCCATTTCTGTACCAATTCAGATCACTTGTGACAGTGTTACCTCGACTTGATGCAATGAGTAATATTCTTTGATAGAAGAATATATATGGCCGTCCTCCGTACCTTCCACTAGTGCACTTGATCCAAAATTGTCCATCCTTTCCTGTTGCCTGTTGTTCATCAGTGATGAGGGCATGGTTGAGGAGGAGGGAGGTTGACGTGAAGAGGAATGGACCAGGGCTAGCTGCAGAATGTAGACATGCTTACAGTAGAACAGCAGAATGTAGATGAGCTTACCATAGAATGTACAGCACAGAATACAGCACAATGTGGATGTCTGATGAACTTACTAACCTATTACACTGATTGCTGATGTGTGACCTCTCCTGCTTTGTTCATTGCCATACTCAGCTTCACAATAGTACCTCCCTCCCAAATCCTGGGAAGTGACATCGACCAATAGAGTGTCAGCCACTGCTCTGTAGTAAGGGGTTCCCTCTTGTATCTCACACATTGGTCTAGTGCAGTTGTGGTACCACTTGTAGCTGATCACCTCACTCCCCTCAGGTAGTCCTGTCACATCACAGGTCAGAAGAACCTTGTTCCCAGTGTGAAGCTGTTAATACTGATTGTGCTTCCTGACTCAGTGTAGAGTCTGCCACTAGCATTGTAAGCCCTGATCTTCACCATAACAGCTGCCTCTCCTGTGAGTCATGTAGATTGTACCACACAGTAACTCCTCAACTCCCTCTATCCCTAGCAATCACTTCTAAGCCCCTTCCTACCTGATTGGAGACTGGCTGTGATGAGTCCCAGGAGAACCAACAGCAGTTTCATTGTCAGAACCCTCTAAGGTTGAACCCTGAGGCTACTGTCCTACTTTGCTATTGCTTCGATCTATGGCACTGAAATAGACTGGATGGAAACTTACTACAGATAGCCTGCACTGCTTATATTCATGATTAGAGTACTTTATTCAAGCTTTGAAGGACTTCTAGGGATCAAGACCACATCAATAGACACTGTTACCTAGTTATGACTTCTGAAGCCACAAGCAAACATGGGCACACATTATATATGCACGCCCCAGAAGCCTGCAAGTGGTTCCCAATCAGTGTGGCTCATTAGCCATCAGTGCCAGCTCCTTCATTAAGGCTCAGATTTGTGCTTGGGAAAATGTCCATACCCAATGGTGTTAGTGTAATGCAGAATAGAATTGGAGGAAATACTAATTGCATGGGAGCTATATACCAGTTGGTTTCTGTAGTCTAATGTGTGCACATGCATGCTTACAGGACTTATGTAGCTTCCCCAAATCACTCTCTTACAATCATCCACTACTCTGTAGTAGGGGGTTCCCTCTTGTATCTCACACATTGGTCTAGTGCAGTTGTGGTACCACTTGTAGCTGATCACCTCACTCCCCTCAGGTAGTCCTGTCACATCACAGGTCAGAAGAACTCTTGTTCCCAGTGTGAAGCTGTTTGAACGTGTATTTCCTGATCGTGAAACCACTTCACCGCTAGCATTGTAAGCCCTGATCTTCACCATAACTCCTCAACTCCCTGTATCCCTAGCAATCACTCCTAAGCCCATCCTACCTACACCTTCATGTGAGAACATGCACTCTGAAGTTAAACACTGCATGGTTTATTAAGTGTCCTACTGTTGTGGCCAGCACTATGAAATTTGATACCACTTGCAGGTTTTTGTTATGTGACTGTGTCCATGCTTGCAAAAGTGTTTCTGTAGTCACAGTAACCAGCATACTACTGCAACTAACACTGTATCTCTAGAAATCCGTATCTCTATATCAGTTTTATAGCAAGGAAATAGGGAATAGGAAATTTTGGCGGGGAATCTATTTTGGCGGGGAATCTATTTTGGCGGATTGGCGGTTTTGAGAGCAATCCGCCAATATTTCTTCCGCCAAAATTTGTGCAATCATTTGGTTTTCCGCTTAACAAGCCTGGTTGTGCCAGACCTATAGATTAATCGTCAGCATAGAGTTCACAACTGACAGCAGCGCGAGGACACTACGTTTCCAAAGTGTTTTGCACACCGGAGGTGGAAGAAGAGCGCGAGGATGCCGAAGGCAATCCGAACGGCGTCGTATATGCGGTCGCTGTGAAGACTGACGTTGAGATCATTGTCGGTAACTTACTGCGGCAGATTCAGCACCCTGTTCTCTGTTTCTGCGCTGGAGCGGTACAATTGTGTGCGAGGTCACAGGCTGCAGGCGAACGTTAGCAGATCGGCCAAAAGAGGCTTGAAAACCTTTGTACGTTGCAGCTCGTGCTTCATTCAAATGTTCCTTAAGTTTGTGCACATACGTAGCTTGTAGTTTGAAACATAATGTGCTTACCATCATGCTCAAGAGTACTACTTGTTGACACAGTATTTGTTACAGTTGGACTCCATGTGCTGTGCAATGTTCTTTGTGTATGTCCATCTGTACATAATATAATGTCTTTCATGTATTGTTTATGCATAGCTACGTCTAACGTGCTAACACTACTTCTGATACACCTACATACCAACCCTCAAACTACATGTATTGATACTAACCTTGTGGTCCAGGTGGACTGGAAGGTGAAATGTCGGTCATTGATGATGTAGTATACGTAGGCAGTGTTGTTGGAGTTGGAGTTCCTCTGCTGCCTACAGTAGTTGGTGCAAACACCACTGTGTTTGTAGTAGTTGATCCACCTGAAGCACATGACAATGATCATTATAATTAGTGACACAAACTTTAGATACTTAACTTCACATAATTTAAGCAATGCGTACTTTGCTACCGTTCATCGTTTCCAGAGCATTAAAATATACTGGACAACAGGAGCACTGCGTCTCCTTGTGTGCCTCCTACCTTTGCTGAATTGCCCACTTGTTGAAAGACACTTCACTGCTGGCCGTCGACTGATGTTGTGTCCACTAACTGCCCACACCTTCACTCTGTAGAGCTGGCCTAGTCCTCCAAAACATGATACATTTCTTTCTACTCGCCCAATTCCTCCACTATTAGCACTGACACTCAAGTACTTCTCTACAAATGTGATGTTTCGTACACTGCACTCTAACTCTACAATATATTCCTCCACTTGGCTGCCATCTGGTGATGTGAAGGTCCACGTGGTATTCTGGACACTTACATGGGGCATTGGTAGAGTGGCTAGAAGAATGGATTTATACATAATCAGTAGTGAAAGTGCAAACTTATAGTTGTAATGTGTGTGTGAGTGTGCTTGAGTGATTAGTTAACATCATCAACTTGCTTACTTAAATTCTTCAAATAAACTGAGAAGTAGGTCCTTGTTGATTGTCTGAAGCAATAATGGAGTCCATTTCTAGTGTAACTGTTCAGTTCACTTGTTGCAGTGTTACCAATCCTACCTGATGCAAAATTTTGATTCACCGTAGAGAATATTTGTGGATATCCTTGATTTCCCCCACTGGTGCAGTTGATCCACTGTTTCCCATCCTTCTCTTTTACCTGTTGTACATCAGTGATGAGGGCATGGTTGAGGAGGAGGGAGGTTGACGTGTAGAGGAACGGACTAAGGCTAGCTGCAGAATGTACAGGTAGATAGAACAGCACAGAACATGCATGTTTACAGAGTATTATTATCTGATGAAATTCCCAACCTGCTGTATGGATTTCTGTGGAAGCTTTTGCCTCTTTCTTATTGCCATACTCAGCATCACAATAGTGCCTTCTTTCAAAATCATGGGAAGTGACATCCACCAATAGAGTGTCAGCCACTGCTCTGTAGTAGGGGGTTCTCTCTTGTATCTTACACCTCACTTCAGTGCACTCATAGTACCACTTGTAGCTGATTACCTCACTCCCCTCAGGTAGTCCTGTCACATCACAGGTCAGAAGAACTCTTGTTCCCAGTGTGAAGCTGCCAATTCTGATTGTATTTCCTGACTCAGTGTAGAGTTTTCCACTAGCATTGTAAGCCCTGATCTTCACCATAACAGCTGCCTCTCCTGTGAGTCATGTGGATGGTACCACACAATAACTCCTCAAGTCTCTCTATCCCTAGCAATCACTCTACCTGTTTGGAGACTGGCTGTGATGAATCCCAGTAGAATCAAGGACACCTTCATTGTTGAAACTCTCTAGACATGAACACTGAGTTATTGTCTTCCTCGATGGTGCTACTGTGGTACTGAATGAGACTTCAGTAGGATAATAATGGAGAATCACTTTGGAGGCTTCTGAGGCGTAGTGTGATTGTGAGTCATGTGTGAAAGTGGCTTCAGAGGGTTAGCAACCACAGGTGTGGGAGTTAACATGGTCTAGAGATCAGGTTTCTTTTCTGTATGTGATGTCTAATCTATTAGCAAAGTGCATTGTTTGCCTGACAGTGTGTATCCAAAGCCCTTCATGTTGCCCTTTGCATAAGTTGCCTTCACAAGTTGTTTGTACTTTCTACTATAATCATGTTTACAGCAACCTGTAGCTACCTGTTGACGTTTGCATATGTATACTTTCAGTTTGGTGTATAGTCTGAATCGAACCCAGACCCATCGAACCTAGACGCATCAAACTCGGGCCCATCCACCATTTTGGGGTG
The DNA here is from genome assembly GCA_964019415.1 of Ianthella basta. Lineage (NCBI taxonomy): Eukaryota > Metazoa > Porifera > Demospongiae > Verongiida > Ianthellidae > Ianthella > Ianthella basta. Next base: position 3,688,600 of record OZ025888.1, read on the forward strand.
TGCAGGGCAGATGGGTCTGGGTTTGAGACTGTGCGTACCAAACTTGCATCACAGTAATGCATAGCCTGTATGTGACTTTCAGTCATCTTTGCATTCTCGGCACCATTCCAATTAAGTACGGGTCATACACACTATTCCTTCTACACTAGCACATTATTAAACTGTATGTATGCTGTGACATACACCTGGCTAAAAATATTTCACTTTCTCTCTCAAACTGGTTCTCTAGTTGCTTCAGAATTTCAATATCTGGTTCCAACAGCATCCACCGTTGCAGTGAAGGAAACAACACACAGCTTTGTCAATCCCAAGCACATATCCATTGGAGCTTGCTGAGACTGGCCATGATGAGTTCCAGTAGGACCAACAGCACCTTTAGTGGAGAACTCTTCAAAGTAATTGGGGCGAGCCTGAGCGAGGACGCTCTCCCCTACCTTTGTTGTAGCTATGGGAAAGCAGCGGGTCCCCACATTGGCTAGGGTGCCAATTTTTGATGCAGCACGGCTTCTGCGTGAACTTCATGCTCAGGCGGCTACAGTCAACGTTTCACTGGAAGGACAGCGCGCTCCAGCCATTGTTCTAGCCTGGGACCAGACTCTTCAGCGATCAAAGTTGGCTGCAGCGAATTCCCTTCGAGCAGGCTGCTCATCTAGTGCATACATGCTGATGCAGTGACGTTGTCAGTATATTTGTGGGCATGGGTATATAGGTTGTCCGTCTGCCCCACTCCATGATATCACCATGTCTAGCACATTATGCTGAGGAAGACAGTCAGAGAGTCACCATCTTGCCCACCATTTTACATTGAAGTTTATAATGCGAAATAATTATGTCAAAACAAGTGAAATATAATGCACAATACAATTAAGAACATGCCATGATTGTGACTCAACACAATCATGGTGCAGCAATCAGAACGCAGTAACATGACAGACATGACAGATACACAGATACACTACACTATTCCAAAGCTAGTAGGTGATGGTTGCATACTCGCTCCTCTCCACCTTCATCAGATCCAGCTCCTGATAGTGCTTGTTGTGTCCCTCTGTGTCCTGCTTGTCTATCTCCTCGTAGACCCCTGCACCAAGAGGTGTGCTCTTCTTCCCTTCATCCACAACCTCATAGGGATCGGTTCCAGGAGGAGGTGGCTTGGGGGAGTGGTCCAGTACCCTCCTGTGATTGGCTCTTACCAACATCACCACACCAGCAGTGAATGTGGCTATGCCCACAAGAAACATTAGTACACCAATGGATGTTGGCAGCATTGTTGATGAAGTACATGTGCTTGTACCTATTAATAGAAGTAATAATGGAGATGTGTTTCACATAAGATGTTAGATATATTCATGTTGTTGGCAGTAGCAACCTGGTCAAGCATGCTATCCCTGAAGACTGCATATTTGTCCTAACCTTGCTGTCCACCTTGTGTGGAGGATGACAAGTCAGTCATTGCAGTTGCGGTAGCCACTGTTGTTGCAGCTGGTGTTCCTCTGCTACCTACAGTTGTTGGTGTAAACTGTGCTTGTGGTTGGCAATAGTTATATCACTTTATAGTACTAATGACAATGAAACTACTATTATACTTTTATGAACCCTTAGAGCTAGTCCACGTCATTCATAGTCAGAAACACTGTGCTATACCTGAAGATTGCATATTTGTCCAAACTTGTGTTCCACTTCGTGTGGGGGATGACAAGTCAGTCATTGCTGTTGTTGTAGTAGCCACAGTTGTTGGAGCTGGTGTTCCTCTGCTAACTACAGCTGCAGTCGCTGGTGTAATCATCATTGTGTTTGTGGTTGGTAATAATTGTAGCACAATTACTGACAATGAAATTACTATATTACTTTTATGAATCCAAAGATCTAGTCCTCATCATTTACAGTCAGAAACACTCTGATTTTCCCGCTTACATTTATAGACAAACAATGCCCACTTCACCCACATTGACAATTTCCACAACAATATAAAAGGAAACACTACATTTCCAATGTGCACCTCCTACCTTCCCTGCATTGTCCATCTGGTGTAAGACATCTCACTGCTGGCTGTTGACTGATGTTGTGTCCACTAACTGCCCACACCTTCACTCTGTAGAGCTGGCCTACTCCTCCAAAACATGATACATTCCTTGCTACTCGTCCAATTCCTCCACTATTAGCACTGATACTCGTGTACTTCTCTACAAATGTGATGTTTCGTACACTACACTCAAACTCTACAATATATCTCTCCCCTTGGCTGCCATCTGGTGATGTGAAGGTCCACATAGTGTTCTGGACACTTACATGGGGCATTGTTGGAGTGGCTAGAAGAATAGATTTCCACATAATCAGTAGAAAACGTGCAATCCATTATAGCTATATTGAAATTAGAGTGTGTTTGGGTAAATGTTGATAGCATTAACTTGCTTACTTGAATTCCTTAAATAAACTGAGAAGTAGGTCTTTGTTGACTGAAAGCAATAATAGAATTCATTTCTAGTGTAACTGTTCAGCTCACTTGTGACAGTGTTACTACCACCTCGACTTGATGCAATTAGTCTTGAATTTGCATCATAGTATATTAGTCCTTGTCCGTGATCCCCCTTTATAGTGCAGTTGATCCGCTTTTGCCCATCCTTCCTTGTAACCTGTTGTGCATCAGTGATAAGGGCATGGTTGAGGAGGAGAGAGGTTGATGTGAGGAGAAATGGATCAGGGCTATCTGCAGAATGTGGACAGTCATACAGTAGAACAACACAGAAAATAGCCTATACTATGTAAGTATTCTAATGAACTCACTAACCAGTCACAGTCAATTGTAGTGTACGACCTCTCATTGTTTGTTCATTGTGGTACTTCACATCACAGTAGTATGTCCCTCCCAAATCCTGGGAAGTGACATCCACCAATAGAGTGTCATCCACTGCTCTGTAGTAGGGGGTTCCCTTATGTATCTCTTGTACCATACACCCCATTTGAGGGCACTTGTGGTACCACTTGTAGCTGATCACCTCACTCCCCTCAGGTAGTCCTGTCACATCACAGGTCAGAAGAACTCTTGTTCCCGGTGTGAAGCTGTCTCTATGGCGTGTATTTATTGACTCAATGTCCAATTCACCGCTAGCATTGTAAGCCCTGATCTTCACCATAACAGCAGCCTCTCCTGTGAGTCATGTGGATGGTACCACACAAGAGCTCCTCAACTCCCTCTATCCCTAGCAATCATTCCTAAGCCCCTCCTACCTGTTTGGAGACTGGCTGTGATGAGTCCCAGGAGAACCAACAGCAGTTTCATCTTTAGAATCCTGTAAATGCACTGAAATGGACTGGGGGAGAGGGGCAATCACTACATCCAGCTGGCACTACTTACGTATGTATAGAGTACATTCATGATTAAAGCACTTTGCTAAAGCTCTGAAGGACTTCTATAGACAGACCACATCAATGGAAACTGCTACCTAATTGTTATGGCTGCAGAGGCCACATGCAAACATGGCACACATCATATACGCCCCAGAAGCCCTCAAGTGGTTCCCAATCAGTATCCTCCATTAGCCATCACTACCAGACCAGCACCTTTAGTAAGACTCTGATTCACGCACACTGCATGTGTTATTGTCCAGCAACCAATGGTATTACTGAAATACTGGAAGAGAATGCACATTAGGAAGAGTGCTAATTGGGAGCCATGAGGGTTCTGGAGTGCAATGTGTGCGTGCATGTTTGCAAGACTTAGTGACTTACTCACTCACTCACTTGCTGTACAGTCATCCACTGCAGTTGCTCTGTAGTAGGGTGTTCCATCTTCTATCTCACACCTCACTTGAGTGCAGTTGTGGTACCACTTGTAGCTGATCACCTCACTTTCCTCAGGTAGTCCTGTCACATCACAGGTCAGAAGAACTCTTATTCCCAGTGTGAAGCTGTCATCATTGACTGCTCTTCCTGACTCAGTGTAGAGTTTGGCACTAGCATTGTACATAAGCCCTGACTGACACCTTAACAACTGCCTCTCGTGTGAGTCATGTGGATGGTACCGCAAATTTACTCCTCGGCTCCATCCTATGTCTAGCCTATCACTCCCCCTGTCTGTTTGGAGACTAGCTTTGATGAATCCCAGTGGTAACACCAGTATATTCCTTTACTGCCAGAACACTCTTAAATTTAACACTGGGTTATTAACTGCCTTCTTACTGATAGCACTACTGTGGTACAGAAATAGGTGGGCAAAAGTGGAGACTAGCTGTGATGAGTCCCAGGGGAATCATCAGAGTCGACTTGCATTTGTTCCTTCATTGTTAGTACCAACTTAGTTGAACACTGGACTATTGTCCTCCCGCATGTGCTAGCGCTATTGTGGTGCACAAACAGACTGTGGGTGTGGATACTGTCCTTGCTGCAATTTGCTTCCAAAGATGATGGAAAGCAACTACACCTGCATGCAATATCTTTTGTGTTTGTATGTGTGCATCAATAATGCTTCATAACTTTCTAGTGTAAAATCTCTTCATTGTTCCCATATCACAAACCTATAGCTAAGTGTTGCTTAGTAAAGACTTGGCTATCTCACACTCTGGTGTGATGGAATTTCACCCTAGTTTTCACTGAGCACATACAATGGCTATGGTAGCTATATATATGAAATTGTATCATTACCATGACAATGGAAGCATATTCTGTACAATATCATACTATACTGTTAATGGTGTTGAATTTCTCTCATAGTTTCATTGAATTATAGCTTTGTCATGCACTGGGTCTGAGGGAATGTCAGACCTGTAGCTATTGGCTGGAGATGAACAAATGTATGTTTGGCTTTCTTAAGGAATTCATGTAGTACAGCAATTAGTTAAATCTAAACAGAGCATTTCAGCCATAAAGGCCAACGAGTGTTGGAATGCCCTGTTCTGATTCAAGCTCACCTTCATCATTTGATTATCACAAGGAGTAGCCGGCTGAGACAATAATATTGTATGAGTTAATTAGCACACATGTTCTGATTACTGAAAACTATACTGCTAAAAGAGTGAAGTCACTTTTTCTTCTTATGACTCTTATCCACAACTGCATAGAGTATGTCAGCATTCAGAGCCTTGCTGTCTCCTTCAATCTGCTGTGTAGACTCACTGTCTACCTTTGGCTTGATCTTGACCTGTACCAAATTATCACTCTCCTCTTCCCTTTCCACACCCCCACTCTCCACCACTCCCTCCCCTCTATCTGTCAACTTGCCTTTCTTCTTCATTGGCATGGCATACAGATCTTCTTTGCTTGTGACAGTTTCTTTCTTCTTCTCTGCCCCTTTCCTCTGGCTCTTGTCCACAACTGCATACAGATCCCCAATGTTGGTCACACTGACTGGAGTGGAGGATTCTATTGGTGCTTGTTTCATTGCAGTCTTGATCTGTGACATGTTATCAGCATCTTCACATGGATCATAACCATCAACAATGGAACCTGTAGCTTCATTCATGTCAACATCCACATAGTCTGCACCTATACGTTTCTCTTCCACCTCATTTTCTTGCTTAGCCACCAATGCACTGTTGTAGTATAGATTGTCTTCCATCTTTGAGCCACCTTTCTGCTTATAAGTTACCTTCCTCCTCACCACCACCACCACCACCACCACCACCACCACCACCACCACCACCACCAAGATTATGGTCACCAGGGTTAACACTGAAAGAAGGAGGAGTATGCCTACACTAATCCCCACTCCTAAGAATGTGCCACTTGCTGCACCTACAGAGAAAGAAGGCATGACGCCCAGCTTTAGGGTACATTGATTGCATGCATGGTGACTCTGATTGTGGTACAGGAAGCCAGGCCTGTATGAATGAACACAGCAACCTGATAGTCAGACTGATTCATTCATGTGTGCCTTAAGTTAATGCACGAACAAAATTTGTAGTTAGGTACTTGCCATCATGCTCAAGAGTACTACTTGTTGACACAGTATTTGTTGCAATTGGACTCCATGTGCTGTGTAATGTTGTTTGTGTGTGTCCATCTGTATTATAGTATCTTTCATGTATTGTTAATGCACAGCTACATCTTGTAGTACCACTATTTACTTCTGATACACCTATGTACCAACCCTCAAACTACATGTATTGATACTAACCTTGTGGTCCAGGTGGACTGGAAGGTGAAACGTCGGTCATTGATGATGTATTAGCCACTGTTGCTGGAGTTGGAGTTCCTCTGCTAACTATAGTTGTTGGTGCAAACACCACTGGGTTTGTAGTAGTTGATCAATCTGAAGCACATGGTGATGATCAACCAGTGATGTATACTTAAATTCACATAATTAAAACAATTCTTACTTTGCTAATGTTCATCATTACCTTAATACATATTAAAATACGTAGAAACATGGAACCACAGGAACACTGCGTGTCCCTGAGTGCCTCCTACCTTCCCTGCATTGCCCATCTGGTGTAAGACATCTCGCTGCTGGCTGTTGACTGATGTTGTGTCCACTAACTGACCACACCTTCACTCTGTAGAGCTGGCCTAGTCCTCCAAACATGACACATTTCTTGGTACTTGCCTAGTACCTCCACCATTAGCACTGACACTATTTCTACACAGGTGATGTTTCGTACTCTGCACTCAAACTCTACAATATATCTCTCCACTTGGCTGCCATCTGGTGATGTGAAGGCCCACATAGTGTTTTGGATACTTACATGGGGCATTAGCAGAGTGGCTATAAAAATGGATTTACGCATAATCAGTAGAAAAGTGCGTATAGCTATCGAAACTACAGTGTGTTGGTAAGTGTTGATAGCATCAACTTGCTTACTTGAACTCTTCAGGTAAACTGAGAAGTAGGTCTTTGTTGACTGAAAGCAGTAATAGAGTCCATTTCTAGTATAACTGTTCAGCTAACTTGTGACAGTGTTACTACCACCTCGACTTGATGCAATTAGTCTTGAATTTGCATCATAGTATATTAGTCCTTGTCCGTGATCCCTCCTTATAGTGCAGTTGACCCACTTTTGCATATCCTTCCCTGTTACCTGGTGATCATCAGTGATGAGGGCATTGTTGAGTAGGAGGGAGGTTGATGTGAAGAGGAATGGACCAGGACTATCTGCAGAATGTGGACAGTCATACAGTAGAACAACACAGAAAGTAGCCTATACTATGTAAGTATTCTAATGAACTTACTAACCAGTCACAGTCAATTGTAGTGTATGACCTCTCATTGTTTGTTCATTGTGGTACTTCACATCACAGTGGTATTTCCCTCCCAAATCCTGGGAAGTGACATCCACCAATAGAGTGTCATCCACTGCTCTGTAGTAGGGGGTTCCCTCTTGTATCTCTTGTACCATACACCCCATTTGAGGGCACTTGTGGTACCACTTGTAGCTGATCACCTCACTCCCCTCAGGTAGTCCTGTCACATCACAGGTCAGAAGAACTCTTGTTCCCAGTGTGAAGCTGTCAATACTGATTGTTCTTCCTGACTCAGTGTAGAGTTTTCCACTAGCATTGTAAGCCCTGATCTTCACCATAACAGCTGCCTCTCCTGTGAGTCATGTGGATGGTATCACATAATAGCTTCTCCATCTATTGCAATCGCTCCTAAGCCCCAACACCCCACATACTGTTTATATATATAGTTTGGAGACTGGCTGTGATGAGTCAACCAATGGTACATATCTTCATAGCGAGAACGCTCTGAAGTTGAACACTGGGTTTATTGACTGCCCTACTGTAGTACAGAAATGGATGGTGTGACCAACACTATGAAATTGGGTACCATTTGCAGGCTTCTGTTATGTGTGCCCAAGGGCTTCTGAAATCACAGTAGCCAACTGTGTCTACTACAACTACTAACACTGTACCTTATGGAAAAACTTATCTCTATAACTATGGCAAATAACTATGTGGATGTCCAAACCGTTAGCAAATTGCACTAACTGTTAATGCTACCTGTGGAGACTGGCTGCGTTGAGTCCCAAGAGAACCATCATCACCTGTTCCTTCATTGCTAAAACTCATTTGAACATTTAACTATTGTCCTCCTGTATGTGCTAGTGCTATTGTGGTACATAGATTGACTGTCAAGTTGCTTCCGAAGGTAATGGAAATCAACAACAAGCACCTGCATGCAGTAATTATCCTTTGCATTTGTATGTGTGTGCAGGAAAAATAGAACTATTCATGAAGCAGTAGTGTCTATACAATTGTGCAGTTTCCCTGTACAATTATATGAACTTCTCCCACCTCATATCCTTGTTTACCTATATTAATTTTACATGCAACCACTGCTACATCCTATAGAGTTAATAACTGATCTATGCTTCATGAACTTATAGTGTAAAATCTCTTTGTTTTCCTGAACCACAAAACCTAAGAGTTGCTTAGAAAAACTCTTACCATTTTCACAGTCTGGTGTGACAAAATTTTCACCATTAGTTTTCACAAAGCCCATACACTGGCTATGGAATACGAATTTGTATGGTTACCATGACAACAGAACATAAATCTATACTAAAATGCACTGCTACTGGTGGTGAACTTCTCTCATAGCTTCGGCGCATAATATTAAATTTTGTGTACAGTGAGTGCAGCCGTTTAAGGGTTATCAGTTTGCAGTGAAGCCACTACAGCTCCATATAATTAGAGTCATTATGGCAGCAGTGGTGCATTTGCTTAGTATATACTGTACTACAACTTGCAATGCACTGAGCCTTACGGAAATGTCAGACCAGTAGCTACGTGCAGTATATGGGATGGAGATGGATACATTAATTACACGTTTCAGTGTACTAGACCTGAGGAATGTTGGACAGTTGTGGATAAATACATTTGAAATAGTGCATGGATCAAATTCCTGAACACTTCATATTGTGCCTCAATAATCAAATGGGATATTTCAATCATGCGGAGGCCTTCTTCAGCTAACGCTGACTGCTGATCATGTGTCCATGCATAATAAATAATCTACTGCACAAATTGCACAAGAACCAAATGTTCATTTACCCAAATTACAAGTAAAGTCTACATATTAATGAGTATCTACAACACCATGGACTGTATTGCACATGACTGAAATCACACTCTGAGTCATGAGTTAGTTGAACACCACACTAAGTAACTGACTGACAGAGATAAATTGTATGTCATTGATTACAGTAATTGCACACATGTTCTGGTTACAGAAATAATATTATACTGTTATGGAAGTGTAGTCACTTTCTCTTCTTTTGACTCTTATCTACAACTGCATAGAGCATCTCAACATTCAGAACCTTGCTGTCTCCTTCAATCTGCTGTACAGACTCACTGTCTACCTTTGGCTTATACATGACCCCTACCAAAGTATTGTTCTCCTCTTCCCTTTCCACACCTCCACTCTCCACCACTCCCTCCCCTCTCTCTGTCAACTTGCCTTTCTTCTTCACTGGCATGGCATACAGACCTTCTTTGCTTGTGGCAGTTTCTTTCTCCTTCTTGGACCCTTTCTTCTGGCTCTTGTCCACAACTGCATACACATCCCCAATGTTGGTCACAGTGACTGGAGTGGAGGAATCTTTTGGTGCTTGTTTCATTGCAGTTTTTATCTGTGCCCTACGATTGACATCTTCATATGGATTAAAGCCATCAACAATAGAGCTTTTGTCAGCATCTTCATGTTTCTCAACCAGCTCATTATCTTGCAAAGCTGTCAACTCATTGCTGTATGATGGAGTATCTTCCACCTTTGAGTCACCTTTCTGCTTATAAGTCACCTTCCTCCTCACCACCACCACTACCAAGACTATGGCCACCAGAGTCAACGCTGACACGAGGAGCGCTCCTACACCAACCCCCACACCAATGGACGTGACACTTGCTGCACCTACACATTTATGTATGGGAAGGAAGACATGAGACCCAGGTTGGGGCTACATGGATTGCATTGTGGTATATACAGGATTCGAAACAAGACCTGCATGAATGTATGTAGTAAAAGATGCAACAGAATGAGAGTGGCATACTGCCAATCAAACTGATTTCAGCTTCAATATTATGGTAAGGCTCTTACCGTCACCCTTATGAGAAACATGTGAAGTACTACTTGGTGACACTGAAGTGTTTGTTGTCATCGGATTACTTGTGCTGCTTAGCATTGTCTGTGTTGGAATCATCACTTGGGTTATCAATGTGTGTCCATCTGTATTATTAAATTATGTATGACATGTATTGTAGTAACACTACTTCTGATATACATTATATCAATCAACATGTTATGTACATCATATTGATACTAACCTTGTGGTCCAGGTGGATTGGAATGTGATTTGTTAGTTATTGCTGATGTACTAGCTACTGTTGTTGGAGTTGAAGTTCCTCTGCTACCTTCAGTTGTTGGTGTAATCATCACTGTGTTTGTGGTTGGTCCACCTAGTGAACATATATAATGCAGGCACAATCTAACTCAAAATCAATCAGTGACACTTAGAGCTTACACTTTATCAACCCTGCTGAACATGCACACTTTGGATATTACAGTAATAGATGGAAATACTATGTGCTTGTTTGAAATTCCTGGTGCATCTTACCTTTCCTGCATTGTCCATCTGGTATAAGACATCTTACTGCTGGCTGTCGACTGATGTTGTGTCCACTAACTGCCCACACCTTCACTCTGTAGAGCTGGCCTAGTCCTCCAAAACATGAGGTTTCTTTTGCTACTTGTCTAGTTCCTCCACTATTGGCATCGACACTCGTGTACTTTTCTACAAATGTGATGTTTCGTACACTACACTCAAACTCTGCAATATATCTCTCCACGTGGCTGCCATCTGGTGATGTGAAGCTCCACATAGTGTTCTGGACACTTATTTTCGGAGTTGCTAGCATGGCTATATTATAGAAGAAAAGATTTACACTTAATTGGTAGTAACAGATCAATCCTACATATGTCTGTATAGTATAATGTGAGTGTGTTTGCACGAGTGAGTGCAACAGTGTCCACTCGCTTACTTGAGTTCTTCAAGTAAACTGAGCAGTAAGTCTTTGTTGCTTGTCTGAAGCAATAATAGAGTCCATTTCTAGTGTAACTGTTCAGCACACTTTTGGCAGTGTTACTGCCACTTGGACTTGATCCAATAAGTTTTTGATTTGCTTCATAGTATATTTGTGGTGGTCCGTGATCCCCCCTTATGGTGCAGTTGATCCACTGTTCCCCATCCTTCCCTGTTACCTGTTGTTCATCAGTGATGAGGGCATTGTTGAGGAGGAGGGAAGTTGACGTGAAGAGGAATGGGCGAGGACTATCTGCAGAATGTACAGACATAATAGAACATCATAGAGTCAAATGCTATTCAGCTTCCTATGTATAGGTCTATATAGCCAATGAACCTGCTACATTGATTACTGTTGATGTAGACGGTCTCCTTCTTTGTTTATTGCCATAGTCAGCTTCACAATAGTACCTCCCTCTCATATCATGGGAAGTGACATCCACCAATAGAGTGTCATCCACTGCTCTGTAGTAGGGGGTTCCCTCTTGTATCTCACACATTGGTTGAGTGCAGTCATGGTACCACTTGTAGCTGATCACCTCACTCCCCTCAGGTAGTCCTGTCACATCACAGGTCAGAAGGCCAATACTGATTGTACTTCCTGACTCAGTGTAAAATTTTCCACTAGCATTGTAAGCTCTGATCTTCACCACTACAGCAGCATCTCCTGTGAGTCATTTAGATGGTACCACACAATAACTCCTCAACTCTCTCTATCCCTAGCAATCACTCCTAAGTCCCTCCTACCTGTTTGGAGACTGGCTGTGATGAGTCCAAGCAGAACCAACAGCACTTTCATTGTTAGATCACTTGCCATACAGTTGAACACTAGAATCTCCTCTGATGGTGCTACTGTACTTGTGGTACTGAATGGGACTGTGGAGAAGACACTAATTGGTAGCCACTTGGGGGGATTCTGGCTGTAATGTGCATGTGTCCATGTTTGCTAATGGCTTTGGAAGTCTTATAAGTAACAGCAGTATACAAGTGTTTACTAACATGGTCTGCAGAATTGGTCTATATATATGACTCTGCTTGATAGTGCAAGCCATTTGCAAACTGCACTGTTTATCAGTATTTTCCTAATGTCTCTAATGTTGGCCTGTACATAATTATACATATTGCCATAAAACTCTTATGTGAGCTTTCTGTTACAGTTATAATATGCCTGTGCCACTAGTGAAGTGGGCTGTGACTGTTTGAACATAAAATGCAGCAGAAGAGAGATTGCATGCCAGCTGTGGATGATAGCCAGTAGAACCATGAGCATGCACTTTTATTGTTAGAACTTTCTGAAGTGTATAGCACTGGGATGTTGTCCTCTCAGCTGCAAAATTATGATTAAGACATAAACCCTTTGAGGGCTTCTTGACTGTAATGTGTGCCCAAGTTTTCATAGTGCTTCTAGAGTGATAGCAACGAGAAATACTGTGCACATACTAGTATAATTACAATTTCTTGTGTGTGTGTGTGTGTGTGTGTGTGTGTGTGTGTGTGTGGCTCATACACTATCTGGGCACTGAGAAACGCAGCAAGTTTTTCATCATACAGCAGTTAAACACATTCACTGTAACACGTTTTTTCCAAGCAGTATCATAGTGTACATGTAATGTCATTGCTAGTCTCTGTAGGTTATAGCTATCATACACCATTGTTGTTGAGGTCAGGACTAACTGATGTGCCATGTGTTCCACAGCATGCTGAGCATCACCTGTTTTAAACTCAACACCATTTCTTTTGCTCTGTACTGTTGTTGAGTAAATGAAATGTGAATTTAAAAAAAAAAGTGTGTGTGTGTGTGTGTGTGTGTGTGTGTGTGTGTGTGTGTGTGTGTGTGTGTGTGAATGAATGAGTGGGTGTTCATATACCTCCAGTCCAATGTATGATCCTGCATTATCTGACTTAAAGTGAGGGGAAGGAGAGATATTTAGCACAGAGTATCCTGTGAACAGAGCAAGAGCAGTGTCAACGTCAACTACTTGTCATGCATAATTTACCAAGTGCACACCAAATCTGTCCACCAGGGACTCCTCATACAGCAGGATGGCCATCACAGCATCCCTTGCAGTCACCTGTGGGCACAGGTACAGAGATCATCTGATGAATACGTACACTGTATGCATGTGGAGCATTAAGTCATCAAATTTGCTGGAGACAAGGCACCATGCAATACCCTAGTGTAGTGGTGACTGGCCCAGATCTGTGCACTGCAGAGTGCATGCTGATATCACTAATTCACGCACAGTATACTCATACAGTCCACATAGGTAATAGCAAGTAGTTCAGCTCACCCACCTCATTTCTCAGGCTCAGTATGGCATGTGCTTTAGCCAAATTGTTGCTATACACAATGACAGGAGAACATACAGACTGTACTGTATCTTGTTAAAGGGTATCCAACAGGTACAGTAATACTGAAGAGTAAACAATGTATGCAGATAGAACATAGCTAGACATTCGTTTACTCTTGTAGACATCTGCACTGAAGGCAGGCCTCACATTCCGAGAATACTCCAACAACTACAACAACAAGCAAAATGAACAATACAATCTGTATTGATATACAGTTGTACATTGTTATACAGTGTCTGTTAATTGTTCTGTTTAACATTTCCACATGTCATTGAACAGAAGTAGAAGTCTTACTGTAGATCTATTTATAGCATTACTTGCAGGTGCAGTATAGCTAGGACACCATGCATGTGTGTATGTACGTACCTTGATAAAATCCTCTTTATCAATGGGTGGCTCCTTGGGCTTGCCCATGGCATTGCAGAGGAAGTGGTCAATGAGTTCTTGCTTTGCATACTCATTGGTGTCACCTATTTGTGTCTGCATCACCAGCGTGAAGCCGCTGCCAGTGTAGGAGAAGAGGCCAGGGAGCTAGTTAGTGAAGAGCTGGTAGACTCATACAAGCCACTATAGTACATGTACATAAACGTGAGTGCAACGTCACATAAACAGAGTTGAATACTGGCACCCTTACCTTGCAAACACCATTTGCAGGCATGTAATGTGCAACTTGCATGTGAAGTGGATGACAGAACTCACTCAGCCAGTGCATTTGAAATTGCAGTCTTCTCCTAATGGGGGGGGATGGGCAAAATACATTATAATACTTTGCACAACACAGCACCTCAATCACACAGGACATCACAGATCAGTTCTTGCCATGCTACTTTACACCTACATGTAGTGAATGTTGTTTGAGTGGTTCCACTTCAGCTTTGGTAGCCATCTTCTTGCCTTGGTCGACACATGCCCACACCATACACTCCAGTGGCCATGAGGTGGGGCCTAGAGCCTCTCCTTGGCTTTTAGAAGGCACATCCAGCACAACCTGCCTACCCTCAAGAGCTGTATGATGGGACCAACCAACAAACATGCATGGAGCTAGAGGTGAATAGACATGTCACGTATTCTTATACTGCTACATGTAGTACAAAAATATATTATTTGGAGGACTCTAATTGAGCACTACATCTGGGCTTCTGAAGTGTAATGTCATTGTGTGCCCCATGTTTTCAAGTGGCTTCAGAAGTCATGGCAACCAGCAGTGTTCACAGCTGTGGTCTCCAAGCCATTGTCAAAGTGCACTAATTGACTAAAGTGTGTACCTGATGGCCTTAACGTTGGCTTCTATATAACTTGCCATCCAATTCAGTGGTAGCTATGTCTCTCCCTTAAATGTTGATCAGGTTTCCAGCATGGTGACCTGCTGGCACTCTTGAGTACACATGTGCAGAAGCATGGAACTCAGCCTGTCATAAATATGCATTCTTCCTTATTCCTGTCTGTAAATTCTTTGCATTCTATTGAACACACATCCTTGCTTCCTCTTTGCAGTTTATGACAACTAATTACTGTATATACTGGGGTGTATATGCTTATACATGATCATGAATGCTTCACAGCTGCTGTACTGTTGACACATGCACACTTGTTACACTGAGTGCTTTACACACAATAACAGAATTAATTAATAATGTGATATAGCACACTTCTGATGAATTGTCTGAGCAGATCATTGCTTACATTATCATGAAGTGCTTCAAAGCTATACTATTCAAAAAGGCACTTTCTTTGCCACAAAACACTAATCTGCTACATACACTTATATATGGCTAAAGTTTGACAGATGCATACTCGCTCCCCTCCACCTTCATCAGGTCCAGCTCCTGATAGTGCTTGTTGTGTCCCTCTGTGTCCTGCTTGTCTACCTCCTCATAGACCCCTGCACCGAGAGGTGTGCTCTTCTTCCCTTCATCCACCACCTCATAGTGATCAGTCCCAGGAGGAGGTGGCTTGGGGGAGTGGTCCAGTACCCTCCTGTGATTGGCTCTTACCAACATCACCACACCAGCAGTGAATGTGGCTATGCCCACAAGAACCATTAGTGCACCAATGGATATTGGCAGCACTGTTGATAAAGTACATGTACAAGTACCTGTAAAATTGCAGTAACATTGACATGTACTTGTATCTATTATAACAGGGAGTAATGATGGAGATGAGTTATAGTGTTGGCAGTAGCAACCTGGTCATGTATGCTATCCTTGAAGACTGCATATTTGTCCTAACCTTGTGCTCCACTTCGTGCAAGGGATGACAAGTCAGTTGTTTCTGATGTAGTAGCCACTGTCTTTGGAGTTGGAGTTCCTCTGCTAACTACAGTTAACGTTGTCGGTGTAGTCATTACTGTGCTTGTGGTTGGTCCACCTATAATGAACATAATCATGCAGTCATAGTCCGACTCATGATAATTTTATGTACATATAATCAGTGACACCCGCAGACTACACCTTAAGGACTCTGCTAACCTATACTAATTGAATTTCACATGCAACAATAGATGGAAGCACTTAATGTTTGTTCCTTGTGCACCTCCTACCGTCCCTGCATTGCCCATCTGGTGTAAGACATCTCACTGCTGGCTGTTGACTGATGTTGTGTCCACTAACTGCCCACACCTTCACTCTGTAGAGCTGGCCTAGTCCTCCAAAACATGA
Source organism: Ianthella basta (assembly GCA_964019415.1). Taxonomy (NCBI): domain Eukaryota; kingdom Metazoa; phylum Porifera; class Demospongiae; order Verongiida; family Ianthellidae; genus Ianthella; species Ianthella basta. The sequence goes on from OZ025888.1 coordinate 3,704,624, forward strand.
GGTTTCTTTTGCTACTCGTCCAGTTCCTCCACTATTAGCAATGACACTCATGTACTTCTCTACAAATGTGATGTTTCCTATTCTGCACTCAAACTCTACAATATATCTCTCCACTTGGCAGCCATCTGGTGATGTGAACGTCCACATAGTGTTATGGACACTTATTTTGGGAGTTGCTAGCATGGCTATATTATAGAAGAAAAGATTTACACATAATCAGTAGTAACAGATCTATCCTATGTATGTATATTATAATGTGAGTGTGTTTGAGTGAGTGTAATAGTGTCCACTCGCTTACTTGAGTTCTTCAAGTAAACTGAGTAGTAAGTCTTTGTTGTTTGTCTAAAGCAATAATAGAGTCCATTTCTAGTGTAACTGTTCAGCACACTTTTGGCAGTGTTAATACCACTTGGACTTGATGCAATAAGCATTACATTTTGATCTGCTTCATAGTATATTTGTGCTGGTCCTCGATTCCCTTCTGTGGTGCAGTTGATCCACTGTTCCCCATCCTTCCCTGTTACCTGTTGTTCATCAGTGATGAGGGCATCGTTGAGGAGGAGGGAGGTTGGGGTGAAGAGGAATGGACGGGGTCTATCTGCAGAATGTACAGACATAATAGAACAGCACAGAATCAAATGCTATTCAGCTTCCTATGTATAGGTCTATATAGCCAATGAACCTGCTACATTGATTACTGTTGATGTAGACGGTCTCCTTCTTTGTTTATTGCCATAGTCAGCTTCACAATGGTACCTCCCTCTCATATCATGTGAAGTGACATCCACCAATAGAGTGTCATCCACTGCTCTGTAGTAGGGGGTTCCCTCTTGTATCTGACACATTGGTCCAGTGCACTCGTGGTGCCACTTGTATCTGATCACCTCACTCCCCTCAGGTAGTCCTGTGACATCACAGGTCAGAAGAACTCTTGTTCCCAGTGTGAAGCTGCCAATATTGATCGTATTTCCAAACTCAGTGTAGAGTTTTCCACTAGCATTGTAAGCCCTGATCTTTGCCACAACAGTTGCCTCTCCTGTGAGTCATGTGGATGGTACCACACAATAACTCCTCAACTCCCTCTATCCCCAGCAATCACTCCTAAGCCCCATCCTACCTGTTTGGAGACTGGCTGTGATGAGTCCCAGTAGAACCAACAGCACCTTCATTGTTAGAACCCTCTAAGGTTGATCCCTATAGGCTACTGTTTTCATTTGATCAGTGGTACTAAAAGAGACTCACTACAACCAGCCTGAACTGCTTACATTCATGATTAGAGCACTTTGCTAAACCTCTGAAGGACCTCTAGAGAGACCACATCAATAGAAACTGCTACCTACTTGCTATGGCTTCAGAGGCCACATGCAAACATGGGCATACATTATCCCAGAAGCCATCAAGTGGTTCCCAATTAGTGTCCCCATTAGCCAATACTGCCAGACCAGCACCTTTAGTAAGACTCTGATTCATGCACACTGCATGTGTTATATTGTCCAGTAACTGTTGGTATTACTGAAATATTGGAAGAGAATGTTTGACATTAAGAAGAATGCAAATTGGGAGCCACAAGGGGTTCTGGAGGGCAATGTGTGTGTGCATGTTTGTAAGATGTAGTGTTTTATTCAGTTGCTCACTTACTGTACAGTCATCCACTGCTCTGTACCAGGGGATCCCACACACATTTCACTTGAGCGCACTTGTGGTGCCACTTGTAGCTGATCACCTCACTCCCCTCAGGTAGTCCTGTCACATCACAGGTCAGAAGAACTCTTGTTCCCAGTGTGAAGCTGTATATAGGCATGCATTTCATTATTTAATGTCCACTTCACCTACACCAGCACTGTAAGCCCTGACTGTCACCCTAGCAGCTGCCTCTCCTGTGAATCATGTGGATGGCACCACAAATCTACTCCTCAACTCCATCTGTGTCTAGTATAATTATCACTCCCCTGTCTGTTTGAAGACTAGTTGTGATAAGTCCCAGTGGTATCAACAGTAACATATATACTCATTTACTGCCAGAACACTCCGAAATTGAACACTGGTATATTAACTGCCCTCTTAATGATAGCAATACTGTGGTACAGAAATAGATGGTCAAAAGTGGAGACTGGTTGTGATGAGTCCCAGAAGAACCATCAGCATTTGTTCCTTCATAACTCAGTTGAACACTGGACTATTGTCCTCCCGCATGCATGTGCTAGTGCTGTTGTGGTACACAAACTGACTGTGAGTGTACATGTGGATGCTCTCATTGTTGCAAGTTGCATCCAAAGGTGATGAAAAGCTACTACACCTGCATGTAATATCCATTGTGTTTGTATGTGTGCATCAAAGGCTTTGAATTCATAAATTTGAAGTGGAAAATCTCTTCGTTGTTTTCATATCACAAACCTAAGAGTTTCTTAGAAAGTGACTTGCCAAAATCGCACTCTGGTGGGATGGAATTTCACCCTTAGTTTTCACGGAACACATACACTGGCTATGGTATATGAACTTGTATCATTACCATGACAACAGAAACATATTCTGTACTGTATGGTGGTGAATGTCTCTCATAGTTTCATTGCATCATTTCTATTTTATATAATTATGCAATGAGTGTTTCTGATGGGGGGGCTATGGGCTTGCAGTGAAACCACTGCAACTCCCTATTATTAGAGTCATTATGGCAGCAGTACTTTGTGCAGTACTATGTTATAAACATATACACTATAAAAATTATGGCTATGTCATACACTGGGTCTGAGGGAATGTCAGATCTGTAGCTATTGGCTGGAGATGGACACATTTTTCTTAAATCAATTTTAAATCTAAACTAGACCTTTCAGCCTAGGAGGCCAACAAGTGCCAAAATTTCCTGTTCTCATTATTGATGCACTACATTGCTAATTTAGTAAGCTCAACTTCATCATTTGAACATCACAAGGAGTAACTGGGTGAGATGATACATTGCATGAGTTAATTTGCACACATGTTCAGATTACTGAAAACTATACTGTTAAATGAGCGAAGTCACTTTTTCTTCTTATGACTCTTATCCACGACTGCATAGAGCATGTCAACATTAAGATCCTTGCTGTCTCCTTCAATCTGCTGTACAGACTCACTGTCTACCTTTGGCTCATACTTCACACTTACCACATTGTCATACTCCTTTTCCCTTTCCACACCTCCACTCTCCACCACTCCTTCCCCTCTCTCTGTCAACTTGCCTTTCTTCTTCATTGGCATGGTGTACAGATCTTCCTTGTTTGTGACAGTTTCTTTCTCCTTCTCTGCCCCTTTCTTCTGGCTCTTGTCCACAACTGCATACGGATCCCCAATGTTGGTCACACTGACTGGAGTGGAGGATTCTTTTGGTGCTTGTTTCATTGCAGTTTTGGTCTGTGCCTTGCCATTGACATCTTCATATGGATCAAAACCATCAACAATGGAACCTGTAGCTTCATTCATGTCAGCATATGCATAGTCAGCACCTAGACATTTCTCTTTCACCTCATTTCCTTGCTTAGCCACTAATGCATTGTTGTAATATGGATTGTCTTCCATTTTTGACTCTCCTTTCTGCTTATAAGTCACCTTCCTCCTCATCACCACCACTACCAAGATTATGCCCACCAGGGTCAACACTGAAATGAGGAGGAACACACCTACACCAACCCCCACTCCTATGAATGTGCCACTTGCTGCACCTACAGAGAAAGAAGACATGACACCCAGCTTGGGGGTACATGAGTTGCATACATGGTGACCCTGATTGTGGTACAGGAAGCAAGGCATGCATGAATGCACACGGCAACTTAATAGAGTGATTCATGTGCGCCTTTAGTTTATGCACATATGTAGCTATGGTTTGTAGTTTTGAAACATAATGCACTTACCATCATGCTCAAGAGTACTACTTGTTGACACAGTATTTGTTGCCATTGGACTCCATGTGCTGTGCAATGTTGTTTGTGTGTGTCCATCTGTATTATTATATATAATGTCTTTCATGTATTTTCATATCTCTACGTCCTTAACTTTACTTCAGATATTCCTATGTACCAACCCTCAAGCTACATGTATTGATACTAACCTTGTGATCCAGGTGGACTGGAAGGTGAAACATCGGTCATTGCAGATGTAGTAGCCACTATTCTTGAAGTTGGAGTTCCTGTGTTTGTAGTAGTTGATCCATAATTACAAAGCATGTGATAATTATCATTATAATCAGTAATGCAATAAACTTTATATACTTAGCTTCACATTAATAAGCAATGCTTACCTTGCTAAAATTCAATATTTCCAAAAATATTCAAAAAAGCATAGGACAACAGGAACACTAAATGTCCTTTTGTGCACCTCCTACCTTCCCTGCATTGCCCATCTGGTGTAAGACATCTCACTGCTGGCTGTTGACTGATGTTATGTCCACTAACTGCCCACACCTTCACTCTGTAGAGCTGGCCTAGTCCTCCAAAACATGATACATTTCTTGGCACTCGTCCAATTCCATTACTATTAGCCATGACACTCATGTACTTCTCTACAAATGTGATGTTTCGTACACTGCACTCAAACTCTACTATATATCTCTCCACTTGGCTGCCATCTGAGGGGGCATGACACTTACAGAACTAGTACACCATCCACTCTACCTGACACATCCACTGGTCATACTGCAAAGACAACGTTGAGACTATGATGGGTTGTGCCCGAGTGTAAGGCTACAAAGAGTGTTTACGTGCATGTGTGTGTGTGTGTGGTGTGTGTGTGTGGTGTGTGTGTGTGTGTGTGTGTGTGTGTGTGTGTGTGTGTGTGTGTGTGTGTGTGTGTGTGTGTGTGTGTGTGTGTGTGTGTGTGTGTGTGTGTGTGTGTGTGTGTGTGTGTGTGTGTGTGTGTGTGTGTGTGTGTGTGTGTGTGTGTGTGTGTGTGTGTGTGTGTGTGTGTGTGTGTGTGTGTGTGTGTGTGTGTGTGTGTGTGTTGACAAGAACATAGTCAATCATGTGACCAGGTCTAGACCGATCACCACTTCTAAACCAGGTGACTTGATGGAGAGGCTTATGCTGAAACCATGTGTTGGAAACTACGAGTTGATTGCTAGCACAGAAGTCCAGCAATCGTTCACCATTTTCATTACACTCTCCAATGCCACGAGGACCAATGACTGAATTCCAAGAGGAGTGGTCAGAGCCCACACGAGCATTGAAGTCACCCAATATGACCAGGAGATCAGAGGATGGGACGGAAGACAAAGTAGACTGCAGTTGGTCATAGAAGGCCTCTGAGGCACTAACAGCTCGTGTGTACCGGTCAACTCTTCATGAGTCTGACCATGAACTTGTTGTGTCTTCCTTGCGTTTCAAGATCAAAGTTAAGCGGAGACAAGCAAGAAACCCACGCTTCCAAACCACCAACGTCCCCTTGTCTTGCAAAGCTAGTTACCGATCTACCTTATCTGAAGCCTTCGATCAGACTGACCAGTCTTCCTCCATGAACTCTCTATGGGACATCTTCAAATCCTCCATCTACAAGGCCTGTGAATCCCTACCTCCTGCTCCTAAATCAAGTGATCCTGATTGGGTCACTGATGAAGTGCGCAACCTGTCTAAGAAGAAACAAAAAGCCTGGGTTAGTTTGAAGAATGCACCACTGCAAGGTGATTCTTGTCCATCAGAGTACAACCGTCTCAAAAAGCTCACCAGAGTTGCAGCTGAGAAAGCTAGGAACTCTTGGTGGAGTGCATGTGCGGCAGAAGCTGAACGCCAGGCTCAAATAGCTGAACAGCAGGGTCGAGGAGGCTCTCTGATTAAGGATTTACATCTTTTGCAAAAGAAGTTCTCTAAACCAGCTTCATCCACCCTGGTTGCTGAAGACGGTACCATTTTGCAGAGTGATAGGGATAAGTTGAACCGTTGGGTGGAGCATTTTGCAGAAGTGGTGAATTGCTAGGTTAACACTGCTGTGGTTCCCATTGATGATCTTCCTGTTGTCTCATCCTTGTCCAATACGTCTTCTTCTCTGTCAGACACTGATTTGTCTGCACCCCTCTCTGAAGAAGAAATCATAACAGCCATCTCTGAGTTGAGTTCTGGAAAGGCACCTGGCCTGGACGGAATTTCCTTGGAGATGCTCAGTTTGGGTGAGGATGCGACCATTTACTGGCTAAAATCTATTTTTGATGCTATCTGGGTGACTGAGTCTGTTCCCATGGACTGGCAAAGTCAACTCCTTGTACCCTTGCACAAGAAAGGAAGCCGTACCATCTGTGACAATTACCGTGGTATTGCTCTTTTGAGCATACCCGGGAAGGTGTTCGCCAAGGTTATCCTAAACCGGATCAAGCCCAGAGCTGAAGAACTTCTCCATGAAAGTCAGTGTGGTTTTCGTCGTGGCAGAGGCTGTGCTGACCAACTTTTCTCTCTCCGAATGTTGATGGAGAAAGCATGTGAATACCACCACCCGTTGTATGCCAAAAGCTAGGCCTCACCATCAGCTGCAAGAAGACCAAGTCTCTAGCAGTACTACCACCTGAGCAACCACAGATCCAGAGTCCTCTACCCATCCACCTCATGCCAGGAGATGAACCTATTGATGTGGTCTCCCATTTTCAGTACTTGGGCAGCTTTGTCCAGAATGATTGTGGGATGGATGTGGAGATCAACTCCAGAATTTGCAAGGCCTCATCTGCTTTCCAGTCACTCTCCCGGATCTTGTGGTATCAACGTAAGATCAAGACCAACACCAAGGTTCGCATTCTGAACAGCGTGATCCTTCCAACCTTGCTGTATGGTCTCGAGAGCACAGTCCTCCTTGAGTCACATGTTCGTCGCCTTGAGTCCTTCATGATCCGTTGTCTGCGAATCATTTTGGGGATCTCAGTCAGGGAGCAGAAGCGTCACACCACCATACGCAAGATGGCCAAGCAGCAAAGGATTTCATCAATCCTCGTTCAACGCCATCTTCGTTTCCTTTCTTGGACACCTGTCAAGGATGTCTAATGACCGTCTACCCAAACAGCTTCTTGTGTCTGCTCCCGTTGGTGGCAAGCGTACCACTGGCGGACAGAAACGCCGGTGGAATGACATGGTAACCAGTGACCTCAAGGAGTGCAACCTGTCTGAGTCTTGGAGGGAGCAAGCCCAAGAATGTGACTCTTGGTGCACCATCATCAGAAACAGAGTAGAGCATCTTAACAGGAGAGCAGAAGACACTGAGAAGAGCAGAAAGGATGAGAAGAAGCGACGCCGTGAACAGCGGCTCATTGACTCTGAGGAGGCTCTGCATTGTGATCATCCTGGCTGCTCCTTCCAGGCTCTGAACAAGGCAGGTTTGATCAACCATCAGCGTAGTCACTCTGTCACTGCAAGGATCCCATGTCAGTTCTGTCATCAGATGTTCCACCAACAAGGACTTCATAACCACCGGCGTTTCTGCCAAGCCAGACCTCGAGCAGTGTAGTTCTTTACCCTATTGGCCTGCATCTCATATACCCTCGTGGTCATTATGGAGCACAAGCAGCAAATGGATGGATGGATGGTGTGTGTGTGTGTGCGATTGAGTGGATGTTGGTGGCATTGATTGTACCTCAACTCCAATGTATGATCCTGTAATATCTAACTTTAAATGAGGGAAGGAGAGATGATTAGCACAAAGTAGCCTGTGAACAGAGCAAGAGCAGTGTTAATGCCTAAAAGAGGTGTACTATCGTTTGTAAATCTGGCAAAGCATAGTACATATACATTGACAACCTGCCATGTACATAGGAGTGAAATAGATGCATACCAAATCTGTCCACCAGGGACACCTCGTACAGCAGGATGGCCATCACAGCATCTCTTGCAGTCACCTGTGGGCATAGGTACAGAGATCATCTGATGTATACATACACTGTATGCTGTGGTGCATTAAGTCATCAACCTGCTGGAGACAAAGGCACCAATACCCTAGTGTAGTAGTGAGCACTAGTGCTCCTCCTGGAGAGGCTGGTGTATGCACAACCAACTGTCAGTGTTCTTAGAGAATAACAACAGGCTCACATGTTCACAACATGGAGTCTGGAAGGGCCACTCATGTCAGACGCAAGTACTGGAGACTGTGCACCAGTGGGCTTGCTGTCCAGACAGAGCCAGCAGTTCTCACGTGGTGTTCACTGACTTCTCCAAGGCTTTTGACACTGTGCCCCATAAGCGTCTATTGCTCAAGCTTGAACACATAGGCATTAGAGGGAAACTTCCTGATTGGATCGGCAGTTTTCTCTTGAATCATAGGCAATGTGTACTAATAGATGGTGCATCTTCTGAATAATGCAGTGTTACATCTGGCATGCCACATGCAGGGCTCCATCCTAGGTCCCTTACTGTTTATCATTTATATTAAGGACATTGGAAAAGACTTATCCTCCCATACTGGCCTCTTTGCTGATGACTGTACAATGTCCAAGAAGGTATCATCTTACCAAGATTGCCTGTTCCTTCAGGAAGACCTCAACAGTCTCCTCATGATCAGGTGGGCAAATATGTGGCAGCTAACATTGAACGCCAACAAATGCAAGGTAATGTGTATCTCTTGCAAACAGAACATTCCCACCTTCCAGTACCAATAAATCAATAGCAACAACCTCGAGTGGATAGAATCATTTAAATACCTAGGTTTAAAGCTTAACACCAAACTTATCTGGGATGACCACACTCTTGAGGTGACATCCAAAGCACAGTGCATGCTGAACTTATTGAGGAGATTAATGTATGGCTGTCAGCATGATACGTGTGCTAATTAAGGTCAGAGCATACACTGCCCTGGTGTACCCCCACTTAGAATATTGTGTACCAGTATGGGCACCTCACCAGCAGAAGCTTAGGCACAGTCGCACCATTGAAAAAGTACAGAAGTGAGCTGCAAGATGGGTATGTGGTGTCACTTGCAGGCCAAATGGGTATGAATGGTCTCGCTCCTATTTCGCCTTGTATAACGAACTACAATGGTTGACGTTAGAGAAGAGGAGACAATTTCTTATTTATTGTCAAATGTACAGAATTCTGCACAATTTGGACTGTATTAAGTTTACTGGCAATTATACCACTAATAATATAGACCTCTACGTTCTCAACCCCATTCTGTAATCATCCCTCATTCTTGTACAGATATCTTTAAATAGTCATTTTTTTGTCAGTGCCCCCCCATCTCTGGCAAGCTTTACCATCTAACCTTGTTCAATTATCATCTTTTAGTGCATTTAGATCCATTTTACTCAAATTCTTATCATAATCACCAGTTGTCCGCTTCTCCATTAAATTTATGCCCTGTAATTTCATCTCTCCCTTATTACCCTGTATGTACGTATGTATGTGTGCATATACAGTATATTTATGTATGTCCTGGGGTGCACTATTATAGGATTGCCTTTTGTGCAACCCTATCCATATGTCTATACAAGCATAGTTAATTCAATTCAATTCAATTTAGTGCTCCAAATCTGTGCAGCTGAAATGCAAACTGATATTACCAATACATGCATGTATACTACAAACATTTGGTAACAGCATACTGGTCAGCTCACCTACCTCATTTCTCAGGCTCTGTATGACATGTGCTTTAGCCAAATTGTTCCTATATACAGTAAAGGAGGACATAAGTATATACCTTATTGTAATTATGGTACACATAATTTATATCAGGTATATTTACTGAAGAGTGAACAAAGACAGGAACTGCATGCATTAATGTATACAGCTAGATCCCTATAGCTAGACACATGTAAAGTCTCGCTTACAGAGCGTCTAGACCCGTTAGAGGCACGTCTGTCCCGTGTACACTAGATGCTCTCACTCTCCTACTGGCACTGTAGAAGCTGCGAATGAGACTGTGAGCATCTGCACTGAAGGCAGGCCTCGCATTCTGAGCATATTCCTAACGACTACAACATGCAAAGAAACGACACACTCTTGTGACATGTCCACTCAACATTTCTATGTGAACAGCAGATCGAGGCCTTAGATTTAGTTTCTTCAGTATTACTTGCAGATAGTGCTGGGGACACCCTGCATGTATGTATGTACCTTGATATGATTCTCCTTATCAATGGGTGGGTCCTTAGGTTTGCCCATGGCATTGCAGAGGAAATGGTCAATGAGGTCTTGCTCTGCATACTCATTGGTGTCACCTAATTGTGTCTGAATCACCAGCATGAAGCCGCTGCCAGTATAGGAGAAGGAAGAGGCCAGGGAGCTTGTTAGTGAAGGACTTGACCTTGCAAACACTATTTGCAGGCAAATAATGCACAACTTGTATGTGAATTGGATGACAGAACTCACTCTGCCAGTACATCTGAAATTGCCTAATGGGGGAACATATAATACTTTGCACAACACAGCACATCAATCACACAGGACATCACAATGCAGTTCTGGCCATGCTGCCATACACCTACATGTAGTGAATGTTGTTTGAGTAGTTCCACTTTAGCTGTGATAGCTATCTTCTTGCCCTAGTTGGCACACGACCACACTGTGCACTCCAGTGGCCATGAGGTGGGGCCCATAGCCTCCCTTTGGCTCTAGGAAGGCACATCCAGTACTACCTGCCTACTCTCAAGAGCTGTATGGCGGGACCAACCAACAAACATGCATGGAACTTGAGGTGCATAGACATGTCATGTATTCTTATACTTTATGAGCTGAGTGGGCAGTTGCATGTTTGTGTGTCGTGTGTACAGTATTCGTCTACATGTACGTATGTGTTGAAATTTCAAACGTTGAACACTGGGCTGCTGCTCCCTCTGATATACAGTTACTGTGATACAAAAATATATTTTTTGAAGACTCTAATTGAGCACTCTGGAACTTCCGGAGTATAATGACATTGTGTGCCCCATGTTTTCAAGTGGCTTCAGAAGTCATGGCAACCAACAGTGTTTACAGATGTGTTCTCCAAGCCATTGTCAAAGTGCACTAATTGATTGAAGTGTGTACCTGATGGCCTTAATGTTGGCTTCTATATAGCTTGCCGTCCAATCCGGTGGTAGCTATGTCTGTCCCTTAAATGTTAATCAAGTATCCAGCATGGTGACCTGCTGGCACTCTTGAACACATGTGCAGAAGCATGAAACTCAGCCTGTCATTAATATGCATTCTTCCTTAATCCTGTCTTTAAATTCTTTGCATTATTGAACACACACCCTTGCTTCCTCTTTGCAGTTTATGATAGCTAATTACTGTATCTACTGGGGTGTATATGCTTATACATGATCATGAATGCTTCACAGCTGCTGTACTGTTGACACACACTTGTTACACTGAGTGCTTTACGCACACTAACAGAATTTATTAATAATGTGATATGGTAGCACGCTTCTGATAAATTGTCTGAGCAAATCATTGCTTACATTATCATCAAGTGCTTCATGCACAGCTATACTATTCAAATAGACACTTTCTTTGTTACAAAACACTAATCTGCTACATACATGTATATATGGCTAAAGTTGGACAGATGCATACTCGCTCCCCTCCACCTTCATCAGGTCCAGCTCCTGATAGTGCTTGTTGTGTCCCTCTGTGTCCTGCTTGTCTACCTCCTCATAGACCACTGCACTAAGAGGTGTGCTCTACTTCCCTTCATCCACCACCTCATAGTGATCAGTCCCAGGAGGAGGTGGCTTGGGGGAGTGGTCCAGTACCCTCCTGTGATTGGCTCTTACCAGCATCACCACACCAGCAGTGAATGTGGCTATGCCCACAAGAACCATTAGTGCACCAATGGATATTGGCAGCACTGTTGATAAAGTACATGTATTTGTGTCTATGAATGGAAGTATTGACATTGACATGTACTTGTATCTACGTTATTATAACAGGGAGTAATGATGGAGATGCGTTTCACATATGTATAGCATGTTAGTTACTGTACAGTGTTTGCAGTAGCAACCCTGGTCATGCATGCTATTCCTGAAGACTGCATGAAATTATTTGTCTTAACCTTGTTGTTCACTTTGTGTGGGGGATGACAATTCAAATATTTCTGATGTAGTAGCCACTGTTGTTGGACTTGGAGTTACTCTGCTAACTACAGTTGTTGGTGTAGTCATTACTGTGTTTGTGGTTGGTCCACCTATAGTGAACATAATCAGGCAGTCATAGTCCAACTCATGATAATTTTATGCACGTATAATCAGTGACACCCTCAGACTACACCTTAAGGACCCTGCTGACCTATTCCCCATTTCACAACAACAGCTGGAAACAATATTAATGTTTGTACCTTGTGCACCTCTTACCTTCCCTGCATTGCCCATCTGGTGTAAGACATCTCACTGCTGGTTGTTGACTGATGTTGTGTCCACTAACTGCCCACACCTTCACTCTGTAGAGCTGGTCTAGTCCTCCAAAACATGATGTTCCTTTTGCTACTCGTCCAGTTCCTCCACTATTAGCACTGACACTCATGTATTTCTCTACAAATGTGATGTTTCGTACTCTGCACTCAAACTCTGCAATATATCTCTCCACTTGGCTGCCATCTGGTGAAGTGAAGATCCACATAGTGTTCTGGACACTTATTTTGGGAGTTGCTAGCATGGCTATATTATAGAAGAAAAGATTAATTTTACACATAATCAGTAGTAACAGATCAATCCTATGTCTGTATATCAATATCAATATCAATAGATATTTAAGTGCACCGTATCCATAGGTACTAGGACACCACGTGATCCAATGTAGCACTGCACAAATTAAAAAGGATAGGGATAATAATAGTAAGTGGCGTCATAGTGAATGAGTTAGGCTAGTTAGAATGTACAGGGGGACTAATAGAACCTAGCTGACCACATAGAGTTAATGGTAGATAAAATATGATAGTTCCTACCTGCAAGGGATAACACCAGGGCTGCTACATCTCCATTGCTCTTTCCTGAGAGGTCTTCTTTTGTTTCGTCCATGGCTTTCAATAGAGGCTGTCTGTGATGATCCCATGCAGAGCACTGCAATAGCCAATGACACACATCCTCAACCTCCCCACTGTCACACTCCTTGCATATCCTGTCCTCCCTCTTCACCCCATGCCATCTTCCCATCTCAATCTGAAAAGCGGCAGTTCCACCTCTCAACTTATACATCATCCTCCTTTCCGCCTTTGACTTCAGTAATGCACAACTTGATTTAACCTCGCAATCTGATATCAGCTTCATCATTGATAACTTGGTCTTCTCATGCATTTTCTTCCTCCATTCATCTCTTACATTCCTCCAAGCAACACTCAGCAACATATCTTTCACATCTACCTCAGACAACTCCCTGATCACACCAATATTCACGTCCTGCCACCCAAATTTCTCCACACACTTACTAATACTTCTCATCTAGCTTCCCCTACTACACTCCACAGCCTTCGACGCCACCTTCCTCAACAGCCTGTATTCATACACTTTACTTGTCAGCACCTTGTACCAAAATTAGACACACCTCACTCTTGCCTCCCATACTAACTGGTAAACACTCCATCACCATTATCAACGACACCTTTGGGTGTAAGGTACCCACCCCAAAGAACATGCGGAAAGCATGCAACTGGACTCGTTCAAGTGCTTCCAGCCATCTCGAGCACCCCCAGATTTCAGCACTGTACAACATCACCGAGTCTACCAGAGCACTCATCAATTTCTTGAAAGTACCTACCCCAACATCACCAACTTCTGTTTTACATCTGTTCATCCAAGCACCTAGTGCCCTTCTACCAGCAGCAGCCTTCTCCTCCACCATCTCTTTCAGCTGCAGATGCTCATCAATAACACACCCCAGATACCTTATATATTATAATATATACTATAATGTGAGTGTGTTTGAGTGAGTGTAACAGTGTCCACTCACTTACTTGAGTTCTTCAGGTAAACTGAGTAGTAAGTCTTGTTGTTTGTACAAAGCAATAATAGAGTCCATTTCTAGTGTAACTGTTCAGCACACTTTTGGCAGTGTTAATACCACTTGGACTTGATGCAATAGTTATTCGATCTGTTTCATAGTATATTTGTGCTTGTCCTCGATTTCCCTCTGTGCTGCAGTTGATCCACTGTTCCCCATCCTTCCCCGTTACCTGTTGTCCATCAGTGATGAGGGCATGGTTGAGGAGGAGGGAGGTTGGTGTGAAGAGGAATGGACGAGGACTAGCTGCAGAATGTACAGACATAATAGAACAGCATAGAATCAAATGCCATTCGAGCAGCTTCTTACGTATACGTAGGTCTATATAGCCAATGAACCTGCTACATTGATTGTATTGATGTAGACGTTCTCTTTCTCTGTTCATGCCATACTCAGTATCACAATAGTACCTCCCTCCCATATCATGGGAAGTGACATCCACCAATAGAGTGTCAGCCACTGGTCTGTAGTAGGGGGTTCCTTCTTGTATCTCACACATTGGTCCAGTGCAGTTGTGGTACTACTTGTATCTGATCACCTCACTCCCCTCAGGTAGTCCTGTCACATCACAGGTCAGAAGAACTCTTGCTCCCAGTGTGAAGCTGTCGATACTGATTGTTCTTCCTGACTCAGTGTAGAGTGCACCGCTAGCATTGAAGCCCTGATCTTTACCATAACAGTTGCCTCTCCTGTGATTCAGTGGATGGTACCACACAATAACTCCTGAACTCCCTCTATCCCTAGCAATCACTCCTAAGCCCCTCCTACCTGTTCAGAGAATGGCTGTGATGAGTCCCAGTAGAACCAACAGCACATTCATTGTTAGACCCTCTAAGGTTGATCTATATAGGCTACAGTCCTCCTCTGATACCACTTCAATCTGTGGCACTGAAATAGAATGGGGGGGGGGGGGGGGGGGACTCGCTACAGCTACTGTAGCTAGCACAGCTTACAGTACATATGATGGGAGACTCACTATACAGCTAGCTAGCACATGCAGCCAACAGTACGTATACAGTACCTTTGTAATAAGAGCACTTGCTAAAGCTCTGATGGACTTTTAGAGAGCTACACCACATCAGCATATACGTGTACTGCTACCTAGTTTTGACTTCTGAAGCCAGCATGGGTACACATAACATATACACAACCCAGAAGCCCTCAGGCGGTTCCCAGTGTTCCCATTAGCCACCAGGGCAGCACCAGCACCTTCATTACGACTCAGATTCATGCACACAGTACCCTGCAATAAATCCTCAACTCCCTCCATCCCTGACAGTAATTCTCTCATGTCCTCCCTCACCCCCCCCCCCCCCACACACACACACACATCTGTTTGGAGACTGGCTGTGATGATGCCCAGTCCTTCAATGCCTTTACTCTTTGGAGTGGAGTATGTACTGTTGTCCTCCTTGTATTAGGTAGTAGTCTCACACCCAGCCCCTATACATACAGTAGCTATTATTGAGAAATCACTGTAAGTTGATGGCTGTTCATGGGCTGGAGTTATGGGCTATCCTTGGATACCACTGTGCTGCTGTGTGGTACAGAAATAGGCTATCCTTGGGTGCTGTGGTACAGAAATAGACGGTAGGAAGTCACTAATTGGGTGTCACTTGAAGGCATTCTGGAGCGTGATGTTGCATGCATTAAAGTGGCTTCAGAAGTCACTAACAACTAGCAGCATCTGCTAATGTGGTCTCTCTTTATTAAATGTCCTTCTTTTATACAGTACATCCTGTCTAAGCTATTAGTAAAGTGCACAAGTTGTATGGGCTATAGGACTGGTAGGTTTGCAGTGAAACAACTACAACTCCCCATTATTAGAGTCATTATGGCAGCAGTACCTGTGCAGTACTATGTTATATACACTATGTAGCTTTGTCATGCACTGGATCTGAGGGAATGTCAGACCTGTAGCTGTTGGTTGGAGATGGACAAATGTATGTCTGAATCTCTTAAGCAATTCATGTAGTAGACCTTTCAGCCAAAGAGGCCAACAAGTGCCTGAATTTCCTATTCTGATTATTGATGCACTACATTGCTAATTGAATAAGCTCAACTTCATCATTTGAACATCACAAGGAGTAACTGGGTGAAATGATACATTGTATGAGTTAATTTGCACACACGTTCTGATTACCGAAAACTATACTGTTAAAGGAGTGAAGTCACTTTTTCTTCTTATGACTCTTATCCACAACTGCATAGAGCATCTCAACATTCATAACCTTGCTGTCTCCTTCAATCTGCTGTGCAGACTTACTGTCTGCTTTTGGCTTGTTCTTGACCCCTACCAAGTTATCATTCGCCAGTTCTCTTTCCACACATCCACTCTCCACCACTCCCTCCCCTCTCTCTGTCAACTTGCCTTTCTTCTTCATTGGCATAGCATACAGATCTTCTTTGTTTGTGACTGTTTCTTTCTTCTTCCCTGCCCCTCTCTTCTGGCCCTTGTCCACAACTGCATACAGATCCCCAATGTTGGTAACACTGACTGGAGTGGAGGATTCTTTTGGTGCTTGTTTCATTGCAGTTTTGATCTGTGCCTTGCCATCAACATCTTCATATGGATCAAAACTATCAACAATGGAACCTGTAGCTTCATTCATGTCAACATCCACATAGTCAGCACCTATGCCTTTCTCTTCCACCTCATTGCCTGGATTAGCCACCAATGCATTGTTGTAATATGGAGTGTCTTCCATCTTTGACTCTCCTTCCTGCTTATAAGTTACCTTCCTCTTCACCACCACTACTACCAAGGTTATGATCATCACAGTTAACACTGAAAGGAGGAGGAACACACCTACACCAACCCCCACTCCCATGAATGTGCCACTTGTTGCACCTACAGAGAAAGAAGACATGACACCCAGCTTGGGGGTACATGGGTTGCATGCAGGTCTGCATGAATG
The DNA here is from genome assembly GCA_964019415.1 of Ianthella basta. Classification (NCBI taxonomy): domain Eukaryota; kingdom Metazoa; phylum Porifera; class Demospongiae; order Verongiida; family Ianthellidae; genus Ianthella; species Ianthella basta. The sequence goes on from OZ025888.1 coordinate 3,721,443, forward strand.
CACACAGCAACCTGATAGTCAGACTGATTCATTCATGTGTGCCTTAATTTTAGGATCATACATAAATTGTAGTTTGAAACATAATGTACTTGTCATCATGCTCAAGAGTACTACTTGTTGACACAGCATTTATTGCAATTGGACTCCATGTGCTGTGTAATGTTATTTGTGTGTGTGTCCATCTGTACATGATATAGTGTCTTTCATGTATTGTTTATCTTTGTCTTAAGCTTGTAGTTAAACCTTAGTCTACTTCTAACACACCACGGTACCAACCTACATTAAATTTTATTGATACTAACCTTGTGGTCCAGGTGGAGTAGAAGGGGAAACGTCGCTCATTGATGATGTAGTAGCCACTGTTGTTTGGGTTGAAGTTCCTCTGCTACCTATTGTTTTTGGTGTAATCACCACTGGGTTTGTAAGGATTAATGACAAAGAAAATTTTATATACTTAACTTCACATAATTAAACAATGCGTACTTTGCCAACGTTTCATCATTTCCAAAGTATTCAAGTAGAAACACTGGACAACAGGAACACTTCATGTCCTTGTGCACCTCCTACCTTCCCTGCATTGTCCATCTGGTGTAAGACATCTCACTGCTGGCTGTTGACTGATGTTGTGTCCACTAACTGCCCACACCTACACTCCGTAGAGCTGGCCTAGTCCTCCAAAACACGATACATCTCTTGCAGCTTGTCCAGTTCCTCCACTATTAGCACTGACACTAATGTACTTCTCTACAAATGTGATGTTTCGTACCCTGCACTCAAACTCTGCAATATATCTCTCCACTTGGCTGCCATCTGGTGATGTGAACGTCCACATAGTGTTCTGGACACTTATTTTGGGAGTTGCTAGCATGGCTATGATTATAGAAGAAGTGATTTACACATAATCAGTAGTAACAGATCAATCCTATGTCTGTATATTATAATGTGAGTGTGTTTGAGTGAGTGTAACAGCGTCCACTTGCTTACTTGAGTTCTTCAGGTAAACTGAGTAGTAAGTCTTTGTTGACTTAAAGCAATAATAGAGTCCATTTCTAGTGTAAGTGTTCAGCACACTTTTGGCAGTGTTACTTGTACCTGATCCAATAAGTTTCTGATTTGCTTCATAGTATATTTGTGGTGGTCCTTGATTTCCCTCTGTGGTGCAGTTAATCCACTGCTCCCCATCCTTCCCCGTTACCTGTTGTCCATCAGTGATGAGGGCATGGTTGAGGAGGAGGGAGGTTGGTGTGAAGAGGAATGGATGAGGACTATCTGCAGAAGGTACAGACAAAATAGAACAGCATAGAATCAAATTCTATTCGAGCAGCTTCTTAAGTATAGGTCTATATAGCCAATGAACCTGCTACATTGATTACTGTTGATGTAGACATTCTCTTTCTTTGTTCATTGCCATAATCAGCTTCACAATAGTATCTCCCTCCCATATCATGGGAAGTGACATCCACCAACAGAGTGTCATCCACTGCTTTGTAGTAGGGGGTTCCCTCTTGTATCTCACACTTTGGTCCAGTGCAGTTGTGGTACCACTTGTAGCTGATCACCTCACTCCCCTCAGGTAGTCCTGTCACATCACAGGTCAGAAGAACTCTTGTTCCCAGTGTGAAGCTGTCAATACTGATTGTTCTTCCTGACTCAGTGTAGAGTTTTCCACTAGCATTGTAAGCCCTGATCTTCACCACAACAACTGCCTCTCCTGTGAGTGATGTGGATGGTACCACACAATAACTTCCCAATTCCTTCTATCCCTAGCAATCACTCCTAAGCCCCTCCTACCTGTTTGGAGACTGGCTGTGATGAATCCCAGTAGAACCAACAGCTCCTTCGTTGTTAGATCACTTGCCATAAAGTTGAACACTAGAATCTCCTCTGATGGCGCTACTGTACTTGTGATACTGAATGGGACTGTGGAGAAGACGCTAATTGGGAGACGCTTGGGGGGATTCTGGCTATAATGTGCGTGTGTGTCTGTTTGAGTGTGGCTTTGGAAGTCCTAGTAGTTAACAGAACAGTAGTATACTAGTGTTTACTAACATGGTCTGCAGAATTGGTCTATATAACTCTGCTTGATAGTGCAAGCCATTTGCAAACTGCACTGTATATTAGTATTTACCTATTTTCTCTAATGTTGGACTGTACGTATACATATTGCCATAATAACTCTTATGTGAGCTTCTCTTACAGTTAATTATTGTGGTCTCTAGAAAGTCTATCCATATGTCTGTGTCGCTAGCAAAGTGGGCTGTAGATGTTTGAACATGAAATGCAGCAGAAGAGAGACTGCGCTGGCTGTGGATGATAGCCAGTAGAACCATGAGCATGCACCTTTATTGTTAGAACTCTCTGAAGTTTAGCACTGAGATGTGGTCCTCCTCAGCTCCAAAATTATGGTTGAGACATAGTCTCTTTGAGTGTTTCTTGAGTGTAATGTGTGCCCAAGTTTTCAAGGTGCTTTTAGAGTGATGGCAACATCATGAAATGTACATAATTCAATTTCCTGTCTGTGTGTGTGTGTATGTCTCTCTCTCTCTCTCTCCCTCTCTCTCTCTCTCACTCTCTCTCTCTCTCTCTCTCTCTCTCTCTCTCTCTGTGTGTGTGTGTGTGTGTGTGTGTGTGTGTGTGTGTGTGTGTGTATATACATTACATTCAATGTGCGCGTGAAGATGTGATATAAAGGTATCCATACATGAGTGTAGTGCAGTGTTCATTCACTCTGTGAGCATGGTCCTGTTATATTTATGCACACTTCTCTTACCTCACATCTCCTCTTACTATATATGTATGTGAATTCATGCATCATCTTCTATTGTCAAAAATGGAGAACATGTAAGCAATGCAAGTGCTCAAGCCCACATAGTGCTAGATAATGGAACTTGCCTTCCCTGTACATCTTTCTGTGCCTCTGTACCATTGTTATTGCTTTGCAGAAAAACTATTTTCTCTATAGTTTCTGCATTTGCATAGAGCACAATTTCTGAATTTCGAGTCATGAATGACTTTATTCACTGGTCACCATGCACACACTAGGAGTTGTCTGGAGAGGGCCGGATTCTCCCTGTTTTTTTTCTGGTACAAGACAAAATCACACCATTCCTCTTTGACTATAACTTCATGATTCATGGCCAATTACAGAAGTCAAAGCTAGTGTCAACAATTGCTACATATGCGGGTTAGTTATGACAATATGTGGGTATGGTATATATAGCACAGAGCAATTCTAATAGTAAGTTATTATATTACCAGTATTTCTGAAATGTTGTACGCAGTAGCCATGCAAGGTATAAACCAAAATATTGTACATTACAATTTTTCATAGTTCCTGAAACAAGCCGCAGTATGTACGTATATAACTGTATTAAGCTGTCCCACAGTGCATGTATTGTGAATAGACAGACCACAGGCACTGCATGCATGTGTAACTATGTACATGTAATCCTTGACAACAATATATGCAATACAACTTGAGTGAATGAAACTAAATTGTCTCCTCTATTTCTATCATACATTCATTCTACATTAAGAATGTATTTCACTCCTCACTGATGTATGGCACTCCTTGCTGTAGAGCATGTATCCAGGTGTCCTGCTCAAGTGACCCTGAAGGTGGCCATTCCCTTCCTTTATCACTAAAGGAATGTGTTGGACCACCTCCTCCAACTGAGGGAGCATGACACTTACAGAACTGGTACACCATCTTCTCTACCTGACACATCCACTGGTCATACTGCAAAGACAACATGGAGACTACAGTATACATTATTGCACATTTGTGGGACACATCATGCATGTAAGAATGTAAAGTGTGAGCATGTTATAGCTTTATTGTGTGTGTGTGTGTGTGTGTGTGTGTGTGTGTGTGTGTGTGTGTGTGTGTGTGTGTGTGTGTGTGTGTGTGTGTGTGTGTGTGTGTGTGTGTGTGTGTGTGTGTGTGTGAATGAATGAGTGGGTGTTGGTGGCAATGATTGCATGTACCTCTAGTCCGATGTACCGATCCTGCATTATCTGACTTAAAGTGAGGGGAAAAAGAGATGTTGAGCACAGAGTAGTCTGTAAACAGAGCAAGAGCACTGTAAATGCCTAAAAGAGGTGTACCATTGTTTTGTAAATCTGCAAACTCCTCAACTCGCTCCTATATACCTATCGCTACCTATTTGAAGACTGGCTGTGATGAGTCCCAGTAAAACCAACAGCACCTTCATTGTCTAGTCTTGCTTGCTAGACTGTCCCATTTACGCGCTGGGGGCATTTAGATGGGACAGTCTAGTGAGCCAGACTGCTTCATTGTCAGATCCCTTGCTGTAAAATTTAACACTAGAATCTCCTCTGATGTGATATTGTTCTATGTGAATAGCAGAGGTGTTTAGTTTCCTTTGCATTACTTGCAGGTGCAGTATAGCACAGGTCAGAGAGCTAGTTAGTGAATGACTGGTACACCACACTGTGCACTCCAGTGGCCATAAGGTGGGGCCCATAGCCTCTCCTTGGCCCTGAGAAGGAACATCCAGCACAACCTGCCTACTTTCAAGAGCTGTACGACAAACCAACAAACATGCATGGAGCTAGAGGTGCATAGATATGTCACGTATTCTTATACTGTAGGAGCTGAGTGGGCATTTGCATGTTTGTGTGTCGTGTGTATTCATTTGCATGTGTGTTAGAATGCTCAAACGTTGAATACTGGGCTGTTGCTCCCTCTGTGTCCTGCTTGTCTACCTCCTCATAGACCCCTGCATCAAGAGGTGTGCTCTTCTTCCCTTCATCCACCACCTCATAGTAATCAGTCTCATGTTTGTCCAAGCCATGAGGATAGTGCCCTAGCTGTCTGAAAGTGCATTCCTAATGGCATTAATGTTGGCCTCTACATAAATTGCCACTCAATCACGTTGTGTGTCTGTGTCTTCTTCAATCAGGTATACAGCCCAGTGACCTGCTGGTGCTTTTGTATGCATGTGTATACAATCAGTTTGGTGTAAGAATGCAGAAGTATGGTGCTGGGGAAATGTCATGTGTAGCCTATCATGACTGTGCATCTTTCATGATCCCCTGTCTTTGAATTCTGTTTGCCCCTGTGATGTCTTCTCTATCACAGACAAACGATCGCGACTCGATCATGCAACGCACTGGGAACACCGTCAGCAATGATTCCAAATAACACTGCAACAACGTGCCAACACACTACGCATGCGCAATAAGTGATCACCAGACATGCTACTAAGTATAACAGCAGACACAGCAGTCACTACCAAATATAACAGCAAATAATAATGTAACACTACCACAAATAGTAACAGACAAAACCATAAATCAGTGTATACAGTACACTCCTCCCCTCTTAAAACAAAACCCAATGTATCAAAAGGTAAATTTGTCCACGGGACGGCGAACCCGTGTTGAACGTCGTACTTGTGGAGGACGGCGTGTGTCCTCTGCCGAGGGCTGAGGCGGCAGCCCAGATGATGACACAGGATTCTCCTGTGAAGGTGACACCGACTCTACGGAACTATCGGTACCAGCCACAACAGTTTCCTCTGGCAAGGATACCGGTGGCAACACGTCAATTGGCTCCGGAGTCGGAGTCTGGGTGGCTGATGGCAAGTCTGAGTCCTGCTCTTCCCAGGCTCGGATGTGATCCACATGCTTCCTGCCAACCACACCACTATCCAATTCTACCATGTACGAGACTGGTCCTCGACGTTCCAGAATAGTACCTGGAACCCAACGAAATGCGTCCCTCCCATCTCGCACCATCACCCTGGCACCGACTGCAAACTCTCTCAGTGTGCCTTTCCTGTCATGGTGGCTTTTCTGCTTGCCTTGGGAAACACAAACTCTCTCTCCCAGGTTAGGCCTCAACAAGTCAAACCGAGTTCGGATGGGACGACCCAGAAACAAAGACGCTGGTGATACCCCAGTTGTGGCATGTGGAGTACTGCGATAAGACATGAGAAAACTCTGCAACTGGTGCTGCAGTGGTCTGCCATCCCCCTCTCCGGCTTTCATTGACTGCTTAAAAGTTTGCACCAGACGTTCAACTGCTCCGTTCGAGGAAGGATGATACGGTGCTGTCCGCACATGCTTCACCCCATTTGACTGCAAGAAGTCCATGAACTCTCCTGAAGTAAACTGTGGCCCATTGTCAGATACCACTTGCTGAGGCAACCCATAAGCTGCGAAGATGTGTCTCAGCACCGCAATGGTGCGATCGGCAGTGGTTGATGGCATTTCGTGGATTTCTGGCCACTTGGAGTGTGCATCAATGAGTAGAAAGAACATCCTACCCTTAAACGGCCCAGCAAAGTCAATGTGCACCCGTTGCCACGGATGCTCCGGCCAGACCCACGGGTGCAAAGGTGCACTACTGGGAGCACTCTTGACAGCCTGGCATGACTGGCAGGATTTCACAATCCCCTCTACATCCTTGTCAAGACCTGGCCACCAGAAATAGCTCCTCGCCACAGACTTCATCCTGACCATTCCACCATGGTCACTGTGTAGCTCTTTCAAGACTGAGGCCCTCAGCTTCTGAGGAACAACCACTCGGATGCCCCATAGCAGACATTGGCTTTCCACGGTGAGCGCCAGCCGACGTGACGAGAACGGTTGCAGTTCTGCTGGCACACTAGCAGGCCACCCTTGCCGCAAGTACAGCAACACCTTACTCAAAAGGGGATCCTGCCGTGTGGCTGTAGCGACTGCGCCAGCTGTGACTGGAAGTGAGTTAATCTGTGCGAGGTTGAAACAGGCTGCTACACTGGAGAACTCCTCTCCAGGTAGAACGGACACTGGCAGCCGTGACAGCCCATCAGCATTTGCATGATCCTGTGTACGACGAAAACGGATGTCATAACGATAGGCTGACAGCAGAATAGCCCATCTCTGCAAGCGAGCAGCAGATAGCGAAGGAATAGCCTGATCTGAGGCCAGGATGGTTGTCAGGGGTTTGTGATCCGTTATAAGGCAAAACTTCCGTCCATACAGGTATTGGTGAAACCGTTTGACACCAAACACCAGGGCCAAAGCTTCCTTCTCGATTTGCGGATAGTTCTTCTCACTGGCTGTTAGCGTACGTGAGGCATAGGCAATGGGCCTCTCCGACCCATCAGAATACTGCTGAGAGATTACGGCACCCACTTCGTATGGTGACGCATCAGCTGCAAGTGATAGAGGCAATGACGGGTCGTAATGGGCAAGGACCTGTGACGAAGACAAAACTGCCTTGATGTCCCTGAATGCTGTTTCACACTCCACTGTCCACTTCCATGACTCACCCTTGTGGAGCAACTGAGTCAAAGGTTGTAACCGGGTTGCCAGGTTTGAAATGAACCGTCCATAATAGTTCACCAACCCCAGGAAGGAACGCAACTCAGTGAGATTGGTGGGTGTAGGAGCATCTGCCATGGCCTGCTGTTTTCCTCTGGTTGTGTGCAGACCTTGTGCATCCACCACATGCCCCAAGTACTCTACCGACGGCTGAAGGAATGAGCACTTCTGACGCTTCAACCTGAACCCATGGCTACGGAAGCGCTCCAGGACAGTTGCTAGAGTGGCTAAGTGCTCTGCCTCAGTCGACCCAGTCAGGATGATGTCATCCAAGTAACACATCACCCGAGGCAAACCATGGAGGACCGCGTCCATGGTGCGTTGAAATATGGCGGGAGCAGATGCCACGCCAAATGGCAAGCGGGTGTAACGGTAAAGACCAAGATGTGTATTGATTGTCACCAGCTCACTGGAAGCAGCATCTAACGGCAACTGCTGATACGCTTGCGACAAATCCAGCTTACTAAACGACTGGCCACCAGCCAATGAGGCGAAGATCTCTTCTGGTTTGGGAAGAGGGTGCTGGTCCACTTCCAGAGCAGGGTTAAGGGTTACTTTGTAGTCACCACACAGACGGAAAGAACCATCTTTCTTGGGGACAGGTACAATGGGAGTAGCCCACTTACTGAACTCTACCTTCTCCAAGACTCCACTGGATTCTAAACGTTCAATTTCTTTGCCAATCGCATCTTTTATGGCAAAAGGGACCGAACGTGGACGAAAAAACTTGGGCTGGCTATTCTCCTTCAACTTCAAATTGACCTGAACTGACTTCACCGTCCCGAGCTCCTCACGGAATACATCTTCGTATTTGTGCAGAAGCTCCTCCAGTGGAAGATTACCTCGCGTCTGGTATGCAAGGAGAGCCCAGTCCAGGCGAATGTGAGCCAGCCAATCTCTCCCTAGCAAGGCTGGTCCCTCGCTCTTCACTATGACCAATGACAGCTCCTTCTCCTGGTCTTTGTACACAACATGAACAGGCAAACTGCCCACCACTTCCACTCGCTGTGCAGTGTACGTGTGCAAGGCAATACCAGCCGGCTGGAGCTGTCCATCCGGAAACAGCTCCCGTTGCTGCTTCAGTGACATTATGGACACAGCCGCACCTGTGTCAACTTCCATTGACACAGGGACACCCTCTACCCCGACCTCTACTACAATTGGATCAGTCCGCCTGGATCCTAGGCACATAATAGGAAGGTCGGCTTCCTCTGACACCTCCACTGTAGCCAGTCGCTGTGTTCTAGAGCCCTGTGGCCTAGCACCCTGGTGCCCCCCTCTAGACTTGGCTGAACGGCAGACACGAGCCAAATGCCCCTTTTTCTTACACTGGTGGCAAATGGTATCAATAAAACGACATGTAGCAGCCAAGTGATCAGCGCTACCGCAGCGATAGCACTCCTTCCCACGACCCTGAGGTTTACTGCTGCTATGACACTGGGCTGGCCCTTTGTATGGGGTCCTGCTATGAGAAACCTGGTGAACAGCACTACTGGAGACAGCACCTCTCAACTCTCTAGCATTCTGCTCTGCTAACTCCAAGCTATGTGCTATGGTCAGTGCCTTACTCAGAGTCAACTCGGACTCAGCTAGCAGGCGCTTACGGTGCACCTCCTCCCTCAGGCCACAAACCAATCGATCCCTCAAAGCATCTTCCAGCCCTTCCCCAAACTCACACCTGGATGCCAACTTCCGCAACTCCGCTTCGAACTTGGCCACGGTCTCTCCCGGTTCCTGTCGTCGCTGATGGAACCGAAAACGTTCCGCCATAATGATCTTCTTGGGTTCATAGTGCTTCTTCAGCGTCTCCTTGAGCTGCGCCAGCGTTTTCACGGATGGTTTAACTGGTGACAACAAGTCCCTCAAGAGGGCATACGTCTGCCCACCAACGAGGGTAAGAAAAACTGGGACTTTGCGGTCGTCCGGTATCGCGTTAGCCGCCAGGAACAAGTCAATCCTCTCCAGATAAGCCGCGATCGATTCGCGGTCGGCATCGAAGGTCTCCACTTGACCAATTGCTGCAACTGCCATATCCCACCTTCGTCGCCACTTGTGATGTCTTCTCTATCACAGACAAACGATCGCGACTCGATCATGCAACGCACTGGGAACACCGTCAGCAATGATTCCAAATAACACTGCAACAACGTGCCAACAAACTACGCATGCGCAATAAGTGATCACCAGACATGCTACTAAGTATAACAGCAGACACAGCAGTCACTACCAAATATAACAGCAAATAATAATGTAACACTACCACAAATAGTAACAGACAAAACCATAAATCAGTGTATACAGTACAGCCCCACTATACTCAACCTTACCTATACACACCCTTCCTCCTTACACGACGACAGATCGTATGCATGTATATGTTACGCGCATATACATGCTGAGGTGTACACCTGTACTAAATTTTATTTGCAATCATCACAATCAACGTTGCTTTTCAGTTGCCATATAGTTCACTGGAAGCATGCAACAAGCCACTGTGACTCTCTTCAGGAAGTGTTTATTGAAGTACAATAATTTCTTTCCAATGTTACGGTGTTCAGCTTAACAGAGTATCTAATACAGCTAGCTAGTGGGGTCTAAGCGCTGTTACATTATTATGAAATTTCCTGAATCAGCTGTATGTATATAAGACTGCATAGAATATAGTCAGGGACAATTATTGCATGGTGTTTCTGCCTATCAACTACACTATTCTATAGCTAGTAGGTGATGGATGCATACTCGCTCCTCTCCATCTTCATCAGGTCCAGCTCCTGATAGTGCTTGTTGTGTCCCTCTGTATCCTGCTTGTTTACTTCCTCGTAGACCCCTGCACCAAGAGGTGTGCTCTTCTCCTCTTCATCCACCACCTCATAGTGATCAGTCCCAGGAGGAGGTGGCTTGGGGGAGTGGTCCAGTACCCTCCTGTGATTGGCTCTTACCAACATCACCACACCAGCAGTGAATGTGGCTATGCCCACAAGAACCATTAGTGCACCAATGGATATTGGCAGCACTGTTGATAAAGTACATGTACAAGTACCTGTAAATGAAAGTAATGACAGAAATGAGTTTCACATTGGATGTTAGATCATTGTTGGTAGTAGCAATCTGGTCAAGCATGCATGCTATACCTGAAGACTGCATATTTGTCCAAACTTGTGTTCCACTTCGTGTGGGGGATGACACGTCAGTCATTGCTGTTGTTGTAGTAGCCACAGTTGTTGGAGCTGGTGTTCCTCTGCTAACTACAGCTGCAGTCGCTGGTGTAATCATCACTGTGTTTGTGGTTGGTAATAATTGTAGCACAATTACTGACAATGTAATTACTATATTACTTTTATGAATCCAAAGATCTAGTCTATATCATTTACAGTCAGAAACACTGTGCCCTTTCTGCTTACATTTATAGATGAACAATGCCTACTTCGCCCACATTGCCAATTTCCACCACAATATAAAAGGAAATACACAACATTTAGCGTTAACCTCCTACCTTCCCTGCATTGCCCATCTGCTGTAAGACATCTCACTGCTGGCTGTTGACTGATGTTGTGTCCACTAACTGCCCACACCTTCACTCTGTAGAGCTGGCCCAGTCCTCCAAAACATGATTCACTTCTTGCTACTCGTCCAGTTCCTCCACTATTAGCACTGACACTAATGTACTTCTCTACAAATGTGATGTTTCGTACTCTGCACACAAACTCTACAATATATCTCTCCACTTGGCTGCCATCTGGTGATGTGAAGATCCACATAGTGTTCTGGACACTTACATGGGGCATTGGTAGAGTGGCTAGACAGATAGATTTACATATAGTCAGTAGAAGAAGTGCAATCCATTATAGCTATATTGAAACTAGAATGTGTTTGGGTAAACGTTGATAGCATCAACTTGCTTACTTGAATTTCTTAAGTATACTGAGAAGTAGGTCTTTGTTGACTGAAAGCAGTAATAGAGTCCATTTGTAGTGTAACTGTTTAGCTCACTTGTGACAGTGTTAATACCACCTCGACTTGATGCAATAAGTCTTGAATTTGCATCATAGTATATTTGTCCTCGTCCGCGATCCCCCCCACTGGTGCAGTTGATCCGCTTTTGCCTATCCTTCCCTGTTACCTGGTGTTCATCAGTGATGAGGGCATGATTGAGGAGGAGGGAGGTTGGTGTGAAGAGGAATGGACGAGGACTATCTGCAGAATGTGGACAGTCATACAGTAGAACAGCACAGAAAATGGCCTATACTGCATAAGTATTCTAATGAACTCACTAACCAGTTACAGTAAATTGTGATGAAGGAACTCTCATTGTTTGTTCACTGTGGTACATCACATCACAGTAGTATGTCCCTCCCATATCATGGGAAGTGACATCCACCAATAGAGTGTCATCCACTACCCTGCAGTAGGGGGTTCCCTCTTGTATCTCACACATTGGTCTAGTGCAGTTGTGGTACCACTTGTAGCTGATCACCTCACTTCCCTCAGGTAGTCCTGTCACATCACAGGTCAGAAGAACTCTTGTTCCCAGTGTGAAGCTGTTTGAACGTGTATTTCCTGATCGTGAATCAACTTCCCTGGTAGCATTGTAAGCCCTGATCTTCACCATAACAGCTGCCTCTCCTGTGAGTCATGTGGATGGTACTACACAATAACTCCTCAACTCCCTCTATCTCTAGCCATCATTCCTAAGCCCCTTCCTACCTGATTGGAGACTGGCTGTGATGAGTCCCAGTAGAATCAACAGCAGTTTCATCTTTAGAACTCTGTAAATGCACTGAAATGGACTGGGGAGGGGGGGGGGGGGGGGGGCAATCACTACATCCACTACAGCTGGCACTGATTAGGTATAGAGTACATTCATTATTAGAGCTCTTTACTAAAGCTCTGAAGGGCTTCTATAGACAGACCACATCAATGGAAACTGCTACCTAATTGTTATGGCTGCAGAGGCCACATGCAAACATGGCACACATCAATACGCCCCAGAAGCCATCAAGTGGTTCCCAATCATTGCCCCATTAGCCATCACCACCAGACCAGCACCTTTAGTAAGACTCTGATTCATGCACACTGCATGTGTTATTGTCCAGCAACTGATGGTATTACTGAAATACAGAAATATAATGCACATTAGGAATCATGCCAATTGGGAGCCACCAGGGGTTCTGGAGTGCAATGTACGTGCATGTTTGCAAGACTTACTCGCTTACTCACTCACTCACTTGCTGTACAGTCATCCACTGCTCTGAGGTAGGTGGTTCCCTCTTGTATCTCACACCTCACTTGAGTGCAGTAGTGGTACCACTTGTATCTGATCACCTCACTTTCCTCAGGTAGTCATGTCACATCACAGGTCAGAAGAACTCTTGTTCCCAGTGTGAAGCTGCCATCATTGACTGTTCTTCCTGTGTAAAGTTTGGCACTAGCATTGTACATAAGCCCTGACTGACACCTTAATAACTGCCTCTCGTGTGAGTCATGTGGATGGTACCGCAAATTTACTCCTTGGCTCCATCTATGTCTAGCCTATCACTCCCCCTGTCTGCTTGGATACTAGCTTTGATGAATCCCAGTGGTAACACCAGTATATTCCTTTACTGCCAGAACACTCTGAAATTTAACACTGGGTTATTAACTGCCTTCTTACTGATAGCACTAATGTGGTACAGTAATAGGTGGGCAAAAGTGGAGACTAGCTGTGATGAGTCCCAGGGGAATCATCAGGGTCAACTTGCATTTGTTCCTTCATTGTTAGTATCCAGTTGAACACTAGACTATAGTCCTCCTGCTAGTGCTATTTTGGCACACAAACAGACTGTGGGTGTGGATACTGTCCTTGTTGCAAGTTGCTTCCAAAGGTAATGGAAAGCAACTACACCTGCATGCAATATCTTCTGTTGAACAAAGGCTAATCACTGGATATTACGCCTACCAGCCTTCTACACCGAAGTGTTTCAGGAGCCTTCTACACTTCGGTGTAGAAGGCTGGAAGGCGTAATATCCAGTGATTAGCCTTTGTTCAACCTAGCCCGGCCTGGCCGTTGCAGTGGCTTACTGCAATGAACCGACCTCTCAATATCTTCTGTGTTTGTATGCGTGCATCAATTAATGCTTCATAAATTTGTAATGTAAAATCTCTTCATTGTTCCCATATCACAAACCTATAGCTAAGTGTTGCTTAGTAAAGACTTGCCTATCTCACACTCTGGTGTGATGGAATTTCACCCTAGTTTTCACTGAGCACATACCCTGGCTATGGTGGCTATGAACTTGCATCCTTACCATGACAACGGAGGCATATTCTGTACTATATCATACTATACTGTTAATGGTGTTGAATTTCTCTCATAGTTTCATTGCATCATTTCTATATTTGCATACGTATGCAACAAGTGCAGCTGATGGTGGGTTGTTGGTTTGCAGTGACCCCACTACAACTACACCATATATAAATTATTAGGGTCATTATGGCAGCAGTGGTTATAAACTTTTGTGCAGTACTATGATACAATATAGCTTTGTCATGCACTGGATCTGAGGGAATGTCAGACCTGTAGCTATTGGCTGGAGATGAACAAATGTATGTTTGGCTTTCTTAAGCAATTCATGTAGTACAGCAAATAATGTTAAATCTAAAGCAGACCTTTCAGCCATAGAGGCCAACTAGTGTTGAAATTTCCTGTTCTGATTATTGATGCCCTACATTGCTAATTTTATAAGCTCAACTTCATCATTTGATCATCACAAGGAGTAACTGAGTGAGACAATAATATTGCATGAGTTAATTTACACACATGTTCTGATTACTGAAAACTATACTGCTAAATGAGTGAAGTCACTTTTTCTTCTTATGACTCTTATCCACGACTGCATAGAGCATATCAACATTCAGATCCTTGCTGTCTCCTTCAATCTGGTGTGCAGACTCACTGTCTGCCTTTGGCTTGTTCTTGACCCCTACCAAGTTATCATTCTCCTCTTCCCTTTCCACACCCCCACTCTCCACCACTCCATCCCCTCTCTCTGTTAACTTGCCTTTCTTCTTCATTGGCATGGCATACAGATCTTCTTTGTTAGTGACTGTTTCTTTCTCCTTCTCTGCCCCGTTCTTCTGACTCTTGTCCACAACTGCATACAGATCCCCAATGTTGGTCACACTGACTGGAGTGGAGGATTCTTTTGGTGCTTGTTTCATTGCAGTTTTGATCTGTGCCTTGCCATCAACATCTTCATATGGATCAAAACTATCAACAATGGAACCTGTAGCTTCATTCATGTCAGCATAAGCATAGTGAGCACTTAGATGTTTCTCTTCCACCTCATTTCCTTGCTTAGGCACCAATGCATTGTTGTAATATGGATTGTCTTCCATCTTTGGCTCTCCTTTCTGCTTATGAGCCACCTTCCTCCTCACCACCACTACTACCAAGATTATGGCCACCAGGGTCAACACTGAAAGGAAGAGGAACACACCTACACCAACCCCCACTCCTAAGAATGTGCCACTTGCTGCACCTACAGAGAAAGAAGACATGACATCCAGGGGGTACATGGGTTGTAAGCATGGTGACCCTGATTGTGGTACATGAAGCATGGCCTGAATGAATGCACACAGCAACCTGATATTCAGACTTATTCATTCAGGTGTGACTTGTGTTTATTATGTAATTTGTAGTTTGAAACATAATTAGTGTACTTACCAGCATGCTCAGAAGTACTAGATGTTATCATGCTCAAGAGTACTATACTTGGCAACACAGTATTTGTTGCATTAGACTCCATGTGCTGTGCAATGTTGTTTGTGTGTGTCCATCTGTATTATAGAGTCTTTCATGCATTGTTTAAGCATAGCTACATCTTGTAGTAACACTACTTCTGAAATAGTGTCTTTTATGTATTGTTTATGTCTTGTGCTAACACTACTTCTGATACACCACCGTACCAACCCTCAAGCTACATGAATTGGTACTAACCTTGTGGTCCAGGTGGACTGGAAGGGGTAACGTCTGTCATTGATGATGTAGTGGCCACTTTCGGCGGGGTTGAAGTTCCTCTGCTGTCTACAGTTGTTGGTGTAATCACCACTGGATTTGTAGTGATCAATGACAAAGATATCTTTTTATACTCAGCTTCACATAATAAAACAATGGCTACTATTCTAATGCTCATCATTTCCAGAGTTTTTTTTTTTTAAATAGAAGCGTAGGACAACTGAAACACTGCATGTCCATTTGTGCATCCCCTACCTTCGCTACATTGTCCATCTGGTGTAAGACATCTCACTGCTGGCTGTTGACTGATGTTGTGTCCACTAACTGACCACACCTTCACTCTGTAGAGCTGGCCTAGTCCTCCAAAACAGGATACATTTCTTGCTACTTGTCCAGTTCCTCCACCATTAGCACTGACACTCATGTACTTCTCTACAAATGTGATATTTCGTACTCTGCACTCAAACTCTACAATATATCTCTCTACTTGGCTGCCATCTGGTGATGTGAAGGTCCACATAGTGTTCTGGACACTTACATGGGGCATTGGTAGAGTGGCTAGAAGAATGGATTAACACATAATTTAGTAGAAAAAGTGTATTCCTTTATAGCTTCGTATGTATATTAAAACTAGTCTAAGAGTGTGCTTGGGGAAATTGTGATGGCATCATCTTGCTTACTTGAATTCTTCAAGTAAACTGAGAAGTAGGTCCTCGCTGAGTGAAGGCAGTAATAGAGTCCATTTCTAGTGTAACTGTTCAGCTCACTTGTGACAGTGTTACTACCAACTCGTCTTGATGCAATAAGTGTTGAATTTGCATTATAGTATATTTCTCCTCGTCCGCTATTCCTCCTTACGGTGCAGTTGATCCACTTCTGGCCATCATTTCCTGTAACCTGTTGTTCATCAGTGATAAGGGCGCGGTTGAGGAGGAGGGAGGTTGGTGTGAAGAGGAATGGACCAGGGCTATCTGCAGAATGTAGACAGTCATACAGTAGAACAGCACAGAAATTGGTCTACTAGTAAGTATTCTAATGGACTCACTAACCAATCAGTGTAACAGTCAATTGTAGTGTAGAAACTCTCATTATTTGTTCATTATGGTACTTCACATCACAGTCGTATGTCCCTCCCATATCATGAGAAGTGACATCCACCAACAGAGTGTCATTCACTGCTCTGTAGTAGGGGGTTCCCTCTTGTATCTCACACATTGGTCCAGTGCAGTTGTGGTACCACTTGTAGCTGATCACCTCACTCTCCTCAGGTAGTCCTGTCACATCACAGGTCAGAAGAACTCTTGTTCCCAGTGTGAAGCTGTCTCTTAGGCGTGCATTTATTGCCTCAATATCCAGTGCACCACTAGCATTGTAAGCTCTGATCTTCATCACAACAGCTGCCTCTCCTGTGAGTCATGTGGATGGTACCACACAATAACTCCTCAACTCCCTCTATCCCTAGCAATCACTTTTAAGCCCCTTTCTACCTGTTTGGAGACTGGCTGTGATGAGTCCCAGTAGAACCAACAGCACCTTCATTGTTAGAACCCACTAAGGCTGATCTCTAAAGGCTACTGTCCTCCTCTGATATTGCTGTGGCACTGAAATAGACTGATGGGAGACTCACTACATCCAACTAGCACAGCTTACAGTACGTATACAGTACCTTTGTGATAAGAGTACTTTGCTAAAGCTCTGATAGACTTCTAGAGAGCTAGACCACATCAACATACACTTGCACTGCTATACCTAGTTACGACTTCTGAAGCCAACAAGGGTACACATAACATATACGTACACAACCCAAAACCCCTCAAGTGGTTCTCAGTGTCCCCCATTAGCCACCAGCACCAGCACCTTCATTAAGACTCAGATTCATGCACTCGGTACCCCACAATAAATCCTCAACTCCTCCATCCCTGACAGTAATTCTCCCATGTCCTCCCTCAACCTCCCCCCCCCCCCCCCCACACACACACCTGTTTGGAGACTGGCTGCATGTGATGATGCTGGTACTCTTTGAAGTGGAGCACTGTTGTCCTCCTTGGATTACATATTAGTGCCCTATTATGCCCAGCCCTTACACGTACAGTAAGCCAATATGGAGAAATCACTGTAAGCTGATGGCTTAAGGGTTGGAGTTATGGGCTATCCTTGGATACCACTGTGCTGCTGTGTGGTACAGAAATAGACTGTAGGAAGGTCACTAATTGGGTGCCACTTGAGGGCATTCTGGAGCGTGATGCTGCACGTGCTAAAGTGGCTTCAGAAGTCACTAACAACTAGCAGCATCTGCTAATGTGGTCTCTCTTTATTAAATAATATAGACTTTCTCTATACAGTATATCCTGTCCAAGCCATTAGCAAGTGCACAAATAGTTTTGCTAATGCAAACAGTGGACATCAGCTTTGATGAGTCCCAGTATACCAGCATATTATTATATGGAACCATGAGTATACGTATATCAGACTGCACTGGGACACTGTCCTCCTTGGCTTTGGTTGAAAAAATAGACTGCATGTGAGGGAGCACACCAATTGAGACTCTTTTGAGGGCTTCTGGAGTGTAATGTGTACCTGCATGTTTTTGAAGAAGCTTCCAAAGTAATAGCATGCATGCAGTGTGAAGCACAGTACATTCAGTGCATTATGAAAATGCCCCCTGTGTGTGTGTGTGTGTGTGTGTGTGTGTGTGTGTGTGTGTGTGTGTGTGTGTGTGTGTGTGTGTGTGTTTGTGTGTGTGTATGCATGTGTGTGTGTGTGTGTAATGAGTGTGAAAATGTGGTATAAAACTACCCATGAATGCCATAGCCCATATTTGCCATGTGCATTGTGCACTGTTCACTTGTCAAAATTAATTAAGTACACTTCTACCTCACATCTTGCTCTACCTGTGTCTCTCATTTTTCATTGCCACCATTCAGGAACATGGAACAATGGCCAATACAGCACCTTTAAATTTGCCTGTAGGGTTCATGGTTAATGCTTTATAGTGTAACTACACTTGGATTGGTGGATTTGATGACAGATGGCTCACGAACGTAAATGGAACAAATCGTACGTGGATTCTCTATCCTCTTTCAGTGGCTTTCCCTATCTAACACATGACTACTAAACACAAATTGCCTTACCTACAAGATTTACAACCACTATTATTTAGTACTATCGCATCATATTCAAACGAGTACCCGACACAGCCGCCGATTTATATATGTCACAATTCAAGAATCAAGTCATTTAGATATTCCTATTTTATTTATGCTCCTTTTTGTGGAACGATATATCTGTAGATATCACCTGTTCTACTACATTTGAATCCTTTAAGCATGCCTTATCAAACCATTTATGTATGCCACTCAATCCAATTAACAATCTTTATGATCATGTGTTTTTACATAGATACTGTACCCAGTCCTTATAATCAAGCATGATTAGTTACATTCATACTATCAACATATTATTATTATACTTACTGTAATTTACCCCATATATTGTACCAATTCATCCATTAATTAACAGGGAAGCACAAATAATAGGCAATGCCTCCTGTGCACCCTACTCAACTGTACTTGTACTTTGAGTGAAATACATGAATGTATGAATATGAATATACTTCCTTATTTCTGTGTTCCTGTACCATTGCTATTGAAACGCTTTCTCTCTAGTACCTGCAACAATTTGTATGGAGCACACTGTCGAGTTATAAGTTATAATACAAAAAACTTCATTCATTTGTCACTACACCAGGAGTTACCTGGAGAGAGCCATGATTCTCCAAGTTAGCCTTCCTGGTAAGACAAAGCCTCACACTGATGACATGACTATGTGGTAAGCACAGCAAGGCCCGATGGAAGGAGCTACGTCTGAAGACATTAAAGGCAACCTGTCGAAACAAGTCACGATCGGCGTCATTACTGTCCGTAGACCTTTGAAATGACTTAGGGGCTGCAAAGAAAGTGGTTCCGCCGGGAATCCAACCCAGGACATCTGGCTTTAGCAGCCAGCTGAGCTACGACACCCTGCCAGCAACCCCTCGCTCCGCAGCCCATATAAACCATGCTTGATGCATGTGTACTTACATAATGTGTATACATACTTACATAATCCTGAAAACCAATAATGCGTGCAGAACTAGTGTCCTTCTTGTTTCAATGATAGATTTATTCACTTTTCAAATGTATTTCACTCCTCCCTAATGTATGGCACTTCTTGCTGTAGAGCATGCAGCCAGGTGTCCTGCTCAAGTGACCCTGAAGGTGGCCATTCCCTTACTTTATCACTAAAGGAATGTGCTGGACCACCTCCTCCAACTGAGGGAGCATGACACTTACAGAGCTGATACACCATCTTCTCTACCTGACACATTCACTGGTCATACTGCAAAGACATCATGGAGACTATAATGGATTGTGCTCGTGTGTATGGTTACAAAGAGTGTTTACGTATTTGTGTGTGTGTGTGTGTGCACGTGCACGTGTGTGTGTGTGTGTGTGTGTGTGTGTGTGTGGTGGAGGGGGGGATGGGGGGTGAATGAGTAGATGTTGGTGGCAATGATTGTACCTCAAGTCCAATGTATGATCCTACAATATCTGACTTAAAATGAGGGAAGGAGAGATGATTAGCACAGAGTAGGTTTTACATGCATCAATGTATACAGCTAGAACCCTATAGCTACGCAGACACATGTTTACTCTTGCTTACAGAGCATCTAGCTCCGTTAGAGGTACGTCTGTCCCGTGTACACTAGATACCTGGACTCTCCTACTGGCACTGTAGAAGCTGTGAATGAGACTGTGAGCATCTGCACTGAAGGCAGGCCTCACATTCTGAGCATACTCCAAAAACTACAACAACAAGCAAAGGGAACAGCACACTCTGTGTTGATATGTTCCATTCAACATTTCTATGTGAACAGCAGTGGTCATTAGTTTTCTTTACATCACTTGCAGGTGCAGTATAGCTGGGGACACCATGCATGTGTGTGTGTACTTTGATAAAATCCTCTTTATCAATGGGTGGGTCCTTGGGCTTGCCCATGGCACTGCAGAGGAAGTGGTTAATGAGTGCTTGCTTTGCCTTCTCATTGGTGTCACCTATTTGTGTGTAACCGCTACCAGTGTAGGAGAAGAGGTCAGAGAGCTAGTTAGTGAAGGGCTGGTAGACCACACCATACACTCCAGTGGCCATGAGGTGGGGCCCATAGCCTCTCATTGGCTCTGAGAAGGCACATCCAACACAACCTGCCTACTCTCAAGAGCTGTATGATGGGACCAACCATCAAACATGCATGGAGCTACTGTAGACTAACCAACAAACATGCATGCAGCTAGAGGTGCATAGACATGTCATGTATTCATATACTGAAGGAGCTGAGTGGGCAGTTATGTGTTTGTGTGTCGTGTGTATTCGTCTGCATGTGTGTTAAAATGCTCAAAAGTTGAACACTGGGCTGCTGCTCCCTCTGATATATAGCTACTACTGTGGTACAAAAATAAATTTTTGGTGGACTCAAATTGAGCACAACATCTGGGGCTTCTGAAGTGTAATGTCATTGTGTGCCCCATGTTTTCAAGTGGCTTCAGAAGTCATAGCAACCAACAGTGTTTACAGATGTGCTCTCCAAGCCATTGTCAAAGTGCACTAATTGACTAAAGTGTGTACCTGATGACCTTAACGTTGGCTTCTACATAGCTTGCCATCCAATCCGGTGGTACGTATGTGTGTGCATTAAATGCTAATCAAGTTTCCAGCATGGTGACCTACTGGCACTCTTGAATACACATGTGCAGAAGCATGGAACTCAGCCTGTCACAAATAAGCATCTTTCCTTATCCCTGTCCTTAAATTCTTTGCATTCCATTTCCTCCCCCCTTCTCTGTCTCATCACGTGTTGTTAACAATGCTGTCTTTCATTTATGCAACCATGGTACATACACCATCTCCAGTTGTGTACTCGCTCCAATCCATCTTCATGTAGAACATTTCTGATAGTGCTTGTTGTGTCCTGCTTGTCTACCTCCTCGTAGACCCCTGTGCACCAAGAGGTGTGCTCTTCTTCCCTTCATCCACCACCTCATAGTGATCAGTCTCATGTACGTTTGTACAAGCCATGAGCATTGTGCCCTAGCTGTCTGAAAGTGCATTCCTGATGGCATTAATGTTGGCCTCTACATAAATTACCACTCAATCAAGTTGTGTGTCTGTGTCTTCTTCAATCAAGTATACAGCCCAGTGACCTGCTGGTGCTTTTGTACGCATGTGCATACAATCAGTTTGGCGTAAGAATGCAGATGTATGGTGTTGGGGAAATGTTATGCATAGCCTATCATGAATGTGCATCTTTCATCATCTCCTATCTTTGAATTCTGTTTGCCCCACTATACTCAATTTTCCCTGTACACACCTTTCCTCCTTACACGACGACAGATCGTATGTATGTATACATGCTGAGGTGTATACCTGTACTAAAATTAAATCGCAATCATCACAATCAGCATTGTTTTTTAGTTGCTATATATTTCACTGGAAGCAACAAGCCATTGTGACTCTCTTCAGGAAGTGTTTATTGGAACTTGCTCTTAGACAGTTTATAAATTCACTGTGTACAATAATTTCTTTCCAATGTTACGGTGCTCAGCTTAACAGAGAAACTAATACAGCTAGCTAGTGGGGGTCTAAGCGCTGTTACATTCTTATGAAAATTCCTGAATCAGCTGTATGTATATAAGACTGCATAGAATATAGCCAGGGACAATTATTGCATGGTGTTTCTGCCTATCACCTACACTGTTCTATAGCTAGTAGGTGATGGATGCATACTTGCTCCTCTCCACCTTCATCAGGTCTAGCTCCTGATAGTGCTTGTTGTGTCCCTCTGTGTCCTGCTTGTCTACCTCCTCGTAGACCCCTGCACCAAGAGGTGTGCTCTTCTTCCCTTCATCCACTGCCTCATAGTGATCAGCCCCAGGAGGAGGTGGCTTGGGGGAGTGGTCCAGTACCCTCCTGTGATTGGCTCTTACCAACATCACCACACCAGCAGTGAATGTGGCTATGCCCACAAGAACCATTAGTGCACCAATAGATATTGGCAGCACTGTTGATAAAGTACACGTACATGAGCCTGTGAATGGAAGTAATGACAGAAATGTGTTTCACATAGGATGTTAGATCATTGTTGGCAGTAGCAACCTGGTCAAGCATGCATGCTATACCTGAAGACTGCATATTTGTCCAAACTTGTGTTCCACTTTGTGTGGGGGATGACAAGTCAGTCATTGCTGTTGTTGTAGTAGCCACTGTTGTTGGAGCTGGTGTTCCTCTGCTAACTACAGCTGCAGTCACTGGTGTAATCATCACTGTGTTTGTGGTTGGTAATAATTGTAGCACAATTACTGACAATGAAATTACTATATTACTTTTATGAACCCTTAGATGTAGTCCACATCATTTACAGTCAGAAACACCTGCTTACAATTATATATAATTATTTATAGAGAACAATACCCACTTCACCCACATTGCCAATTTTCGCAACAATATAAAAGGAAACACTTTTAACATTTAGCGTTAGCACCTTGTGCACCTCCTACCTTCCCCACACTGCCTATCTGATGTAAGACATCTCACTGCTGGCTGTTGACTGATGTTGTGTCCACTAACTGCCCACACCTTCACTCTGTAGAACTGGCCTACTCCTCCAAAACATGATACATTTCTTGCTACTTGTCCAGTTCCTCCACCATTAGCACTGACACTCATGTACTTCTCTACAAATGTGATGTTTCGTACTCTGCACTCAAACTCTACAATATATCTCTCTACTTGGCTGCCATCTGGTGATGTGAAGGTCCACATAGTGTTCTGGACACTTACATGAGGCATTGGTAGAATGGCTAGAAGGATGGATTAACATATAATTTAGTAGAAAAAGTGTATTCCTTTATAGCTTCGTATGTATATTAAAACTAGTCTAAGAGTGTGTTTGGGGAAATGGTGATGGCGTCATCTTGCTTACTTGAATTCTTTAAGTAAACTGAGAAGTAGGTCCTTGCTGACTGAAGGCAATAGTAGAGTCCATTTCTACTGTAACTGTTCAGCTCACTTGTGACAGTGTTACTACCAACTCGTCTTGATGCAATAAGTCTTGAATTTGCATTATAGTATATTTGTCCTCGTCCGCGATACCTCCTTATGGTGCAGTTGATCCACTTCTGGCCATCATTTCCTGTAACCTGTTGTTCATCAGTGATAAGGGCGCGGTTGAGGAGGAGGGAGGTTGGTGTGAAGAGGAATGGATGAGGGCTATCTGCAGAATGTAGACAGTACAGTAGAACAGCACAGAAATTGGTCTACTAGTAAGTATTCTAATGGACTCACTAACCAATCAGTGTAACAGTCAATTGTAGTGTAGAAACTCTCATTATTTGTTCATTATGGTACTTCACATCACAGTCGTATGTCCCTCCCATATCATGAGAAGTGACATCCACCAACAGAGTGTCATTCACTGCTCTGTAGTAGGGGGTTCCCTCTTGTATCTCACACATTGGTCCAGTGCAGTTGTGGTACCACTTGTAGCTGATCACCTCACTCCCCTCAGGTAGTCCTGTCACATCACAGGTCAGAAGAACTCTTGTTCCCAGTGTGAAGCTGTCTCTTAGGCGTGCATTTATTGCCTCAATATCCAGTGCACCACTAGCATTGTAAGCTCTGATCTTCACCACAACAGCTGCCTCTCCTGTGAGTCATGTGGATGGTACCACACAATAACTCCTCAACTCCCTCTATCCCTAGCAATCACTTTTAAGCCCCTTTCTACCTGTTTGGAGACTGGCTGTGATGAGTCCCAGTAGAACCAACAACACCTTCATTGTTAGAACCCACTAAGGTTGATCTCTAAAAGCTACTGTCTTCCTCTGATATTGCTGTGGCACTGAAATAGACTGATGGGAGATTCACTACATCCAACTAGCACAGCTTACAGTACGTATACAGTACCTTTGTGATGAGAGTACTTTGCTAAAGCCCTGATGGACTTCTAGAGAGCTAGACCACATCAACATACACGTGCACTGCTATACCTAGTTACGACTTCTGAAGCCAACATGGGTACACATAACATATACACGCCCCAGAAGCCCTCAAGTGGTTCTCAGTGTCCCCCATTAGCCACCAGCACCAGCACCTTCATTAAGACTCAGATTCATGCACACGGTACCCCACAATAAATCCTCAACTTCTCCATCCCTGACAGTAATTCTCCCATGTCCTCCCTCAACACCCCCCCCCCCCCCCACACACACACAAACACCCCTGTTTGGAGACTGGCTGCATGTGATGATGCTGGTACTCTTTGGAGCACTGTTGTCCTCCTTGGATTACATATTAGTGCCCTATTATGCCCAGCCCTTACACGTACAGTAAGCCAATATGGAGAAATCACTGTAAGCTGATGGCTTAAGGGTTGGAGTTATGGGCTATCCTTAGATACCACTGTGCTGCTGTGTGGTACAGTAATAGACTGTAGGAAGGTCACTAATTGGGTGCCACTTGAGGGCATACTGGAGCGTGATGCTGCACGTGCTAAAGTGGCTTCAGAAGTCACTAACAACTAGCAGCATCTGCTAATGTGGTCTCGCTTTATTAAATAATATAAACTTTCTCTATACAGTATATCCTGTCCAAGCCATTAGCAAGTGCACAAATAGTATTGCGAATGCAAACAGTGGACATCAGCTTTGATGAGTCCCAGTATACCAGCATATTATTATATGGAACCATGAGTATATATCAGGCTGCACTGGGACACTGTCCTCCTCGGCTATGGTTGAGAAATAGACTGCATGTGAGAGAGCACACCAATTGAGACTTCTGAAGTGTAATGTGTACCTGCATGTTTTTGAAGAAGCTTCCAAAGTAATAGCATGCATGCAGTGTGAAGTACAGTACATTGAGTGCATTATGAAAATGCCCTCTGTGTGTGTGTGTGTGTGTGTGTGTGTGTGTGTGTGTGTGTGTGTGTGTGTGTGTGTGTGTGTGTGTGTGTGTGTGTGTGTGTGTGTGTGTGTGTGTGTGTGCGTGTGTGTGTGTAATGAGTGTGAAAATGTGGCATAAAACTACCCATGAATGCCATAGCCCATATTTGCCATGTGCATTGTGCACTGTTCACTCACTCTGTGAGCATGTACACTTGTCAAAATTAATTAAATACACACTTCTACCTCACATCTCGCTCTACCTGTGTCTCTCATTTTTCATTGCCACCATTCAGGAACACGGAACAATAGCCAATGCAGCACATTTTAAATTTGCCTGTGGGTTCATAGTTAATGCTTTATAGTGTAACTACACTTGGATTGGTGGATTGATGCCAGATGGCTGGCTCACAAACATAAATGGAATAAATCGTACGTGGATTCTCTATCCTCCTTTCAGTGGTTTCCCTATCTAACACAAGACTACTAAACACAAATTGCCTTACCTACAAGATTTACAACCACTATTATTTAGTACAATCGCGTCATATCCAAACAAGTACCCGACACAGCCACCGATTTATATGTCACAATTCAAGAATCAACTCCTTTAGATATTCCTATTTTATTTATGCTCCTTTTTGTGGAATGATATAACTGTAGATATTGCCTGTTCTACTACATTTGAATCCTTTAAGCATGCCTTATCAAACCATTTTATATGCCACTCAATCCAATTAACAATCTCTATGATTATGTGCTTTTACATAGATACTATACCCAGTTCTTATAATCAAGCATGATTAGTTACATTCATACTATCAACATATTATTAGTATACTTACTGTAATTTACCCCATATATTGTACCAATTCATCCATTAATTAACAGGGAAGCACAAATAATAGGCAATGCCTCCTGTGCACCCTACTCAACTGTACTTGTACTTTGAGTGAAATACATGAATGTATGAATATGAATATACTTCCTTATTTCTGTGTTCCTGTACCATTGTTATTGAAACGCTTTCTCTCTAGTACCTGCAACAATTTGTATGGAGCACACTGTCGAGTTATAAATTATAATACAAAAAACTTCATTCATTTGTCACTACACCAGGAGTTACCTGGAGAGAGCCATGATTCTCCAAGTTAGCCTTCCTGGTAAGACAAAGCCTCACACTGATGACATGACTATGTGGTAAGCACAGCAAGGCCCGATGGAAGGAGCTACGTCTGAAGACATTAAAGGCAACCTGTCGAAACAAGTCACGATCGGCGTCATTACTGTCCGTAGACCTTTGAAATGACTTAGGGGCTGCAAAGAAAGTGGCGCCGCCGAACTCAGGACATCTGGCTTCAGCAGGCAGTGCTCTAGCCACTGAGCTACGACGCCCTGCCGGCAACCCCTCGCTCCGCAGCCCATATAAACCATGCTTGATGCATGTGTACTTACATAATGTGTATACATACTTACATAATCCGGAAATCAATAATGCATGCAGAGCTGTGTCCTTCTTGTGTCAATGATAGATTTATTGACTTTTCAAATGTATTTCACTCCTCACTGATGTATGGCACTCCTTGCTGTAGAGCATGTATTCAGGTGTCCTGCTCAAGTGACCCTGAAGGTGGCCATTCCCATACTTTATCACTATAGGAATGTGTTGGACCACCTCCTCCAACTGAAGGAGCATGACACTTACAGAACTGGTACACCATCTTCTCTACCTAACACATCAACTGGTCATAGTGTAAAGACATCTGATGGATTGTGCTCGTGTGTATGGTTACAAAGAGATTACTTATATGTGTGTGCACGTGCACGTGTGTGTGGGAGTGTGTGTGTGTGGCGAAAGGGGGGAGGGGGGGTGAATGAGTGGATGTTGGTGGCAATGATTGTACCTCAAGTCCAATGTATGGTCCTACAATATCTGACATAAAATGTGGGGAAGGAGAGATGATTAGCACAGAGTAGGTTTTATATGCATTAATGTATACAGCTAGTACAGAGTAGCCTGTGAACAGAGCAAGAGCAGTGTTAATGCCTAAGGAGGCGCACTATCATTAGTCT
Source organism: Ianthella basta (assembly GCA_964019415.1). Classification (NCBI taxonomy): domain Eukaryota; kingdom Metazoa; phylum Porifera; class Demospongiae; order Verongiida; family Ianthellidae; genus Ianthella; species Ianthella basta. The sequence goes on from OZ025888.1 coordinate 3,748,819, forward strand.
GGCAAAGCAAATATACATTGACAACCTAGCATAGTGCCCTTAACAACGCTGTCTTTCATTTAGGCAACCATGGTACCTGTACCCTCTCCAGTTGTGTACTCACTCCAATCCATCTTCATGAAGAACATTTCCTGATAGTACTTGTTGTGTCCCTCTGTGTCCGCTTGTCTACCTCCTTGTAGACCCCTGCACCAAGAGGTGTGCTCTTCTTCCCTTCATCCACCACCTCATAGTGATCAGTCTCATGTACGTTTGTCCAAGCCATGAGCATTGTGCCCTAGCTGTCTGAAAGTGCATACCTGATGGCATTAATGTTGCCTCTACATACATTACCACTCAATTATGTTGTATGTCTGTGCCTTCTTCAATCAAGTATACTGCCCAGTGACCTGCTGGTGCTTTTGTACGCATGTGCATACAATCAGTTTGGCGTAAGAATGCAGATGTATGGTGCTGGGGAAATGTCATGCATAGCCTATCATGAATGTGCATCTTTCATCATCTCCTGTCTTTGAATTCTGTTTGCCCCACTATACTCAACCTTCCCTATACACACCCTTCCTCCTTACATGATGACAGATCGTATGTATGTATATGTTACACGCATATACATGCTGAGGTGTACACCTGTACTAAATTTTATTTGCAATCATCACAGTCAACATTGCTTTTCAGTTGCTATATATTTCACTGGAAGCAACGAGCCACTGTGACTCTCTTCAGGAAGTGTTTATTGAAGTACAATACTTTCTTTCCAATGTTACGGTGTTCAGCTTAGCAGAGAATCTATTACAGCTAGCTAGTGGGGTCTAAGCGCTGTTACATTATTATGAAATTTCCTGAATCAGCTGTATGTATATAAGACTGCATAGAATATAGTCAGGGACAATTATTGCATGGTGTTTCTGCCTATCAACTACACTATTCTATAGCTAGTAGGTGATGGATGCATACTCGCTCCTCTCCACCTTCATCAGGTCCAGCTCCTGATAGTGCTTGTTGTGTCCCTCTGTGTCCTGCTTGTCTACCTCCTCGTAGACCCCTGCACCAAGAGGTGTGCTCTCCTTCCCTTCATCCACTGCCTCATAGTGATCCGTCCCAGGAGGAGGTGGCTTGGGGGAGTGGTCCAGTACCCTCCTGTGATTGGCTCTTACCAACATCACCACACCAGCAGTGAATGTGGCTATGCCCACAAGAACCATTAGTACACCAATAGATATTGGCAGCACTGTTGATAAAGTACATGTACATGTGCCTGTAAATGGAAGTAATGACAGAAATGTGTTCCAAATATGTGTCACATAGGATGTTGAATTATTGTTGGCAGTAGCTATACCTGAAGACTGCATATTTGTCCAAACTTGTGTTCCACTTTGTGTGGGGGATGACAAGTCAGTCATTGCTGTTGTAGTAGCCACTGTTGTTGTTGATAAAGTACATAAACATGGGCCTATGAATGGAAGTAATGACAGAAATATGTGTCACATAGGGAGTTAGATTACTGTTGGCAGTAGCAACCTGGTCAAGCATGCATGCTATACCTGAAGACTGCATATTTGCCCTAACCTTGTGGTCTGATTTGTGTGGGGGATGACAAGTTATAATTCGTTATTGCTGTTGTTGCAGTAGCCACTGTTGTTGGAGCTGGTGTTCCTCTGCTAACTACAGCTGCAGTCACTGGTGTAATCATCACTGTGTTTGTGGTTGGATATAATTGTAGCACAATTACTGACAATGAAATTACTATATTACTTTTATGAATCCAAAGATCTAGTCCATATCATTTACAGTCAGAAACACTGTGCCCTTTCTGCTTACATTTATAGACGAACAATGCCCACTTCACCCACATTGCCATTTTCCACCACAATATAAAAGGAAACACACAACATTTAGCGTTAACCTCCTACCTTCCCTGCATTGCCCATCTGCTGTAAGACATCTCACTGCTGGCTGTTGACTGATGTTGTGTCCACTAACTGCCCACACCTTCACTCTGTAGAGCTGGCCTAGTCCTCCAACACATGACACATCTCTTGCTACTCGTCCAGTTCCTCCACTATTAGGTAAGACACTCATGTACTTCTCTACAAATGTGATGTTTCGTATTCTGCACTCAAACTCTACAATATATCTCTTCACTTGACTGCCATCTGGTGATGTGCAGGTCCACATAGTGTTCTGGACACTTACATGGGGCATTGGTAGAGTGGCTAGACAGATAGATTTACACATAGTCAGTAGAAAAAGTGCAATCCATTATAGCTAAATTGAAACTAGAATGTGTTTGGGTAAATGTTGATAGCATCAACTTGCTTACTTGAATTATTTAAGTAAACTGAGAAGTAGGTCCTGGTTGACTGAAAGCAGCAATAGAGTCCATTTTTAGTGTAACTGTTCAGCTCACTTGTGACAGTGTTACTACCACCTCGACTTGATGCAATAAATCTTGAATTTGCATTATAGAATATTTGTCCTCGACCGCGATCCCCACTTATGGTGCAGTTGATCCACTTTTGCCTATTCTTTCCCATTACCTGTTGTTCATCAATGATGAGGGCATGGTTGAGGAGGAGGGAGGTTGGTGTGAAGAGGAATGGACCAGGGCTGGCTGCAGAATGTGAACAGTCATACATTAGAACAGCACAGAAAATGGCCTACACTACGTGAGTATTCTAATGGACTCACTAACCAGTTACAGTCAATTCTAGTGTAGGAACTCTCATTGTTTGTTCATTGTGGTACTTCACATCACAGTGGTATTTCCCTCCCATATCATGGGAAGTGACATCCACCAATAGAGTGTCATCCACTGCTCTGCAGTAGGGGGTTCCCTCTTGTATCTCACACATCGGTCCAGTGCAGTTGTGGTACCACTTGTAGCTGATCACCTCACTCCCCTCAGGTAGTCCTGTCACATCACAGGTCAGAAGAACTCTTGTTCCCAGTGTGAAGCTGTCCCTATGTTGTACATTTATTGACTCAATGTCCAATTCACCGCTAGCATTGTAAGCCCTGATCTTCACCATAACAGCTGCCTCTCCTGTGAGTCATGTGGATGGTACCACACAATAACTCCTCAACTTCCTCTATCCCTAGCAATCACTGCTACGCCCCATCCTACCTGTTTGGAGACTGGCTGTGATGAGTCCCAGGAGAACCAACAGCAGTTTCATCTTTAGAATTCTGTAAATGCACTGAAATGGACTGGAGGGGCAATCACTACGTCCACTACAGCTGGCACTGATTAGGTATGGAGTACATTCATTATTAGAGCTCATTACTAAAGCTCTGAAGGGCTTCTATAGACAGACCACATCAATGGAAACTGCTACTTAATTGTTATGGCTGCAGAGGCCACATGCAAACATGGGCACACATCATATATGCCCCAGAAGCCATCAAGTGGTTCCCAATCATTGCCCCATTAGCCATCACCACCAGACCAGCACCTTTAGTAAGACTCTGATTCATGCACACTGCATGTGTTATTGTCCAGCAACTGATGGTATTACTGAAATACAGAAATAGAATGCACATTAGGAAGAATGCTAATTGGGAGCCACCAGGGGTTCTGGAGTGCAATGTGCATGCATGTTTGCAAGACTTAGTGGCTTACTCACTCACTCACTTGCTGTACAGTCATCCACTGCTCTGTAGTAGGGGGTTCGCTCTTGTATCTCACACCTCACTTGAGTGCAGTAGTGGTACCACTTGTATCTGATCACCTCACTTTCCTCAGATAGTCCTGTCACATCACAGGTCAGAAGAACTCTAGTTCCCAGTGTGAAGCTGCCATCATTGACTGTTCTTCCTGTGTAAAGTTTGGCACTAGCATTGTACGTAAGCCCTGACTGACACCTTAACAACTGCCTCTCGTGTGAGTCATGTGGATGGTACCGCAAATTTGCTCCTCAGCTCCATCTATGTCTAGCCTATCACTCCCCCTGTCTGCTTGGAGACTAGCTTTGATGAATCCCAGTGGTAACACCAGTATATTCCTTTACTGCCAGAACACTCTTAAATTTAACACTGGGTTATTAACTGCCTTCTTACTGATAGCACTACTGTGGTACAGAAATAGGTGGGCAAAAGTGGAGACTAGCTGTGATGAGTCCCAGGGGAATCATCAGGGTCGACTTGCATTTGTTCCTTCATTGTTAGTATCCAGGGGGGGTTGTGACGTCATCAAGATGGCAGCTTAGAGACCACGTGGTGTCAGAGGGCGCTCACCCAAGCAGACATCAGCATGGAAGTGGCACACTTTTTCACTGCTCGACGACCTTTCCAACTAGAACAGAACCCACAGTAACAATGCTGAGGTTCCTCGTCAGCAGCGAGTACCACTTCCGAACGACGCAGACCATCGAGCATCTCTGGGGACTACACAATCGTCTTCTATGGGCCGCCACGCCAAACATCCAACCATCCTCCTCATAGAAGGCTCTCCTAACTTCTCCACAGCCATTGGCGAACCGCGCGATGTTTCTGCGGTGGCATCAGCTGCGGCGGCTACGTGTGGGCAGTGGAGACACTGTGTAGACACCTTCAATCGCGTGCCACAGTGAAAGAGATCCTGGCTCAGGTGGGTGACGCCCCTGAGTGTCGCACAGCTTCATCAGTACCAGTCGAGAGTGGTTAGAAAGCAGAAAGAAAGAGTAACCACCAACAGGCCAATTGGAAAACGAATCATTTTAGCTAGCTACTGATAGGCCAGTATCCATCTGGAACTCTTTCATTAACTTGCACACATTTTAGCTTCTTACTTTCTAACTCCGGTGCTGTAATAGGCCGATTCATGTATGTATGTATGTATGTATGTTAGTATCCAGTTGAACACTAGACTATTGTCCTCCTGCATGTGCTAGTGCTATTTTTGGCACACAAACAGACTGTGGGTGTGGATACTGCCCATGTTGCAAGTTGCTTCCAAAGGTAATGGAAAGCAACTACACCTGCATGCAATATCTTCTGTGTTTGTATGTGTGCATCAATTAATGCTTCATAAATTTGTAATGTAAAATCTCTTCATTGTTCCCATATCACAAACCTATAGCTAAGTGTTGCTTAGTAAAGACTTGCCTATCTCACACTCTGGTGTTATGGAATTTCACCCTAGTTTTCACTGAGCACATACACTGGCTATGGTAGCTATGAACTTGCATCATTACCATGGCAACGGAGGCATATTCTGTACTATATCATAATATACTGTTAATGGTGTTGGATTTCTCTCATAGTTTCATTGAATTAATTCTATATTTGCATACGTATGCAACAAGTGCAGCTGATGGTGGGTGTTGGTTGGCAGTGAGTCCACTACAACTACCCCATATATAAATTATTAGGGTCATTATGGCAGCAGTGGTTATTAAATTTTTGTGCAGTACTATGATACAATATAGCTTTGTCATGCACTGGATCTGAGGGAATGTCAAACCTGTAGCTATTGGCTGGAGATGGACAAATGTATGTTTGGCTTTCTTAAACAATTCATGTAGTACAGCAATTAATGTTTAATCTATACAGAACATTTCAGTCATGGAGGCCAACAAGTGTTGAAATTTCCTGTTCTGATTATTGATGCCCTACATTGCTAATTTTATAAGCTCAACTTCATTTGATCTTCACAAGGAGTAACCGGCTGAGACAATAATATTGTATGAGTTAATTTGCACACACGTTCTGATTACTGAAAACTATACTGTTAAAGGAGTGAAGTCACTTTTTCTTCTTATGACTCTTATCCACAACTGCATAGAGCATCTCAGCATTCAGATCCTTGCTGTCTCCTTCAATCTGGTGTGCAGACTCACTGTCTGCCTTTGGCTCATACCTCACCCCTACCAAGGTATCATTCTCCTCTTCCCTTTCCACACCTCCATTCTTCACCATTCCCTCCCCTCTCTCTGTCAACTTGCCTTTCTTCTTCACTGGCATGGTATACAGATCTTCTTTGTTAGTGACTGTTTCTGTCTCCTTTCTTGCCCCTTTCTTCTGGCTCTTGTCCACAACTGCATACAGATCTCCAATGTTGGTCACACTGACTGGAGTGGAGGATTCTTTTGGTGCTTGTTTCATTGCAGTTTTGATCTGTGCCTTACTATCAATGGCAGCATATGGATCAAAACCATCAACAATGGAACTTGTAGCTTCATTCATGTCAGCATCCACGTACTCAGCACCTAGACCTTTCTCGTCCACCTCATTTCTTTGCTTAGCCACCAGTGCATTGTTGTAATATGGATTGTCTTCCATCTTTGACTCTCCTTTCTGCTTATAAGTTACCTTCCTCCTCACCACCACCACTACTGCCAAGATTATGGCAACCAGGGTCAACACTGAAAGGAAGAGGAACACACCTACACCAACCCCCACTCCCATTAATGTGCCACTTGCTGCACCTACAGAGAAAGAAGACATGGCGCCCAGCTTGGGGTTACATGGGTTGCATGCAGACCTGCATTAATGCACACAGCAATCTGATAGTCAGACTGATTCATTCATGTGTGCCTTAAGTTAATGAACATTATGTATTGTAATTTGTAGTTTGAAACATAATGTACTTACCATCATGCTTAAGAGTACTACTTGTTGACACAGTATTTGTTGCAATTGAACTCCATGTGCTGTGTAATGTTGGTTGTGGGCTGTCTATGTGCATTGTTTATGCATAGCTATGTCTATGTCTACGTAGTAACACTACTTCTGAAATACCTATACGTGCCAACCCTCAAGCTACATTTATTGATATACTAACCTTGTGGTCCAGGTGGACTGAAAGGGGAAATGTCTGTCCTTGATGATGTAGTGGTCACTTTCGGTGGGGTTGAAGTTGTTGGTGTAATCACCACTGGATTTGTAGTGATCAATGACAAAGAAATCTTTTTATACTCAACTTCACATAATTAAACAATGCATACTTTGCTAACGTTCATTGTTTCCAAAGTTTTTAATTTTAAACAGAAGCGTAGGACAACTGAAACACTGCATGTCCTTTTGTGCACCTCCTACCTTCCCTGCATTGCCCATCTGGTGTAAGACATCTCACTGCTGGCTGTTGACTGATGTTGTGTCCACTAACTGCCCATACCTTCACTCTGTAGAGCTGGCCTAGTCCTCCAAAACATGATGCACTTGTTGCTCTTTGTCCAGTTCCTTCACTATTAGCACTGACACTCATGTACGTCTCTACAAATGTGATGTTTTGTAAACTGCACTCAAACTCTATAATATATCTCTCCACTTGGCTGTCATCTGGTGATGTGAAGGTCCACATAGTGTTCTGGACACTTATTTTGGGAGTTGCTAGCATGGCTATATTATAGAAGAAAGGAATTACACATAATCAGTAGTAACAGATCTATCCTATGTCTGTATATTATAATGTGAGTGTGATGAGGGAGTGCAACAGTGTCCACTCGCTTACTTGAGTTCTTTAAGTAAACCGAGTAGTAAGTCTTCGTTGTTTGTCTAAAGCAATAATAGAGTCCATTTTTACTGTAACTGTTCAGCACACTTTTGACAGTGTTAATACCACTTGAACTTGATGCAATAAGCATTTGAATCGGATCTGCTTCATAGTATATTTGTGTTTGTCCTCGATTTCCCTCTGTGGTGCAGTTGATCCACTGTTCCCCATCCTTCCCTGTTACCTGTTGTCCATCAGTGATGAGGGCATTGTTGAGGAGGAGGGAGGTTGGTGTAAAGAGGAATGGACGGGGGCTATCTGCAGAATGTACAGACATAATAGAACAGCATGGAATCAAATGCTATTCAGCTTCCTACATATAGGTCTATATAGCCAATGAACCTGCTACTTTGATTACTGTTGATGTAGACGGTCTCCTTCTTTGTTCATTGCCATACTCAGCTTCACAATAGTACCTCCCTCCCAAATCATGGGAAGTGACATCCACCAATAGAGTGTCATCCACTGCTCTGTAGTAGGGGGTTCCCTCTTGTATCTCACACATTGCTCCAGTGCAGTTGTGGTACCACTTGTAGCTGATCACCTCACTCCCCTCAGGTAGTCCTGTCACATCACAGGTCAGAAGAACTCTTGTTCCCAGTGTGAGGCTGCCAATACTGATTGTTCTTCCTGACTCAGTGTAGAGTTTACCACTAGCATTGTAAGCCCTGATCTTCACAATAACAGCTGCCTCTCCTGTGAGTCATGTGGATGGTACCACACAATAACTCCTCAACTCCCTCTATCCCTAGCAATCACTCCTAAGCCCCTCCTACCTGTTTGGAGACTGGCTGTGATGACTACAAACAGAACCAACAACACCTTCATTGTTAGATCACTTGCCATAAAGTTGAACACTAGAATCTCCTCTGATGGCACTGCTGTACTTGTGGTAGTGAATGGGACTGTGGAGAAGACACTAATTGGGAGCCACTTGGGGGGATTCTGGCTGTAATGTGCATGTGTCCATGTTTGTTACTGTAAGTGGCTTTGGAAGTCCTATAAGTAACAGCAGTATACAAGCGTTTACTAACTTGGTCTGCAGAACTGGTATATAACTCTGCTTGATAGTGCAAGCCATTTGCAAACTGCACTGTTTATCAGTTTTTCCTAATGTCTCTAATGTTGGCCTGTACTTATACATATTGTCATAAAAATCTTATGTGAGCTTTCTATTACTGTTATGTCTGTGCTAATAGCGAAGTGGACTGTAGCTGTTTGAACATGAAATGCAGAAGAGAGACTGCATGCTGGCTGTGGATGATTCCCAGTAGAACCGTGAGCATGCACCTTTATTGTTAGAATTCTCTGAAGCATAGCTCTGGGATGTGGTTCTCCTTAGCTGCATAATTATGGTTGAGACATAGTCTCTTTGAGGGTTTCCTGAGTGTAATGTGTGCCCAAGTTTTCGATGTGCGTTTAGAGTGATGGCAACATGAAATACTGTACATATAATACAATTACATACAATTACATTCAATGTCTGCATGAAGATGTGATATAACGGTATCCATACATGAGTGTAGTGCAGTGTTCATTCACTCTGTGAGCATGGTCCTGTTATATTTATGCACACTTCTCTTACCTCACATCTCCTCTTACTATATACGTATGTGTTTGCATGCATCACCTTCCATTATCAGAATTGGAGAACATGGAAGCAATGCAAATCCTCAAGCCCACATAGTGCTTGACAATGGAACTTGCCTTCCTTGTACATCATTCTGTACCTCTGTACCATTGCTACTGCTTTGCAGAAAAACTATTTTTCTCTATGGTTTCTGCATTTGCATGGAGCACAATTTCCGAATTTTGAATCATGAAAGACTTTATTCACTGGTCACTATGCACACACCAGGAGTTATCTGGAGAGGGCCGGATTCTCCCTGTTTCTTTCTGGTACAAGACAAAATCACTCCATTCCTCTTTGACTATAACTTCATGATTCATGGCCAATTACAGAAGTCACAGCTAGTGCCAACAATTGCTACATGTGTGGGCTAGTTATGACAATGTGTGGGTATGGTACAGCACAGAGCAATTCTAACAGTAAATCTTTACCAGTATTTCTGAAATATTGTACACAGTAGCCATGCAGTAGCCATGAAATATTGTACACAGTAGCCATGTATAAACCAGAATATTGTACATATATAATAATTTATTATAGTACAATTTTATCAGTTCTTGAAACAAGCCGCAGTATAGATAACTGTATTAAGCTGTCCCACAGTGCATGTATTGTGAATATATAGACCACAGGCACAGACTGCAGTATGCATGCATGTGTAACTACATAAAATGTATTTCACTCCTCACTGATGCATGGCACTCCTTGCTGCAGAGCATGTTTCCAGGTGTCCTGCTCAAGTGACCCTGAAGGTGGCCATTCTCTTACTTTATCACTAAAGGTATGTGTTGGACCACCTCCTCCAACTGAGGGAGCATGACACTTACAGAACTGGTACACCATCTTCTCTACCTGACACATCCACTGGTCATACTGCAAAGACAACATGGAGACTGCAGTATACATTATTGTACATTTGTGGGACACATCATGCATGTAAGAATGTAAAGTGCTAGCATGTTATAGCTTTATTGTGTGTGTGTGTGTGTGTGTGTGTGTGTGTGTGTGTGTGTGTGTGTGTGTGTGTGTGTGTGTGTGTGTGTGTGTGTGTGTGTGTGTGTGTGTGTGTGTGTGTGTGTGTGTGTGTGTGTGTGTGTGTGTGTGTGGTGTGTGCATGTCAATGAGTGGATATTGGTGGTAATAAGTGTTCCTCCAGTTTGATATATGATCTTGCATTATCTAACTAAAAGTGAAGGGAAGGAGAGATGTTTAGCACAGAGTAGTCTGCAAACCGAGCAAGAGCAGTGTAAGTGCCTAAATGAGGACTATCGTTTGTAAATCTGGTAAAGCATATACATTGACAACTTGCCACATATATGGGAATGTAATAGATGCATACCAAATCTGTCCACCAAGGACTCCTCGTACAGCAGGATGGCCATCACAGCATCCCTTGCAGTCACCTGTACGTGGGCACAGGTACAGATACTGTCTGATGTATATGTCCATCTACCTCTATTAAGAAGCGGACTGCCATCATTCTGTCCGCAGCTTGTACCAACACTAGTATTATGAAATGCATCAGATCGGTGTGGTGTGCCTGTTTTGGTCTATGACTCTATTATTTATGTAACAACTTCCTTCACATGTCCATGTTCAGTCAATGTACCTTTGTGATAGTGCTACATTGGACCTATCTGTGTCCCAGCACCTCCTGGTGGGGTGCAGGACCTTAGTAGGATGGTAATGGAGAACCACCTTGGGGGCTTCTGGGGTGTAATGTTAATGTGAGTCATGTTTGAGTATGGCTTCAGAAGGTTAGCAACCACATGCAGTCATGAGTACTAGCATTGTCTGTAAATCATATTTTCCTTCTGTATGTGATGTCCGATCCATTATATAACAAAGTGCATTGATTGCCTGAAAGTGCGTATCCAAAGGCCTTCATGTTGTCCATAAGTTGCCTTCACTTTTAGGTTGTTTGTACCTTCTTCTTACTTAATTCAATCATGTTTACAGTAACCTACCTTTTGACTCTTGCATATGTACACATTTAGTTTGATGTATAGCCTTGATCAAACACCAGACCCATCAAACACACTATTCTTTCTACTCACTAGCATATTGTTAAACCGTAAGTTGTACCATTTGCCAGATTAACTCATAATAGCATCCACCGCTGCAGTGAAGGAACCAGCACACAGCAGTGTCTGCAGCATGCATCTGATCCATGGCCTTAATGTTGGCTTCTATGTACATAATATTATATAATTTCAGGTTGCTATCCAATCTTGTTGTACATCTCCTTAGCTTAGCCTTGTACTTTAACCAAGTATACAGCATGGCAACATCTGCATACATTCAGTTATAGGCGTGTGTGTATGCAGACAAAAAATTTTTAGACATTCGTCAGCCTATCATAATTATGTGTCCTTCATGATTCCTGACCTTGAATTCTGTGTCATTCTACTGAGCACCCCTTCCTCCTTACACATCAGCACGTGTATTGGATGCAATAGTGTTTCAATCTTCCTCAGATATATTAGAGGTTGTCTGATCCTTCCACTGGTGCAATTGATCCATTTCTGTGTATCATTTCTTATTACCTGTTGTTTATCAGTGATGAGGCCGTGGTTGAGGAGGAAGGAGGTTGGTGTGAAGAGGAATGGACGAGGAACATTGATGTTATCAGCCTGATGCACTGATGCACTCACTGACTTGTTACACTGATATTTGCTTTAGTACCACTCCTGCTTTGTTCATTGCGCTTCACAATAGTACCTCCCTCCCAAGTCATGGGAAGTGACATCCACCAATAGAGTGTCAGCCACTGCTCTGTAGTAGGGGGTTCCCTCTTGTATCTCACACATTGGTCTAGTGCAGTTGTGGTACCACTTGTAGCTGATCACCTCACTCCCCTCAGGTAGTCCTGTCACATCACAGGTCAGAAGAACTCTTGCTCCCAGTGTGAAGCTGTCTGTATGGGGTGTATTTATTGACTCAATGTTCAGTTCACTACTAGCATTGTAAGCCCTGATTTTCACCATAACAGCTGCCTCTCCTGTGAGTCATGTGGATGGTACTACACGATAACTCCTCAACACTCTATCCCTAGCAATCACTCCTAAGCCCCTCCTACCTGTTTGGAGACTGGCTGTGATGAGTCCCACTAGAACCAATAGCACATTCATTGTCAGAATCCTGTAAGGTTGGTTGAACACTATAGACTGTACTGGACACTAATTGGGAACCACTCTTTAGTTTCTAGGATGCAATGTCACTGTGTGCCAATGTTTGCAAGTGGCTTCACAAGCCATGGCAACCTGCAGTGTCTACTAATGTAGTGTCCAGAAGTCTTATCCATGTCTATGTATCTCCATCTTTGCCAGTAGTATCCATTAGCAAAGTGCACTAATTGTTTGAAAGCATCTACGAATGACTTTAATGTTCGGTTCTATATATAACTTGCCCTCAATTCCAAACCAGTTGTACGTCATTGCTTTCCAAATTTTTTAAAGCAAGTACGTACTGTATATAGAGCCAACAGCAATAAAATACTAATTGTTACCATATTTAACGAACACTTAGCACCTGCTGGTACTATTGTATCCATACACTGTGCAGTTAAGTGTAAGTATGTGAAGTATGGTACTCGCTAGCTTATTGCAAATAAAATTATCTGTCCTTCATGATTGCTGTCCTTGATTTCTGTGTCACTCCACTGAACACACACACCCTTTCTCCTGGCATGACGGCATACATACCATATGCGTATGTTGAGGTGTACACCTTTCTGTACTTGAATAATAATGGTGACTGCCTGTTCTTCAGTTGCCATTTCACTGGAAGCAAGATGCCACTGTGTCTCTCCTCCACAAGTGTCCATTGGACCTTATTATTGAGCAATGTCATGCATGTACAATAGGCCCATAGGTTGGGGGGGTTGAAGATCCCACACCGCAACAGCACACTGGACGAGTTCCACTTGCCACTGAGAGCTATGCATACAGTTTAATGTCGCAAATTCTCATTCAATTTTACTTTTAATACCTATAGTTTCATTTTACTTTAATAATTGTAGTAATAGCTCAGTTGAATAGTCAGCAGCACTCATAGCATTGCACCTGCCATAATACAAGAAGTTTGTGCTTCTGCTTGAACTCAATTAAATGTACAGTTGAGTACAACTCGCAGAGGGAGTATGCAAAATTGTGTACCACTATGGCTTGACAAAAACCCTCCCATTATCTAACCAGCCTATGCACCTGTATAATAACTTCTAAAGGAGGTTATACATTGCATAATTTAATGGGATATGGTAGCACGCTTCCGATAAGTTGCCTGCGTAACTCATTGCTTACATGAAGTGCTTCACAGCCATACCGTTCAAAAAGGGACTTCCATTGTTTCAAAACACTAATCTACGACACACACTCATATTATGGTTAAGGTTTCATGGATGCATACTCGCTCCCCTCCACCTTCATCAGGTCCAGCTCCTGATAGTGCTTGTTGTGTCCCTCTGTGTCCTGCTTGTCTACCTCCTCGTAGACCCCTGCACCAAGAGGTGTGCTCTTCTTCTCTTCATCCATTACCTCATAGTGATCAGTCCCAGGAGGAGGAGGTGGCTTGGGGGAGTGGTCCAGTACCCTCCTGTGATTGGCTCTTACCAACATCACCACACCAGCAGTGAATATGGCTATGCCCACAAGAACCATTAGTGCACCAATGGATATTGGCAGCACTGTTGATAAAGTACATGTACATGTGCCTGTAAATGGAAGTAATGAAAGAGAAATAGTTTGTTTTCCATAGGACCTGTAAGGTGTGTGTGAGTAGGCAATGGTAGTGTAGATAAGCATACTACTTCTATACACTTCCATAAGGTACTTGCATTGTGGTCCACTTGGTGAGTGGGTTGACAGGTCAGTCATGATTGCTGATGTAGTAGCCCTTGTTTTTGTAGTTGGAGTCCCTGTGCTGCCTTCATTTGTTGGCGTAATCATCACTGGGTTTGCAGTTGATCCACCTATACGTAATTGTAAATAATTATTGACAAAGGAAATCCTTGATAAGTTGAAAATATGCACAATGTACATATTGCTTTATGATAAAATTATGTTTTTGTGTATAGATGCATACAATTAAAGAACAAACAAAATAAGTCAGAAAATGTAGTCAAATATTCTATCCAAGGGTAACTAAAGAGAGTATATAGGAGGGGAGGATGGGAGGTGGAGGGGGTGGTTAAGGGGCTGTATCTCCCATCCCTAATAAGTCTGGATCCAGAAACAGTGCTTAAAGCCCTGTCTAGAGTTGCTAGCAATCATTAACTGCAAATCCAGCCACATTTCATCGCTGGTTGACAATTTCACAACAAAATAAAAGGTAACACTACTTTTCAATGTGCACCTCCTACCTTCCCTACATTGTCCATCTGCTGAAAGACATATTACTGCTGGCTGTTGACTGATGTTGCGTCCACTAACTGCCCACACCTTCACTCTGTAGAGCTGGCCTAGTCCTCCAAAACATGATGTTTCTTTTGCTACTCGTCCAGTTCCTCCACTATTAGCTTTGACACTCATGTAGTTCTCTGCAAATGTGATGTTTCGTACTCTGCACTCAAACTCTACAATATATCTCTCCACTTGGCTGCCATCTGGTGATGTGAAGGTCCACATAGTGTTCTGGACACTTATTTTGGGAGTTGCTAGCATGGCTATATTATAGAAGAAGCGATGTACACATAATCAGTAGTAACAGATCAATCCTATGTCTGTGTATTATAATGTGAGTGTGTTTGAGTGAGTGTAACAGTGTCCACTCACTTACTTGAGTTCTTCAAGTAAACTGAGTAGTAAGTCTTTGTTGTATGTCTAAAGCAATAATAGAGTCCATTTCTAGTGTAACTGTTCAGCACACTTTTGGCTGTGTTAATACCACTTGGACTTGATGCAATAAGTATTTGATCTTCTTCATGGTATATTTGTGTTGATCCTCGATTTCCCTCTGTGGTGCAGTTGATCCACTGTTCCCCATCCTTCCATGTTACCTGTTGTCCATCAGTGATGAGGGCATGGTTGAGGAGGAGGGAGGTTGGTGTGGAGAGGAATGGACGGGGGCTATCTGCGGAATGTACAAACATAATAGAACAACAGAGAATCAAATGCTATTTAGCTTCCTATGTATAGGTCTATGAACCTGCTACACTGATTACTGTTGATGTAGACGTTCTCTTTCTCTGTTCATTGCCATACTCAGCTTCACAATAGTACCTCCCTCCCAAATCATGGGAAGTGACATCCACCAATAGAGTGTCATCCACTATTCTGTAGTAGGGGGTTCCCTCTTGTATCTCACACATTGGTCTAGTGCACCTGTGGTACCAATTGTAGCTGATCACCTCACTCCCCTCAGGTAGTCCTGTCACATCACAGGTCAGAAGAACTCTTGTTCCCAGTGTGAGGCTGCCAATATGGATTGTACTTCCTGACTCAGTGTAGAGTTTTCCACTAGCATTGTAAGCCCTAATATTCACCATAACAGCTGCCTCTCCTGCGAGTCATGTGGATGGTACCACACAATAACTCCTCAACTCCCTCTATCCCTAGTAATCAGTCCCCTCCTACCTATATGGAGACTGGCTGTGATGAGTCCAAGCAGAAACAACAGCACCTTCATTGTTAGATCATTTGCCATAAAGTTGAACACTAGAATCTCCTCTGATGGCGCTACTGTACTTGTGGTACTGAGTGGGACTGTGGAAAAGACACTAATTGGGAGCCACTTGGGGGGATTCTGGCTGTAATGTGCATGTGTCTATGTTTGCTAATGGCTTTGGAAGTCCTATATGTAAGTAACAGCAGTGTTTACTAACATGGTCTGCTGAATTGATCTATAACTTTGCTTGATAGTGCAAGCCATTTGCAAACTGCACTGTTGTCCATACATAATTATACATATTGCCAAAATAACTCTTATGTGACTTTCTAATACAGTTAATTATTGTGGTCTCTAGAAAGTCTATCTGTATGTCTGTGCCACTAGTGAAGTGGACTGTAGATGTATGAACATGAAATGCAAGAGAGACTGCTGAGATGCCGGCTGTGGATGATAGCATGAGCATGCACTTTTATTGTTAGAACTCTCTGAAGTATAGCTCTGGGATGTGGTCCTCCTCAGCTGCATAATTATGGTTGAGACATAGTCCCTTTGAGGATGTCCTGAGTGTAATGTGTGCCCAAGTTTTCAAGGCGCTTCTAGAGTGATGGCAACATCATGAAATACTGTACATATAATACAATTATATACAATTACATTCAATGTGTGCATGAAGATGCGATATAACGATATTCATACATGAGTGTAGTGCAGTGTTCATTCACTCTGTGAGCATGGTCCTGTTATATTTATGCACACTTCTCTTACCTCACATCTCCTCTTACTATATACGTATGTGTTTGCATGCATCACCTTTCATTGTCAGAATTTGAGAACATTGAAGCAATGCAAGTGCTCAAGCCCATATAGTGCTTGATAATGGAACTTGCCTTCACCTGTACATCATTCTGTACCTCTGTACCATTGTTATTGTTTGACCACCTCCTCCAACTGAGGGAGCATGACACTTACAGAACTGGTACACCATCTTCTCTACCTGACACATCCACTGGTCATACTGCAAAGACATCATGGAGACTACAGTATACATTATTGTACATTTGTGGGACACATCATGCATGTAAGAATGTAAAGTGTGAGCATGTTATAGCTATATTGTGTGTTTGTGTGTGTGTGTGTGTGTGTGTGTGTGTGTGTGTGTGTGTGTGTGTGTGTGTGTGTGTGTGTGTGTGTGTGTGTGTGTGTGTGTGTGTGTGTGTGTGTGTGTGTGTGTGTGTGTGTGTGTGTGTGTGTGTGTGTGTGTGTGTGTGTGTGTGTGTGTGTGTGTGTGTGTGTGTGTGTGTGTGTGTGTGTGTGTGTGTGTGTGTGTGTGTGTGTGTGTGTGTGTGTGTGTGTGTGTGTGTGTGTGTGTGTGTGTGTATGTGTGTGTGTGTGTGTGTGTGTGTGTGTGACATGATCTACTGCACAAGTAAACTCATTGAGAAAGCTAGAGAACGCAACATTCAGATCTTCATGTTATTCATTGACCTGTGTAAAGCGTATGACTCCATCCCTCATTCACCTCTCTGGCATGTACTGGAGAAGTACGGCATTCCACCTACTCTGTTGAGCATCATACGCTCACTACATGTAGGCATGGGAGTAAGTGTCTGTCAATGGCAATCTCACTTCTGGGTTTGAAGTATCCAAATTTAAGGGCTGAGGCAAGGCTGTGTGATTGCACCATCTCTCTTCAACCTTTACTTCAACCTTGTCATCAGCCAGTTGCGAAAGAAGTGTGCTGATTTCAGAGTGGACGTCTTGTACAAGTGTGGTGGCAAGCTGGTTGGGGACAGAACACGGAAGCCAGACAAACTGAAGCTCTCTGAACTTCTCTTTGCTGATGATGCTGCTGCAGTTGGCAACAGCAGGAGGAGTATGAAGGCCGCTGCCACTGTACTGGAGGGGCTGATCTCAGCTTGGGGACTGTCACTCAACATACCAAAGACCAAGCTGTTGGTCGCTGGCACCTCCCTCAGTGAGGATCTGCAACCTCTTCAGCTGGCGGGAGGGAATGTGGAGTGCGTGACTGACTTCAAATACCTGGGTTCAGTAGTAGAAGCCAAAGGAGGTGTAGAGAAGGAAATCTGTGAGAGGATTGCCAAAGCTTCACGTGCATTTGGTATGCTATGAGATCCAGTGTTCAGAGACAGGAACCTGTCCATCACCACCAAAAGGTTAGTGTATACTTCCGTTTGGTAGTCCTGGGGGTACTGCTGTATGGATCAGAAACCTTAACCACCACACGCAGTATAACCAGGAAGCTGGAGTCCTTTCACAACCGGTGCCTAAGAGGAATCTTAGGCATCACATCTGAATAACAGAGAAGGGGGAAGGTTACTAGCATCCAAATTGCCAGGCGCTTTGGTATGGAGGATTCACTTGAAGACACCATCACTGCTAGGAACTGGCTTGGACACCTGGCAAGAATGGAAGATGACAGAGTCCCCAAGAAGGTACTGTTCGGATGGCTACCCCAGCCTCATCCTCCACATGGAACAAAGATGAGATGGCGGGACAGAGTAAGGAAAGACCTGAATAAGTTTGACATAGATGAGAGAACCTGGTACACGGAAGCACAGGAAAGAGATAAATGGAGACAGACATGGCAGAGAGGCCTGGAAAAGATCACCAAGAGCAGACTACAAGTAGATGAGCAGAGGAGCACTACAAGAAGAGCAGCCAGAGTGAGGAACAGCCTGCTGATGGCAATGTCTCCCAGCTGCCCTTTACCTGCAACACATGCAACCTCTCCTTCCGTTGAAGCCAAGACATTGCCCGCCACAAATGTAACACCACATGCCCAAAGCACCCCTCATAGAGACCACCTCACTAATATTTCATGATCCGGTCCACTGCCTTACAGCAGAAAGGTATCATCTAGACAGATGGCCTTCTTCCAAGGTCCAGGGTGTGTGTGTGCATGTGTGTGTGTGTGTGTGTGTGTGTGTGTGTGTGTGTGTGTGTGTGTGTGTGTGTGTGTGTGTGTGTGTGTGTGTGTGTGTGTGTGTGTGTGTGTGTGTGTGTGTGTGAATGAATGAGTGGGTGTTCATGTACCTCCAGTCCAATGTATGATCCCGCATTATCTGACTTAAAGTGAAGGGAAGGAGAGATGTTTAGCACAGAGTAGCCTGTGAACAGAGCAAGAGCAGTGTTGACGCTGACTACTTGTCATGCATAAGTTACCAAGTGCATACCAAATCTGTCCACCAGGGACTCTTCATACAGCAGGATGGCCATCACAGCGTCCCTTGCAGTCACCTGTGGGCACAGGTACAGAGATCATCTGATGCATACATACACTGTATGCACGTGGTGCAGTAAGTCATCAATCAGTCTGCTGAAGACAAGGCACCAACACCCTAGTGTAGTGGTGACTGGCCAGATCTGTGCACTGCAGAGTGCATGCTGATATCACTAATTCATGCACAGTATACCAGTCCACTTACGTAGGTAATAGCAAGTAGTCCAGTTCACCTACCTCATTTCTCAGGCTCAGTATGGCATGTGCTTTAGCCAAATTGTTGCTATACACAATGACAGGAGAAAATACTGTACTGCACTGTATCTTGTTAAATGGTACCCAACAGGTACAGTAATACTGAGGAGTAAACAATGTATGCAGCTAGATCCCTATAACTAGACATTCGTTTATTCTTGCTTACAGAGCATCTAGTCCTGTTAGAGGCACGTCTGGTCCCGTGTACACTAGATGCCCTCACTCTCCTACTGGCTCTGTAGAAGCTGCGAATGAGACTGTGAGCATCTGCACTGAAGGCAGGCCTCACATTCCGAGCATATTCCAACAACTACAACAACAAGCAAAGGGAACAGCACACTTTGTGTTGATATGTTCCATTCCATGTTGATATACGGTTGAACAGAAGTGGAGGTCTTACTGTAGATTTGGTTATAGCATTACTTGCAGGTACAGTATAGCTGGGGACACCATGCATGTGTACGTACCTTGATAAATCCTCTTTATCAATGGGTGGGTCCTTGGGCTTGCCCATGGCATTGCAGAGGAAGTGGTCAATGAGTTGCATACACCATTTGCAGGCAAATAATGCACAACTTGCATGTGAAGTGGATGACAGAACTCACTCTGCCAGTGTATTTGAAATTGCAGTAATCTCCTAATGGGGGAACGGGCAAAATACATATTATAGTACTTTGCACAACACAGCACCGATCACACAGGACATCACAAATCAGTTCTGGCCATGCTGCTTTGCACCTACATGTAGTGAATGTTGTTTGAGTAGTCCACTTCAGCTGTGGTAGCCATCTTCTTGCCATAGTCAGCACATGCCCACACTGTACACTCCAGTGGCCATGAGGTGGGGCCCATAGCCTCTCCTTGGCTCTTAGAAGGCACATCCAGCACAACCTGCCTACTCTCAAGAGCTGTATGATGGGACCAACCAACAAACATGCATGCAGCTAGAGGTGCATAGACATGTCATGTATTCTTATACTGTATGAGCTGAGTGGGCAGTTGCATGTTTGTGTGTCATGTGTATTCGTCTGCGTTTGTGTCAAAATGTTCAAATATTGAACACTGGGCAGTTGCTCCCTCTGATATATTGCATAGTTGCTACTGTGCACATGGTACAAATATATTTTTGGAGGACTCTAATTGCATGAGCACTACATCTGGGGCTTCCGGAGTGGAATGTCATTGTGCGCCCCGTGTTTTCAAGTGGCTTCAGAAGTCATGGCAACCAGCAGTGTTTACAGATGTGCTCTCCAAACCATTGTCAAAGTGCACTAATTGACTGAAGTGTTTACCTGATGGCCTTAACGTTGGCTTCTACATAACTTGCCATCCAATCCAGTGGTACCTATGTGTGTGCCTTAAATGTTGATAAAGTTTTCAGCATGGCAACCTGCTGGCACTCTTGATTACACATGTACAGAAGCATGGAACTCACCCTGTCATGAATATGCATCTTTCCTTAATCCTGTCTTTAAATTCTTTGCATTCCATTGAACGTACACCCTTGCTTCCTCTTTGCAGTTCATGACAGCTAATTACTGTACTGTATAGAGTAATTATATAACATATAACATACTAGCAGGGCGCCCGCCTTCGCCGGGCTTCTGCTATGGCAAGTCGCACAACAGCAAGTCGGCCCCAGCCAGTTTTGACGTATGTGAGCGGGTAGCAACGGAAGGTAGCTGCTATAATGACGGCCGAGTTTAAAGTCGATCGTTGAACGACAGCGAATCAAACCGTCCGACAACCGGAAGTCAAGGGAGCAATAATTAGTAAAATGGCCGTCAGCCCCGAACGAAAAGCCCGAAATAGAAGGTATCTCTTCAAGAACTGCAATACGGTCGATTTCAACCCTTGGAGATCACTCGCGGAGCCCAGATTTATAATCCCTGAGAGTTTGGTGGCGTTCTGTGCAGTAGTTTTTGCCCAAATTGCGAACGAACAGACAAACAAACAAACAAACGAACTGAATTATATAAGGGTGCGTAAAAATGTTTCCTTCAAAAACAAGGGCAGATGTAGGGATGGTGCAGTGTGTCTCCGAAGGGCATGGCAAACCACCTGCCGGAAAAACCGTAGGAACAAGGAGGAGGGCCGGTCCATGCAAAGAGGGGGACCAGCCTGTCCCTGCAAAACCCATGCAGATCATTAACACTCACTGATTTGAATACATTTGCACCATCCCTACATCTGGCAAACAAACAAACAAACGAACTGAATTATATATATAGATATATATACTAGGGTGTATTATGCTTATACATGATCATGAATACTTCACAGCTGCTGTAGTGTTGACACACACTTGTTACACTGAGTGCTTTACACACACTTGCAGAATTTATTAATAAATAAATGTGATATGGTAGCACGCTTCTGATAAATTGTCTGAGCAAATCCTTGCTTACATGAAGTGCATGCTTCACAGCTATACTATTCAAAAAGGCACTTTCTTTGTTACAAAACACTAATCTACACACACTTATATACATATGGCTAAAGTTTCACGGATGCATACTCGCTCCTCTCCACCTTCATCAGTTCTAGCTCCTGATAGTGCTTGTTGTGTCCCTCTGTGTCCTGCTTGTCTACCTCCTTGTAGATCCCTGTACCAAGAGGTGTGCTCTTCTTCCCTTCATCCACCACCTCATAGTGATCAGCCCCAGGAGGAGGTGGCTTGGGAGAGTGGTCCAGTACCCTCCTGTGATTGGCTCTTACCAAGGGCCTAAGGGCATGCCATTGAATTGAGAGTGCATGGGAAGAAATTCAATGGCATGCCCTTAGGCAAGTTACAATTGCTTGCTGCAGCGTGCATTCCAATGGCAGCGGTGCAGGTTCTGACCGGCTGTAACTTGCATGTGCTGGCCCGGAGCCACTGTAACTTGCACTGGTGGTCTTTTTCAATGACCAACTAGCACAGATACTCTACTGGCACATGTGGTGGTGGCTACTGTAACTTGCACTGGTGGTCTTTTTCTATGACCAACTAGCACAGATACTCTGCTGGCACATGTGGTGGTGGCTACTGTAACTTGCACTGGTGGTCTTTTTCTATGACCAACTGACGCAGATACTCTACTGGCACAGGTGGTGGTGGCTGCGATATTGTAACTTGCACTGTGTGGTGGTGGTGGCATGGCGGTGGTGTTATTTTCTAGAGCAATGGCGCATATGCTGCATAACGCATGCATTGAAACTTGCACAGTGTGGTGGTGGTGGCAGTCGTTTCATCTAGAAATGCATGTGGTGGCCGTAATATTGTAACTTGCACTGTGTGGTGGTGGTAGTAGTATATGGTAGCAGCACCTGATGTGCATGGTGGTCTGTTTTCTTTCAGCTGTAGCACATAATATACTACTCATTGCAACTTCCACTGTGGTGGTGATGGTGGTTGAATTTATCTATTGGTGGTATAGTAGCTGAATATTGTGGCTGGATAGTTGTGAGCAAGTGTACATGTGGGTGCTGCTGCTGGTGCCAAAATGTGATTGTTCAAACCATCACCTCCATTTTGTGACTAATTAAGCAATCCTGCTAATGATATGAGCAAATGGGCCATCTAACTAGGTCCACTCAGTATCAAGACTTAGCGGGGCTGGGTAGGTGGGATATGCATTGAACCTCGCTTTTCTCGGCCATTTTGCAACTAATTAAGAAATCCTGCTAATGACATGAACAGTTGGATTATCTGGCTAGGTCCACCAAGTGTCAAGACTGAGCGGGCCTGGCTGGTTAAATAAATCGTACACCTCACATATGTCGGCCATTTTGAGACTAATTAGGAAATCCCGCTAATAACACAGGAAGGTGGACCACTTGGATGTGTCCACCAAGTTTCATGTCTCAACGAGCCCAGTTGCATTAATATACAAGATACCACTATGCATCAATATAAATGCACCATACATTAAGTGTTCTGCTATGTGCATTTATATTAGTATTTTGCAGGCTGCTTGTAGAAGAATGAAGACTTAATTAAAAATTCCATCTCATTTAAAAGTCTTAAGATCTCCCATACTTCAAAGCCATAACTAGCATATGCTCATGAAGGCCGCCAACCCCCTTGGGAATTATTTATTTATATTATATTATTTATTTACTTTAGATTAGTGGTGTATATTGTAACTTGCACTGTATATATGTTAGGATAAAGGTGTGCTTCACATAGGGTGTTAGGTATAGAGTTTTGCCGTAGCAACCTATCAAGCATGCTGCCATTCAATAGATCTGCATACTAGTGCTAACCTACGTAGTGGTCCACTTGGTGTGGAGGAAAGTTCATCATTGTTGCCTCTACTGTTGGAATTGAAGTTTCGTTGAAACCTACAGTTGTCTGTATATCCATCACTGTGCTTGTGGTTGGTCCACCTATGTATTATAGTGAGCATAATCATGCAACTGTGATGTTGATTTGCAATACAATGCAAAAGTTAGGACCATAAACTTGCTACCATACTAATAAGTGCATCCAGGCCTATGGGAAAAC
The DNA here is from genome assembly GCA_964019415.1 of Ianthella basta. Taxonomy (NCBI): domain Eukaryota; kingdom Metazoa; phylum Porifera; class Demospongiae; order Verongiida; family Ianthellidae; genus Ianthella; species Ianthella basta. The sequence continues at coordinate 3,772,508 of OZ025888.1, forward strand.
TAAGCCTGGCACTTGCTATACATCGAGTTACAGCCCATGTGCACTGTGCAACCCAATCAATTGCAAGTTGCAGACAATTCATACATCACATCACACCATCAATTTTGTGAACCAAGATGAATGCAGATAGCTTTTCCAGCACATGTCATATCTCACTAAGTCAGTTAGGTCTTAATTCTTCTGTTAGCAACTACAGCACATTCATGAATTGGCAAAAGATCTATAATTTGGGTAGCCCCAATAACTTTGCAACACAGATAAACCACTTATTAGCACTCCGTTGTATTTGTACTAGTGCCAAGTCTATTTTCACCACATTATGTGTAAATTCAGCCTGCATATATGCCTGCGTATGTGAAGCTAGGTTAAAGACAATTCCGACCATAACACAATATGTAGTTGAGATAATCATGCTATCATGATAGTGGTATGCATTAAAGAAGTAATGACAGAGATATGTTGTTAAGTTTCACACGATTGAGTCATTGGGTGAATATGCTCATGTGGCCATGATTATGTTATGCAACCAATTACCATGCATGAACTTGCCATTCTACTGTAATGATTACACACACATTATTTTGTGTGTGTTGTGACACGTTCTGTGTGTGGTGCATAATGTATGTGTGCGCCTATACGTGGGTCTTCAGAAGGACTTTGTTTATATACTGTATGTTTGTCCAAGCCAAGGAGAAAATAAGCTAATAGTCTGTAAGTGTATGTATAGAGGCCTTAATGTTGGCTTCTGCATATGTTGCCAATCTATTGAGTTGTATGTCTGTGCCTTCTATTTTAATCAAGTATACAGCCCAGTGACCTGCTGGTGACCTTGTACATACAGTAAGTGTATATAATCAGTTAGGTTTAAGTATGCAGTTTAAGTATGGTGCTGGGACAATGTCATGCATAGCCTATCACAACTGTGAATCTTTCATGATATCCTGTCCATGAACTCTCTTTTTGACAGTTTGAAACACTATGTGCTTGTTCCTTGTGCCTCCTACTTGTGCACCTCCTACCTTCTCTGCATTGCCCATCTGCTGTAAGACATCTCACTGCTGGCTGTTGACTGATGTTGTGTCCACTAACTGCCCACACCTTCACTCTGTAGAGCTGGCCAGTATATATGGGATGGAGATGGATACATTTATTACACGTTTCAGTGTACTAGACCTGAGGAATGTTGGACAGTTGTGGATAAATACATCTGAAATAGTGCATGGATAGAAATCCTGAACACTTTATATTGCATGTATCTCAATAATCACAATGGAATATTTCAATCACACAGAGGCCTTCTTCAGCTAACATTGACTGCTGATCAAGTGTGCATGCATGATAAATAATCTACTGCACAAATTGCTCAAGAATCTAATGTTAATTTACCCAAATTACAAGTACAGTCTACATATTAATGAATGTCTACAACACCATGGACAGTAATGTACATGACTGAAGTCACATTCTGTGTCATGAGTTAGTTGAACACCACACTAAGTAACTGACTGACAGGAATAAATTGCATGCCATTGATTACGGTATTCGCACACATGTTCTGGTTACAGAAATAATTATTATAATGTTATGAAAGTGTAATCACTTTCTCTTCTTATGACTCTTATCTACAACTGCATAGAGCATCTCAACATTCAGAGCCTTGCTGTCTTCTTCAATTTGGTGTGCAGACTCACTGTCTGCCTTTGGCGTGTTCTTGACCCCTACCATGTCATCATTCTCCTCCTCCTTTTCCACACCTCCACTCTCCACCACTCCCTCCCCTCTCTCTGTCAACTTGCCTTTCTTCTTCACTGGCATGGCATACAGACCTTCTTTGCTTGTGGTAGTTTCTTTCTCCTTCTTGGATCCTTTCTTCTGGCTCTTGTCCACAACTGCATACAGATCCCCAATGTTGGTCACACTGACTGGAGTGGAGGATTCTTTTGGTGCTTGTTTCATTGCAGTTTTGATCTGCACCTTACAATCGACATCTTCATATGGATCAAAGCCATCAACAAAAGAACCTTTGTTAGCATCTACACGTTTCTCAACCAGCTCATTACCTTGCAAAGCTGTCAATTCATTGCTGTATGATGGAGTATCTTCCATCTTTGAGTCACCTTTCTGCTTATAAGTCACCTTCCTCTTCACCACCACCACTACCAAGATTATGGCCACCAGGGTCAACACTGACATGAGGAGCGCTCCTACACCAACCCCCACACCAATGGATGTGACACTTGCTGCACCTACACATTTATGTATGGGAAGAAGACATGAGACCCAAGCTGGGGCTATATACATGGATTGCATTGTGGCATATACAGGATTCGAAGTAAGACCTGCATGACTGTATGTAGTAAAAGATGCAACAGATTGAGAGTGGCATACTGCCAATCAAACTGATTTCAGTTTCGATATTATGGTAAGGCACTTACCATCACCCTTATGACTAACATGTGAAGTACTACTGGGTGACACTGAAGTGTTTGTTGTCATTGGACTTCTTGTGCTGCTTAGCATTGTTTGTGTTGGTATCATCTCTTGGGTTATCATTGTGTGTCCATCTGTGTTATTAAATTATGTATGACATGTATTGTAGTAACACTACTTCTGATATACATTATATCAATCAACATGTTATGCACATCATATTGATACTAACCTTGTGGTCCAGGTGGAATGGAATGTGACTTGCTAGTTATTGCTGATGTAGTAGCTACTGTTGTTGGAGTTGGAGTTCCTCTGCTATTAACAGCAATTGGCATAAGAAACACTGTGTTTGCTGTTGATTCACCTGTAGCACATAATGATGCAACGATATGATGGATATTGGCAGCACTGTTGATAAAGCACATATACATGAGCCTATAAATAGGAGTCATGTCAGAGATGTGTTTCACATGGGATGATAGTTATAGTGCAGGCACTATATAGCAATCTGGTCTCGTGCAATCTTCAACACATACTGCACATTTGTTCTAACCTTGTGTCCCACTTCCTGTGGTGGATGATAAATCAGTTATTGCTGATGTGGTAGCCACCAGAGCTGGAGTCCCTCTGCTACCTACAGTTGTTGGTGTAATCATTACTGTGTTTGTGGTTGGTCCACCTACAGTGAACATAATCATGCAGGCACAATCTAACTCAAAATCAATCAGTGACATTTAGAGCTTACACTTTACCAACCCTGCTGAACATGCACACTTTGGATTTTACAATAATAGATGGAAATACTATGTGCTTGTTTGAAATCCTGGTGCATCTTACCTTCCCTGCACTGTCCATCTGGTGTAAGACATCTCACTGCTGGCTGTTGACTGATGCTGTGTCCACTAACTGCCCACACCTTCACTCTGTAGAGCTGGCCTAGTCCTCCAAAACATGATGATTCATTTGCTACTCGTCCAGTTCCTCCACCATTAGCACTGACACTCATGTACTTCTCTACAAATGTGATGTTTCGTACTCTGCACTCAAACTCTACAATATATCTCTCCACTTGGCTGCCATCTGGCAATGTGAAGGTCCACGTAGTTTTCTGGACACTTATTTTGGGAGTTGCTAGCATGGCTATAGAAGAAACAATTCACGCATAATCAGTAGTAACAGATCAATCCTATGTCTGTATATTATAATGTGAGTGTGCTTGAGTGAGTGTAACAGTGTCCACTCGCTTACTTGAGTTCTTCAAGTAAACTGAGTAGTAAGTCTTTGTTGACTGAAAGCAGTAATAGAGTCCATTTTTAGTGTAACTGTTCAGCACACTTTTGGCAGTGTTAATACCACTTGGACTTGATGCAATAAGAGTTCGATCTGCTTCATAGTATATTTGTATTGATCCGCGATCCCCCCTTATGGTGCAGTTGATCCACTGTTCCCCATCCTTTCCTGTTATCTGTTGTTCATCAGTGATGAGGGCGTGGTTGAGGAAGAGCGAGGTTGGTGTGAAGAGGAATGGGCGAGGGCTATCTGCAGAATGTACAGACATAATAGAACAGCACAGAATCAAATGCTATTCAGCTTCCTATGTATAGGTCTATATAGCCAATGAACCTGCTACATTGATTACTGTTGATGTAGACTTTGTCTTTCTTTGTTCATTGCCATACTCAACTTCACAATAGTACCTCCCTCCCATATCATGGGAAGTGACATCTACCAATAAAGTGTCATCCACTACACTGAGGTAGGGGGTTCCCTCTTGTATCTGACACATTGGTCCAGTGCAGTTGTGGTACCACTTGTAGCTGATCACCCCACTCCCCTCAGGTAGCCCTGTCACATTACAGGCCAGAAGAACTCTTGTTCCCAGTGTGAAGCTGGCTATACTGATTGTTCTTCCTGACTCAGTGTAGAGTTTTCCACTAGCATTGTAAGCCCTGATCTTTACCATAACAGTTGCCTCTCCTGTGAGTCATGTGGATGGTACCACACAATAACTCCTCAACTCCCTCTATTCCTATAGTAATCACTCCTAAGTTCCCTCCTACCTGTTTGGAGACTGTCTGTGATGAGTCCAAGTAGAACCAACAGCACCTTCATTGTTAGATCACTTGCCATAAAGTTGAACACTAGAATCTCCTCTGATGGCGCTACTGTACTTGTGGTACTGAATGGGACTGTGGAGAAGACACTAATTGGGAGCCACTTGGGGGGATTCTGGCTATAATGTGCACGTGCTTATGTTTGCTGGTGGCTTTGGAAGTCCTATAAGTAACAGCAGTATACAAGTGTTTACTAACATGGTCTGCAGAATTGGTCTATAACTCTGCTTGATAGCGCAAGCCATTTACAAACTGCACTGTTTATCAGTAGTTTCCTAATGTCTCTAATGTTGGACTGTACATATACATATTGCCATAATAACTCTTATGTGAGCCTTCTATTACTATGGTCTCTAGAAAGTCTATCAGTATATCTAGCATGCAGTCTCTAATATAAGAGAGACTGCATGCTGGCTGTGGATGATTCCCAGTAGAACCATGAGCATGCATCTTTATTGTTAGAATTCTCTGAAGTTTAGCACTGGGATAGTGTCCTCCTCAGCTGCATAATTATGGTTGAGACACACATAGTCTCTTTGAGGGTTTCTTGAGTGTAATATGTGCCCAAGTTTTCCTGCAAGGTGCTTCTTGAACTTATCCGGAAGGTGCTTCTAGAGTGATGGCAACATGAAATACTATGCATATAATACAATTTCCTGTGTGTGTGTGTGTGTGTACATTACATTCAAAAAATATGTGTGCATGAAGATGTAATATATAGGTATCCAAACATGAGTAATATATAGTAGTGAAGTGTTCATTCACTCTGTGAGCATGGTCCTGTTATATTTATGCACACCTCTCTTACCTCACATCTCTTCTTTCTATATACGTATGTGCTTGCATGCATCACCTTTCATTGTCAAAATTAATGGAGAACATGGAAGCAATGCAACTGCTCAAGCCCACATAGTGCTTGACAATGGAACTTGCCTTCCCTGTACATCCTTCTGTACCTCTGTACCATTGCTAATGCTTTGTAGAAAATCTATTTTCTCTGTAGTTTCTGCATTTGCATGGAGCACAATTTCCAAATTTTGAATCATGAAAGACTTTTTACCTCACCACCCTATATTGTTTTCAAATTGACGTTTTCATATGGCTTCATGTTACGGATATATATATATATATATATATATACCGGCTGTAACTTGCATGTGCTGGCCCAGAGCCACTGTAACTTGCACTGGTGGTCTTTTTCAATGACCAACTAGCGCAGATACTCTACTGGCACATGTGGTGGTGGCTACTGTAACTTGCACTGGTGGTCTTTTTCTATGACCAACTGACGCAGATACTCTACTGGCACAGGTGGTGGTGGCTGCGATATTGTAACTTGCACTGTGTGGTGGTGGTGGCAGTCGTTTCATCTAGGAATGCATGTGGTGGCCGTAATATTGTAACTTGCACTGTGTGGTGGTGGTAGTAGTATATGGTAGCAGCACCTGATGTGCATGGTGGTCTGTTTTCTTTCAGCTGTAGCACATAATATACTACTCATTGCAACTTGCACTGTGGTGGTGATGGTGGTTGTATTTATCTATTGGTGGTATAGTAGCTGAATATTGTGGCTGGATAGTTGTGAGCAAGTGTACATGTGGGTGCTGCTCTGCTCCAGCATAGCAGCAAATGCCTACAAATTGGTGCCAAAATGTGATTGTTCAAAACATCGCCTCCATTTTGTGACTAATCAAGCAATCCTGCTAATGACATGAGTAAATGGGCCATCTAACTATGTCCACTTAGTATCAAGACTTAGCGGAGCCGGGTAGGTGGGATATGCATTGAACGTCGCTTTTCTCGGCCATTTTGCGACTAATTAAGAAATCCTGCTAATGACATGAACAGTTGGATTATCTGGCTAGGTCCACCAAGTGTCAGGACTGAGCGGGCCTGGCTGGTTAAGTAAATCGTACACCTCACATATGTCGGCCATTTTGAGACTAATTAAGAAATCCTACTAATAACATAGGAAGGTGGACAACTTTGATGTGTCCACCAAGTTTCATGTCTCAACGAGCCTAGTTGCATTAATATACAAGATACCACTATGCATCAATATAAATGCACCATACATTAAATGTTCTCCTATGTGCATTTATATTAGTATTTTGCAGGCTGCTTGTTGAAGAATGAAGACTTAATTAAAAATTCCGTCTCATTTAAAAGTCTTAAAATCTCCCATACTTCAAAGCCATACCTAGCATATGCTCATGAAGGTCGTCAACCCTCCTGGGAATTATTTATTTATTTATACCACCACCACCACCACCACCACCACACAGTGCAAGTTGCAATCTGTGCATGCAGTATGTGCGCCAATGCTTCTATGAACAAGGCCACCAGTGCAAGTTGCCGAGAGTAACCACCCTGAGTGCAAGTAGAGTGTTTGCGCTAGTTGAAGGAAGGAAAAACACCACCAGCGCAAGTTGCTGAAGGTCAGGGGGACCGGGCACCAGCATCGATTGGCATGCAGTGGGGGACCACTATGAATGCAAGTACAGTGTTGGTGCTAGTTGAACGGCACAAGTTGGAGCAGGATGCAGCAACAGGTATGCAACTTGCACTTGGGCACTATATGTGAACCGTGTTCTGCCCAAGTGCAAGTTGCATACCTGTTGCTGCATCCTGCTCCAACTTGTGCCGTTCGACTAGCACCAACACTGTACTTGCATTCATAGTGGTCCCCCACTGCATGCCAATCGATGCTGGTGCCCGGTCCCCCTGACCTTCAGCAACTTGCGCTGGTGGTGTTTTTCCTTCCTTCAACTAGTGCAAACACTCTACTTGCACTCGGGGTGGTTACTCTCGGCAACTTGCACTGGTGGCCTTGTTCATAGAAGCACTGGCGCACATACTGCATGCACACATTGCAACTTGCACTGTGTGGTGGTGGTGGGTAGTGGTGGTGCTGGTGGTGTATACATAGCACAAACACTCTACCTGCACTCGGGGTGGTTACCCTTGGCAACTTGCACTGGTGGTTTTGTTCCTAGTAGCACTTGCACATATACTGCATGCGCAGATTGCAACTTGCACTGTGATGATGGTGCATGGTGGTGGTAGTGGTGTCATGGAAGTAGTGCCATGGGATAGTAGCATGTGGTGGTTGTATATTAATATTATAATATTTGGGCACGTGACATTATAGGTGTATGGTGATGCTGGCTGTACATGTATTTGTATGTGGCAGTCAGTGCTGGCAATTGTGCACTTGCACGCTATCTTGCCTTTGGCAGGATTCTGTACAAATACCCTATCACCATTTGTCTCACCATATGTGAATGTGGAAGTCAGTGGTGGTGATGGAGCACTTGTAAAAAAGGCTTGCCTACAGTGGTGGGTGTGCCAGAGGGTAAGGGAAGAAATGTAAGGTGCACACACACTGGAAGTGTATGGTGTCAATGCATATGGCTATATTTATGCATGTGAAATGCCACCATAGCTAAAGTCTATGGTGCAATACACACTACGGAAGCTGTAGTGTACAGGGACATACACAATGAGCCGCATGGGAGTTTATTTCTTTCACTGAATCAGGCAAGCACAGCACAGCATCCAGTCGAGCGCATTGACTCGCGGCAGGCCAACTTGCGCGAGCGCGCTCCTGCTTACCGTATACGCGTCCGGGTGGAAACGTCCCACGTTTGACTAGTGGTTGAAGAGTACGCCGCTGGCACTACGGCAGCGTTTCTCGGAACACTTCCTCAAGGCTCTGCCTCCACAAAGGCCGTGCGTCTTCCCAGTACCCACTGATTCGCTGTCTTCGCGCAGTAGGCACTCATAATCGTCTGGAAACTCTCTCACGCTCGCGTAACCCCCAAATTCCGAGGCGCCCTTGGCGCTTGCACACGGTTCCTGGCAATGGGTTCCAAAGAGAAGCGTGCGCGGCGGCCCTTTCTTCTTGCCAGCCGCTTCAAGGAGGTCTTTGAGGTGCGAAAGGTGACGTCACGAAACGAACGCTATATTTTGGATCGACTAAGGTGTGACGTTTGCGTGACGTCACACTAAAACGTCACCGTTCCATGACGTCACACTAGATTGCCTTCTAATTGAACAGCAGAGTCTTTAATTACTAATTCCTGCTGAGTGCACAGCCTCATCGACCACTTGCACTTGCCTACAAAGTTTTGTGAGCATTTGGCGGATTTTTATATTAAATTATTATAGCACCCACTATCAGACACCATTGGTGTAGGAGGCTGGTTGGTGTAATATTCCCAGTGATTAATCTCTATCAGTATAAATGTGCTATAGTAATGATATGGGGCTATGGCATTTTATATTTGCAATTTGGCGCCACCTTGCCACGTAAACAAAGGCCTAATTAAAAATTCTGTCATATTTAAAATCGTTAAATTTCCCTTAAGTTTGCCATCTTGCCAATAGTCTGTGCCACAGGGTGCCCAAAGTCCCCAAACATTATATTATATTATATTATATTATATTATATTACATTATTTTATGGCTTCAATACCCTTGTATTTTGCAACTTGCACTGTATATATTATATTATACGAGCTGAATGCCCGCCCTACGGGCAGGTTCCAGCTTATCGCAAGCCAGTGAGTCGGTACCTTGCCAGTTTTGAACTATCTGCACAGGTAGCAACGGAAGCTGGCTGCTATAACGACGGTAGAGTTAAATTCGAACGTTTGCCGACAACGAATAAGATCTTCCGTAACCGAAAGTCCCAGAAACCAATAATTAAAAATGGCGTCTCGGCCCGCGGGAAAAAAGGAAGCGCTTTCTTCGGCTGCAGGGCAGCTAGGTGAACGGCACCCCTCCAAGCTCATGTCCCCCCATCCCCTTAACTGGCATGGCTCGTATCAAGTACGCCAATGACCGGTAGTGGAAGGGCCGGTCGATAATGTTAAAAATGGCGTCTCGGCCCGCGGAGAATTGACGAAGGACATCTCCCTTTTCGGCCGCAAGGCAGCTAGGCGAACGGCACCCCGCTAACAACATGTCCCCCGAGTCCCTCCACTGGCACGGAGCGTTTCGGGCCGATTCCCGGGAAGGCGCCGATTTTATGGCTGAACAAACATACATCCAAATTCTAGATCCCGTGAATTATAGTAGGATTATTTACTTTAGATTAGTGGTGTATATTGTAACTTGCACTGTATATATATATAATACGCCAACCTACGGTTGCACGTCAATGCTTACATTTATATTGAATGTATTGGGCGAAGTATTGGGTATAGGGAATTTATATTGTCGGCCATTATATTCGGCCGGAAGTGGACCGTGTGCGAGGCCAAGGGACTTTGAAAACCGGCTTCTAAGCGACGTCTTAGCGACGTTCTTCCGCCTCTGATCCTTGAACAGATTCTTACAGCACTTCTGGCCAACGGGCAAAGACACAGCTTCGAGACAGCGCCCAACAGGTCATCGACTCGCCCCGCGCCTTCTTCGATAATGGCCGCGCCCGCCTCAGAGGACTTCACTCCGCCGCCTGGAACACATGACAGGAGCAACGTAGAAACTGGTGAACGCCGTGATATGTAGACGCTAACATTCTTCAACCGTTTGTAGCGTTGAAAAGCTTAACTCGCACGGTTGCCCTTCTGAATGCTCTTCAGAACCTGGCCCACGCGTACTGCGCTATAGCAAACGTACGTAGCTTTTGCCATCACAGACCACTAGCTACTCTGGCGACTGTGAGTTCCTTGGTACATTATGTTTCTGTAATTACTCACTGTAAATGCATGTGATATAAGCAGTCATGTGTCTTTCTTTGCTGGAGATTTCTCTGTGCATGTGTGTGTGCGTGTGTGTGTGTGTGCGTGTGCGTGTGCGTGTGTGTGTGTGTGTGTGTGTGTGTGTGTGTGTGTGTGTGTGTGTGTGTGTGCTGAGGTTACTGAGGTAAGAAACGATGTCATGTTTCCCTACCTATTGTGAGTGACAGAGCTGCGACCGAAGGGAGCAAGTATTTCGAGTTGGGGTGGCAGCCCCACGAGTTTTTAACTCGAAATACTTGTTTCACTGGTCACTATGCACACACCTAGAGTTATCTGGAGAGGGCGGGATTCTCCCTGTTTCTTTCTGGTACAAGACAAAATCACTCCATTCCTCTTTGACTATAGCTACATGATTCATGGCCAATTACAGAAGTCACAGTTAGTACCAATAATTGCTACATATGTAGGCTAGTTATGACAATGTGTGGGTATGGTACAGCACAGTGCAATTCTAACAGTAAAGTATCACCAGTGTCTCTGAAATATTGTACACAGTAGCCATGCAAGGTATAAACCAGAATATTGCACATATATAATATATTTAAATTATTCTTAGTTCCTGAAACAAGCTGCAGTATATAGCTGTATTAAGCTGTCCCACAGTGCAAGTATTGTGAATAGATAGACCACAGGCACTGACTGCAATATGCACGCATGCATGTGTAACTATGTATATGTAATCCTTGACAACAAACAAAGACAACAAAGTAAATTGTCTCCTCTGCCTTGACAACAATATACGTAATACAACTTTAGTGAATAAAAGCATCTTATTAGACTGTCTCCTCCATTTCTATCATACATTAATTCTACATTAAGAATGTATTTCACACGATCCTCCCTAATGTATGGCACTTCTTGCTGTAGAGCATGTTTCCAGGTGTCCTGCTCAAGTGACCCTGTTCATGGTTAATGCTTCATAGTGTAACTACACTTCCTTGTTTCTGTGCTCCTGTACCATAGCTACTGTTTTGCAGGAAAGGCTTTCTCTAGTACCTGGATTAATTTGTATGGAGCACAATGTTAGAGTTATAAATTATGTACGAAATACTTCATTCATTTGTCATCACACCAGGAGTTACCTAGAGAGAGCCATGATTCTCCGTGTTAGCCTTCCTGGTAAGACAAAGCCCCACACTGATAGCACAACTATGTGGTGTATTGCCTACTAAAATTGGCACATTGCCAAAAATAACTGCATGCATGAGTATGAGACTGAGTTTGTAATGTGTGGGTATTATGGTACAGTATTCTACACCAACACTGAAGAGTTGACTAAGTACGTATAATATACAATGCAGCAGCCATGCAAGCTGTACATATTATATTATGCGTTATTATTCTCACAAATGTTTCAAACCACCACATTGCAGTTATGTGCAATATAACTATCCCCACTGTACATTCGCTGTGATTGGTATTACAGAATATTGGATGACCTGCAAACAGATTATACTACAGTGACGCATGTGTACTTACATAATTCTGAAAAAATTTAATAATGTGTGTAGTTATAATGCATGCAGAGCTAGTGTCCTTTATGTTTCAATGATACATTTATTCACTTTTCAAAATGTATTTCACTCCTCACTAATGTATGGCACTCCTTGCTGTAGAGCATGTATCCAGGTGTCCTGCTCAAGTGACCCTGAAGGTGGCCATTCCCTTCCTTTATCACTAAAGGATTGTGTTGGACCACCTCCTCCAACTGAGGGAGCATGACACTTACAGAACTGGTACATCATCTTCTCTACCTGACACATCCACTGGTCATACTGCATAGACAACATGGAGACTGCAGTATACATTATTGTACATTTGTGGGAAACATCATGCATGTAAGAATGTAAAGTGTGAGCATGTTATAGCTTTATTGTATGTGTGTGTGTGCATGTGTGTGTGTGTGTGTGTGTGTGTGTGTGTGTGTGTGTGTGTGTGTGTGTGTGTGTGTGTGTGTGTGTGTGTGTGTGTGTGTGTGTGTGTGTGTGTGTGTGTGTGTGTGTGTGTGTGTGTGTGTGTGTGTGTGTGTGTGTGTGTGTGTGTGTGTGTGTGTGTGTGTGTGAATGAATGAGTGGGTGTTGGTGGCAATGATTGCACGTACCTCTAGTCCGATGTATGATCTTGCATTATCTGGCTTAAAATGAATGGAAGGAGAGATGTTTAACACAGAGTAGCCTGTGAACAGAGCAAGAGCAGTGTTGACGCCAACTACTTGTCATGCATAATTTACCAAGTGCATACCAAATCTGTCCACCAGGGACTCCTCGTACAGCAGGATGGCCATCACAGCATCCCTTGCAGTCACCTGTGGGCACAGGTACAGAGACTGTCTGATGCATACATATATTGCATGCATGTGGCACAGTAATAAGTCATCAAATTTGCTGGAGACAAGGCACCAATACCCTAGTGTAACAGTGACTGGCAAGATCTGTGCTCACCCACCTCATTTCTCAGGCTCAGTATGGCATGTGCTTTAGCCAAATTGTTGCTATACACAATAACAAGAGAACATACTGTACTGTACTGTACTGTATCTTGTTAAATGGTACCCAACAGGTACAGTAATACTGAAGGGTAAACAATGTATGCAGATAGAACCCTATAGCTAGACATTCGTTTATTCTTGCTTACAGAGCATCTAGTCCTGTTAGAGGCACATCTGTCCCGTGTACACTAGATGCCCTCACTCTCCTACTGGCACTGTATAAACTGCGAATGAGATTGTGAGCATCTGCACTGAAGGCAGGCCTCACATTCCGAGAATACTCCAACAACTACAACAAGCAAAATGAACAGTACAATCTGTGTTGATATACAGTTGTACATTGTTATACAGTGTCTGTTAATTGTTCTGTTTAACATTGACACTGAACAGAAGTAGAGGTCTTACTGTAGATCTATTTATAGCATTACTTGCAGGTACAGTATAGCTGGGGACACCATGCATGTATGTATGTATGTACCTTAATAAAATCCTTTTTATCAATGGGCGTGTCCTTGGGCTTGCCCATGGCATTGTAGAGTAAGTGGTCAGTGAGTTCTTGCTCTGCATACTCATTGGTGTCACCTATTTGTGTCTGCATCACCAGCGTGAAGCCGTTGCCAGTATAGGAGAAGAGGCCAGGGAGCTAGTTAGTGAAGGGCTGGTTGACTCATACAAGCCACTATAGTACATGTACATAAACGTGAGTGCAACGTTACATAAACAGAGTTGAATACTGGCACCCTCACCTTGCAAACACCATTTGCAGGCATGTAATGTGCAACCTGCATGTGAAGTGGATGACAGAACTCACTCTGCCAGTGCATTTGATATTGCAGCAATCTCTTAATGGGGGGATGGGCAAAATACATTATAATACTTTGCACAACACAGCACCTCAATCACACAGAACATCACAAATCAGTTCTTGCCATGCCACTTTGCACCTATATGTAGTGAATGCTGTTTGAGTAGTTCCACTTCAGGTAGTTTCTTCTTGCCCTAGTCAGCACACGACCACACCATACACTCCAGTGGCCATGAGGTGGGGCCCATAGCCTCTCCTTGGCTCTGAGAAGGCACATCCAACACAACCTGCCTACTCTCAAGAGCTGTATGATGGGACCAACCAACAAACATGCATGGAGCTAGAGGTGCATAGACATGTCATGTATTCTTACACTGTATGAGCTGAGTGGGCAGTTGCATGTTTGTGTGTCATGTGTATTCGTCTACATGTATGTATGTATCTATGTGTTGAAATGTTCAAACGTGAACACTCGGCTGCTGCTCCCTCTGATATATAGTGATACTGTGGTACAAAAATAAACTTTTTGCAGGACTCTAATTGCATGAGCACTACATCTGGTGCTTCTGAAGTGTAATGTCATTATGTGCCCCATGTTTTCAAGTGGCTTCAGAAGTCATGGCAACCAACAGTGTTTACAGATGTGGTCTCCAAGCCATTGTCAAAGTGCGCTAATTGACTGAAGTGTGTACCTGATGGCCTTAATGTTGGCTTCTACAGTGGAACCCCTATAATGCGGACACCCTTCGGAACAAGAAAAGTGTCCTGATTATAGGGGTGTCCGCATTTCAGAGGTACGGCTTATATGCCCACACGTTAAAACCATCATCTAGTATGCATGAAAAGTATCAAAATAAGACGAATTTGCAAAGGTAGAGGTGGTTCGCTCGAGTACTCGACTCACGCATCATTTCTGAAGACGATTCAGAAGGGTAGCTGTTCGTGCTGAACTTTCCCATGTTAAATACACTTTCAAAACCCTTAGTATAGACGATTTGCGGCACTCGTCAACTTCTGTGCTGTTCCTGTCAATTGTCAGAGGTAGCGGTGCAAACCAGGGAGCGGCGATTTTCTGGCAGCTGATCGAAATGTCCGGATTATCGGGTGGGGTTTATACAGAGTTGTATAGGGTGGTGCATAGGGTGCTGTCCGCAATACGGAATAACGGGGTGTCCGCATTTCAAGGGGACGTTTATACAGGTAGAATAGGGCCAGTCGTTGGGACTGTAGAAAGTGTCCGCATAATCGAGGTGTCCGCTTTTCAGGGGTGTCCGCAAGGCGGGGTTCCACTGTACATAACTTGCCATCCAATCCAGTGGTATGTGTGTGCCTTAATTGTTAATCAGGTTTCCAGCATGGTGACTTGCTGGCACTCTTGAATACGCATGTGCAGAAGCATAGAACTCAGCCTGTCATGAATATGCATCCTTCATTATTCCTGTCCTTAAATTCTTTGCATTCCATTTCCTCCCCCTTCTCTGTCTCACCATGTGTACTTAACAATGCTGTCTTTCATTTAGGCAACCATGGTACATATACCATCTCCAGTTGTGTACTCACTCCAATCCATCTTCATGAAGAACATTTCCTGATAGTGCTTGTTGTGTCCCTCTGTGTCCTGCTTGTCTACCTCCTCGTAGACCCCTGCACCAAGAGGTGTGCTCTTCTTCCCTTCATCCACCACCTCATAGTGATCAGTCTCATGTACATTTGTACAAGCCATGAGCATTGTGCCCTAGCTGTCTGAAAGTGCATACCTGATGGCATTAATGTTGGCCTCTACATAAATTGCCACTCAATCAAGTTGTATGTCTGTGCCTTCTTCAATCAAGTATACAGCCCGGTGACCCTGCTGGTGCTTTTGTACACATGTGCATACAATCAGTTTGGTGTAAGAATACAGAAGTATGGTGCTGGGGAAATGTCATGCATAGCCTATCATGAATGTGCATTTTTCATGATCTCCTGTCTTTGAATTCTGTTTGCACCACTATACTCAACCGTCCCTGTACACACCCTTCCTCCTTACACGACGACAGATCGTATGTATGTATACATGCTGAGGTGTACACCTGTACTAAATTTTATTTGCAATCATCACAGTCAACATTGCTTTTCAGTTGTTATATATTTCACTGGAAGCAACATGCCACTAGTTGTGACTCTCTTCAGGAAGTGTTTATTGAAGTGCAATAATTTCTTTCCAATGTTACGATGTTCAGCTGAACAGAGAATCTATTACAGCTAGCTAATGGGGTCTAAGTGCTGTTACATTATTATGAAATTTCTAATCAGCTGTATGTATATAAGACTGCATAGAATATATAGTCAGGGACAATTATTGCATGGTGTTTCTGCCTATCAACTACACTATTCTATAGCTAGTAGGTGATGGATGCATACTCGCTCCTCTCCACCTTCATCAGGTCCAGCTCCTGATAGTGCTTGTTGTGTCCCTCTGTGTCCTGCTTGTCTACCTCCTCGTAGACCCCTGCACCAAGAGGTGTGCTCTTCTTCCCTTCATCCACCACCTCATAGTGATCAGTCCCAGGAGGAGGTGGCTTGGGGGAGTGGTCCAGTACCCTCCTGTGATTGGCTCTTACCAACATCACCACACCAGCAGTGAATGTGGCTATGCCCACAACAACCATTAGTGCACCAATGGATATTGGCAGAACTGTTGATAAAGTACATGTACATGTGCCTATGAATGGAAGTAATGACAGAAATGTGTTTCACATAGGATGTTAGATTATTGTTGGCAGTAGCAACCTGGTCAAGCATGCATGCTATACCTGAAGACTGCATATTTTCCCTAACCTTGTGTTCCACTTCGTGTGGGGGATGACAAGTCAGTCATTGCTGTTGTTGTAGTAGCCACTGTTGTTGGAGCTGGTGTTCCTCAGCTACTTACAGCTGCAGTTGCTGGTGTAATCATCACTGTGTTTGTGGTGACAATGAAATTACTATATTACTTATATATATACTTTTATGAACCCTAAGATCTAGTCCATATCATTTATAGTCAGAAACACTGTGACCATTCTGCTTACATTAATAGACGAACAATGCCCACTTCACCCACATTGCCAATTTCCACCACAATATAAAAGGAACACTACATCTTCAGCATTAGCTTCCTACCTTCCCTGCACTGCCCATCTGGTGTAAGACATCTCACTGCTGGCTGTTGACTGATGTTGTGTCCACTAACTGCCCACACCTTCACTCTGTAGAGCAGGCCTAGTCCTCCAAAACATGATACATTTCTCGTTACTTTTCCAATTCCTTTACTATTAGCACCAACATTCATGTACTTCTCTACAAATGGGATGTTCCCTACTCTGCACTCAAATTCTACAATATATCTCCACTTGGCTGCCATCTGGTGATGTGAAGGTCAACATAGTGTTCTGTACACTTACATGGGGCATTGGTAGAGGGGCTAGAAGGATGGGTTTACACATAATGACTAGTAAAAGCGCAAACCTTTGACATAATGTGAGTGCATTTGAGTGATAAGTTGACACCAACATACTTGAGTTTGTCAAGTAAACTGAGAAGTAGCTCCTTGTTGTTTCAAAGCAATAATAGCGTCCATTTCTGTAACTACTCAGATCACTTGCAGCAGTGTTACTACCACTTGGACTGGATGCAATGATGCTTCCATCCACTTCAGAGTATATTTTTCCTTGATTCCCCCCACTGGTGCACTTGATCCATTTCTGTGCATTGTTTCCGGTTACCTGTTGTTCATCAGTGAGTCAGTGAGTGAGGGCATTGTTGAGGAGGAAAGATGCTGACGTGAAGAGGAATGGACCAGGGCTATCTGCAGAATGTGGACAGTCATACAGTAGAACAGCACAGAAAATGGCCTACACTACGTAAGAATTCTACTGAACTCACTAACCAGTTACAGTCAATTCTAGTGTAGGAACTCTCATTGTTTGTTCATTGTGGTGCTTCACATCACAATAGTACCTCCCTCCCATATCATGGGAAGTGACATCCACCAATAGAGTGTCATCCACTGCTCTGTAGTTGGGGGTTCCCTCTTGTATCTGACACATTGGTCCAGTGTAGTTGTGGTACCACTTGTAGCTGATCACCTCACACCACTCAGGTAGTCCTGTCACATCACAGGTCAGTAGAACTCTTGTTCCCAGTGTGAAGCTGTCTCTATGTCGTGTATTTATTGACTCAATGTCCAGTTCACCACTAGCATTGTAAGCCCTGATCTTCACCATAACAGCTGCCTCTCCTGTGAGTCATGTGAATGGTACCACACAATAACTCCTCAACTCCCTCTATCTCTATCAATCACTCCTAAGCCCTTCCTACCTTTTTGGAGACTGGCTGTGATGAGTCCCAGTAAAACCAACAGCAGATTCATCTTTAGAATCCTGTAAATGCACTGGGGAGGAAGGGCACTATTTGAGCACTTTACTAAAGCTCTGAAGGACTTCTATAGACAGACCACATCAATGGAAACTGCTACTTGCATGTTATATGGCTGCAGAGGCCACATGCAAACATGGCACACATCATATATGCCCCAGAAGTCATCAAGTGGTTCCCAATCAGTGTCTTCCATTAGCCATCACTTCCAGACCAGCAATTTAGTAAGACTCTGATTCATGCACACTGCATGTGTTATTGTCCAGCTATTGATGGTATTAAATACAGAAATAGAATGCACATTAGGAAGAACTAGCTCTAATTTGTAGTCACCAAAGGTTCTGACTCAGAGTGCAATGTGTGTGCAAGTTTGCAAGACTTAGAGGCTTTCTCACTCGCTAACTTACATGCAGTCATCCACTGCTCTGTAGTAGGGGGTTCCCTCTTGTCTCTCACACATTTCTCCAGTGCAGTTGTGGTACCATTTGTATCTGATCACCTCACTCCCCTCAGGTAGTCCTGTCACATCACAGGCTAGAAGAATACTTGTTCCCAGTGTGAAGCTGCAGGCAATGCATTTCCAGGATCTGATTTAATGTCCACTTCACCTACACCAAGCCCTAGGCCTGACTGTCACCTTAACAACGGCCTCTCCTGTGCATCTTGTGGATGGTATATGCCACAAATCTACACCTCAGTTCTATCTGTGTCTAGCCTATAACTGTCTGTTTGGAGACTAGCTGTGATGAGTCCCAGTGGAACCAACAGTATTTTTCTTTACTGCCAGAACACGCTGAAATTGAACACCTGGTTATTAACTGCCTTCTTACTGACAGCACTACTTAGATACAGAAATGGTTGGGTGACAGTAGAGACTGGCTGTGATGAGTCCCAGGAGAATCATCAGCACCTGTTCCTTCATTGTTAAATACCTAGTTGAACACTGGACTACTGTCCTCCTGCATGTGCTAGTGCTATTGTGGTTCACAAACTGTGGGTGCGGATCCTGCCTTTGTGTAGTTGCTTCCAAAGGTAATGGAAAGCATCTACTCCTTTGTGTTTGTATGTGTGCATCAATTAATGCTTCATAAATTTGTAGTGTAAAATCTCTTCATTGTTCCCATATCACAAACCTATAGCTAAGTGTTGCTTAGAAAAGATTTGCCTATCTCACACTATGGTGTGAAGGAATTTCACCCTAGTTTTCACTGAGCACATACACTGGCTATATGGTAGCTATGAACTTGTATCATTACCATGACAACGGAAGCATATATATTCTGTACTATATCATATAATTATACTGTTAATTATGGTGTTGAATTTCTCTCATAGTTTCATTGCATCATTTCTACATTTATTTATGCAACAAATGCAGCTGATTGGGGGTTGTTGGTTTGCAGTGAACCCACTACAACTTCCCCTACATAGAGTGATTATGGCAGCAGTGGTTATTTTGTGCAGTACTGTGTTATATACTAGCATATACATGCATTATCTTTATCATGCACAGGGATCTGAGGGAATGTCAGACCTGTAGCTATTGGCTGGAGATGGACAAATGTATGTTTGGCTTTCCTTTGCAATTCATGTAGTACAGCAATTAATGTTAAATTTATAGTCGACATTTCAGCCATGGAGGCTAACAAGTCTCGGAATGTCCTGTTCTGATTAAAACTATACTGTTAAAGGAGTGTAGTCACTTTCTCTTCTTATGACTCTTATCCACAACTGCATAGAGCATCTCAGCATTTGGAGCCTTGCTGTCTCCTTCAATCTGGTGTGCAGACTCACTGTCTGCCTTTGGCTTATACTTGACCACTACCAAGTTATCATTCTCCTCTTCCCTTTCCACACCTCCACTCTCCACCACTCCCTCCCCTCTCTCTGTTAAGTTGCCTTTCATCTTCATTGGCATGGCATACAGACCTTCTTTGTTTGTGACTGTTTCTTTCTCCTTCTCTGCCCTTTTCTTCTTGCTCTTGTCCACAACTGCATACAGATCCCCAATGTTGGTCACACTGACTGGAGTGGAGGATTCTTTGGGTGCTTGTTTCATTGCAGTCTTGATCTGTGCCTTGTTATTAACATCTTCATATGGATGAAAACCATCAACAATGGAATCTGTAGCTTCATTCTTGTCAGCATATGCATAGTCAGCACCTAGACGTTTCTCTTCCACCTCATTTCCTTGCTTAGCCACCAATCCATTGTTGTAATATGGATTGTCTTCCATCTTTGAGCCACCTTTCTGCCTATAAGTTACCTTCCTCCTCACCACCACCACTACCAAGATTATGACCACCAGGGTCAACACTGAAAGGAGGAGAAACACACCTACACCAACCCCCACTCCAATGAATGTTTCACTTCCTGCACCTACAGAGAAAGAAGACATGGCACCCAGTTTGGGGTACATGGATTGCATACATGGTGACTCTGATTGTGGTACAGGAAGCAAGGCCTGTATGAATGTACACAGAAACCTGATAGTCAGATTGATTCATTTGTGTGTGCCTTAAGTTCATGCACATATGTATATAGTTTGTAGTTAGGTACATACCATCATCATGCTCAAGAGTACTACTTTTGACACATGTGCTGTGTAATGTTGTTTGTAGGTGTCCATTATATTGTCTTTCATGTATAAGGCATGACTACTTCTGATACACCTATGTACCAACCCTCAAGCTACATGTATTGATACTAACCTTGTGGTCCAGGTGGACTGGAATGTGAAACGTCGCTCGTTGACGATGTAGCAGACACTGTTGTTGGAGTTGGAGTTCCTCTGCTACCTACAGTTGTTGCTTTAAACTCCTCTGGGTTTGTTGCAGTTGATCCACCTGAAGCACATGCTTGATGATTAGTATAATCAGTGACACAGTAAGCTTAACTTAATTCACATAATTGAAACAATGCTTGCTTTGCTAATGTTTAGCATTTCCAAAACATTATAAAACTAAAGGAAGATACAACAGGAACACTGCATGACTTGTCCTTTTGTGCACCTGCCTCCTACCTTCCCTGCATTGCCCATCTGGTGTAACACATCTCGCTGCTGGATGTTGACTGACGTTGTGTCCACTAACTGCCCACACCTTCACTCTGTAGAGCTGGCCTAGTCCTCCAAAACATGATGCATTTCTTGGCACTAGTATGCGTCCAGTTCCTCCACTATTAGCACTGACACTTATGAACTTCTCTACAAATGTGATGTTTCGTACTCTGCACTCAAACTCTATAATATATTCCTCCACTTGGCTGCCATCTGGTAATGTGAAGGTCCACATAGTGTTCTGGACACTTACATGAGGCATTGGTAGAGTGGCTAGAAGAATGGATTTACACATGCATAATCAGTAGAAAAAAATGCAATCCATAAGCAATACTGTAGCTATATTGAAACTAAAGTGTTTTTGGGTAAATGTTGATAGCATCAACTTGCTTACTTGAATTCTTTAAATATACGGAGAAGTAGGTCCTCGTTGACTGAAAGCAATAATAGAGTCCATTTCTAGTATAACTGTTCAGCTCACTTGTGATAGTGTTACTACCACCTCGACTTGATGAAATAAGTATTGAATTTTCACTATAGTATATTTCTCCTCGTCCGCGCTTCCCCCTTATGGTGCAGTTGATCCACTTCTGCCAATCATTTCCTGTAACCTGTTGTTCATCAGTGATAAGGGCATTGTTGAGGAGGAGGGAGGTTGATGTGAAGAGGAATGGACCAGGGCTATCTGCAGAATGTAGACAGTCATACAGTTGGACAGCACAGAAAATAGCCTACACTACTTAAGTATTCTAATGAACTCACTAACCAATAACAGTCAATTCTAGTGTAGAAACTCTCATTGTTTGTTCATTGTACTTCACATCACAGTGGTATTTCCCTCCCAAACCCTGGGAAGTAACATCCATCAATAGAGTGTCATCCACCGCTCTGTAGTAGGGGGTTCCCTCTTGTATCTCACACATTGGTCCAGTGCACTTGTGGTACCACTTGTATCTGATCACCTCACTCCCCTCAGGTAGTCCTGTCACATCACAGGTCAGAAGAGCTCTTGTACCCAGTGTGAAGCTGTCTCTATGCTGTTTATTTATTGACTCAATGTCCAGTTCACTACTAGCATTGTAAGCCCTGATCCTCACCATAACAGCTGCCTCTCCTGTGAGTCATGTGGATGGTACCACACAATAACTCCTCAACTCCCTCTATCCCTAGCAATATCTTTTTAGCCCCTTTCTACCTGTTTGGAGACTGGCTGTGATGAGTCCCAGTAGAACCAACAGCACCTTCATTGTTAGAACCCTCTAAGGTTGATCTCTAAAGGCTACTGTCCTCCTCTGATATTGCTTCAATCTGTGGCACTGAAATAGACTGATGTGAGATTCACTACATCCAACTAGCACAGCTTACAGTACTATACAGTACATTTGTGATGAGAGCACTTTTGCTAAAGCTCTGAAGGACTTCTAGAGAGCTAGACCACATCAACATACACGTGCACTGCTACCTTGTTACCAATTCTGAAGCCAGCATAGGTACACATAACACATACACAACCCAGAAGCCCTCAAGTGGTTCCCAGTGTCCTCGTTACCTACCAGCAGCAGCACCTTCATTATGACTCAGATTCATCTCAACTCCCTCCATCCCTGACAGTAATTCTCCCATGTTCTCCCTCCCCCCCTCCCCCCCACACACACCTGTTTGGGGACTGGCTGTGACGAAGCCCAATCCTTCAATGCCGGTAC
This sequence comes from Ianthella basta, assembly GCA_964019415.1. Classification (NCBI taxonomy): domain Eukaryota; kingdom Metazoa; phylum Porifera; class Demospongiae; order Verongiida; family Ianthellidae; genus Ianthella; species Ianthella basta. The sequence goes on from OZ025888.1 coordinate 3,795,251, forward strand.
TCTTTGGAGTGGAGTACGTACTGTTGTCCTCCTTGGATTAGGTAGTAGTCTCACACCCAGCCCCTATACATACAGTAGCTATTATTGAGAAATCATTGTAAGTTGATGGCTGTTCACGGGCTGGAGTTATAGGCTATCCTTGGATACCACTGTGCTGCTGTGTGGTACAGAAATAAAGAAATAGACTGTAGGAAGGTCACTAATTGGGTGCCACTTGAGGGCATTCTGAAGCGTGATGTTGCATGTGTTAAAGTGGCTTCAGAAGTCACTAACAACTAGCAGCATCTGCTAATGTGGTCTCTCTTTATGAAATGTCCTACCTTTATACAGTACATCCTGTCCAAGCCATTAGTAAGGAGCACTAATTGTATTGCGAATGCAAACAGTGGGCATTGGCTGTGATGATTCCCAGTATACCAGTATCAGACAGCACGGTAGTGCTGTCTATGTAGGGATGGTGGTGGTTGTTTGTATGCTGTAATACAAACGGAAAGTCGCGCTACTCCTGAACAGTAGTGAGAACCGACACAAGAAACCGCCTACAAGGAAAGGAGGCTGTACAGTATACAGAGGTAACCTTACTTCCACCCGCGTGCGCGCCGTTGTGTAGAAAGCGTCGACACCTTTTTCCGTGTTTCGTCTTCTTCTTCTTCGTATTCTTCTTCTTCTTCTTCTCCGTCAGCTGTAACTCACGAACGATAATGAGTAAGGGACTGATTTATCCACAATTCTACAGCGCTTTCGACGGATAAGTGCCATTTGTAGGTTTGATGACTCCGCGAGCAAGTCCACAAATGGAGGTTACTAGACCTCGGCGAGACGTTCCTGGGAGAAAGACGCCATTTTATGCTGACGTAACTACACGTTCTGACACACTTGATCCCCTAATCCTATTTCAGTTGCTATTCAATAGATCCACAATGCGGCGAGATGACTGTTCTAGGGCGCATACAGGAGATGCTTCGACCGACATTCGCCCGCGCACTGTTTCGGTGGGTATCCGCGGCCGTGCCATTTGGCAGCCATTTTCCCTTACTGCGCGGTTGCTTCTGGCCGACATTTCCGCTTTCGCTTGGCGATGAGAGCTAGCTGTCACTTCTGGTTCCTCTCCACAGTCATCCTGCATTCAATGGTGTAGGTATAGTGCAGCTCTTTTGTGTGCCTGTAGGGGCCGTACCTCTAGACCGCCTGTGGTGTGGGTAGATACGTAGCTATAGCCAATATCCATCCAGACAGTGAGTCAGAGTGGCAGCAAAATATGATTGGGTTTGTGGGAGTTACTCTGTGACCAAGCCAGTCTTGGCTACCACCATGACTTCCTGGATAAGTAATTTGGAGGGGGGGCTACAGCCCCCTAGCCCTCTTGTTCTGCCATCCTAGCCTATAGCACAGCTAACTCCGCGAAATGATAGGCTAGCCAAACAGAAGTAACACATCTTGCACCCACCCACCACAGACTACCCTAGGTTGCCCACCCAGCCACATCGCACAATGTGCTACACACCCTTCCATGCATTTGGAGCATATTCCTTTGTTGCCACTGTTGTTTGTAGGCCTTTCTAGTAGATCAGCCGTTGCCCATGTGCAATTTGCATTCCATAAAAAGTCGAGAAACAAGGGTGCGTAAAAATGTTTCCTTCAAAAACAAGGGCAGATGTAGGGATGGTGCAGTGTGTCTCTGAAGGGCATGGCAAACCACCTGGCGGAAAAAACCGTAGGAACAAGGAGGAGGGCCGGTCCATGCAAAGAGGGGGACCAGCCTGTCCCTGCAAAACCCATGCAGATCATTAACATTCACTGACTTGAATACATTTGCACCATCCCTACATCTGGCAACATTTTGCTGCGCTTGTGGTCTTGCTACCATCCCCTATTTCTCCGCCTGCATGTTGTTATGCAATTGTGAGTGTGCAATAACACGCTAAAGGGCTGCTACATGCATGCGATTTAGATTGCATGCCTATTCCAGCTGTGCTTCTTCCCATGTACACATCACCAAGCTGCATGCATACACCCATGTACATGACTAAAGCGCTGATGAGTAACGGCTGTACAGCTATACTGTATAGCAACTGCAGAGTCTGGTACACCGTGATGCATGCATATGTACGGATGTGTTCTGATATACTGTAAGACACTAGCTACCTGGATATACATGTATGAAGGTTGAACTTCACAAACATTGGCAGTGAAGTGTGCAATGTTTGTGCTGGCCTAGAGCTACACAGTGTGGGCATGAAAGTGGGTGTGGTGGTTTGCAGGCAGCGATGTAATGAGCAGCTATGGTAAGTATTGACACTGCATTTGAGCTTAGCACAGCAAAGTAGATTGCAGTTTAATTTGCAGGGATAAACCTTCTGGAAAGGGAAGATAGAGCACAGCAAAACAGAGAGATGGGTAAATGGTAAGGCTGTACTTGTAGGTGCAAAAGGGAAGCTGAATAGCCGGAATGGTTGTGCAGTAGTAGGAGGCGCGTCAAAATGTTGCCAGATGTAAGGATGGTGCAAATGTATTCAAGTCAGCGAGTGTTAATGATCTGCATGGGTTTTGCAGGGACAGGCTGGTCCCCCTCTTTGCATGGACCGGCCCTCCTCCTTGTTCCTACGGTTTTTCCGCCAGGTGGTTTGCCATGCCCTTCAGAGACACACTGCACCATCCCTACATCTGCCCTTGTTTTTGAAGGAAACACTTTTACGCACCCTATATATGGAACCATGAGTATATACCAGCCTTCATTTCTGCACTGGGACACTTTCCTCCTCAGCTATGGTTGAGAAATAGACTGCATCTGAGGAAGCACACTAAATGAGACTCTTCTGAGGGATTCTGGAGTGTAATGTGTACCCTTGTTATGAAGTGGCTTCCAAAATAATAGTAGGCATGCAGTGTGAAGTACATTCAGTGCATTATGAAAATGTCCTCTGTGTGTGTGCGTGTGTGTGTGTGTGTGTGCGTGTGTGTATGTGTGATGACTGTGAAGATGTGGTATATATATATAAAACTACCCATGAATGTCGTAGCCCATGCCTGCAATGTGCATTGTGCACTGTTCACTCACTCTGTGAGCATGTACACTTGCGAAAATTAATTAGATATACACTTCAATAATATACTACCTCACATCTTGCTCTACCTGTGTCTGTCATTTTTTCATTGCCACCATTCAGGAACATGGAACCATGGCCAATACAGCACCTTTAAATTTGCCTGTAGGGTTCATGGTTAATGCTTAGTCTAGTCGCTAACTTGTCATCGCGCGCGGGGCGGAAGAAAGTAGGGTCTAGCAGAATGTGTAAATTCCACACCTCGTGCTGACCAATGAGATCGCTGCTGCTTCAGATCGCAGCAGCAATTATGGAGAGACACCGGCGTTTATGGACCAAAGTAGACGCGGCAGTTGTATTAATACGTTCGCTGCAGGCCGTGAAGCCCCCGATCGTCGAGGAAAGCCTAGGCGACGACGTTTCCCACCCTCTGGTTGTATATTGCTCTCGATACTGAGTATTATTTGTCGACGTTGTTCGTGATCGACGTTCTTAATAAACGCCTGTAGCGCGTTGATTGCGAGGTGTGAGCATTCTGCTAGACCCTCCGCGCAACGATGACAAAGTAGGGTCTAGCGGCTAGACTAGGTTAATGCTTCATAGTGTAACTACCCTTCCTTGTTTCTGTGCTCCTGTACCACTGCTATTGTTTTACAGGAAAATCTTTCTCTAGTACCTGCATTAATTTGTATGGAGCACAATCTTAGAGTTATAAATTATGTACAAAATACTTCATTTATTTGTCACCACACCAGGAGTTACCTAGAGAGGGCCATCATTCTCCAAGTTAGCCTTCCTGGTAAGACAAAGCCCCACATGACTATGTGGTGTGTTGCCTATTAAAATTGGCACATTGCCAAAAATAACTGCATGCATGAGTATGAGACCGAGTTCGTAATGTGCGGGTATTATGGTACAGTAATTCTACACCAACACTGAAGAGTTGACTAAGTATGTATAATATACAATGCAGCAGCCATGCAAGCTGTACATGTTATATTATGCGTTATTATTCACAAATTTTCAAACCACCACATTGCAGTTATGTGCAATATAACTATCCCTACTGTACATTCGCTGTGATTGGTATTGCAGAATATTGAATGACCTGCAAACAGATTATACTACAGTGACGCACGTGTACTTACATTGTCCTGAAAAAATTTAGTTTAGTTTTAAAAATTTAGTAGCGTGTGTAGTTATAATGCATGCAGAGCTAGTGTCCTTTATGTTTCAATGATACATTTATTCACTTTTCAAAATGTATTTCACTCCTCACTAATGTATGGCACTCCTTGCTGTAGAGCATGTTTCCAGGTGTCCTGCTCAAGTGACCCTGAAGGTGGCCATTCCCTTCCTTTATTACTAAAGGTATGTGTTGGACCACCTCCTCCAACTGAGGGAGCATGACACTTACAGAACTGGTAGACCATCTTCTCTACCTGACACATCCACTGGTCATACTGCAAAGACATCATGGAGACTACAGTATACATTATTGTACATTTGTGGGACACATCATGCATGAAAGAATGTAAAGTGTGAGCATGTTATAGCTATATTGTGTGTGTGTGTGTGTGTGTGTGTGTGTGTGTGTGTGTGTGTGTGTGTGTGTGTGTGTGTGTGTGTGTGCGTGTGCGTGTGCGTGTGCGAGTGTGTGTGTGTGAATGAATGAGTGGGTGTTGGTGGCAATGATTGCACGTACCTCTAGTCCGATGTATGATCCTGCATTATCTGACTTAAAATGAAGGGAAGGAGAGATGCTTAACACAGAGTAACCTGTGAACAGAGCAAGAGCAGTGTTGACGCCAACTACTTGTCATGCATAATTTACCAAGTGCATACCAAATCTGTCCACCAGGGACTCCTCGTACAGCAGGATGGCCATCACAGCATGCCTTGCAGTCACCTGGTACCCAACAGGTACAATAATACTGAAGAGTAAACAATGTATGCAGCTAGAACCCTATAGCTAGACATTTGTTTATTCTTGCTTACAGAGCATCTAGTCCTGTTAGAGGCACGTCTGTCCCGTGTACACTAGATGCCCTCACTCTCCTACTGGCACTGTAGAAGCTGCGAATGAGACTGTGAGCATCTGCACTGAAGGCAGGCCTCACATTCCGAGAACACTCCAACAACTACAACAAGCAAAATGAACAATACAATCTGTATTGAGTGATATACAGTTGTACATTGTTATACAGTGTCTGTTAATTGTTCTGTTTAACATTTCCACATGTCACTGAACAGAAGTAGAGGTCTTACTGTAGATCTATTTATAGCATTACTTGCAGGTACAGTATAGCTGGGGACACCATGCATGTGTGTATGTATGTACCTTGATAAAATCCTCTTTATCAATGGGTGGGTCCTTGGGCTTGCCCATGGCATTGTAGAGGAAGTGATCAATGAGTTCTTGCTCTGCATACTCATTGGTGTCATCTATTTGTGTCTGCATCACCAGCGTGAAGCTGCTGCCAATGTAGGAGATGCATGGAGCTAGAGGTGCATGGACATGTCATGTATTCTTATACTGTATGAGCTGAGTGGGCAGTTGCATGTTTGTGTGTCATGTGTATTCGTCGTATGTATGTGTCGAAATGTTCAAATGAAGAACACTGGGCTGCTGCTCCATCTGATATATTGTATAGTTGCTACTGTGGTACAAAAAGAAACTTTTTGGAAGACTCTAATTGAGCACTACATCTGGGGCTTTTGAAGTGTAATGTCATTGTGTGCCCCATGTTTTCAAGTGGCTTCAGAAGTCATGGCAACCAACAGTGTTCACAGATGTGGTCTCCAAGCCATTGTCAAAGTGCACTAGTTGACTAAACGTGTGTACCTGATGGCCTTAACATTGGCTTCTACATAACTTGCCATCCAATCCAGTGGTACGTATGTGTGTGCATTAAATGATAATCAAGTTTCCAGCATGGCGACCAGCTGGCACTCTTGAATACACATGTGCAGAAGCATGAAACTCAGCCTGTCATGAATATGCATTCTTCCATATTCCTGTCCTTAAATTCTTTGCATTCCATTTCCTTCCCCTTCTCTATCTCACCATGTGTACTTAACAACGCTGTCTTTCTTTTAGGCAACCATGGTACATATACCATCTCCAGTTGTGTACTCACTCCAACCCATCTTCATGAAGAACATTCCTGATAGTACTTGTTGTGTCCCTCTGTGTCCTGCTTGTCTCGTACCTCCTCGTAGACCCCTGCACCAAGAAGAGTGCTCTTTTTCCCTTCATCCACCACCTCATAATGATCAGTCTCATGTTTGTCTAAGCTATGAGCATAGTGCCCTAATTGTCTGAAAGTTTATACATGATGGGATTAATGTTGGCCTCTACGTATCTTGCCACTCAATCAAGATGTATGTCTGTGCCTTCTACTTTATAATCACGTATACTGCCCAGTGACAAGCTGGTGCTCTTGTACGCATGTGCATACAATCAGTTTGGTGTAAGAATGCAGATGTATGGTGCTGGGGAAATGTAATGCATAGCCTATCATGAATGTGCATTTTTCATGATCTCCTGTCTTTGAATTCTGTTTGCCCCACTATATTCAACCTTCCCTATACACACCCTTCCTCCTTACATGACGACAGATCGTATGCATGTATACATGCTGAGGTGTACACCTGTACTAATTTTCATTTGCAATCATCACAATCAACGTTGCTTTTCAGTTGCTATATATTTCACTGGAAGCAACATGCCACTGTGACTCTCTTCAGGAAGTGTTTATTGAAGTGCAATAATTTCTTTCCAATGTTACGGTGTTCAGCTTAACAGAGAATCTAATACAGCTAGCTAGTGGGGTCTAAGTGCTGTTACATTATTATGAATTTTCCTGAATCAGCTGTATGTATATAAGACTGCATAGAATATATAGTCAGGGACAATTACTGCATAGTGTTTCTGCCTATCAACTACACTATTCTATAGTTAGTAGGTGATGGATGCATACTTGCTCCTCTCCACCTTCATCAGGTCCAGCTCCTGCTAGTGCTTGTTGTGTCCCTCTGTGCCCTGCTTGTCTACCTCCTCGTAGACCCCTGCACCAAGAGGTGTGCTCTTCTTCCCTTCATCCACCACCTCATAGTGATCAGTCCCAGGAGGAGGTGGCTTGGGGGAGTGGTCCAGTACCCTCCTGTGATTGGCTCTTACCAACATCACCACACCAGCAGTGAATGTGGCTATGCCCACAAGAACCATTAGTGCACCAATGGATATTGGCAGCACTGTTGATAAAGTACATGTACAAGTACCTGTAAATGGAAGTAATGACAGAAATGTGTTTCACATAGGATGTTGGATCATTGTTGGCAGTAGCAACCTGGTCAAGCATACATGCTATACCTGAAGACTTCATATTTGTCCAAACTTGTGTTCCACTTCGTGTGGGGGATGACAAGTCAGTCATTGCTGTTGTTGCAGTAGCCACTGTTGTTGGAGCTGGTGTTCCTCTGCTAACTACAGCTGCAGTCGCTGGTGTAATCATCACTGTGTTTGTGGTTGGTAATAATTGTATCACAATTACTGACAATGAAATTACTATATTACTTTAATTAACCCTTAGTTCTAGTCCATATCATTTACAGTCAGAAGCACCTGCTTACAATTATTTATAATTATTTATAGAGAACAACGCCCACTTCACCCACATTGCCAATTTTCACAACCATATAAAGGGAACACTACATTTATTGTTAGCACCTTGAGCACTTCTTACCTTCCCTGCACTACATTGTCCATCTGGTGTAAGACATCTCACTGCTGGCTGTTGACTGATGTTGTGTCCACTAACTGCCCACACCTTCACTCTGTGGAGCTGGCCTAGTCCTCCAAAACATGACACATTTCTTGTTGCTCGTCCCATTCCTCCACTATTAGCACCAACATTCATGTACTTCTCTACAAATGTGATGCTTCGTACTCTGCACTCAAACTCTACAATATATCTCTCCACTTGGCTGCCATCTGGTAATGTGAAGGTCCACATAGTGTTCTGGACACTTACATGCGGCATTGGTAGAGTGGCTAGAAGGATGGATTTACACATAATCAGTAGAAACAGAGTAATTTATTATAGCTATATTGAAACTAGATTGTGTTTGGGTAAATGTTGATAGCATCAACTTGCTTACTTGAGTTCTTTAAATAAACTGAGAAGTAGGTCCTTGTTGACTGAAGGCAGCACTAAAGCAATAATAGATTTCATTTCTAGTATAACTGTTCAGCTCACTTGTGACAGTGTTACTACCACCTCGACTAGATGCAATAAGTCTTGAATTTGCACTATAGTATATTAGTCCTTCTCCGCGATCCCCCCTTATGGTGCAGTTGATCCACTTTTGCCTATCCTTCCCTGTTATCTGTTGTTCATCAGTGATGAGGTCGTGGTTGCAAAGGAGGGAGGTTGACGTGAAGAGGAAAGGACCAGGACTATCTGTAGAATGCAGAGTCATACAGTAAAAGAGCACAGAAAATGGCCTACACTACATAAGTATTCTAATGAACTCACTAACCAGTTACAGTGAATTGTGATGAAGGAACTCTCATTTTGTGCTCATTGTGGTACATCACATCACAGTGGTATGTCCCTCCCAAATCTTGGGAAGTGACATCCACCAATAGAGTGTCATCCGCTGCTCTGCAGTAGGGGGTTCCCTCTTGTATCTCACACATTGGTCCAGTGCACATGTGGTACCACTTGTAGCTGACCACCTCACTCCCCTCAGGTAGTCCTGTCACATCACAGGTCAGAAGAACTCTTGTTCCCAGTGAGAAGCTGTTTGAACGTGTATTTCCTGATCGTGAATTAACTTCCCTGGTAGCATTGTAAGCCCTGATCTTCACCATAACAGCTGCCTCTTCTGTGAGTCATGTGGATGGTACCACACAATAACTCCTCAACTCCCTCTATTCCTAGCAATCACTCTTAAGCCCCCTTCCACCTGTTTGGAGACTGGCTGTGATGAGTCCCAGAAGAACCAACAGCACCTTCATTGTTAGATGCCCTGCTCTAAAGTTCAACACTAGAATCTCCTCTGATATTGCTACTGTGGTAGTGAACAGGACTGCGGCAAGGACACTAATTGGGAGCCACTTGGGGACTTCTGGCTGTAATGTGCATATGACCATGTTTGTTAAGTGGCTTTGGAAGTCATAGTAACAGCAGTGTTTACTGACATGATCAGCAGAATTGGTCTATACCTCTGCTTGATAGCGCTTCTTAGAAAGTGACTTGCCAAAATTACATACTTAGGAGTGAAGCGCACTTGCGCAGAAGTGTACTGTTATTGTCTGGTGCGAGGGAACTGCTCTGGCTATCGATACATGGGTATTTTTGTTTCCCTTCCTTTGGGTACTTTAGCTGTCAGCACTTTGGGCTGCTGAAAGCCCTTTCTCAATGGAGAAGTAAGCTATTGGGCAGAAAGCTTGCTTTGCTTCAGCACTGCCTTAAATTATTGGCTAAGGAAATACATGACCAAGCAATTCCTTTAACATGGTGTAGGTCTAGCTAGCTATATGTATAGCTATGTGCATGCAAGTGTATACATTGGGCAACATCAGTGCAAACAAGATCAGCACTATACCCAGACAGTGTCACCCAGCTGCAATCACCCAAATGGTGATAGATGACCTGCATTGTCCACTGGGCAATGCGATGCGGAGTGAGCGTGGCCGAAGGCCGCTCTTGCTTGTATAAATTACTACAATCATTATGGCAGCAGTGGTTATTTTGCTATGTTATACACATGCACTAGCACTTCTATAGACAGACCACATCAATGGAAACTGCTACCTACTGCAGAGGCCACATGCAAACATGGCACACATCATATATATACGCCCCAGTAGCCATCAAGTGGTTCTCAATCAGTGTCCCCATTAGCCATCACCACCAGACCAGCACCTTCAGTAAGACTCACATTCATGCACACTGCATGTGTTATACTGTCCAGTAACCAATGGTATTACTGAAATACTGGAAGAGAATGGTCGACATTAAGAAGAATGCAATTTGGGAGCCACCAGGGGTTCTGGAGGGCAATGTGTGTGTGCATGTTTGTAAGATGTAGTGCTTTTTCAGTCACTCACTTACTGTACAGTCATCCACTGCTCTGTACTAGGGGGATCCCTCACATATCTCACTTGTGTGCACTTGTGGTACCGCTTGTAGCTGATCACCTCACTCCCCTCAGGTAGTCCTGTCACATCACAGGTCAGAAGAACTCTTGTTCCCAGTGTGAAGCTGTATATAGGCAGTACATTTCATTATTTAATGTCCATTTCACTTACACCAGCACTGTAAGCCCTGACTGTCACCCTAGCAGCTGCCTCTCCTGTGAATCATGCGGATGGTACCACAAATCTACTCCTCAACTCCATCTGTGTCTGGTATAATTATCACTCTCCTGTCTGTTTGGAGACTAGCTGTGATACTTGAGTCTCAGTGGTATCAATAGTATATGTACTCCTTTACTGCCAAAACACTTTGAAACTGAACACTGGTATATTAACTGCCCTCTTACTGATAGCACTACAGAAATGGATAGGCAAAAGTTTAGACTAGCTGTGATGAGTCCCAGAAGAATCTTCAAGGTCAACTTGCATGTGTTCCTTCATTGTTGAATACCCAGTTGAACACTGGACTATTGTCCTCCTGCATGTGTTATTGCTATTTTTGGCACACAAACAGATTGTGGGTGTGGATACTGCCCTTGTTGCAAGTTGCCTCTGAAGGTGGTGGGAAGCAATTACACCTGTACGCAATATCCTTTGTGCTCGTATGTTGTGTGCTTCAATAAATGCTTCATAAATTTGAAGTGGGAAATCTCTTCATTGTTCCCATATATTACAAACCTAAGTGTTTTCAGAAAGTGACTTCAGTTGCCAAAACCGCACTCTGGTGTGATGGAATTTTACCCCTAGTTTTCATGGAACACATACACTGGCTATATAGTATATGAACTTGTATCATTACCATGACAACAGAAACATATTCTGTACTGTATGGTGGTGAATGTCTCTCATAGTTTCATTGCATCATTTCTATTTTATATATGCAACGAGTGCAGCTGATGAGGGTCTATAGGTTTGCAGTGAAACCACTGCAACTCCCCATTATTAGAGTCATTATGGCAGCAATACTTTGTGCAGTATATGTCATATACTGTACACTATGTAGCTTTGTCATACACTGGATCTGAGGGAATGTCAGACCTGTAGCTATTGGCTGGAGATGAACAAATGCATGTTTGGCTTTCTTATGCAATTCATGTAGTACAGCAATTAATGTTAAATCTGAACTAGACCTTTCAGTCATGGAGGCCAACAAGTGTTGGAATGTCCTGTTCTGATTATTGATGCAGTGCATTGCTAATTTTATAAGCTCAACTTCATCATTTGATCATCACAAGGAGTAACTGGCTGAGACAATATATTGTACATGAGTTAACTTACACACATGTTCTGATTACTGAAAACTATACTGTTAAAGGAGTGAAGTCACTTTTTCTTCTTATGACTCTTATCCACGACTGCATAGAGCATCTCAACATTCAAAGCCTTGCTGTCTCCTTCAATCTGCTGCACAGACTCACTGTCTGCCTTTGGCTCATACCTGATCCCTACCAAGTTATCATTCTCCTCTTCCCTTTCCCCACCTCCACTCTCCACCACTCCCTCCCCTCTCTCTGTCAACTTGCCTTTCTTCTTCATTGGCATGGCATACAGATCTTCTTTGTTTGTGACAGTTTCTTTCCCTTTCTCTGCCTCTTTCTTCTTGCTCTTGTCCACAACTGCATACAGATCCCCAATGTTGGTCACACTGACTGGAGTGGAGGATTCTTTTGGTGCTTGTTTCAGTGCTGTTTTGATCTGTGCCTTGTTATCAACATGTTCATATGGATTAAAACCATCAACAATGGAACCTGTAGCTTCATTCATGTCAACATCCACATAGTCAGAACCTAGACGTTTCTCTTCCACCTCATTTCCTTGCTTAGCCACCAATGCATTGTTGTAATATGGATTGTCTTCCATCTTTGAGTCTCCTTTCTGCTTATAAGTTACCTTCCTCCTCACCACCACCACTACCAAGATTATGGCCACCAGGGTCAACATTAAAAGGAGGAGGAACACACCTACACCAACCCCCACTCCTATAAATGTTTCATTTCCTGCACCTACAGAGAGAGAAGACATGATGCCCAGTTTAGGGGTACATGGGTTGCATGCATGGTGACTCTGATTGTGGTATGGGTAGCAAGACCTGTATGAATGCACACAGCAACCTGATAATCAGACTGATTCATTCATGTGTGCCTTAAGTTCATGCATATGTAGTTTGTAGTTTGAAACATAACATACCATCATCATGCTCAAGAGTACTACTTTTGACACATGTGCTGTGTAATGTTGTTTGTAGGTGTCCATTACTGTATATTGTCTTTCATGTATAATGCATAGCTATGTCTTGTACTAACACTACGTCCGATACATCTACGTACCAATTAACCCTCAAGCTACATGTATTGATACTAACCTTGTGGTCCAGGTGGAATGGAAGTTGAAACATCACTCGTTGATAATGTAACAGACACTGTTGTTGGAGGTGAAGTTCCTCTACTACCTACAGTTGTTGCTTTAAACACCTCTGGGTTTAAATTTGTTGTAGTTGATCCACCTGAAGCATGTGATAATGATCATTATAATCAGTGACACAGTATGCTTAACTTAATTCACATAATTGAAACAATGCTTACTTTGCTAATGTTCAGCATTTCCAAAACATTATACAATAGAAGCAGAGGACAACAGGAACACTGCATGACTTGTCCTTTTGTGCACCTCCTACCTTCCCTACATAGTCCATCTGGTATAAGACATCTCACTGCTGGCTGTTGACTGATGTTGTGTCCACTAACTGCCCACACCTTCACTCTGTAGAGCTGGCCTAGTCCTCCAGAACATGAGGTTTTGTTTGCTACTCGTCCAATTCCTCCACTATTAGCACTGACACTCGTGTACTTCTCTACAAATGTGATGTTTCGTACACTACACTCAAACTCTACAATATATTTCTCCACTTGGCTGCCATCTGGTGATGTGAAGGTCCACATAGTGTTCTGGACACTTACACGGGGCATTGGTAGAGTAGCTACTAGAATAGATATACACGTAATTCAGTAGAAAAAGTGTAATCCTTTATAGCTTCATACGTATATTAAAACTAGAAAGTGTTTGGGCAAATGTTGATGGCATCATCTTGCTTACCTGAATTCTTTAAATAAACTGAAAAGTAGGTCCTTGTTGACTGAAAGCAGTAATAGAGTCCATTTCTAGTGTAACTGTTCAGCTCACTTGTGACAGTGTTACTACCACCTCGACTAGATGCAATAAGTCTTGAATTTGCATCATAGTATATTTGTCCTCGTCCGAGATCCCCCCTTATGGTGCAGTTGATCCACTTTTGCCTATTCTTTCCCATTACCTGTTGTCCATCAGTGATAAGGGCATTGTTAAGGAGGAGGGAAGTTGGCGTGAAGAGGAATGGACCAGGACTATCTGCAGAATGTGGACAGTCATATAGTAAAACAGCACAGAAAATGGCCTACACTACATAAGTATTCTAATGAACTCACTAACCAGTAACAGTGAATTGTGATGAAGGAACTATCATTGTTTGTTCATTGTGGTACATCACATCACAGTGGTATGTCCCTCCTAAATCATGAGAAGTGACATCCACCAATAAAGTGTCATCCACTGCTCTGTAGTAGGGGGTTCCCTTTTGTATCTGACACATTGGTCTAGTGCAGTTGTGGTACCACTTGTAGCTGATCACCTCACTCCCCTCAGGTAGTCCTGTCACATCACAGGTCAGAAGAACTCTTGTTCCCAGTGTGAAGCTGTTTGAATGTGTATTTCCTGATCGTGAATCAACTTCCCTGGTAGCATTGTAAGCCCTGATCTTCACCATAACAGCTGCCTCTCCTGTGAGTCATGTGGATGGTACAACACAATAACTCCTCAACTCCCTCTATCCCTAGTAATCACTCCTAAGCCCCTCCTACCTGATTGGAGACTGGCTGTGATGAGTCCCAGTAGAACCAACAGCACCTTCATTGTTAGATGCCCTGCTCTAAAGTTCAACACTAGAATCTCCTCTGATATTGCTACTGTGGTAGTGAACAGGACTGCGGCAAGGACACTAATTGGGAGCCACTTGGGGGCTTCTGGCTGTAATGTGCATGTGACCATTTTAGTTAAGTGGCTTTGGAAGTCATAGTAACAGCAGTGTTTACTGACATGATCAGCAGAATTGGTCTATACCTCTGCTTGATAGTGCAAGCCATTTGCAAACTGCACTGTTTATCTAAAGTGTTTACTGATGGCTCTAATGTTGGCCTCTATGTATATTGTTAGAACTCTGTGCATGAAGTTTACTGTAGCTACACTGGGATACAGTCCTCCTCCACTGTGGTGGGGCAGACTGTGAGGGAGGACACTAATTGAGTCTCCTTGAGGGTTTCTGGAGTGTACTGTGTGCCTATGTTTGCAAAGTTAAGAATGTATTTCACTCCTCACTACTCAATTGCTGATTTATGGTACTCCTTGCTGTAGAGCATGTTTCCAGGTGTCCTGCTCAAGTGACCCCGAAGGTGGCCATTCCCTTACTTTATCACTAAAGGTATGTGTTGGACCACCTCCTCCAACTGAGGGAGCATGACACTTACAGAACTGGTAGACCATCTTCTCTACCTGACACATCCACTGGTCATACTGTATAGACATCATGGAGATTATGATGGATTGTGCACATGTGTATGGCTACAAAGAGTGTTCATGATCCTGCATTACCTAACTTAAAGTTTATGTGTGCATGTGTGTGTGTGTGTGTGTGTGTGTGTGTGTGTGTGTGTGTGTGTGTCTATCTTCTACAGCAGACTGGCCATGATGCTATCTGAGAAGAGACAGCAACCCTTTTCTTCAACAATGGGATGGCTGCGATGCCAGCTGTCATTCTCCCTCCTGCGATCATCCATACTGTGCATCAGAGGATCAAGATCAAGTCAGAATATCATCCCACGATTTCCAATCTCCACTGACTTGGCCACCAACGAATCACGTGTGGCCCTCTACTAATTTCAGACAAGTTTACTGATCAACTTATAATTAATTGAATATCACGCTGAACATTTGCATGAACATTTGACTATTTACCTATTTTATTGTACAGTACACTATGCATGTACCACAGGCAGTGCGCATTTGTGCCTGATTATTATTATGCAATTTATTATTATTATTATACAGTAAAAAGTGTGTGTGTGTGTGTATGTGTGTGTGTGTGTGTGTGTGTGTGATTGAGGGGATGTTGGTGGCAATGATTGTACAGTACCTCAAGTCCAAAATATGATCCTGCATTATCTGACTTAAAGTGAGGGGAAGGAGAAATGACTAGCACAGAGTAGCCTGTGAACAGAGCAAGAGCAGTGTTAATGCCTAAAGTTTGCCTATGTTTTATGTGTTCTTAGAGAATAACAACAAGCTCACATGTTCGCAACATGGATTCTGGAAGGGCCACTCATGTCAGACGCAAGTATTGGAGACTGTGCACCAGTGGGCCCGCTGTCTTGGCAGAGCCAGCAGTTCTCATGTGGTGTTCACCAACTGATGCAAGGCTTTTGACACTGTGCCCCATAGGCATTAGAAGGAAGCTTCTTGATTGGATCGGCAGTTTTCTCTTGAATCATAGACAATTTGTACTAATAGATGGTGCATCTTCTGAATGATGTAGTGTTACATCTGGCGGGCCACAGGGCTCCATCCTAGGTCCCTTACTGTTTATCATTTATATTAAGGACATTGGAAAAGACTTATTCTCGACTCCCATACTGGCCTCTTTGCTGATGACTGTACAATGTCCAAGGAGGCATCTTCTTACCAAGATTGCCTGTCCCTCCAGGAAGACCTCAGCAGTCTCCTCAGGTGGGCAAATAAGTGGCAGCTAGCAGTGAACACCAACAAATGCAAGGTAATTTGTATCTCTTGCAAACAGAACTTTCCCACCTTCCAGTACCAATAAATCAATAACAACAACCTCGAGTTGATGGAATCATTTAATTACCTAGGTTTAAAGCTTAACACCAAACTTACCTGGGATGACCACACTCTTGAGGTGACATCCAAAGCACAGCGCATGCTGAACTTATTCAGGAGATCAATGTATGGCTGTCAGCGTAATGCTAAGGTCAGAGCATACACTGCCCTTGTGCCCTTGTGTGCCACTTAGAATATTGTGCTCCGGTATGGGCACCTCACCAGCAGAGTTTAGCCACACCATTGAAAAAGTACAGAAGCAAGCTGCAAGATGGGTATGTGGTGTCACCTGGAGGCCAAAGCCATCGCCTTGTGTAATGAGCTACAATGGTTCACATTGGAGAAGAGGAGACAATTTCTTATTTATTGTCAAATGTACAGAATTCTGCACAATTTGGACTGTATTAAGTTTACTGGCTATTTTACCACCAATAATATAGACCTCTATGTTCTCAACCCCATCATGTAATCATCCCTCATTCTCGTACAAATATCTTTAGCAGTCATTTTTTTGTCAGTGCTCCCCATCTCTGGCATGCTTTGCCATCTAACCTTGTTCAATTATTATCTTTTAGTAGAACTGATTTAGATCCAGTTTACTCTAATTCTTATCATAATCACCAGTTGTCCTTTTCTCCATTAAAATTATGCCCTGTAATTTCATCTCTCACTTATTACCCTGTATGTACGTATGTGTGCATATAACAGTATATGTATGTATGTCCTGGGGAGCACTATTATAGGATTGCCTTTTGTGCAACCTTGTCCATATGTCTATATGGGCAAAATTAATTCAATTCAACGCGCTTTAGTGCTCCAGATCTGTGCAGCTGAAATGCATGTTGATATTACCAATACATGCATACTGCAAACATTGGGTAACAGCAACATGTTGTTCAGCTCACCTACCTCATTTCTGAGGTTCAGTATGACATGTGCTTCAGCCAAATTGTTGCTATATACAGTAAAGGAGGACATAAGTATATACCTTATTGTAATTATGGTACACATAATTTATATCAGGTATATTTACTGAAGAGTGAACAAAGGCAGGCACTGTGTGCATTAATGTATACAGCTAGATCCCTATAGCTGGACACGTACATGTAAAGTCTTGCTTACAGAGCGTCTAGACCTGTTAGAGGCATGTCTGTCTATTCTAGTGCACACTATAGATGCCCGGACTCTCCTACTGGCACTGTAGAAGCTGCGAAAGAGACTGTGAGCATCTGCACTGAAGGCAGACCTCACATTCCGAGAATACTCCAACAACTACAACAACAAGCAAAGGAACGACACACTTTGGTGATACGTCCAGTCAGCATTTTTATGTGAACACCAGAGGTCTTAGATTTAGTTTCCTTTGCATCACTTGTAGGCAGCTAGCTAGGGACACCATGCATGTATGTATATACCTTGATGAAATCCTCTTTATCAATGGGTGGGTCCTTGGGCTTGCCCATGGCATTGCATAGGAAGTGGTCAATGAGTTCTTGCTCTGCATACTCATTGGTGTCGCCTATTTGTGTCTGCATCACCAGCGTGAAGCCGCTGCCAATGTAGGAGATATTATGTGTCAAAATGTTTAACGTTGAACACATATACATAAACGTGGCCATGAAGTGGAGCCCATAGCCTCTCCTTGGTTCTGAGAAGGCACATCCAGCACAACCTGCCTACCCTCAAGAGCTGTATGATGGGACCAACCAACAAACACGCATGGAGCTAGAGGTGCATAGACATGTCATGTATTCTTATACTGTATGAGCTGAATGGGCAGTTACATGTTTGTGCGTCATGCGTATTCGTCTGCATGTGTTGAACACTGGGCTGCTGCTCCCTCTGATATACAGTGCTACTGTGGTACAATAGTATATTTTGGAAGACTCTAATTGAGCACTACATCTGGGGCTTCCGGAGTGTAATGTCATTGTGTGCCCCATGTTTTCAAGTGGCTTCAGAAGCCTTGGCAACCAGCAGTGTTTACAGATGTGCTCTCCAAGCCATTGTCAAAGTGCACTAATTGACTAAAGTGTGTACCTGATGGCCTTAATGTTGGCTTCTACATAACTTGCCATCCAATCCTGTGGTGTATGTCTGTCCCTTGAATGTTGATCAAGTTTCCAGCATGGTGACCTGCTGGCACTCTTGAATACACAAGTGCAGGAAGCATGGAACTCAGCCTGTCATGAATATGCATCCTTCCATAAACCTGTCTTTAAATTCTTTGCATTCCATTGAATGCACACCCTTGCTTCCTCTTTGCAGTTTATGACAGCTAATTACTGTATATACTAGGGTGTATGTGCTTATACATGATCATGAATGCTTCACAGCTGCTGTACTGTTGACACACACTTGTTACACTGAGTGCTTTACACACACTAACAGAATTTATTAATAATGTGATATGGTAGCACACTTCTGATAAATTGTCTGAGCAAATCATTGCTTACATTATTTCAAAGTACTATTCAAAAAGGCACTTTCTTTGTTACAAGACACTAATCTACTACACACACTTATATACGTATGGCTAACGTTTGACAGATGCATACTCGCTCCCCTCCACCTTCATCAAGCCCAGCTCCTGATAGTGCTTGTTGTGTCCCTCTGTGTCCTGCTTGTCTACCTCCTCGTAGACCCCTGCACCAAGCGGTGTGCTCTTCTTCCCTTCATCCACCACCTCATAGTGATCAGTCCCAGGAGGAAGTGGCTTGGGGGAGTGGTCCAGTACCCTCCTGTGATTGGCTCTTACCAACATCACCACACCAGCAGTGAATGTGACTATGCCCACAAGAACCATTAGTGCACCAATGGATATTGGCAGCACTGTTGATATATTTGTATCTATATATAACATATGATGGAGATGTGTTTCACATAGGATGTTAGTTATAGTGTTGGCAGTAGCAACCTGGTCATGCAAGCATGCTATATATCCTTGAAGACAGCATATTTGACTTAACCTTGTTGTCCACTTTGTGCAGGGGATGACAAGTCAGTTATTTCTGGTGTAGTAGCCATCGTTGTTGGAGTTGGAGTTCCTCTGCTAACTACAGTTATTGGTGTAGTCATTACTGTGTTTGTGGTTGGTCCACCTACAGTGAACATAATCATGCAGTCATAGTCCAATTCAAGATAATTTTATGAACATATAATCAGTGACACCCACAGACTACACCTTATGGACCCTGCTGACCTATACCCCATTTCACAACAATAGATGGTAACACTAAATGTTTGTTCCTTGTGCACCTCCTACCTTCCCTGCATTGCCCATCTGGTGTAAGACATCTCACTGCTGGCTGTTGACTGATGTTGTGTCCACTAACTGCCCACACCTTCACTCTGTAGAGCTGGCCTAGTCCTCCAAAACATGAGGTTTCTTTTGTCATTCGTCCAATTCCTCCACTATTAGCACTGACACTCATGTGCTTCTCTACAAATGTGATGTTTCGTACTCTGCACTCAAACTTTGCAATATATCGATATCTCTCCACTTGACTGCCATCTGGTGATGTGAAGGTCCACATAGTGCTCTGGACACTTACACTTACATGGGGTATTGGTAGAGTGGCTACAAGAATGGATATACACATAATTCAGTAGTACCAGTACATGCAAACTTGTTGTTATATGGTGAGCACGTTTGAGTGATTAGTTGACATCATCAACTTGCTTACTTAAATCCTTCAAATAAACTGAGAAGTAGGTCCTTGTTGATTGTGCTCCAAAGCAATAATAGAGTCCATTTCTAGTGTACCTGTTCAGCTCACTTGTGGCAGTGTTACTACCACCTGGACTCAATGCAATAAAACTCTGATCTACTTCAGAGATTGCAAGTATTTGATGCCCCCAACTGGTGCACTTCCACTTACCTGTTGTGCATCAGTGATGAGGGCATTGTTGAGGAGAAGGGAGGTTGACGTGTAGAGGAATGGACCAGGGCTATCTGTAGAATGTAAATGAGCTTACAGTAGAAAGTGCAGCACAGAATAAAGCACAGTATCTATGTCTGCTGAACTCCCTAACCTCTTATAGTGATTCTTGATGTGAAACCTCTCCTGCTTTGTTCGTTGCCATACTCAGCTTCACAATAGTACCTCCCTCCCATATCATGGGAAGTGACATCCACCAATAGAGTGTCATCCACTGCTCTGTAGTAGGGGGTTCCCTCTTGTATCGCACACATTTCTCTAGTGCAGTTGTGGTACCACTTGTAGCTGATCACCTCACTCCCCTCAGGTAGTCCTGTCACATCACAGGTCAGAAGAACTCTTGTTCCCAGTGTGAAGCTGCCAATACTGATTGTTCTTCCTGACTCAGTGTAGAGTTTTCCACTAGCATTGTAAGCCCTGATCTTCACCATAACAGCTGCCTCTCCTGTGAGTCATGTGGATGGTACCACACAATAACTCCTCAACTCCCTCTATCCCTAGCAATCACTCCTAAGCCCTTCCTACCTGTTTGGAGAATGACTGTGATTAGTCCCAGTAGAACCAATAGCACCTTCATTGTTAGAACCCTCTAAGGTTGAACCCTATAGGCTACAATCTTCCTCTAATATTGCTTTGATCAGTAGCACTAAAGTAGACTGGGAAGAGACTTACTGTACTACAGCCAGCCTATACTGCTTACATTCATGATTAGAGCACTTTGCTTATGCTCTGAAGGACCTTTAGAGAGACCACATCAATAGGCACCACTACCTAGTTTTGACTTCTGAAGCCAACATGGGTACACATAATATATGAACACCAAAGAAGCCCTGAAGTGGCTCCCAGTGTCCCCCTTGCACTAGCCATCAACGCCAGCACCTTCATTCTCAGATCATATTGCATGGCATAATGTTCATCAGCTAATGGTGTTACTGTAATACAGAAATAGAATTGGAAGGAATGAACACTAATTGGGAGCTATATATACCAGGAGTTCTCTGGAGTGCAGTGTGTGCACATGCATGTTTACATGACTTACATACCCCATTTGCTCACTAAGCTACAATCATCCACTACTCTGTAGTAGGGGGTTCCCTCTTGTATCTGACACATTGGTCTAGTGCAGTTGTAGTACCACTTGTAGCTGATCACCTCACTCCCATCAGGTAGTCCTGTCACATCACAGGTCAGAAGAACTTTTGTCCCCAGTTGAAGCTGTCTCTATAGCATGTATTTATTAACTCAATGTCCAGTTCCTGACTCAGTGTAGAGTGCACCACTAGCATTGTAAGCCCTGATCTTTACCATAACAGCTGCCTTTTCTGTGAGTCATGTGGATGGTATCACATAATAACTCCATTTGGAGAATGGCTGTGATGAGTCCAAATAGGGCCACCAGCAGCTTCATCTTTAAAACTCTCTGAATGAACTGGAATGGACTGGGGGGAGACTCACTACAGCCAGCCTGAACTGCTTACATTCATGACCAGAGCACTTTACTAAAGCTCTGAAGGACTTCTATAGACAGACCACATCAATGGAAACTGCTACCTACTGCAGAGGCCACATGCAAACATGGCACACATCATATATATACGCCCCAGTAGCCATCAAGTGGTTCTCAATCAGTGTCCCCATTAGCCATCACCACCAGACCAGCACCTTCAGTAAGACTCACATTCATGCACACTGCATGTGTTATACTGTCCAGTAACCAATGGTATTACTGAAATACTGGAAGAGAATGGTCGACATTAAGAAGAATGCAATTTGGGAGCCACCAGGGGTTCTGGAGGGCAATGTGTGTGTGCATGTTTGTAAGATGTAGTGCTTTTTCAGTCACTCACTTACTGTACAGTCATCCACTGCTCTGTACTAGGGGGATCCCTCACATATCTCACTTGTGTGCACTTGTGGTGCCACTTGTAGCTGATCACCTCACTCCCCTCAGGTAGTCCTGTCACATCACAGGTCAGAAGAACTCTTGTTCCCAGTGTGAAGCTGTATATAGGCAGTACATTTCATTATTTAATGTCCATTTCACTTACACCAGCACTGTAAGCCCTGACTGTCACCCTAGCAGCTGCCTCTCCTGTGAATCATGCGGATGGTACCACAAATCTACTCCTCAACTCCATCTGTGTCTGGTATAATTATCACTCCCCTGTCTGTTTGGAGACTAGCTGTGATACTTGAGTCTCAGTGGTATCAATAGTATATGTACTCCTTTACTGCCAAAACACTTTGAAACTGAACACTGGTATATTAACTGCCCTCTTACTGATAGCACTACAGAAATGGATAGGCAAAAGTTTAGACTAGCTGTGATGAGTCCCAGAAGAATCTTCAAGGTCAACTTGCATGTGTTCCTTCATTGTTGAATACCCAGTTGAACACTGGACTATTGTCCTCCTGCATGTGTTATTGCTATTTTTGGCACACAAACAGATTGTGGGTGTGGATACTGCCCTTGTTGCAAGTTGCCTCTGAAGGTGGTGGGAAGCAATTACACCTGTACGCAATATCCTTTGTGCTCGTATGTTGTGTGCTTCAATAAATGCTTCATAAATTTGAAGTGGGAAATCTCTTCATTGTTCCCATATATTACAAACCTAAGTGTTTTCAGAAAGTGACTTCAGTTGCCAAAACCGCACTCTGGTGTGATAGAATTTTACCCCTAGTTTTCATGGAACACATACACTGGCTATATAGTATATGAACTTGTATCATTACCATGACAACAGAAACATATTCTGTACTGTATGGTGGTGAATGTCTCTCATAGTTTCATTGCATCATTTCTATTTTATATATGCAACGAGTGCAGCTGATGAGGGGCTATAGGTTTGCAGTGAAACCACTGCAACTCCCCATTATTAGAGTCATTATGGCAGCAATACTTTGTGCAGTATATGTCATATACTGTACACTATGTAGCTTTGTCATGCACTGGATCTGAGGGAATGTCGGACCTGTAGCTATTGGCTGGAGATGGACAAATGTATGTTTGAACCTCTTAATTAAACAATTCATGTAGTATATGTAGCAATCTTAAATGGTCTAAGCTAGACCTTTCAGTCATGGGGGTCAGCAAGAGTTGGAATGTCCTGTTCTGATTATTGATGTATGACATTGCTAATTTAATGACCTCAACTTCATCATTTGATCTTCACAAGGAGTAACTGGCTGAGACAATATATTGTATGAGTAAATTAGCACACATGTTCTGATTACTGAAAACTATACTGTTAAAGGAGTGAGGTCACTTTTTCTTCTTATGACTCTTATCCACGACTGCATAGAGCATCTCAACATTCAGAGCCTTGCTGTCTTCTTCAGTCTGGTGTGCAGACTCACTGTCTGCCTTTGGCTTGTTCTTGACTCCTACCAAGTTATCATTCTCCTCTTCCCTTTCCCCACCTCCATTCTTCACCACTCCCTCCCCTCTCTCTGTCAACTTGCCTTTCTTCTTCATTGGCATGGCATACAGATCTTCTTTGTTTGTGACTGTTTCTTTCTCCTTCTCTGCCCCTTTCTTCTTGCTCTTGTCCACAACTGCATACAGATCCCCAATGTTCGACACACTGACTGGTGTGGAGGATTCTTTTGGTGCTTGTTTTATTGCAGTTTTGATCTGTGCCTTGCTATCAACATCTTCACATGGATCAAAACCATCAACAATGGAACCTGTAGCTTCATTCATGTCAACATCCACATAGTCAGAACCTAGACCTTTCTGTTCCACCTCATTTCCTTGCTTAGTCACCAATGCATTGTTGTAATATGGATTGTCTTCCATCTTTGAGTCTCCTTTCTGCTTATAAGTCACCTTCCTCCTCACCACCACCACTACCAAGATTATGACCACCAGGGTCAACACTGAAATGAGGAGGAACACACCTACACCAATCCCCACTCCTAAGAATGTGCCACATGCTGCACCTACAGAGAAAGAAGACATGACGCCCAGCTTGGGGGGACTTGGGTTGCATGCAGACCTGCATGAATGCACACAGCAACCTGATAGTCAGACTGATTCATTCATGTGTGCCTTAATACATAATTTGTAGTTTGAAACATCATGCTCAAGAGTACTACTTGTTGACACAGTTTTTGTTGCAATTGGACTCCATGTGCTGTGTAATGTTGTTTGTGTATGTCCATATGTACGATATATTGTGTCTTTCATGTATTGTTTATGCATAGCTATGTCTTGTACTAACACTAC
This sequence comes from Ianthella basta, assembly GCA_964019415.1. Classification (NCBI taxonomy): domain Eukaryota; kingdom Metazoa; phylum Porifera; class Demospongiae; order Verongiida; family Ianthellidae; genus Ianthella; species Ianthella basta. Next base: position 3,819,593 of record OZ025888.1, read on the forward strand.
TTCTGATACACCTACCAACCCTCAAGCTACATGTATTAATTGGTACAAACCGTGTGGTCCAGGTGGAATGGAAAGTGAAAAGTTGGTCATTGATGATGTAATAGCCACAGTTATTGGAGGTGGAGTTCCTCTACTACCTACAGTTGTTGCTGTAAACACCTCTTGGTTTGTTGCAGTTGATCCACCTGAAGCATGTGATGATGATCATTATAATCAGTGACAGTAAAAATTTTATTCTTAACTTCAAACAATGAAAACAATGCATAGCTACGTCTTGTAGTAACACTACTTCTGACACACCTACACACCTACACACCTACATACCTACCTACCAACCCTCAAGCTACATTTATTGATACTAACCTTGTGGTCCAGGTGGACTGGAAGGGGAAACGTATGTCATTGATGTTGTGATGGCCACTATCAGTGGGGTTGAAGTTCCTCTGCTACCTACAGTTGTTGGTGTAATCACCACTGGGTTTGTAGTGATCAAGGACAAAGAAAACTTTATATAATTAAGATGGTCTATGTACCATGGTGACACGAATGAAAGACAACGTTCGGAACTACACATGGTAAGGAAAGAAAGGGGGAAGGGAAAAATGGCAGTGAACCGGACCAGCACCGGCAACCTCCAGATCTTTAGCCGACCCTTTAGCAGCTGGGTCACTGGTCACTGCCAACAGCCACTGATCCATTACCTCCTCATATACCAATGTGAGCGGGCTCTATTCAGAGCCTCCTTTGAAACTCCCACACCGGGCACTGATTAATCAGTGACACTCAGAAATGCTAATTAAGATGGTCTATGTACCATGGTGACACAAACGTTGTCTTTCATTCGTGTCACCATGGTAAATAGACCCCTTTAAGGACCCTGCTAACTTATACTCATTGAATATCACATGCAACAATAGATGGAAACACTAAATGTTTGTTCCTTGTGCACCTCCTACCTTCACTGCTATACCCATCTGGTATAGGACATCCCACTGCTGGCTGATGACTGATGTTGCGTCCACTAACTGCCCACACCTTCATTCTGTAGAGCTGGCCTAGTCCTCCAAAACATGACACATTTCTGGCTACTTGTCCAGTTCCTCCACTATCAGCTCTGATACTCATGTACTTCTCCACAAATGTGATGTTTCGTACTCTGCACTCAAACTCTACAATATATCTCTCCACTTGGCTGCCATCTGGTGATGTGAAGGTCCACATAGTGTTCTGGACACTTACTTTGGGAGTTGCTAGCATAGCTATATTATAGAAGAAGCGATTTACACATAATCAGTAGTAACAGATCAATCCTATGTCTGTATATTATAATGTGAGTGTGTTTGAGTGAGTGTAACAGTGTCCACTCGCTTACTTGAGTTCTTCAAGTAAACTGAGTAGTAAGTCTTTGTTGTTTGTTTAAAGCAATAATAGAGACCACTTCTAGTGTAACTGCTCAGCGCACTTGTGGCAGTGTTGCTACCACTTGGACTTGATCCAATAAGGTTTTGAACTGGTTCATAGTATATTTGTGCTGGACCTCGATTTCCCTCTGTGGTGCACTTGATCCACTGTTCCCCCATATTCCCTGTTACCTGTTGTCCATCAGTGATAAGGGCATCGTTGAGGAGGAGGGAAGTTGGTGTGAAGAGGAATGGACGAGGGCTAGCTGCAGAATGTGCAGACATAATAGAACAGCACATAATCAAATCCTATTCAGCTTCCTATGTATATGTGTATATAGCCAATGAACCTGCTACATTGATTACTGTTGATGGAGACGTTCTCTCTCTTTGTTCATTGCCCAACTCAGCTTCACAATAGTACCTCCCACCCTAATCATGGGAAGTGACATCCACCAATAGAGTGTCATCCACTGCTCTGTAGTAGGGGGTTCTCTCTTGTATCTCACACCTCACTTCAGTGCAGTTGTGGTACCACTTGTAGCTGATCACCTCATTCCCCTCAGGTAGTTCTGTCACATCACAGGTCAGAAGAACACTTGTTCCCAGTGGGAAGCTGCCGATACTGATTGTTCTTCCTGACTCAGTGTAGAGTTTTCCACTGGCATTGTAAGCCCTGATCTTCACCATAACAGTTGCCTCTCCTGTGAGTCATGTGGATGGTACCACACAATAACTCCTCAACTCCCTCTATCCCTAGTAATCACTCCTAAGCCCCTCCTACCTGTTTGGAGACTGGCTGTGATGAGTCCCAGTAGAACCAACAGCACCTTCATTGTCAGATCACTTGCCATAAAGTTGAACACTAGAATCTCCTCTGATGGCGCTACTGTACTTGTGGTACTGAATGGGACTGTGGAGAAGACACTAATTGGGATACGCTTGGGGGGGATTCTGGCTGTAATGTGCATGTGTCTATGTTTGCTAATGGCTTTGGAAGTCCTATAAGTAACAGCAGTATACCAGTGTTTACTAACTTGGTCTGCAGAATTGGTCTATACCTCTGCTTGATAGCGCAAGCCATTTGCAAACTGCACTGTTAACCAGTATTTTCCTAATGTCTCTAATGTTGGCCTGTACATATACATAGTGCCATAAAACTCTTATGTGAGCTTTCTATTACAGTTATGTCTGTGGCTGTTTGAACATGAAATGCAGAAGAAATGTATAAGAGGAGACTGCATGCTGGCTGTGGATGATTCCCAGTAGAGCATGAGCATATAACTTTATTGTTAGAACTCGCTGAAGTATAGCACTTGGATGTTGTCCTCCTCAGCTGCATAATTATGGTTGAGACATAATCCCTTTGAGGGTTTCTTAAGTGTAATGTGTGCCCAAGTTTTCAAGGTGCTTCTAGAGTGATGGTAACATGAAATACTGTGTATATAAATACAATTTCCTGTGTGTGTGTGTGTGTGTGTGTGTGTGTGTGTGTGTGTGTGTGTGTGTGTGTGTGTGTGTGTGTGTGTGTGTGTGTGTGTGCAAGTGTGTGTGTGTGTGTGTGTGTGTGTGTGTGTGTGTGTGTGTGTGTGTGTGTGTGTGTGTGTGTGCAAGTATGTGTGTGTGTGCAAGTGTGTGTGTGTGTGTGTGTGTGTGTGTGTGTGTGTGTGTGTGTGCGTGTGTGTGTGTGCAAGTGTGTGTGTGTGTGTGTGTGTGTGTGTGTGCGTGTGTGTGCAAGTGTGTGTGTGTGTGTGTGTGTGTGTGTGTGTGTGTGTGTGTGTGTGTACATTACATTCAATGTGTGCGTGAAGATGTGATTCACTCTGTGAGCATGGTCCTGTTATATTTATGCACATTTCTCTTACCTCACATCTCCTCTTTCTATATACGTATGAGTTTGCATGCATCACCTTTCATTGTCAAAATTGGAGAACATGGAAGCAATGCAAGTGCTCAAAGCCGTCATATGGAACTTGCCTTCCCTATGCATGTACATCTGTCTGTATCTCTGTACCAATGCTTTGCAGAAAAACTATTTTTTCTATAGTTCCTGCATTTGCGTGGAGCACAATATCCGAATTTTGAATCATGAAAGACTTTATTCACTGGTCACTATGCACACACCAGGAGTTATCTGGAGAGGGCTGGGATTCTCCCTGTTTTCTCTCTGGTACAAGACAAAATCACTCCATTCCTCTTTGACTATAGCTACATGATTGATGGCCAATTACAGAAGTCACAGCTAGTGCCAACAATTGCTACATATGTGGACTAGTTATGACAATGTGTGGGTATGGTACAGCACAGAGCAATTCTAACAGTAAATATTTACCAGTATTTCTGAAATATTGTACGCAGTACCCATGCAATGTATAAACCAAAATATTGTACATATATATTACAATTACTCATAGTTCCTGAAACAAGCTGCAGTATAACTGTATTAAGCTGTCCCACAGTGCATATATTGTGAATAGATAGACCACAGGCGCCGACTGCAATATGCATGGATGCATGTGCAACTATGTATTAGGTAATCCTTGACAACAGTATACGTAATACAACTTTTAGTGAATAAAAGTAAATTGTCTCCTCTATTTCTATCATACATTCATTCTACATTAAGAATGTATTCCACTCCTATGTATGGCACTCCTTGCTGTAGAGCATGTTTCCAGGTGTCTTGCTCAAGTGACCCTAAAGGTAGCCATTCCCTTCCTTTATCACTAAAGAAATGTGTTGGACCATCTCCTCCAACTGAGGGAGCATGACACTTACAGAACTGGTACACCATCTTCTCTACCTGACACATCCACTGGTCATACTGCAAAGACATCATGGAGGCTACAGTATAGATTATTGTACATTTGTGGGACACATCATGCATGTAAGAATGTTGAGCATGTTATAGCTTTATTGTGTCATGCATAATTTACCAAGTGCATATCAAATCTGTCCACCAAGGACTCCTCGTACAGCAGGATGGCCATCACAGCATCCCTTGCAGTCACCTGTGGGCACAGGTACAGAGATCATCTGATGCATACATACACTGCATGCATGTAGTGCATTAAGACATCAACCTTCTGGAGACAAAGGCACCAATACCATATAGTGTAGTACTGAGCACTAGTACTCCAGATCTGTGCAGCAGAAATGCATGTTGATATTACTTTTACATGTATACTACAAACATTTGGTAATACCATGTTGGTCAGCTCACTTAACTCATTTCTCAGATTCAGTATAGTATGTGCTTCAGCCAGATTGTTACTATAATACAGTAAAGGAGAGCATACCTTATCATAATTATGGTATATATTTACAGCAGGTATGCAATACTGTAGAGTGAACAAAGGCAGGTTTTACATGCATTAATGTATACAGCTAGAACCCTATAGCATATAGATACTTGTTTAATCAGCTTTTGCTTACAGAGCATCTAGTCCCGTTAGAGGCATGTCTGTCCCGTGCACACTAGATGTACGGACTCTCCTACTGGCACTGCAGAAGCTGCGAATGAGACTGTGAGCATCTGCACTGAAGGCAGGCCTCACATTCCGAGAATACTCCAACAACTACACCAACAAGCAGAGGAAACAGCACAATCTGTGCTGATATGTTCCATTCAAAATTTCTATGTGAACAGCAAAGGTCTTTAGTTTCCCATGCATTACTTGCAGGTACAGTATAGCTGGGAACACCATGCATGTATGTATGTACGTACCTTGATAAAATCCTCTTTATCAATGGGTGGGTCCTTGGGCTTGCCTATGGCATTGCAGAGGAAGTGGTCAATGAGTGCTTGCTCTGCATACTCATTGGTGTCGCCAATTTGTGTCTGCATCACCAGTGTGAAGCCACTGCCAGTGTAGGAGAAGAGGCCAGGGAGCTAGTTAGTGAAGGGCTGGTTGACTCATACAAGCCACTATAGTATGTCATGTACATATACGTATGTGATACTGAAGCAGACTGTGATAGTGCTTGGAGTATCCCTATAGGGATACGCTATACTCGACATGTGTATCAGATGTCCCCAGTGGTGACTCACACTACATGCTATACTCAACATGTGCACCAGATGTCCCCAGTGGTGACTCACACTACACGCTACACTCTATATGTACTGTGGTAGCACTACAGTGTGGTATAGCTAAGACCAGACTAAGTAATGGACAGATTAAATCTCACCCACTATATTGGCAAATGGGATGTTTCCATGACAACACAAGTGGAGTCCACTGGCACACAATGCTAATATGCAGGCAGCCCAGTCACCTTCACACACCCTACTCCTTATACTGGTCAATACTCACACCATTCACTTCAATGTACACAATGACACCAACACACATATACATGCACACTTGCACTTGACTCCACCCCCAACTACTGGCCGTTCAACTACTTTTGATATCCACCAGTGGACCAGTGCGATTGTTCACCTTGTACATCACATTGGTCTGGGACTCACTGACACTCACAATCTCGCCCACAAACACAATCTGAGGAGAGTGAGGGAAGGAGGGAGAGGGGAGTGGGTTGGTGGAGGAATAGCAGTCACTTCACTAGCTATATTCTACACTCACTATCCACCGTCACCTTCAACCTCATTCTACACAGTACACACACTAAACCAACAACCTCAACACCTTTCAAACATTTGCAGCATCCATGACACCCCCCACGCATTGTTATTCTTCACCCACCTTTCCAACACATCCACTCCTTCCCTGTACCATTACAACTGCCCTCAGTGCCACTTCCCCAAACCACACCTCACACTTGCTCCACACCCATCATGGCCATGCACAATTACAACTATTCCATGCTCATTCTCTTTTCTGTGCTCTCACCACACACTCCTCCCCGTCCCTCCTCACCTGTCCCAAAGCACTCCATCCAGTTCAAACTCATTGTCACCGGTATGAGTAGCATTGCAGATCATGGCAGCAGTCAGAGGAATGACACTCTGGACCCAATTCCCACTTCTCTGAAATGAAATTGGAAATGTGTACAAGTTACACAAGACACAACACTTGAGCTCACTGCAACTGAACACAACACAAACTACTGACCAGTCCACACTGACCACCCCAACCCACAACAGGTCCACTGACAACACATGACACAGACACAGATAAAGCATTAGTACAAACACCATATCAATGGCTATATAGTCATTAGTAACATACAATTGTCACAAGGACTGGAAACACGACAATGTGTCTCTGATGCTGTCTCGCCTCAAGCACCATAAGCATGTCTCCAAGTGGTGTCCATGACTGGCAGTCATGGACACCACTGGGAGCATGACACAAGGGCACAGTTCACACCTCTACATGGTCCTCCCTTCCATGCAGAGCCTGGCATGTGGGGATAATAGTATGGGACACAATACATTCCTGCATGCACTCTTTACACAATTCACACTAATAGGCAATGACAATTACTAGAACGGTAGCTACACAGCTGAGAGGAGACAAGACAGAGGCAAGCAAACTTTGAGTCATTTCATTTTGGTGAAGGTACGAGTGACTGACTCCACCACTGCCACAGAGACACATGATGGTGTACAAGATGGCAGTCAGTCAGTACTGACAGCTGTTGAGTGGATCACAGATGGACCCAACACAACACACAAACACAACGGGACCAAGATTACATTGTGGTCTCACAAGATAGCATGGTAGCCATGATGTTCTTGCCTGGGAGCTTGACAAGCAAACATGTATGTATATAGCAATGATTGAAAGACAAAGTAAGTAGAGGACATTTCAACTGTGACGGTCTTTGTCAGCAACAAAACTGAAGATAGCAGAGGTGTGCTAACCTAACTACAGCAACTTGTGACATAATAAACACAGGTGTACTTGGAGGGGTGACAGGTCATTGCCATAGCATGAATGTCTACCACATCATAAGATGTCATGTTGGCAGCAGTGACAGAGGGACAGCTTGGTGTGCACAAAGCAGTGCCAACAGAACTGTACCACAATATTCTACCCCTCCACAAACTGAACTCAGTCGATTACAAACGAGGCTCCACGCCCCTTTGTCCTCACCTGACCATGCGGTCTAGTCGAGATGTGATGTGGCCTGCTCCAGTGCTCTGTTGTGACGAACAGGGTGCCCTGAAATCGACGAAGACTTGTCAATGGACGGTGGTGCTTGTCTCGGGATAGTTACCTTACTTGCTCAGCACTCACAAGGCGAAAGGCACCCAGAAGAATTGGATCACATTGTCCACACCACATCGATTACTGGACTGAGTGAAGCATCTCTACACAATCTCTGTTCACTGTCTGGTCTATGTCTGTGGCTAGCTGCAAGGCTCCTCAGATCACTACTATGTTCGTCCTCTGCTGTTGCTGTTGCACACTAGACTCCACCAGTAGTTCACCAGACCACGTGTACTTACGAGCGGCCTCCGCCATTTTCGGTTAAGCCCGTCGTCTGCAAAATTGGGTACAGTGGAACCCCTATAATGCGGACACCTTTGGAACAAGAGAACTGTCCTGATTATGAGGGTGTCCGCATTTCAGAGGTACGGCTTATATGCCCATATGTTAAAACGATCATGTAGCATGCATGAACAAGTATCAAAATAAGACGAATATGTGAAGGAAGAGGTGGTTCGCTCGAGTACTCGACTCACGCACCATTTCTGAAGACGATTCTAAAGGGGAGCTGTTCGCGCTGAACTTTCCCATGTTAAAGACACTTTTAAAACGCTTAGTACAGACGATTTACGGCACTCGCCAACTTCTGTACTGTTCTTGTCACTTGTCAGAGGTAGCGGTGCAAATCAGGGAGGGCCATTTTCTGGTAGCTGATCGAAAAGTCCGGATTATCGGGTGAGTTTTATACAGAGTTGTATAGGGCTGTGCGCTGTCCGCAATACGGAATAACGGGGTGTCCGTATTTCAAGGGGAACTTTACAGGAAATTGTGCAACCTTTGCAACAAATGAAGTGGTTTCAGTCACGTGCACCCACACAAAGGGATACACTAGCGCTATTACGTCACCTGTTTGGAGGGATTTCATTGGTGAACGTGATCAACCGCTTTTTCGGTTGCATTGCAAAGATTCCACAATCTCCTGTATACAGGTAGCATAGGGCCAATCGTTGGGACTTCTAAAGTGTCCGCATAATCGATGTGTCCGCTTTTCAAGGGTGTCCGCAAGGCGGGGTTCCGCTGTATACCCAAATTTGGCCCACTTCGAATTCCTTACCGTTCTAAGCGTTGGGGGGATTTCCTCTTCCGTGGCGTTAAGTTCTGAGTTGCTGCACTACGGGGAGGCTAGTTTCGAGTTAATGAACAAAGATATTGCCAGTAGTACATGTTCACGGAGCTAAGGTGAGCTTCGTTATGAGATGATCATCGCTTGGCTCGTCGAATGTAGCTACACGTACAGCCGGCCGTGACTAGCTGTCTAGCTATCTACAGATGGTCGTTAGTAGCTACGTAGGTTGAACCTTTATCCTACACACCGTACTGCGGTAGCTATGCAATGACAGCACCACCTGGGGTTAGGGTGTGCGTCGAGCCAGTGTGCTCCTCCGAATACTGGGCCCTCATCGTCTAAGGCAGGTCTCATCAGTGTGACATCCCCTCTCAACACCAGTGCCTTGTATGTAGCTAGGAGGTAGTTCACTGTAGACTGTGCCAGTAAAGGCATAACACACAGTTGAAGTGATGGAGGTGAATGCATGCTATTCAGCACAACTCATTGTCTCTCACCTTTGTTTCTACACAGGTGGTATGCCTATTTCAAACGAGCAGTGGTGTGTGGCTGTAGGATTGTGGGTTGCCCACATTCAGCAGACTCTCATTGTCAGGAGAGGAGTGAAGAGGGCACCGTCCAGTCAGGAGGGGGCACCTTTTCCACTCGCCCAACCACACAGTGGAGTGAAAAAATGCAGGGTGAAGAAGAAAGGAAGAAAGAAAGCCAAAAATGACTCTTTTGATGGCCCAGCTATCACAACTGATAAATTTTATGATGGCTTGATTGCTTTTGCCACAATTGTGAGCTGCTTAGGAAGGCATAAATGTAAAGACGGCTCATGCAAGAATCCTGTAAGCCTATTGCTGGAGGTGTTAGGAGGCAATGGCTTAGGTGCACTGGTTGTCATAGCAATCCTACTTCTTCAAAGTGGTGACGTGGAAACAAACCCTGGTCCTGTGGAGAGAGGTGCGTGGTTGTGTTTAATGAAGAGTTTACACGAATCCTGCACTTTTTGCACAGTAGTACAGGTCATGTTAGCAGTCACTGACGCACTGGTTGGTTCATTGGCTTGACTGAAAGCTTGGACAAGGCTAACTGCTTGTCAGTGCACATACCAAGTGCAGATATTGTGGTACTGCTGAGGGTGACAGGGTGAAGGATATAGGTTTCACAAAGCTGTGTTTGGGGGGTGAACATCTCAGATATTTGAATGAAAGACAATGTTGGAACTACACATGGTAAGGAATAAAGGGGGGAAGGGGAAAATGGCAGTGAACCAGACCAGCACCGGCAACCTCTAGATCTTTAGCCGACCCTTTACCAGCCAGGTCACTGGTCACTGCCAACAGCCACTTTTTCCATCCTCCCTTCTTTCCTTACCCCATGTGTAGTTCCGAACATTGTCTTTCATTCGTGTCACCATGGTACATAGATCATCTTATCTGGTGTGAACATTCTTATTCATCAGCACCTCTCTATATATTCTGGACACATGTGGGTATGTTCAGGCCCAGCTGTCCTGATTAGAGAGGTGTCCTTATATAATTGTGTCCTTTATGAGAGGCTCCATTCATATTAGCTATGTGCACTACTGTATCTAGCTAGTTGAAATTCTTTAAAACCATTAAATGACTTGTTCAAGATTCAGAGCCTTCAGCATTTGGTGTGGCCTTGTTGTAGGGACTCCCACACAACAGAAGGCTGTGTACCACACAGGAGGTGGGCGGGGATTGTGGGTAACAGGGTAGTATGCCCCTGTCATTACTTGGTCTGTTGTTTACATTGTAATCATTAGGCCTTGCTATGTTGCTACATTTGAACAGCCTCCCACTTCAAGGCAGTGTGTCATGTGCTGTTCTATTGTGACTAGTTTCCTGTACACATAGTTCTTGTCAGTTCTCTCACTGTGCCAAAGGATACCTAGCTACTGAGTCTCCACTGAAAGTAGCTACAGCTTGTGAAATGGCTACAGTGCATACAGCATAATCATGTGTGTGGTATTGTAAAATACAGGGAAGGGACTAGCGAAGTAATCAGATGCAGTCTTGGGGAAATAGGGGCACTGAAAGTAAACGAAGATTGCTAGTGCTATCACTACCTGTCGCCATTATGTGGTGTGACTAGACATAGTGTTCAATACTTCACAGTAATGATGGCATGGGATCTTTCTGGGATTAACCTATTGCATGTGCATGTTCAATGACTTGTCATTCTTGTAATTTAACTTAATTGAGTAATTTTTAAGTAATCATGATGGTAACTACCTTTGTCACCAAACATATCCTGCCATAATTATGCATCCTGTATTTCTTCAGGTGCTCACATTCTCCTCCACATTAGCTCCAAGCCTACACTGCCTGAGCTGGACAAGTTCATAATACGATCCATCACTGATGGGTGGGAACAAGTGATGCTTCACCTTGGGGTGGAGTTCTTTGTAATAGACAAATTGAAAAGGGATAACCCTGGTCAATCTGGAGAGGCAAGCCAAGTCCTCTGCAGTTGGCTGAATGCCAAACCTGGTACAGGTGTTCCTGAGTTGACTTGGCGCTCTGTTTTAGAAGCACTGGAGAGAAGCCGGCACAGACAGCTAACAGATAAACTGAGAAGAGAGAAATTTGATGAGAGTTCTGACAGACTCATTTCAGAGCCCACCTCTTTACCAAGTATGCGTGCAGCTGTGTGGAGGGGTTGTAGTTGATACCAAATACTGCTGTAAATATCCACTGTTCAAGGAAAGCACTATTAATACTAACCTCAATTTTTATGTTTTCATCATAAAGATATTGACAATAATTATACCTTAGCTGAGGGGAGCTGGTGGTTACTTTGTGTACAGTCTATTCCATCATTGTACCTTTAAAATAGACCTAGTCTCCATTTGACTGTCTCTGTCATGCATGCAGGTGTGTTGGGAGGTGGAAGGAGACAGGAATACTTCCGTCCTTCCACTGCTGCTCACCCACGTTTCAGGGAACAGCCCCCATGGAGCATAGGATGTGGTAAGTGGTTTGATGTGCTGTGTTAGTTAAAGTCGGCTAGGAATGCACTATGTGGATTTTAGCAGGTAGCTAACCACTCACTGACAGTCATGTACTATGCCTTGCAGAATGATCACTTCCTCAACATCTGAGATTTTGTTCTTCTCTACTGGGAGGCTAGGCATAATTTTTGTTTGTAGTGCGTACATGTTCACAGAGCTGAGGTGAGCTGTGTTATTACAGTAGATGATCAGCTATTGGACTGTGATTATCGCTCGATCATTGAATGCAGCCAGCTAGGCTAGTTACATACATAGCCAGTTAGAATGTGACTCAACTGCACCCAGACCCTATGGACACAGTTTGGTTGTACGTATTACGTGCCCAAGAAACAGTTGCATCTAGTACATTATGCTTTAACACAGGTGTGTCACATGTAGCTACTCTCTGTGGTTGCTGTCTAGCTATCTACATATAGTCGTGTGTATGTAGCTAGGTAGGTTGAACCTTCATATCCTACACACCGTACTGCGGTAGCTGTTCATGACAGCACCACCTGGGGTTAGGGTGTGCCTCAAGCCAGTGACCAGGCCCTCTTGGTCTAAAGGCAGGTCTCATCAGTGTGACATCCCCTCTCAACACCAGTGCCTTGTATGTAGCTAGGAGGCAGTTCACTGTAGACTATGCCAGTGAAGGCATAACACACGGTAGAAGTGATGGAGGTGAATACATGCTGTTCATCTCAGATCATTGTCTCTCACCTTTGTTTCTACACAGGTGACATGCCTATTTCCACTGAGCAGTGGCGTGTGGCTGTAGGACTGTGGGTTGCCTGCATTCAGCAGATTCTCATTATGAGGAGAGGAGTGAAGAGATCACCGTCCAGTCAGGAGGGGGCACCTTCTCCACTCAGCCAACCACACAGCAGAGTGAAGAAATTCGTGGTGAAGAAGACAGGGCGAAAGAAAGCCAAAATTGACTCTTTTGATGACTCAGCTATCACAACTGATGAATTGTATGATGGCCTGATTGCTGCTGCCACAATTATGAGCTGCTTTAGAAGCAATAATTGTAAAGACGGCTCATGCAGGAATCCTGTAAGCCTATTGCTGGAGGTGTTAGGAGGCAATGACTTTTGTGCACTGGTTGTCATAGCTATCCTCCTCCTCCGAAGTGGTGATGTGGAAACAAACCCTGGTCCTGTGGAGAGAGGTGCGTGGTTGTATTTAGTGAACAGTTTACATGAGTCATTGCATGTCACATGCACTTACTGCACAGTAGTACAGGTAATGTCGGCATTCACTGACATAATACTGGTTTGGTCACTGACTTACGTAGTTGACTGAAAGCTTGGACAAGTCCAGCTGCTTGCCAGTGTGCATACCAAGTGTGGGGCTTCCGAGGGTAGATAGGTGATGGGTAGGGTTTGAAACACTGTGTTTGTAGGGTGAACATATTCTCAAACATTCTTGTGTGAACTCTCTCGTACATTAGCACCTCTCTATTCTGGACACACGACTGTTTTGGACAGGTCCAAATGTCCTGACTAGAGGGGTGTTCTTATTTCATAGGTAGTTTTGTGCACAGTAGTTGAAATCCAACTGAAATATTGAAATCTGAAATCTGAAATCTACAATATCCTAATGATTGTGCACTGGTATAAAAATTCACCATAATATTGGCATTATATACAAGGGAAGCAGATCATGACAACTTAGCTGCTTTCATATTATCCTTTGCATGCAAAAACTATGAAGTTTTGTTTGTGATTTCTTATCTATTATGTGGCTGAGGCATTGTAAAGAATATGAACATGGGGGGCAATTTTCTTTTGCAGTTAGCCACTGCGAGGCAATAGATTGAAAGGGTAATCACTGGGTATTACGCTTGACCTACCAACTACACCAGTATTGGTGTCTCAGTTGGCAGGGGGGCACGAAGCCCTATTGGTTGGCAACCAGTGATCGCCTCCCCCAGTCATCCAACAAAGATGGAAGAGCCACAGACAGCTGTTTCACCCTAATTGGGGCTCATCAGTGTGGCGTACTAATGGTTTCAAAATACGAACATGATCTGACTTATTATTGGCATATCATGGTGATTGGCACTACATTGGATCAATTTCAAGCCTAGTTCCTTTGGGCATGGTGCATCTTAATCAGTGAATTGAAAAAGTATAATCCTTTTGAATGTCTTACAGTATGTAGTACATTATGTAGTATGAACTTGCTCAATTAGTTTCTGAGTACTAGAAGCTGTGAAATGGCTGCATGGTCCAGTTGAATCTTCAGCATGCATGATCTAGCTTGATGACATCATCATAAAATGGCACTATATCTCCTAGTAATCAATAGTTGAACTATAGTAAAAAAAGCACCACCATGGTCACACAGTGCAATGCAAATTGCAATAAGTGTCTCTTTCAAGATATGCATTATTAATAGTTACAAGCAAGTCTAACCCAAGTTGCAGAGGGTGACTATCTCTCAGTGCATGTGTGTCAACTAGCTAGCTACTCTGGGATAATTTGTACACAATATGCTGAGATAGGTGTGCAATAATTAAGGCAGTAACAGGAACTGCAACTACTTTAAACTCACAACGGATGCTCATATGCCACATACATGCTGAAATTTCTGTAAGGCTTTGTTAGCCAGAGTTGAGTTGATTTCTATGGCAAATTTAAAGGGAGTAGCAATGGCAAGGAAGTCTATAAAACATGGTTGCCAGTCAGTCAAGTTTCATAGTGTACTTGGCTGCACTATCAGATTGACGACAATAGTATATTTGGCATAACAACAACAGAAACAGAAACTTACAAGTATTCAAAACATGTCTGTTAGTGTGCATAACATTGTTACAGTGTTTTGAATACTTACAAGTTTCTGTTTCTGTTGTTGTAGTGCTGCTGCTAAATGTTAACAATATATCTTTACTTAATTTGGTAGAGGCTCATTGCTACGGCATTGAGAGGACAGGGGGAATTATTGAGCAACACGTAGCAGAGAAAATTAATAGACGGAAATCAATGTAACAATGTTACATTGATTTCCATCTATTTTCTCTGCTACGTGTTGCTCAATAATTTCCCCTGTCATATCTTTACTTATTATGAATTGTACAGATTATCAATTAACCTAGCTTACATGATGCTTAAGGGTCTGCAATACTATGTAAGGCTTTATTACGTATTCAATAGAACCTGTCTAAGACGACCGCCTGTGGGCCAGTTCTAACTGGCCTTTAGTGAGAGGTAGCTGCTCTACAGAGGTAGACTGCAATGTTTTAGAGCCATTTGTGGCCAGCTAGGGGAGACTGGCTGTTTTAGAGAGGTGGCTGCCTAACACAGTGACCATCTTAGACAGGTTCCACTGTAATATGGTGCTGTTCAACAGTAGCTATATACCCCACAGCAGGCCACACATGCTGCAAGCAGTTATACAATGTAGGTTTTCCTTGGCCTTACCAACCTTAATAAAATTGCTTCCTCTGAGCACGTGGTGTGTTGGTAATGCTATCAATTGTTAGTCAAATACTAGCTATATAGTATATGTTTCATATGTAGCATTTCAGTTCTGAATAATAATGAAATCTCAGAAATATCATGAAATCTTTGAGATTTCAAATCCATACACTATTTTTGGCAGTAGAAGACCCTTACTCTATGTAGCTGAGTCAGTGGGCACTGTCCTCATTGGAGAGGTCTCCTTATTTTATTGTGGCCTTTTTGAAAGGGTCCATTCCATGTAGCTATTGCGCTACTGTGTTTAGCTTGTCAAAGTGCTTTAAATCACCAAGTAGCTTGTTCAAGATATAGAGCCTTCAGCATTTGGTGTGGCCTTGTTGTAGGGACTCCAACACAACAGAAGGCTGTGTACCACACAGGAGGTGGGCAGGGCTTGTGGGTAACCTAATGTAAACAAGGTGTCACGCCCTGTTATTGCTTGGTCTGTTGTTTAGCTACATTGTGATCATTAGGCCTTGCTGTGTTGCTTTAGTCTCACACCCAGACCCACGTGCCTGCTGTAAAATGTGGGTCTGGTAACAATGATATATTTCACTCGACCCTGCGATGCAATATTACCTGATGATGTCTGCATATGTAACAACTAATAAACTACGAGCACCATTGTAGGCAGTCTGATCTCACATCAACAAGTCAAAGACAAAATGCAAAGCAGCATAGCTTCCAATGTAGTCAAAGGATTTTCAACTGTCAGTCATCAACACAGTGAACACGTCGCTCCAAGTATGAGTTCTGCATGTAACTAACTGAAATGATCGGTGCTCAGTCTACTACAGTAGCTCTTCAGCTACACATATGTCACAGTGTTGTCATCGCGTTACGGTGTTCAGCTGTGATCTTATTGGCAGTCCAGCATTCCAGATGAAATGTCATGGGGCCAAGTGTAAGTGTATTGTTACCAGACCCAACTTTGCGACAGGGTGCACAAGGGTCTGGTTATGAGCTTAATGTTGCTTATGCAATGAAATTCTGCTTTGAACAGCTTCCCACTTCAAGGTAGTGTGCCATGTGCTGTTCTCTTATGACTAGATTCCTGTACATTTATTTCTTGCCATGCAGTTCTCCCAGTATGCCAAATGATCGAGTCATGACTGAAAGTACACTAGTTTGTGCAGTACAGTGCATAGCTACAACATGTCCATGTCACGATGTGTGTATGTGGTATTGTGAATATGTGAGTACAAAAATAATTGGATGCAGTAATTAGAATTGGGGCACTGAAGTACTATAATTATTGCTCTCTGTAATTGCTACCATTACGTGGTGTGACTGGGCCCAGTATCAGTTCCTGCTTACTAAATGTACCATTTTGTATACACTGTATCCTGCCATCCTCTCCTTCCTCAGGTGGTCATGGCCTCCTCAACATTAGCTCCAAGCCCACACTGGCTGAGCTGGATGAGTTCGTAGTACGATCCATCACTGATGGGTGGGAACAAGTGTTGCTTCACCTTGGGGTGGATTCCTTTATAACAGACCTACTAATAAGGGCTAACCCTGGTCAGTCTAAGGAGGCATGTCGAGGAGCTCTCAGCAGTTGGCTGAATGACAAGCCTGGTACAGGTGTGGTTGGGAGGACTTGGTACTCTGTTTTAGAGGCACTGGAGACTAGTGGGCATAAACAGCTAGCAGATGAATTGAGAAGAGCACTTTTTGGTGATAGTTCTAGAGGACCAGTTTCAGAGTCCACCTCTTCACAAGGTATGTGTGTGGCTGGGATGTAGAGGGGTTGTACTTGTTATCACTGTACAACTGTGAACGTCACTTCTTCAAGCATTACACTATTAAAACTAGCCAAAGTGATTAAGTTTGCATCATAAGGACGTTGACATATACGTACCTGAGCTATTGGGAGTGGGTAGGCACTTTGTGTACAGTTGGGGTGATACTTGCCATATTTTCATAGGGAGCAGGATTACGGCAGGGAGAGTGAATGCCCCCCCACCAGCCCTAAATGTACCACTGGTTTATGGCACAAGGGTGAAGCGAATGTTTTTTAAGCCACTGATACCGGTGGTATAACTACTATATACAAATGTTGCATGTCAGCCCATTACTGTCTGCCCCATGGTATAATGAAGGACAGTCTATTTACACTCCCTTAGGAGGTATACGTAATTATATTCATGGCCATAAAAGAAGGCTAACACAACAAGAGGAATGGTCATGGTTTATTGTGTTTAGCTAAACACAGCTATAGCTTTGTATGGATATCCTTTTTGGTGGTGCGTATGTGATGGTGTGTGGTGTCGTACTGTGTGTAGTCTGTGCTCCTTTTGGGCAAGTCTGTAAGGTTTCAGAAGGCTAACATTAAAGACTGAGTGAAATTGCTGTGCAAGGCATTCACTGAAACTGTAACTTACAACAGCTATAGCAGTTAGCTCACTGCAGGTTTCCTTTATCCAGAGTTTGTACCAAGCCCATAATTTTGGAGATCAAGTGTCTCACACAGCTGTAAGCCTTACAGTGCTAATTCATATGCTTTCCACTGAGTACTCGAGGAAGGAGGCCCAAAACATACATTGCAGTAGGCTACAACCTTGTTGTGACAAGCATCCCTTCATACCCTTGCTTGGATATGAGCTATATTGAAACAGTATAGCCCTCCAACGTAATGGAGGTACAGAATTCATTATTTGGACTTCTGATTCACATTGCCAGTCTGGTTTCTTTGTGTGTCAATGGTGTGTTTGGCAATTGCATGTAGATAGTCTGTGTGGGATGTCTGCATGGCATGTTCACTGATTCTCCTGTCCTTTCAATTCCTCCTGACTCAGTTCATCTTCCTCCAGGATGCACTGTCCAGCCTTTCGATTCAGTACTTGCTGAACCATCTGCTGTCGAGTATCACCCATGCATTCCGGGACAGCACCAAGGTGTGTGTGTGTGTGTGTGTGTGTGTGTGTGTGTGTGTGTGTGTGTGTGTGTGTGTGTGTGTGTGTGTGTGTGTGTGTGTGTGTGTGTATGTGTGTGTGTGTGTGTGTGTGTGTGTGTGTGTGTGTGCAGGTGTGAGGATGTGGGGTGAGGTTGTGCATGCATAATCTGTGTGGAATGTAGTTTGTTCACTCATTCCCCTCTCCTCTCTCTCCTGGATCAGTTCTCCCCCTGCCAAGACAGACACCCTTCCCTCTTACTCATCACTTTCCTCAGAGAGACACGTTCTCTGATCCATCTACAGTAGGGTACCTCAACCTCACTGCAGGAGAGAGGAAAGGTGTGTTTGTGATTTTCAAGATTGTATGGTTGTGTGTATACTCAGTCTTGGGTAGCTGAGACCACCAGCTTGCTTGACTCCATGCCCTCCCGAAAGGCAGTCTAATTAAGGTCATGATGTATGATGTATGTATGTACCATTGTAGGGTTAGTTTAATGAGCTGACACCTGGCTGTGTGCATTTGTGGCAGGTGATCTAATATCCCTTTCACATGCCTACTATATCTGGATTCAATCCAAGCTGAGTAACCCAGGTTCAATCCAGCTTCAACCCAATGTCCATGAATTCACATGATTGTTTATTGTAAACCCTTTTCTATGTCATTGTGGTGTTTTCATGCACTTTGCTCATGGATCATATTCAGATGGTCTATGAGTTTGTCTCACTTTTTATGGCTTTGCATTACAAACTGGCTATATACGTACAATGGAGGTACTTGCTGCACAGCAGGAGGTAGCTAAAAGAGAATAGCTCTGTGGGAGAAAATGGCTTCAATTGTGGTGCGCAAGTGTTTCTTCCATTAAGGTAGGAAGGGAGTGTAAAACCGAAAAAATGGCTGCAACAGAAAATTGCATGAAACTTGCTAAGCGGAAATGCAATGTCCTTCTAAATCACTGAGAATGTACACTTACTACTTAAAGTACTCCGTATCATTGTAGTAACTCTCTCTACCGGTTATTCAATAGTGCGTGACAATGCATGTCGTGAATGGAAGTACATTCTTATGCATTAGCAAGTTGATGGAAGCAGCCTACATTTTGACCATGGCAGAGATGCTTGTAATAACTATAGCAATTGTTATTACAAGGAATACGCGTTTGTAAACATAAATTAGACATACTTTACAGGAGTGTTTAGGCCCAGCACTTTCAGAAGTGCTTTATTCGTATTTGCAGAAGATTTCGAAGTACAAATAACATATTAGTCAGGCGTCGCGTGACCCCTCCTCGCGGAAGGGTCAGGTTAAGTCTAATACATTGACTTGTCCATGCGGAATGCAATTATGCGCTGTGGAATGTAATTATTGCACAACATTATGCCTCGCTTGTGGCCGCAAGTGCGTGCGACGGCTCGCGACACTTACCTAATCTTTCATAATAGTCATCAAAGGAGCGACAGCAAAGTCTATCAATATCCCTTCGACCGGCAACACCAGGCTGAACACTGTCGGCAAGCACGCGTAGCACAGGCTCTTGCTGAAGCCGGTCGGCAAAACAGTGAAAACATCTCTCACAGAAACGATGCCAGACACGACCTGAAGTTGCTCTGGCTTCATGGTAGAATAACCAAGGCGCTGGATGGCTTCTGTCACAGCGTATAACACTCTCTTGTCCATGCTCTGGTCTGCTGCCATTTGCAAACACGCGAGCAATAAATATTATAAAATACTATACAATAAATATTTCACACCTTTCCTGCAATCTAATTGGGCTCGCAACCATTGTGGCGTACTGCACAAGTCAATGTATTAGACTTAACCTGACCCTTCCGTGATGAGGGGTCACGTGACACCTGGTCGACTAATAACATATGTGATTTTCAAAAGATTCTGAAAGGTGGCCCTAGACTCCCTCCCTACCTTAAGTGTAGAATATTATGAGAATATTTTCAAATGCTGTTTGCAGCTTATAATATCTCCCAGAATGTGATGGCATTTTGAAGGCTTCGAATCCTCCAGTTACCTTTGTGCAGTTGTGCTATTGCATCACCAGCATACCATATGGCGAGAAATGTTTACGGGAGAATGTTTGTACAAATAGATTATGATTTGCAAAAATGCTTTCCACGAGCATTTTGCATTACCCATAATATGTTGGTTGGCGAACTAGGACTAGATGATGGCCTCTATCCCCATTTAGGTGACCAGCAACTACGTCATGACAGCAGCTGCATTCTTTGGCAGCCCATGTAGTGGTCTGTCTAGTCAGCCACCATTCTACAGGGGGTGGGGCTTATCTACGTCTTACAAATGCAAGATATTCCTGCAAAAATATCCATTTTTGCCAAATTTTTAATTTCACTAAAATATTCTTGTGCAACAATTCCCTACTACACATTAGCCCCTTAACACAGTGGTATCAAATATCAAGCATATAACAACTTCTACAATCAAATGTGGCTTGTTTGCTCTGTGATAGTGTGTTCACATCTGTTCATATTGAAAGCTTCTGCTATTTCACATGCAGTGTTATTTGTGAGGCAGGGTATAGTGCATGGGTACGCAACACTATGTGATGGTAAACTATACAGCCAGTTATAGAGTGTGTTCCCTGTCCATTGTCCGACTCTACTGTCTCAGGTGGTGACACAGGTCTATTGAGCTCCTGGAACAATAATGCATTACTATTTTTGAAAGAGAAGCTAAAGCTTAAAGTTTCAATGAACACAGGCCTCCTTGATAAACTAGAGAGAGCAGCAGGTGGGTTTATGAGTGAATATGAAGCAAAGATGGTAAGAGAGCTACCCAACAACATTGCCCAGGTGGACAGGGTCATTGAGACTCTGCGTGGGAAAAGAAACAAAGACTTTAAGAAATTCTGCAAGATGCTATGCAACAGTAACCAAGTGGTCTGGGCAGATGAGCTGAAGAGGGTGGCAGAACAGTTCAAGAGAGGTGAAGGAAATACGTAGTTATTGTAGGAGGTGGACATTCTGTGTTAACTATTGTGTTCACATCTCTCTTACATTCAATGCTTAATATATGTTCCATGTGCAATACCTAGTCTCGCGTAGCCAGACCGCCATTTTGGTCACGCGCAGACTCCACCCTCCCAAAAAGACGGTCTGGGGACATTAGGCCTTCGGTTTAGTGCAGGAAGTCAGCGAAAAGTCGGACCGTCGCTAATTAATAAGCCCGTATACGACGAAGAGGTCAGCTTGTCACCTCACGGCTGTGGTTGCAGCCACGAAGGTGTCAGGGCCACACGTGACTCAAAGGAATGCAATAATTCAATTAAGCACACAAACACGTATAGAAGGAGTGCAGTCAGTATTCCACTCTTTCTCTCTGTAGTTTCGCACAGCAACAAGATGAGCAGGACCTGGGCAGAGGAATATACAGGCACCACATCAGAGGCACTCACGCAGTGCTGCAGAGTAAAGACTTGAAAACTCTGCCACATACAGTATACACAAACCATCACACAACGACAGTAACAATTGCAACCATAATTGTTGTTGTTAAACAAACGTCAAAGCGACCACATGCACACTGGACACAAAGAGACAGTGCACTCTTTGTGTCCCTTTGACATTAGTTTAACAATTATGGTTGCAATTGTTACTGTCGTTGTGTGATGGTTTGTGTATACTGTACGTATGTGGCAGAGTTTTCAAGTCTTTACTCTGCAGCACTGCGTGAGTGCCTCTGAGGTGGTGCCTGTATATTCCTGTGCCCAGGTCCTGCTCATCTTGTTGCTGCGCGAAACTACAGAGAGAAAGAGTGGAATAATGACTGCACTCCTTCTATACGTGTTTGTGTGCTTAATTGAATTACTGTATTCCTTTGAGTCACGTGTGGCCCTGACACCTTCGTGGCTGCAACCACAGCCGTGAGGTGACAAGCTGACCTCTTCGCCGTATACGGGCTTATTAATTAGCGACGGTCCGACTTTTCGCTGACTTCCTGCACTAAACCGAAGGCCTAATGTCCCCAGACCGTCTTTTTGGGAGGGTGGAGTCTGCGCGTGACCAAAATGGCGGTCTGGCTACGCGAGACTATGCAATACCTATATCTGGAAGGCCAATTTATGCTGGTTAAGCTGGATGTGACTTTGTCTACTAATCTTTGTTGAGTGATGGTATTACAATAACTGATTTGGATATTGAAAGCTTCTGCTATTTCACACCATCAATGACATGACATCACAACTGTGTATATAAACAGCTTGTATCCTGTATTTTATCAGTTTTCAGCTGACGAAGGCCTATGCAGTCAAAACGTCCTGATTACTTGATTGATTGATCTTACCTTGCTACGTTTATTACTCAAGAAGTTCCGCACTTGCTATCGATCATGTAACAATGAGCCTCTACGATGTTATTGGATATTGAAGCTAATAATAATGCTTCATTTGTCAATATCAGGCATTTGAGGAGTTTAGGAATTTTGAAAATACCAATTACTTTACAGTTATTTCAACTTTCTTACATGCATTAGGTATTTGTCATTGCTGATTACAATATTATATCAGTGTACAGTATAAGGCCTCACATCTTTAGACAGACCCCTCTTATTCTGGATACCTGCCTCAGCTACTGAAGTCGATTAAGAAAGAACCACATCATCCAGCTGAATGCTCATGCATTTCAGTACTACCATTGCATGTGGATTTAGTCTTGTCACATACATGCACAGCCCACTTCTGACTACGTTTTAATTAATGGCAGTCAGAAATGGGCTGACACAGTAATTAACGCTCGAATCATTCTAAACTCTCACATGCTTGATGCTGTAAAATATATAGTTGATCTAAACTGCTTGTGATCGCACAATGTGAGGCCAAAATTTTGAGGCTGTAGCTGTGACTTGCATGGATCAACAATTGAAGTAACTATATTTTTAAGTTTGTAATTCACAGTATCATTTTTGAAGCATTGATTATACTTGTCTCTCCCTCAACCATTATACTCTGCATGCAGTTGAGGAAGGCGGGGGAGGAGGAGAAAGAGAGCAGGTAGAGACCTTTTCCAGTTGCCTTGCAGAGTTCTATATGAACGTGAAGGTTGTTGAGGACGAGTGGCTTCCTGCTGATCAGTCTTTACCATTCGTTAACTTGGCTCTTGCTCGTTTCTATTTAAGTGCTCAGCATGCCCAGGAGATGTTTGTTGAAGCTGTGAGGGAAGGTGTTGATAATGTGTACACCTACCAGACTGGTAAGGTAGAGTGTGAGACAATCCCGGAATTAGTGAAGAAGCATAAACTTGTAATCATTAGTGGTGCTCCCGGTGTAGGTAAAAGTACATTGGCTCGAAAAATATGCCAAGACATCTGTCAAACCACTGGTTGCCATGGTTATATTTTGATTATCTTAGTTGAATTGCGAGACTTACTTCATTTTGAGAAGGACTTCCAATTAGTTAACATTCTGCAGCTGTTGCGAGGAATGATGACACAAGACGTGTCACCAAAGACGTTGTCTGAAGAACTATATAAGAACCTAGGGAGAGGTGTGCTCTTCATCTTGGATGGGTTTGATGAGCTGCCCCCTCACCTTCGACAGTCTAACTTCCTTGTGAACCTTCTATCACACAACTGTGATTCCCTTCTACAACACTGTGATGTGATTCTAACATCTCGCTCCATTGTAACAAGCGAGATCTACCACCAAATGCGGAAGTCTCGTAGTCAAGTTAGTCTTGCTAACATTGAGGTGCTTGGCTTCACTCAGGACCAGATCAAGATTTATGCAAAGCAATATTTCACTGATCAAGGGCGACCAGACCTGTTTGAGACATTTGTCAGGAAGATAGGTGCTTTTCCACAGATTAGAGGTCTCTGTTCAATTCCTGTTGTTTTGTCCATCATTTGTCAAGTGTTTCTGTTTAGAGAGGACCTTCTGCCAACATTGACACAAGTATACAATGACTACCTCTGTGTGAAAGTATTAAAGTATAGCGAAGACTTGCCTGAACTGAATTCCATCATGGATCTTCCAAGCGACCATGATATCTATAAACTTGGGGAAATTGCTTATAACTGTATTGAAAAGCAAAAAGTACTGTTTGATTCATCTGATCTCCAGGGTCTTGGTGAGCGCTTCTCAGACCGTAAGAGAGGGTGTGGTGTTTTAACAGCTAGGCCCATTCGATGCGATCCGAAGTCCAAGAAAGGTGCTATTGAAAGCTTCTTCTTCATCCACTTGACTGTACAAGAATTCCTTGCTGCTGTTTATGTCTCTCTTCTGTCAGCAGACAGGCAGTGTGAAATCTGGGCCAGGTATCTCGGTGAGCCCCACATGGCACAGGTGTGGCGCTTTTATTGTGGATTGACTAAATTACAGTACTTTGACCACCTTCAAAAGAAGATAAGCTCATATCCTGTAGATTTTCAGATACAGTGCCTGTTTGAGACACACAACATTTCATTGGTTCGTCGCCTAATGCCACGTATTGTAGGAGAAGAGGTGACAGTAAAGCCCGAATCTGCTTATGACTCCACAGCGTACGGCTATTGTCTCACTGTGCTCCCTTCATTGAAACACCTCACCATTGAGAAAGGTGCAAGTTCTGCAGATATCGATCGCTTGCTGGAGCCAGTCTATGCCAGTGGGATACTGCAGACATTGCACCTATCAAATTGGGGTAAGGTGCAGTTTCATCAGGGTCCTATAGTGCTCTGGTTGCATGTTATACAGTAAAAAGTGGTTAGGAAACTGACGCAAGCATATACAGTGTGTTTTACAAGCATAAGATCTGAATATCCATGTCCTCTCCTGTTTAACAGCTGTTGTTAGTGGCAACTGGCCTAATCACCCATTGCCCGATGTGCAAGCATGTACTATTTGAAGCTCTAAGCTATACACAGATGTACAGCATTTCACTGCATGACAGTTTCTTGCTATATAAGCGGTATGTTGCCTCACTTTACACATCTCCATTGAATTAACCATAATGCTGTGCTGTGCTGTTTTTAGGCACTGATTGGGGCGAGTTAGAAGTTGCTTTTGACAGACTAGTATTACTGGAAAGGGAAGCTTCTACAGGTGAAAGTCAGAACGTTATGCACATTATAACTTGCATTTTGTGTATGTAGAGAGTGCTTGGTATGTATGGCTCCTTGGAGGGATGGAGCTGAAGCAATAGCCACCTCTACACATGGAACATGTGTAGAGGTGGATGCATCCACAGTTGTATCAACGGTAGTACAGCTCCTTCATCTGAGAGCTTGTGGGATACTCAAATGAGTGGTAATCCTCATGTTTTATGAGAGTGTCAGTGTTGTTTTTCGCAGAGACATGCATAATTATATTTACTAGCTAAATACCTGCCCTTTGGGTGATTTCCAGCCTATTATTTGAAATTTGAGTGTTTAATCAATTGAAACTATTTACTTAAGTACTATAGCACTGCATAGACTTACTCCATAAAACTCCATGCAAGTGAACAGAATTTTTTTAATCCATTTTGTCTAAGTTGTTGAGTGGTGTGATGTTGGGCAATAATTGTCATTATGAGATGTACTTAAAAACTCTGCCATATTTAGAATCACTGAGTGCATGCATGACATATTGTGACATGACATGTGTTTACCTTTCACAGATGGTCCCTTCAAAGGACACTTTGGCAAGGTGTGCCTGGATAGTCCTCCCCTCAGTACAGTAGTGAAGTTGCTGCGTCTGCAGCTAAATATGGCAAAGATTGAATGTGTGAACATACAAAAATGTGAGGTAAGCAATGTCCAAGGATAGCAAACAGTAGTGACAGTGTCAAATGCATGGTGTCTGTCCCCATCCCACCGCATGATGTACTGTGTTGATGTCTTATTCTACAGACAATGGACCATGAGGTCCTGATGGAGATGGAAAAGTCACTCTTGGGCAACAAAACCATGAACGAGCTGACACTGAGTTGTGGTGTGATTATACCCAAGCAGTTCTGTCATCACCTTCTCTTTGGAATCAGACGAAACAAATCATTATCAGAAGTGTACCTATCCTTTAACCCACAATCATGGTATTGTCCTGATGATGGTAAGTTGGTGTATGTCAGTTATATATTGTGTGACTCAGTTGGATGTAGTGTATAGTGTGTAACAAGCAATAGTGAGAATGTCTATGTGAAGTTTTAACGTAAGTATTGTATTTACATGTTCAACTCTACTCCTGTTACCTTACCCAGCACCTGCAGATGATCAAGGGAGTGTACAACATCTTACTCTTGAGGATGCTCCAGTGGATGTCCTTGCAAAGTTGTTGTCCTTCTTTAGTGAAGTGAAAGAATTGAAGTGTAATTCCATCTATCCACCACGAGAGGTACAGTGTGGCTTGGGATGCACTAGTCTTTTATACCAATCACTATTTGACTGTGTTTGAATATAACATTATAACATAGCAACTTGTCTGGAAATGACCTTTCTGTATTGTAGAAAGTGTAAGATCACCTCAAATTTTGGAGATGTCTATACCATGGAAAGCATACTCATCTGTGCAAAACCCACTATTACATGTAACAGAAAATACATTCATGCCTACTGCCTGTTTAGGACTGGTGATGTATTGGTGCATGGTATATATATCATTCAGCCTTCGACCTTGGGAATCCACTAAGACACGAACTCAAGTGCTGTATATCAGTTATGTATGATCGTTTAGATAATTATACACCCTAACCCAAAACCAGTTAAGTGTACAATGTAAGGTCATGGTCTTTCTCCCTATCCCACTGCATGATGGACTGTGTTGATGTCTAATTCTACAGGCAATGGACCATGAGGTCCTGATGGAGATGGAAAGGTCACTCTCGGGAAACAAGACTATAAAGAAGCTGACAGCAAATGATGATGGTATTATAACTCTACCCAAGCAGTTCTGTCGTCACCTACTCCTTGGAATCAGAAGAAACAAATCGCTATCAGAAGTTCACATGTGCTTTCACTCTCAGTCCTGGTATTGTCCTGATGATGGTAGGTTGGTGTATGTCAGTCACATATTGTGTGACTCAGTTGGATGTAGTGTATAGTGTGTAGCAAGCAATAGTGAGGACGTCTATGTGAAGTTGAGTATGTATACGTAGGTATTGTATTTACATGTTCAACTCTATACCTGTTTTCCTACCCAGTGCCTGCAGGTGATCAAGGGAGTGTACAACATCTGACTCTGGATTATGTTCCAGTGGATGTCTTCATAAACTTGTTGTCCTTCTTTAGTGATGTGAAAGAACTGAAGTGTCATTCTATCTATCCCCCACGAGAGGTACAGTGTGTGCACATGTACAGTGTGGCTTGGGATGCACTAGTCGTTGTACCAATCACTATTTCACTGTGTTTTGATTATGGACATCATAGCATATAGCAACTTGTCTGGTAATGACATTTCTGTATTTTGGCATGTGCAAGGTGACCACGCATTAAAGCAGTAGTGCAGCAGCAAAAATGTTTACTGTACATGCAGTGCTTGTACATCTTGCTCAAAACACGTGAATACAGTATTGGATAGGTACAGTGCACAGGGGTGTAGCCAGGAATTTTATAAGGAGGTTTCCTGTTAATTAGGCCTAATTATTATGTCAGCATATGATGTCATAATGCATCATCAAATGGCCGCCGAGAGCAAAGTGAAATGTTGGTCGCTAGAATCATGGGAAAGGGGTGAAAGAGGCGAATGGATACTATCTTATGCAAAGCAACAGCAGCAGAAAAGGCCAATAGTAGCAATGCTAACTCATCCTCAAGTGTGTTGCTATGAAGAATTTCTCTTTAATTTATATTGTCCATGTATAGCTAGCGGCTTGAAAGGGGGTTTCCTAAAACCCCTGGAAACCCACCTCCCTACGCCCCTGGTGCATGTGCTTCCATGACGTCCCTATTTCCTATATATATTCTTCATTTATCATATCTAGTGGAGTAATACATGTTTGTTCACTGTTCACTGGGTTCACATCTACAGTTCATTTTGCCCCCTCCTGCTGTCTATTGAAAGGATGCTGCCAGCTGATGGTATTAGCTAATCATTTGTGTTTTGTGCATGTATTTTTGTGTTGTGTGTTAGCTATTTGTTATATGTTGTGTGTGCCATACATGTTTGTGTGTTAGAGTGTGCTGTGTGACCAGGAGGGCACTTTTCCTCCCTTGAGGTAGACATGGCACTGTGTCAACTAGTCAGCTGGTGTGTGGTACATCTAGAGCAGAATATTGTGTTGACATTGTCCTTGATGACTCAGCACATTGTGAGCAATTAATATTGTATTGGTGTGTCTGTATATAGCATGTTTCTGACCAGAGTTGCTTCTTAATGCAGTATGGAGTGAGAGGCGAGGAAATGAACTTGAATGAAATGGAACAGACTCTGGCTGGTATGAGTAGATTGGAGTCGTTGGTGCTGGAAATGTGGCCTAATGTAAGTTTGAGGCGGCATTACACTTGAATGACTAATTGCCAAGTGCTTAGCACACAAGTCGTGTGTGTGTGTGTGTGTGTGTGTGTGTGTGTGTGTGTATGTGTGTGCATGTGCGTTCGTGCGTGTAAGAGTCTGAAGAGGAGGGAAGGAAGTGGTAAGTGAAGGAAATGGAGGGAGGGACAGAGGAAGGCATTGTGCAGAGTGGGGACCAGATACTGGTACATACACAGTAGAGGGTAAGTGTAGTGTGCGTGCATTTATTTTGTATTAATTTGCTGTATGCACAAATGATGCTCAAACAATGTCAAGATGGCCGCCACCATCGCAGAGATAGAAGCAAGTTTAATCTACCATCCAGAGACCACAGCAATTGCTAGAGTGCTAGAAAATGTCACCCTAATGAGAATATGATGCTGGATGAGAGCTCGGATCATTTGACCAATCCCTTCCGCACCCAATGCGCTGTTTGCCATTGTATCATGCCGGTAACTAGAGCTGGATTGGTGCGCATTCACGGACCAGTTGGCAGTCAATGCCCGGGCTCACGCAATTGACCAGTCTCCCCTCACCAAGATCAGAATCATCAGGAGCAGACGGCTGACCCCCTTCCGTGCGATCCACAAGCAAGATCCTGAAGAGAAGAAGGGGTCAGATGTTGCTTCAGTCCCTAACCAACTTCACCCATTTCATCCTAGCAGGGGAGTATCCCACTCAGTGCATCACCTTTTCTTTGGTGCATCCCTCGTTGCGCTGAACAAGAAGGATGGTGGAGTGTGACCAATCACCGTGGGTTGCACCCTTTAACGATTGGCAGCCAAGTGCATGGAGAACCGCATCATGAAGGCCATGGGGACTGTGCTGGCTCCTCATCAATTGGGTTATGGGGTTCCTCGGGGAGCAGAAGCAGCCGTTCATGCAGCACGTCTTTTCCTACACGATCTGGAGCCCGAACAGCTCATCCTGAAGCTTAACTTCAGAAACGCATTTAATTGCCTTCATCAAGACAAGATGATTACAGCAGTGGAGGAGCCAGTGCCAGAGCTGCTTCCTCTGGTACTGTCGGTATATGGCTCGCCATCCTCTCTTTTTGTGGGGGACGATTTCATACAGTCATCAAAGGAAGTGCAGCAAGGAGATCCCTTGGGTCCCTTGCTATTCTGCCTCACTATCCACAACATGGTGCAACTGATGCAAAGTGAATTGAATCTGTTCTACTTGGATGATGACGCCCTTGGAGGTACTTTGGAGGAGGTCTGGCCGGACAGTGGAACATAGAGCAAGGGAACTGGGTCTCCATCTCAACCTTGAGAAGACAGAAGTTATTTGTGATGAGTCGTCAACCCAGGAAGCATTGCTACAGCACATCCCTGGCCTTAGTGTAGTTCAGCGAGAGCACGCCACCTTGCTTGGGTCTCCAATTGGCACCCTTGAAGGTATCCAAGAAACCATCTGTGCCAAGAAGACCCTTTAAGTGTGCTTGGAGTCTGGCTCCAGTACCTCCATGTGCATGATGCTATATGCTTACTGCGACATGCCTTCGCCATCCCAAAACTGCTCTATGTCTTACATACCTCACCGTATTTCCTTTCACCTGCATGTACTACATGAGTTTGACTCCCTGGTTAGGTCGCTACTGTGTGCCATCTTCAACATCAGCCTTGATGATTCTGCCTGGACCCAAGCATCACTACCAATTTGGTGTGGCGGTTTGGGCATCCGGAGTACTACCCAGCTTGCTCCTTCTGCCTACTTGCCCTCAGCTGTGGTTCCTTGGACCTTGTCAGGCAGATTGTTCCACCCAGGGTACAGGATGCGCCTTACCCAGCGGCAAGCACAGCGCTGAATTCGTGGAGTCAGGGGCACAGTGAACCCCCACCCACTGCTCCAACATCATGCCAGCAGAGGGCCTGGGACTCCCCCAGGGTAACAGCATCAGCTGCAGCCTTACTAGAGCCAACCCCAGATCTGACAACAAGAGCTTGCCTTCTGGCTTCTAGGAGAAAAGAGTCAGGGGCATGGCTGCAGGCATTCTCAATGTCTGCACACAGCCTTCGCATGGACGGTAACGTGGTAAGGGTGGCGGTGGGACTTCGCCTTGGTGTCACTCTTTGCCAGGCACACCACTGCCACCAGTGTGAAATGGAAGTGGACCACCTTGGGTTACACGGCCTAAGCTGCAGGAAAAGTCAAGGCCACCACTCACGGCAGGTGGCAATCAATGATCTAATCAACAGGGCTTTGGCATCAGCCCAGGTACCTTCACACCTATAGCCATCAGGCATCTCACATGTGGATAGGAAGAGGCCAGATGGGGCAACAGTGACACCCTGGAATTGTGGCCATGTCCTGGTATGGAATGCAACTTGCACGGACACTTATGCCCCTTCACATGTTGCCCTCGCTGCCAGGGAGGCTGGTGCTGTGGCAGAACAAGCAGAGAAGCGGAAGACAGAAAAGTATGGCCACCTCAGTGTTAGCCACCACTTCGTGCCCTTCGCGTGTTTGGACCAGAGGCATTGTCTCTATTGGATGACATAGGCAGACGGATCAGGGCTGAGACTGGGGAACCTTGGTCTTTACAGTTCTTCCTTCAGAGAATCTCTGTTGCCATTCAGCGATGGAACGCGGCGTCAGTGTTGGGCACAGCACATGTGATTGACAACATTTTCATTTGATTTCCTTACTGTGATTCTGCAGAGCACAGCTCTGCTTAGGAGGCTGCTTTGGAGTAGTGCTTTAATTGTTCATGTTAGAAATTTAATTCTAATGTAAATTTGATGTTAATTTGATTTCACATTAATATAATTCATTGTTTATTACAGCATGAATAATTATGTCTCTATTGTTTTAATATGGATTACAAATTATTATTATTATTTCATCATGTTTGTGTACCATTTGCTGTATGTTTTGTGTCCATTCACATTGAACTTACATTGCTCCTCCCTTGATTGTTAGGTGTCGCGTTCACTAATGATAAGATTTGGTATGTCAGTATTGAAAGGTCTTTCAAAGCAGCACAACATAGTAGAGTTTGTACTGTATGACTGGATTGGGAGGGAAAACCTACTCAAGGATATGCTATCAAGACTACCACCTGTTGAAAGAGACATGTTCAGAACAGGGGAGTACACTGAGTATGGTGGCACTTTCCCCTGCATCCGCCTCTCTCCGTCAAGTGAGTACTATGGGTACTTTCTGAATGGTATGCAGTATTGTTTTGGTGCACACACCCTTTACTGTATGCTTGCACTGTCGGTCACACCCGGGTGACCACAGTACACTTTAGCTGTGTTTGTTCACTCCAGTTTTGCCCCTTGTATGGCTTTACTACTGCATAAGTGAAACATTCGAGCCTCACAGGAATATGCAGTGTTAGAGGGGACTGTGGATGTAAGCATGATACAGTTGATTTATGGTTGCTTAGAATACTTCAAGATTTGGCATTAGCTAGCTATAGCTGTGGAAGCCAGCGATCATCATGGAGGATGTGTCATCAGCAATGCGACCTTCAAAGTATTTCCTCAATAGCATGGGGAGGGGGGGGGGGCCTTGTGAGTACCCCTTAAAGTTTGGCCACTTAGGCTTATCTGTGGAGTCCAACCTGAGAACTCTGAGAACAGATGCTGCTGCCATACCTTGGTAAGTTGCAAAGGAAAGTACGCAAATTGACGTTTTGAAAGAGGATCAGAATCTGTCGCCACAGGAAAAGTCCAACAAAGCTGACATAAGGTAGATGACTCGAGCCTCATATGAAGTTGTTGTGCTCATTATACACCTGGAGGTGCTAAATATCTTAGCTGAAAAGGACTTTCAGAGAGGATTATTGCAGCTTTTCTTGGATATCCTCTTTCTTGTAGCTTTTATCAGAAAGTATTGGCTACCATGCCACTGTATGACTTCTACAGATTGTAATGGTATAAAATTTAATGCATGTAATATTTTGGCAACTATGGCAAATGGGAAGGTGTTTCCTTATACATTAAGATAGGGAATGCCCACGTTTCACACCATATTGTAGTTACAGGACATGGACAAGCAAAATATTGCCTAGCAACTAGTAGGGCTTTTTATAGTGCATCCAATGCTATACTTGTGAAATCAATCCTGTGAGCTGGAGTTCGGGCAATTGAAGAAGTTTGGAAGTGCTTGTATTATTGTATTATACAAGGAAGATACATTGCCGACAACGTGCACATTCTTTTGATTGATGCTTTAGTTCAAACAAAGTCCTAAGTGAAACATATTGGAAAAATAGCTGTTGTGGAGGCACAGGACAGATTACGCAGACCTTGCACAGTCCATACAGTACATTGATTTCACAGACCATGAGACAATATGACACCATTATCACTGAATTGAAGCAACAGTACACAGCTGTGTAGTGTAGCCCGCCTTCGGTGAGCTACGGCGCCCGACCCCTGTCCCTCAATGCCCTCAGCAACCATGTTACTGCTAGTATAGCTAAAAATGATGATTATCAGTTTAAATTCGACCATGGATGACAGCCAATCAAGTCCGGTAATAATCAGAAGTCAATGGTAACGATAATTAGATAATGGTGGTCATCAGCAAAGAAAAACCAGAAATAGATGGATAACTCTCTGCAAACCGCAAGACGGGCGACGACAACCCTGCTATAACCTGACGCCTGTGCCCTCAGCAACCACAGCGAGTTTGACGGCAATGGAGCAAGAAACGCGTGCGCGTATCCCGGACACAGACACTTTTGGTTTTATATATTAGATAGACATACATACGTATATACATACACCATGCCTGATGCAATACAATTAGGTTGCCTTGCTTCCCACTTGGCAGCTAGCTGGAGTGCACTATGGGATGGTGTGTACCTATGTACCATACTGGTGTATGTATGTACTCCCCTACCCTCTCAAGACCTATAGTGCAAGGGGTCCTTAGTGTACCATTACTCATGGGACTTACCCTCTGCTACATCACCTCCATGTCTATAAGACACCCACATGCACAGTTTGCAGAGTTTACACAGAAACGAATTTATATGCCACCACTTATTATATATACCATATTCACCCTACACATGCACACATGCACACCAAACAATCCCTTCTCTATCACTGATAGAGTCATGCACACACACATACATACAGATGCGCACACACATTATTGCCCTTCTTCTAGCACATCTCTCTACCATTTGTACTGAGTGTGTTGTCTGTGTTGTCGCCGATGTACACCACTGACAGTGGGTCACTTTACTCACATGTACATCACACGTTTGTCTAATAGCATGCTTAATTAAGTGAGTTAGTGATTCTATCTACATTGTACCTCTTACCTCCTTCACTTCCTCTCTTGTCTTATCGCTATCCTTCTCTATAGGAAGTGTTGGTACTTATGATGGTGATAACAATAATGGTAACACTGATGACCCTCCTACTGCTTCCAGTGATGATGGTAACAGCTCTCCATCCAGTGAGCACTTGGTATAACACTGTAGTGTGGTGGTTGCTGGTGTAGACATGTGTTGTCCATGGATACCTAGGGAAGATCCATTTTGTGTGGGATGTGTTCATATGTAGCTTGTATTGTCTCTACTAGTCCATACTGCATGCAACATGTGGACTGTCTCACCAGAACATTTACCATGCATATCGCATGTGAGTTATGGCTATGTAAACAATGCAGCTGCAGCGCACGGCCGATTTTGATCTTCGTATTTTCACTTATATCTCCTACAAGCACAGCTGAATCAGAACAGGACAAATACCAAGGAAGAGGCAAAGAATCCCTTTGTAACTCTGTGCATGACTTTCGTTAATAGAGCTTTACTACAGAGTTATATTGACAATAGCAAAGGCACTTAAATAGAGGTAAATACTGTTGCTGTATTGAAGCAAACGTCTCAGACTAACGAAAATGACATCATTCGATGCGCATTTGTGCTATCTAACTTTTCCATGTGGGTGAAGTTGCTAAACCATTCCGTTGTGAAGCTATGATAAGAAAAGTGTGACTACTTACTGGTTAGAAGCCTTTAGAGTCATGTACCTCTAGATAGGAACCTTGCATAGCATTCGCTATGCAAGAAGCTAGAGAATTCAGTTGACTAACAATTTTTATCTTCATCCCTCAAAGGAAAACTTCTCAACAACTATGGCCAAGCCATTTAGCAAAAGCAATGGTGAAATAACCACTTTGCTAGGTGTATCACGTGACATTATTGTGACTTCCTGCTGAAACGTCATAATTTGTTCGAACAATGCCCTCGTAACATTCTTCATGCCGCACAAGGAGGTCTTGCTGCAATGAAGAACACTTTTCCTAGTAAATACTTCAGACTGCAAGGATAAATTGTGCATTATTGCTCAATCCAAGCTCTCAAATCACACGCACATCACACCCAGTCACATGCATAGCCATGGTAACATTGAAGAATGTGATAACACCACATGGTTCACCCTAGTATGTAAACAATGCTTGACATAACCCACATGCGTGGGACAGACACACACACATTCACACACTATGCTAGTTATACATATTCTATGTACTGTGATCATATCAGTTGCTTCAAGTCCACCTAACTACCCACTCATGATCACCCATCCTTGACATGCCTTTTTGCTTGACCTCCCCAACCCCCTTCCCTCCACTCACTCCCTTACTGTCCTCTCCCTGCTTGCAGGACCTCCTGGTAGACGGGGAGAGCTCAGCACACCAACATGTTGGACACACCCACCCAGCCGTATCCCCATTCAACATGGACCCCTCCAAATCGATTACTCCCTAATTTCCTCAAGAAATGTACCCCACCCACCCAGCTGTATCCCCATTCAACATGGACCCCTCCAAATCAATTACTCCCTAATTTGCTCAAGAAATGTACCCCACCCACCCAAGCACATTCCAAATTCCTCAATACATGTGACCCGCTCACCTAGCCGCATCCCAATATCTACAAGATATGTCACTAGCCAAATCAAACTGACTCAGCCCCTCCCCCTCCCTACCAGAGGACCCAGCACCTACAGCCGCTCACACTCCAACAGAGCTGGTCCAAATGACTGAGTTTAGTGGCCAGTACACCAGCCCTCAGTACAAGGAGGAGCACTCAGACTTGTATCACTATACAGTGTCATCTATCTACTGTATGTGTACAACTCTAATGTAGTGTTTAGCAGTTTATAATTAAGTTTCAATTGTACAGTTATGCATGTCATCCTTGTTCAAGAAACGTGGTAAAATAACAATATTATATTATGGACTTGCAAACATAATACCTAGCAGCTGTCTTTTTGGAATTAATATACACACAATAATTATGTAGCATGCAGAATAAATATTAAGCTGCATGCATGTGCAGGTCACGGCCTGACTTGTGAGAATTATAAGAATAATGTGGCCCCACAAATTAACACTGCTATAATCTATTACCGAACTTCACTATATAGCCAAATCTTGGAAAATAATTGCCAAACATCCCAACAACCATTCGGTTGTCTTCATCAGTGGTGGGCACAAAAACTGAAGGCGACTCGCTTTATATAGGCCACAATGTGGGGATGGCAGTAAACGACAATAAGAATTGAAGGTAAGCCTATGGTACAGATGGGGTTCCTGCTCCAGCACTCTCACATTCTCCCAGTCCTTACCTTAGAATCAGTTCACATCAGGTCTCATCCTAACACATTGAACAGAAATAGTAGCACATTATCCTCAGTTTATAACTCACTATTTTGTTAAGCATCCCAACTCTGTCCTGTATGCCATCCAACTTACTCATCACCTGTCATCTCATGCACCTACTGTCATTTACTGCCATCCCCACATTGTAGCCAATATAAAGCGAGTCACCTTCTGTTTTTGTACCCACCACTGATGAAGACAACCGAATGGTTGTTGAAACGTTTGGCAATTATTTTCCAAGATTTGGCTAGTTAAGTTGAGTAATAGATTATAGCATGTCTACCCCTATAACCAAAGGATTCTTTTCACAAATTAACATTTGCTAGCCTCACTAGCCTACAGACTGCATACGTACACATACATGCACAGTACCCTGTCTGTCTCATAAGACTAGTCAATGTGCACATATACATGCACCTAGTTGATCCTCTAGGCCTAGCTCCCTTGATCATGATCATGCAGTGTAGTATTATAGCTTGCAACTGCTCCTCCACAGGCTGAGAAGACAGGGTCTTCATAATGCATGCATGGTGTGCATGGACTGAACCACAATTGCTTCTGTCACATACATACTATATAACCAGCTATAGTGAATTGTAAATTACTAATGTAGGAACTCTCATTATTTGTTCATTGTGGTACTTCACATCGTAGTGGTATGTCCCTCGCAAATCATAGGAAGTGACATCCACCAATAGAGTGTCATCCACTGCTCCGTAGTATGGGGTTTCCTCTTGTATCTCACACATTGGTCTAGTGCAGTTGTATCTGATCACCTCACTCCCCTCTGGTAGTCCTGTCACATCACATGCAGGTCAGAAGGACTCTTGTTCCCAGTGTGAAGCTGTCTTTATGTCGTGTAATTATTGACTCAATATCCAGTTCACCACTGGCATTGTAAGCCCTGATCTTCACCATAACAGTTGCCTCTCCTGTGAGTTATGTGGATGGTACCACACAATAACTCCTCAACTCCCTCTATCCCTAGTAATCACTCCTAAGCCCTTCTACCTGTTTGGAGACTGGCTGTGATGAGTCCCAGTAGAACCAACAGCACCTTCATTTTCAGAACTAAGGTTGATTCCTATAGACTACAATCCTCCTCTGATATTGCTTCGATCAGTGGCACTGAAAATTTACTGGAGGGAGACTCACTACAGCTAGCTAGCACAGCTTACAGTACGTATACAGTACATTCATGAGAACACTTTGCTAAAGCTCTGATGGACTTCTAGAGAGCTAGACCACATTAGTATACACGTGCACTGCTACCTAGTTATGATTTCTGAAGCCAACACACACATAACGTGTACACAACCCAGAAGCCCTCAAGTGGTTCCAAATGTCCCCCACCAGCGCCAGCACCTTCATTAAGACTCAGATTCATGCACAAGGTATATACCCTGCAATAAATCCACAACTTCATCCATCACTTGCACTCTCCCATGTCCTCCATCCCCCCCACATACCTGTTTGGAGACTGGCTGTGATGATGCCCAGTCCTTCATTGCCAGTACTCTTTGAAGTGGAGCACTGTTGTCCTCCTTGGATTAGGTATTAGTCTCACACCCAGCCCCTATACAACAGCTATTATTGGGAAATCACTGTAAGCTGATGGAGAATCTTTAGGGCTGGTATAATTATAGGCTATGCTTGGATACCACTGTGCTGCAGTGTGGTACAGAAACAGACTGTAAGGAAGGTCACTAATTGGGTGCCACTTGAGGGCATTTTGGAGCGTGCTGCTGCACGTGTTAAAGTGGCTTCAGAAGTCACTAACAACTAGCAGCATCTGCTAATGTGGTCTCTCTTTATGAAATGTCTTTTCTCTATACAGCATATCCTGTCCAAGCCAATAGCAAAGTGCACTAAATTGTACCGCAAATGCAAACAGTGGACATTGGCTGTGGTGAGTCCCAGTATACCAGCATATTATTATATGGAACCATGAGTATATATCAGGCTGCACTGGGACACTGGGACACTGTCCTCCTTAGCTATGGTTGAGAAATAGACTGCGCGTGAGCGAGGACACTAATTGAGACTTGTTTGAGGGCTTCTGAAGTGTAATGTGTAACCGTGCTTTTGCATGAAGAGACTTCCAAAGTAATAGCATGCATGCAGTGTGAAGTACATTCAGTGCATTATGAAAATACCCTCTGTGTGCGCGTGTGTGTGTGTGTGTGTGTGTGTGTGTGAGTGTGGTGTGGTGTGGTGTGTGTGTGTAATGAGTGTGAAAATGTGGTATATGTAAAAGTACCCATGAATGCCATAGCCAATTCCTGCCATGTGCATTGTGTACTGTTCACTCACTCTGTGAGAATGTACACTTGTGAAAATTAATTAAGTACTCTTCTATAACATACTACCTCACATCTCGCTCTACCTGTGTCTCTCATTTTCATTGCCACCATTCAGGAACACGGCCACTGCAACATCTTTAAATTTGCCAGTAGGGCTTGTGGTTAATGCTTCATAGTGTAACTACCCTTCCTTGCTTCTGTGCTCCTGTACCATTGCTACTGTTTTGCAGGAAAGGCTTTCTCTAGTATATACTTGCCTTAATTTGTATGGAGCACAATGTTAGAGTTATAATGCATGTACAAAATACTTCATTTATTTGTTCACCACACCAGGAGTTACCTAGAGAGAGCCATGATTCTCCATGTTAGCCTTTCTGGTAAGACAAGGCCCCACACTGATAGCACAACTATGTGGTGTGTTGCCTACTAAAATTGGCACATTACCAAAAATAACTGCATGCATGAGTGTGGGACTGAGTTTGTAATGTGTGGGTATATGGTACAGTAATTCTACACCAACACTGAAGAGTTGACTAAGTATGTATAATATACAATGCAGCAGCCATGCAAGCTGTACATGTTATATTATGCGTTATTATTCACAAATTTTCCAAACCACCACATTGCAGTTATGTGCAATATAACTATCCCCACTGTACATTCACTGTGATTAGTATTGCAGAATATTGGATGACCTGCAAACAGATTATACTACAGTGATGCACATGTACTTACATAATCCTGAAAAAAATTAAATAACGTGTGTAGTTATAATGCATGCTGAGCTAGTGTCCTTTTTGTTTCAATGATACATTTATTCACTTTTCAAATGTATTTCACTCCTCACTGATGTATGGCAATCCTTGCTGTAGAGCATGTTTCCAGGTGTCCTGCTCAAGTGACCCTGAAGGTGGCCATTCCCTTACTTTATCACTAAAGGAATGTGTTGGACCACCTCCTCCAACTGAGGGGGCATGACACTTACAGAACTGGTACACCATCTTCTCTATCTGACACATCCACTGGTCATACTGCATAGACAACATGGAGACTGCAGTATACATTATTGTACATTTGTACATTTGTGGGAAACATCATGCATGTAAGAATGTAAAGTGTGAGCATGTTATAGCTTTATGTGTGTGTGTGTGTGTGTGTGTGTGTGTGTGTGTGTGTGTGTGTGTGTGTGTGTGTGTGTGCATGTGTGTGTGTGTGTGTGTGTGTGCGTGTGTGTGTGTGTGTGTGTGTGTGTGTGTGTGTGTGTGTGTGTGTGTGTGTGTGTGTGTGTGTGTGTGTGTGTGTGTGTATTTGTGTGTGTGTGTGTGTGTGTGTTTGTGTGTGCATGTGTGTGTGTGTGTGTGTGTGCATGTGTGTGTGTGTGTGCGTTTGTGAGTGAGTGACTGAATGAATGGGTGTTGGTGGCAATGATTGCACGTACCTCTAGTCCGATGTATGACCCTGCATTATCTGACTTAAAATGAGGGGAAGGAGAGATGTTTAGCACAGAGTAGCCTGTGAACAGATCAAGAGCAGTGTCAATGCTGGCTACTTGTCATGCATAACTACCAAGTGCATACCATATCTGTCTACCAGGGACTCCTCGTACAGCAGGATGGCCATCACAGCATCCCTTGCAGTCACCTGTACGTGGGCACAGGTACAGAGACTATCTGATGCATACATATATTGTATGCATGTGGCACAGTAATAAGTCATCAAATTTGCTGGCGACAAGGCACCAATACCCTAGTGTAACAGTGACTGGCCAGATCTGTGCTTACCCACCTCATTTCTCAGGCTCAATATGGCATGTGCTTTAGCCAAATTGTTGCTATACACAATGACAGGAGAATATACTGTACTGCACTGTATCTTGTTAAATGGTACCCAACGAGTACAATAATACTGAAGAGTAAACAATGCATGCAGCTAGAACCCTATACATTGTAGCTAGACATTTGTTTATTCTTGCTTACAGAGCATCTAGTCCTGTTAGAGGCACGTCTGTCCCGTGTACACTAGATGCCCGGACTCTCCTACTGGCACTGTAGAAGCTGCGAATGAGACTGTGAGCATCTGCACTGAAGGCAGGCCTCACATTCTGAGAATACTCCAACAACTACAACAACAAGCAAAATGAACAGTACAATCTGTGTTGATATGTTCCATTCCATGTTGATGTACGGTTGAACAGAAGTACATAGAGGTCTTACTGTAGATCTATTTATAGCATTACTTGCAGGCACAGTATAGCTGGGGACACCATGCATGTATGTATGTACCTTGATGAAATCCTCTTTATCAATGGGTGGATCCTTGGGCTTGCCCATGGCATTGCAGAGGAAGTGGTCAATGAGTTCTTGCTCTGCATACTCATTGGTGTCACCTATTTGTGTCTGCATCACAAGCGTGAAGCCGCTACCAGTGTAGGAGAAGAGACCAGGGAGCTAGTTAGTGAAGAGCTGGTAGACTCATGTAAGCCACTGTACATGTAGCTACATACATATGGTGTGATGCTGAGTCAGATTGATTGAGATGAGGCAACACAGTGAACTGTGCACTGCTCTCAAGCATAACAAACTGTATATTGTCATACTACGAAGCACCTTGACCATTCAAACACTATTAGCAGGCTGGTAATACTAGTTGTATGTGAAATGGATTACAGAACTCACTCTGCTAGTGCTTTTGAAATCGTAGTCACCTCCTAATGGGGGAATGGGCAAAATACATAATCATTGCACTTGCAAACCACACAGCACATCCTAAAACCAGTCCTAGCCATGTCTCTTTACACCTACATGTAGTGATTGTTGCTTGAGCAGCTCCTCCCTAGCTGTGGTAACCATCTTCTTGCCCTGGTCAGCACATGCCCACACCATACACTC
Source organism: Ianthella basta (assembly GCA_964019415.1). Lineage (NCBI taxonomy): Eukaryota > Metazoa > Porifera > Demospongiae > Verongiida > Ianthellidae > Ianthella > Ianthella basta. Next base: position 3,860,861 of record OZ025888.1, read on the forward strand.
CAGTGGCCATAAGGTGGGGCCCATAGCCTCTCCTTGGCTTTTAGAAGGCACATCCAACACAACCTGCCTACTCTCAAGGACTGCAATATGGGACAGGCCAACAGTGCAAAGTGACATACAAACACTTGCATATGTGTGTTGTGTGTACATACTATGCATGTGAGCATTTGTCTGCATACACTCTAAAGATTAGACCCACCCAGCTGTGAAGCATGCATTGTATAATAGCTAACCTCGTTGCAACTTCTCAACTGTATCTTTCTTCTTCAAGCTTAGGTTGGCCACAAGACACACTCCTCCACTGGCAAGGGTGAGGCTACCACCTGTGTGCACACACATGCAAGTATATGTGACAGTAGCACCGCATTACTGGACCCATCTGCTCTCACTGTCAATGAATGTCCATTCTGATTCCTTCCTGACACTACCCAAGAGATCACAGCCACTGTTGTGGGTGACCGATCTTGGGGAGAGGGTGGCAGCATATGCATATAGTTTCAACACCAGCTGGGGGTCACTGTCCAGTGCCAAGAGGTGCACAGACCTGCACACACAAGTTTACAGGACTACAGTACATGAAATTGTCATACATAATACAGTACACTGCACAGCCAGTATTGTGTGGGCAAAGACATGCAAGCACATGAACTTCACTGTACTACATGCATGCACAATATGAAGCCTGAAAGTGTTCCACAGTCTTACTGTGATTGAGTGTCCGTTTCCACATTGGTGCGGCCACACATTACTAAACTGAGGAGTATCCCCAACTTCAACCGATGATACAGGCCAGGTGGGACAATCTCAGCTACGCAAGTTCACAAGACAAAAGCCAGTAACATGCAAAGGTTGCAAACTATACATGTCTGTATGTAGTTAACACTGGTAAACAGACATAGCGCAATGCACAAAGGTCATTATCAGTTGATGTAGTATACCAATGTATGTAAATTAATGCGCACCTGCAAAGCTGTATGCCAGCGATGCTGAAAATGCCCATGCAGAGTAGCTGCAAGCTAACGTAATAAGAACCACTGAACCACATCAAAATTAATAATTTAACATGTTAGTACAGCCTGCAATGTCAAAGTGTACGTACCACTGCCAGCACATACCTTTGTGTATGTCCAACAGTTTTTGTGGCAGTGTGGGAGGAGTTAACTGAGAAGACCACTGAGGTGATGACGCTGGGAAGATGTTGTTAGCCTACACACATACATTATGGACAACAAGCAGCAAAGACTATGTCCTTGTGTACAGCACATGTGATGGTTGAAGCTCATTGGCTAAATCAGAAAGAGCTGTATAGATAACCTTACGTAGGAACTGTATAAAGAATCTTGCACTGAATGCAGTGGACATACAGTAGAAGCAAAAGTGTACATAGTGAGTCTTACCTCCACAATGACAGGCATTGTGGCATGTCCACTTGGGCCACTGCAGGAGGGCACCTCTACATCTTGAGGTACAGCTACACCAATGACACTGTACATTGCACCCAGCTTGAGCTCGGAACAGAGATCATCTGCATAATGTCAATGCACAACACCGGGTATCAACTTGCGAAGGCTAGCATTCTGCAGTGCCCTGTACAAATGGAATCAACGTACATTAATCTCTCTACTTAGTAATTAAAGGACACTCACCTCTGAGAACCACAGAGAAAGCTTGGTGTCTCATCCCCTCATCTCCGTAGAGCTGCACTCTGGCCATATTTAGTGCCTGTACTGGAACAAGCCTCACAATTGTCTTTTCTGAGTTCAAGCATGAAGAAACCATGACACATATATAAGGGTGTATGTTCATGTGCATATATATATGTAAATATCAGTACTCATGCTATGGCCAACTCATGTCTCCCATCTCCACCTTTCCTATGTACAGACACTCAAGTACCTGAGAGTGACCGGCAGGTGACATCCTCCACTGTCAGCTCCCCACAGTGAGGGCAGCATGGCTTATGCCGCACAAGATCAGCCTCCTTCTTCCCCACTGAGTGCAGTCTCACAAACCCCTCTGCCTCCCTAGCGGCTCCTGGGCACCCCACTCTAGGGCACCTGAAGGTGGTGCACTGACTGTAGTGCATGCTGCCACTGATTGAGCACAGCACGCCTGTGAGCTGGATGAAGTGAGGTGACTCCGCATGTCTGCTCACATCTCTCACACTCTGCACATGGTAGCTGCAGAATGAGTAGTCAAATGACACAGAATAGCTTGTGTATGACTGTCATGTGCACGCACATTGCCGCACTGCAGCTTTGAACACCACCATCATGTGCTATCGTACTTACTCTGGCAGGTCCGGCATGCTAGTCAGTCGAATGAGTAACAGTATCTGTGACAAGCTCTTCAGAGCAGGAAGCCACTCTGCAGTTTGGATGATAGTGAAACAAACCTACCTCGAGCAGAAAGTAGAGAGGAGACCGAGTGGAATTGAGCAATTGCAATGAATCAAACATGGTGTCTATGCGCATGCATTATTATTTGTATTGGAAAATGCGCACATTTTATACCTCATGAAGTCTCTGCCAAATTACTGAAGGGCTGTGCAGAAGGTGATTACCGAGTTCAGCTGCATGGCAACACAGAAGATGGCATACTTGAAGAGTATATGCTACATGATAGACATTTAGCTAAATATGCATCGTGCCAAAGGAGCGTACACTGAGTCACACGCACTGCTGTCTCTCACTGTCGACACAGAGGTCAGCTTCAGTCAAGCAACACAGTGTCATACAACTATATACTGTACGTACAAGCTGCTTGCTCTGAAGTGTGCTAGGAGCTTAGGGATATCTAAGTGTACGCTTACCACAGTGTTCGCACAACTTGGCGGGGTCCACTCGTAGCGTGAACCGAAAGACCGACTGGACCTTGTGTGGTGTGTCAGTCAGCCATGGAAGACGCACGCAAAGACACAAAGGCAAAGTGAAAGTGAAGCCGATAAGAGTGAAACAGTCCTGGCGTGTTCATTACCTGTTTAGTGTTGGAGTAAGCGGTGCACTGTCGCTGGAGCGCGTCCACTCCTTGCTCAAGAAACAGCCATTGAAGGGTTTGAACCTGTAGCTCTTCGCTCGACAGTCCGTCTTCCATCCTCTCTCAATACTACAGTCCTTCACTCGCTAGTTAGAGCACGAGTCTGTCCTCCTGGTCGGCGCCAAGCAGCGCGGAGGTTGGCGGGAAAGTCCCGCAAGGAAGCCCAAAATGGCTGCCGTGACCAAGCTAGCTGTACGGACGACATTATTTACCTTGTCGGATGTGTTTGGGGTACGCTGGCCGTTTTTGTGCAGAACTCTTCACCTAAGCAGAGTACTCAGAGATAAGTCAACAGACTCGTCTGTGATCCCCCCAGTCACTGACCACTGGAAGTTGATTGAGACTGTGGTGTCTTCACTTCGCACGGACTGTATTGCTGCTGCAGGATTGGGGCTCTCCAGAAGGTAACATGTGCCATGTAGCCTTGTGAAGGTAAAATGTGCCGTGTATCATAGCCTTACTCCTATCGTGCAACCGTATGGAGAGAATATGGCCCATACACTTGTCTCAAGCATCATGCTGTAACATAGCAACACCTCTCCTCTGTGGTGTACCTTTAATTTCTGAATGGCTTGCTGCAGAGCTGATATTGTCCCCTGCTTTCATAGTGGACTGCCAAGTGGTCCGACCCTTATATAAAACAGACAGAAACAGAACATTAACGTTATATTGTCACATATAACTGATTTGATGGAGCCTCTTATTCTTGTTCCTTATAGTTCTGTATATATATAGCCATGTGTAATGTTAAATACTCTATATTCCTTTGGGTATCTTAATCATGCTGTTAATGTCACTTCTGCTTGCTTCACATGAACATGAACATGTATAGAAAAGTGTGGGAGGCATCAATTGACGGACGTCTGATGAGAAATGGTCAAGTTCTTAAAAACAAGAGACAAAAGGTATGTGATATGTTTTGTGTTAGGATACAGATTACATGCATGTGTGGAGCAGCTGTATTGGATCATTTGGTCAGCTACATGACTGGCCTGTAGTGTAGCATCAGAAGTAGTCCATTAGTCTATACCACTTTCATGTTTCAACCACTAGCTATGGTAAGTGCAGGGAAGCACGCCTTCCTTACTTCCAGTACCATTTACACAAAGCTGGTAGGTCTAGCTAGCTGCATAGGCACTGTCAATGTATAGTGTTTCTGTGCATGTGTGTGTATTAGTACAGTATGTGCATGTGTGTGTATTAGTACAGTATGTGCATGTGTGTGTATTAGTACAGTACGTGCATGATGTGTCATGTAGTGATTGTTACATTTCATATGTTTGTAGCATACCATGTTTTCTGCTGGGTGTTATTGGTACGCTAATCATGTATTGTGTTACCACCTTGGTTTGTCATTTACCATTGTGATGTTGTTGTTGTTGTTGTTATTGTTCAGGTGAGAGAAGGTGATGTAGTTGAGTTGGACACGGAGTGCTCTAGCCATGTTCATAGCAGTGTCAACAATGTTGGGACCTCACCAGAGGGTGGTGAGGTGCAAGGAGAGGAGGGGGGGAGGAAACTGAAGAGGACAAGGAGAAGCCGAGTGGTGGTGCATGAGATTGAGCCAGAAACAAAAAAGGGCAGATATCCTGTGAAGTTAAAGAGAATCATTGAGTATTGTAGTGTTCTCCCAGCCCCTCCCACAGCCCCACTCACAGCCCCACCCACAGCCCCGCCCACAGCCCCACCCACAGCCCCACCCACAGCCCATGACAGCTAATGTATACGTAGACCATGTGCATGGTGAATACAATACAGCATACCTCAGTGTCTACTGTGTCCAGCTTGCCACAAGAAATCATGTACGTACGTAACTATCAAATTATCCACTGTGCTGTATATCAGTGTAAAGTACATGTGATGGTGAATTACATTGACTAGTGTTTGAAAATGAATCATGACTGGCTGTGTTCAGTGGTCATGTTTGAGATTCAGGCTGTTGGATATTCAGCATAGCACCTATAGTGCACAAGTGTGGGGGGGACATGAGAATGGAGGAGAAGTCAATACACTGACAACATGCCTACGTATCAGTCACTTACACTCCTCACATGATCTTTACATCACAGAAGCACATGTGCATTCAGGTACAATGGACTAGTGCAAATTACACAGTCTTTGACACGAGAACTTTGCATTCACTATTATCGTAACTACACAAAGAGACAAATGTCACATTCTGTTGTTTCTATGACAACCTGTCAGTGTAGGTACAAGTCTGGACATCAGCAGGCAGGGTTGGGTAGAGGACCGAAACATGCATGACATAATGTGAAAACAAATACAGTACAGTGAAGTACAGTAGTGCTCATGTGCCCCACAGTGTGCACAGGGTGCGCACCTCTCACTGCTTCAACAATCACATCCAAGTCCTCTTGGCTGTTGTAGTTTCTCTTGAGAAGCTGAGGTGGCTCTGGATGAAGGAGGAACTCCGGACCGTACTCTGCAGAGTACTGTTTACATGTGTATAGTATTGGAATGGGGGAAGGGAAGGGAAGGGGAGGGGAGGGGAGGGGAGGGGGAGGGGGAGGGCACATACATTAGTGGCTTCAGTATTCTGCTGCGTAAGTACTGAACATGAAGTTTGTTATATACACATGTACAACATGGTCAGTGACTTCCTCCTTTAATCCTCCTCATGCACACACACAGCGCCCCAATCACTTCATGCTCTGGTATGTCATTGTCCAGTGTCTCTCCCAACACCACACCAGTGATGTGAGTCCAACACCGAGCAGTACCAGGGAAGTTGTAGCCTCCTGGGAAAGGGGACAGAAGGCACATGGTACAGTACATAGCACAAACCTTCAATATCAGAAACATCCCATCAGAGTATGAACAAGTATATATGCAGTGACATACATACTGTACGTACACATGTGACACAAAGTGCACACCACTGAGTGACCCACCTCCCCCTAAGATCAGAGTAGGGAGGCCCCAGCTCAGGACCTGCTGGACACAGTCCCCCACTGCACGGGCTGAGAGGCTGAATGAGTCCATCGGGTCACCCACAAGTGTGTCCGCTCCACACTGCAGCACCACCACATCAGGGGCACATGCGCCGCGCACCAGAGAGAGAACCCTGTGCATTGGGGCAGCAAAAGACAGCACACTCAGAGCAAGCAGCACATATATGTATATACTGCACTCTATGCACACACACACATACACACACACACACACACACACACACACACACACACACACACACACACACACACACACACACACACACACACACACACACACACACACACATTAGATGAATCATTGACTGAAACTACAGATTGCTGTACCCTTCTCCTTGAATCTGACAGTCACTCACAAATGGCCTGTCACAACTTCATACCTACTCAGTCATTCTTAGCCCCAGCCGTCATACCCCCTGGCGCACACACACCTGGTCACCACGTCCACATACTGCTTGTCTTCAATGCCATCCTTGAGTGGCACATTCACAGTAAAGTACTTGCCCCGACCCTTCCCCACATCATCCAGCTTGCCACTACCTGGGAGATAGAGGGAGAGAGGGATACGCACAGGAGCATGTGAGTGACAAGAGAACTGGCAATGGGGTGGTAAGGTATGGCTTTAGAGTTGGTTGGGTGCTCTTTAGAGCTCCCAACAGCAGCTCCCTTCTAACTATAGTACATGTGGTTTGACACATTGGCACCTTCCATGAAGAAGCATCTAAGCACTTACGTATTTACTCCATTTAGTATTGCATGTGTCTTCTAGCTTCACTACCATATTCTCACAGACTCACTCCATATTGACAATATTCAGTATAACTGCTATTCATTTTCCTGTTCCATTCATGTTTCTTGTACATCTTAAGCTACGCTGGGCTCCTAGAATAGTGGCCCCGTTGGCTAAGGGCTCTCCCAGTCGTAAAAAGATTATCTGGCCCTGACCTAAACACTACACTCTGTTTTACCTGGCATATCATGAGAGCAGGAAGAAGCTCAGCAGTGTGCAGTGAACCCACCTGGGTAGAACCCGGGCTGGTATTTGTGAAAGGAGATGGCCATCACCTTGTCTGTGTAGTAGAAGGCCTCCTCCACTCCATTGCCATGGTGAAGGTCAAGGTCCACATACAGGACCAGCTTGAAGTGAGAGAGGAGCTTCAAAATGGCCACCACAATGTCATTGCAGTAACAGAAACCAGCTGCACCAGACCTACAGGTGTTGGACACACACTACACAATAGTGCACTAATACAGGAATGTATGCAGCATAAAGACCACTGACACACACACACACACATGCACACACACACACACACAACACACACACACACACACACACACACACACACACGCACACACACACCTCTTCCCATGGTGCCATCCTCCAAACCAGTTAACCACCACACTGTGTCTGCCACTCACAATGGCCTCAGCGGCTGTCACAGAAGACCCCACAATGGAGGAGCAGTAGTCAAACATGCCATGGAACACAGGACAGTCAAAACCTGCACAGATTGCACACAAGAGGGGTGGATAAGTGAAGTGGCTATGAACACTATCACCATTCCCTTGTACACATGTCCAGTGGTACAATGAGTACCAGCATCACTGGCCACCTTTACAGCACCTGATTGCAGTGGGCACGGAGGAATAATCCACCTTCTGAACATAAGTACCACGGCTGCGAATGTCAGTGCACAGCTCACCCAGCCCCAGCTGTCCCATCAAGGTAGTGTCCTCCACATCTTCATGATCTTGGCAGTCATTATGTGCCTCCAGGAAGGAAAGGTACAGAGGGGAGTGGAAGGACTGGAGCTCTGTCTTTGTGGATACCCTTGGTGGCAAGACCCTGAAATGAAAGGAGAGGGGGAGGCAAGGATGAAAGGACTCGGAAGTGAAGGATGATCCAGAAGAAGAGAGCAAAGAGCAAGAGGAGGGTGTCTGTGTCACAGTGTTTGTGATTGATAGGCTAACATCACAAGAGTAAGCATTTCCACCCCTCAGTATAGGCCCGAGTGGCTAGGCAGGGTATCCATGTTGCACTTCATTTCATACCAGGTAAAACTTCACAATTGCTCAGATGTTTCGGCAGCAAAACTAAAATGAACCTACCTAACTTCTGCAGAAGTGTGAAATTAGACTAGTGTCAAATAAAGTGAAACACCTTCACACTGTATCTCTACTAAGTGATGCAGCACACACGGCTAGCATGACAGTGTGTGTGTGGGCGCACAATGCTGCAGTCAGTGCCAGTGATGGCAACACGTACACAAACTTCTTGGTGAGTCCGTATGCTGCAATGAGTCCATGGACCAACCTCTCCTGCAGGCATGAAGGGACACTGTTGATGCACAGTCGAAGTCAGAGTGCAGTCATCCTGCTGCAGCCATGCAACCATAAATAGCGAAATCAATGCAAAAATCCTAACTTTAAGGTAGCTATCTTACCCTCTGTTTAAATTTTGGGTTCTTTTCTGAGGCAAGCAGCAGCTCCGGAGAAAAGACTATAGCAGGTTGATTCTTGCCTGCTGTAGACATCCCGCCATTTTATACACATGGAGTGCACACGTGACAATATGTTAACTTATTGTATTAAAGTACGCCGTTGTACTTGTATAAATTCGCAAGCTATTTTGCCCTGGAAGATGAGTTTGTTCAACGTTAGGAAAGGGAATAAGCGAAACATTAGGAAGAAAGTTGTCTTGACCGAGGACGATGAAGATGAAAACGAAACCAAGGGCAACTTTAGGGATGACACGTCTGTCCCCCAGCACGTTACTGTCACCAGCGCCAAAGTCCCTCTGAGATCGTCCACCGTGCCCGCCAACAAAACTGGTACCGCGATGTCTGTTCTCAGCTTCGCATCGGAGGAGGAGGATGGTGGAGAGACGTTCACGTTGAAAAAGAACAGAGACCACGAGAAACGACTGGCAAAGATGGTCGCCAAAGAGGAGAGGGAGAAAAAGAAGAAACGGGAAAAGGAATTGGTCAACTCTTCTACCACTATGCGGTCCAAGTCTGCTCCACTAAAAGCACCCAAGCCGGCCACACCGCCAGACGCAGAAAGTGAGGAGAGTGAGGATGAGGACGGAAGGATCCTGGTTGGGGATGAAGCTACAAGCAAGCAGAGTGAAGACCAATCGAGCGGCCTCATGCAGAGACTTGGCCCTGGGCTTATTCCAGACTCAGCCACTATCCATGCAGTAAAGAAGCACAGGGAGTTGATGAGACAGGTCGGGCAGAACTATGTCCAGACAGAGCCCAAGACTGCACCGTCACAGGGCTACCTCCCGCTTGACACTACGCGTAAGGTAAACACCAGTGAGTCGCGGTCCAGATTGGTGCGAGAGGACGACAATGACCGATCAGATGACGAGGGTGATACCAACATCCAGCAGGCTGTGATGAACTTTGGCACCAACAAGGGGCCTACGAGGCAGGAGAGGGTCATCACGGCCTTGGAGAACCTGGGAGGTAGTGATGAGGAGGATGAGGAGATGCAGCGATGGGAAGAGGCACAGATCAACAAAGGAGTAAAGATCACACTGCCAGTGCAGCAACAAGACACAGATCCATTCCAGCAATACCCTCAACAACAGTATGGATATCAGAATGTGGACGCGTACACAGCTCAGCAGGGATCTTGGGTTGCCCAGGGAGTTTCCCCACGGAAGCCACTCTTTCCTCCTCACCAAATGGTCCCGGTGACTACAGAGTCCCTCAAGCATCGCCTCCAGAGCCACTTGGAGGAGATGAGGCTGGCCCACTCGAACCACCAGTCCTCCTTGGAACAAGCCTCAGAGGACTTGGAGGTGTACAAGAGTGACATTGACCATTTTGATGAGTCGGTGCAGAATCTTGCCAGTGGTTACAAGTTCTACCAGGAGATGAGGGTCTACCTGAGCAACCTATTGGGCTGCCTGGCAGAAAAGGTAAGAATGAGTTATTTTGGGGGTCCATTTTTAACGTGACATAGCCCTGATCACCAGCATACGTAGATTATTTTCTTCATCAGTCTAAGTTGCCGCCATGGTTTTGATTACACAAAAGACCCTTAATGGTTTCAACTCACATCATGAGTGGAGTTTGGTCTAAATCAATTTCAATATGAGTCTGAATGTGCCAAACTGGTTATGCACACGTTGAAATCAGTTTGGCATGCAGTGTAACCCCCCCCCCCCCCATGATTGAGGTTGTAGGGACCCTACAATGACGTGTAGCTCTCATTGTGGAAGTGCTCTCTGTATGTGCGTCTGGGTTGCTGGCCATGTATTGTCTCCCCCTCCGTCCCTCACAGTCCCCTGAGATTGATTCTCTTGAAGAAAGAGTTATTGAAGTGTGGAAGAATAGGTCAGAAATGCTTGTGATGCGCAGACAACACGATGTCCAGGACCTTATGGAGGAGTGCAGTAGGATTGATGGTGGGGTGAATATACCGTGCAACCAGGGCAGCCTCCTGCCCCAGCACTAGCGAGTATTGAAGCAAAGGAAGCCATGTGTGTGTCGTGTATGTCTTCCAACTTGCTCCTCCATCTCTGCCTTTGTCTTCTAGCTGAGGCTTCTTTCAGATTTTCATCATTTTTCTCCACTCTGACTTTCTTCCATGTAATTGTACACACTGTCTGTTTCCCCTCTAAGAACTGAACACATTGATATATTTTGCACCTCATTGAAGATGTCACTCTCCATCTGTTCCTATTATACCCACCCTCACCTGCCCCTCCACACTCTTCCTGTACTAGTTGCTCTGCGAACATGCTTGACTCCTCGTTTTTCTTGTGTTTGTGTGTTGGCTGTGTTTGTGCCATGCGTAGGTCACACTGCACCAAGCCAGGTTGCAGAATTGGACTCCTTTGGCCATGATATCGGCGAGCTGAAGGAGGAGGCCAGGAGGAGGAGGATGGCTGACCGAGCTGGGCGTCACCGGAGACGCAGGGAGAAGCGAGGGGCAGGGCAGCATGAGCCGGAGGGCATGTCCACGGATGAGGAGGAAATGGAGGGGGACAGACAGAGAGCTACACTGGAGCTAGGTATGTAAGTGAACCAACTAGTGTGTGTGTGTGTGTGTGTGTGTGTGTGTGTGTGTGTGTGTGTGTGTGTGTGTGTGTGTGTGTGTGTGTGCACGCGTGTGCATGTGTGTGTGTGTGTTTATATCGTATAGAGGATTGCTGCAACTGTGACTGTAGAACCACATACGTACCATGTGCATATATGCGTGTATTGTTCTCTTGATGGCTCAGACCTGTGTCCCCTATATGTTTCCCTTGCGAAAATTTCCCCTTGGGTATGCATAGAGGGATTTGTAATGAGAAGGAAACATTTGTAACCTGCTCTGTCCATGTTCAGACAATCTCCAGAGAGTGGCGGATGAGGTATTTGAGGATGTAGTGGAGGAATTCTCATCCCTGCCTGTCATTCGAAAGCACTTTGAGAGATGGAAGGAAAGCTACCCTGATTCATACAACCAAGCTTTCATCAGCCTTTGCCTCCCAAAAGTGGTTGTGCCATTTGCACGATTGCAAATGCTTATGTGGAACCCACTTCAGGTGAGTTGGATGTGAGGGTGGTGCACTTGTCTTACAATATTGGTTTCTGAAATGTCCTGCAATGCCATGAATTTCCTTGTGGAAAGGTTCAGCCAGGCTAACCCTGTGTGCTATGGTTCCAATCTGCAAGCCCTGTTCTTGGTTGTGTACCAAATTCGCTAAATGTGCTCTTTGCTTTAGAGCACTGCAGTGAATGCTGGTAGGGTAAAGCGGGGGAAAACGGGACACATTTCATATTTGCCACTTTGACACCGTGACCGTATGCAAGCTATAATACCCAGAGGCTTAAGTTGCTGTACAAAACTAGATGTGGTATTGCTCTAATAACTTACAGTAAAAACAATCTTGTGCGTTGGCTGTTACGAGCGAAAGACTTTTTCTTGTGTAAACGCTTTTATTTCCGGTCAAAATGGCGGGCGGGGTAAAACGGAACGCCTGGGAACGGCTGCATTTAGCGTTCGCTATCGCGTTATATATGCGGCGATATTGATTTCAGTGCGTTATCAGTTTGATCATGACAGCCAGCAAGTAGTGAGTGCATTTGAGCATGAATTAAGAGTCTTCACGGATCAAAGGCGGCATTCTTCGCATAACCACTGATCTTTGGCTCCTGGCATGGCTTCCAAGCTGGTACATCCAAAGTGATACCACGCGTCGCATCCATCACAGGCAACCCAATTTTCATCATCATGTAGGTTATTGCATGCAGTGCAAACATCCTCCTCTGAATCTTCATCTACAAATACGAAAGTGGGCACGGTTAAAGTTTGTAGATATAGCTACGTAACTCTTGCATTTGTCTGAAGTGGATCATTCTATCGACATGACATGGCACAGCTATCACCTCCGCCACATCATAGCTATTGCAGATACCTTCAGTCAGTACAGTCACTGCTTCTTTTGTTGACTTCTTTCCAGTCCCCTTCCTTGTGCCTGCAAGTAGGCAGTGTGGACATTTTCAATGATTGCAAATGTACATAGCTGGCAAACGTGTGTGCTGTTCAAAATACACTTACTCGCTGACTTTTTCTTGTTTAGCTTTTCTCTTTCCTTCTGTTCAATCATCATTGCCACCTCATCTGATGTCAGTGTTTGACCATAATAGTCTGGTCTGATCTTCTGCTTGCTTTGTTTACTGCCAGTAGTAGTGTGCTGGGTCTTGGCAGTGAGGAGCTGTGCGAAATGGTCTCGCAGATGAAGCCTCAGTGGTGTCAAATGCGGCTGAGGATGACTGCACTGGCCAAGGACCTCAATGCTGCGTCTCCTGGGCATACTCACTTGGGCAGTGCATGGTGGCTTGCTGAGCATTGTATCAGGTACGGCAATTTTTGATAGGGGATGCAGGCCAGAGCGCTTGAACCCACTTTGTAAATGCTTTGGCAGCAGATTCTTCTCCCAAGTCATCTTTAGCAATTCAGGAAATTCGGCCTTTGTGACTTGAGTAGCTGCTGTTTGCAGCTTGTAGTGCTTCAGTGTCTCCTTCCAAACAGCCTTCAGTGGACCATAGCAGGCTACATCTAAGGGTTGCAGGAGGTGGCTGCTGTGTGGAGGTAAACACATTAAGATAACCCCTTCCTTGCGTGCAGTAGTGACTAGGTTGTAACTGATGTGTGATCCATGACCATCTACAAAAAGGATCACCGGACCAGATGCCAGGAGATGAGACACTGATGGCACAAAGAGGCATTTAAACCAGTCATGGAAATTATCTGCCTCCATCCACCCACTATCCGATATCCCATACCAAGCAGCAGCAAGCCCTCCCGTTGTCCACCTCTTCCACAGATTCTTGGCCTTATACAAAATGAATGGAGGCAACTTGGTACCATCAGCAGAGCCACAACCAAGAACGGTTATGTACTCTCTTCCTGACCCTCCACCAATTTCATACACTGATTTTGCACCTCCTCTTGCCAGCACTCTAGTGGATGTTGCATCCAAACAAAGGCCGGTTTCATCTGCATTCCACAGCCTCCTTGCCACTTGGTCCTCTGCCAACTCATCCAATCCATTCTCCTTCCAGACTTTCTGCACTAAGTCGATCCAGTCCTCTACGACCTTCTGTGTGATACCCTCTGCTCTCTTCTTAGAGAGATGCTCTGGCTTCCTCACAGAGAGCTGAGGCCATCTCCTAAGAAATAGGGTCCACCAGTACCTGCTAGGTCCCTCGCCCAAGTATATGTGGAGTTTGTTTCAACCCTACCTGGCTGCTCCACCATGCTCCCTTGAATGCCATGCTATGTGCTTAGGAGTATAAGTCTCTGAAGCTGGAGAGGGAAAGTTGTGGTGGTGTCACATGATGGTCACATGACTGTCAGACAGCAATCAGTCACACAGCAATCAGTCACACGACTGGCCTACACTAGGTAGGTTAAGGTCTAGCCTCGTACCCTGCAGACAATTAGCAATTAATCTAAAGTAGCCTGGTACCCCTCCACAGGAAGGGTTTGGTCTGCATGCTGAGACCAGGCAGTCAGTAACTACCTCACCTACCATTGCTCGGGTGAGGCCAAAGCCTAACTCCTGCATTGCCTGGCAGGTCGCAACAATCTCCTGCTCCTCTTCATAAGTGAGCACATTTGGGTGCCCTGAACCCTTGCTTACATCTGTACCTGCATGATATTATTGCAGACCATGTCTTTATTGTAATTTCTTGTACATTTGATTACTTACGTGATCGTATTACCTTTGTGATGTCGATGCAGTGTTGTAGCAAGGATTCCAAACTTCTTGGCAGCTTGACGCAGGTTCATGCCACTCTTGACAGCAGCAATAGCTGCATGTAGGGCTTCTGTGGACCACTGGCCTCTGCAAGTCTTCCTTATGTACTTCCTCGGCATTTTAAATCTCGCGCCACATAGGCTAGATTGATTACGCAGGTCATGTGATAGGACACAGACCTACGTTTTCGCCGTTTCTCGAAGCAGTGAATTTTGGGGTTGCAAAGGCTACGCGACACCACGGGTCGGTGAGTAACATTTCAGCAGTGACTTGCCTTCATAAACATACAATGGGATGTCAAGTATTCGTATCGACGAAATTTTAGCAGGCGTTAAAAGCTACTCAGAATTGATTATTGCATTGTATTTTTGTGATGTTGCACCCTTAACTCGAACATTTTGTGTGCATGTATTCACTGAAGGTTGCACCTAAGTGTCCTGCGATATGAAGTTATTTTATTCCTCGCTTCGTGAGAGTCGATCGAACGCGAGTGTTCCGTTTTACCCCGCGTTCCGTTTTACCCCGCTTTACCCTATATATTGAGCACGTCTATAGTATAGTGTCATGATTTAGTTACTGTATGGTTTTAAGATTAGCTACATCATGATAGGCCTAATCCGAATTCATGTACTTGCTTGCCACATGCAGGCCAACTGTATGGCCTTGGAGGACTTCCACTGGTTCCGTGAAATGTTGTTTTATGCATGCCATCATGGGGAGGAGCTTCCAGAGAGTGACGAAGACAACTTGGTACTTGCCAGTGTTGTGGAGAAGGTGGCACTGCCAAAGCTAGCAGGTTGGTCGGATGGGTTGTGTGCACTACTTGGGGTATTTTGCAAGTTTTAACTCGACATGTGCGTTCATGTGCACACACTCCTACTTGCATGCATAGCCACACACGTGTGTACACACACACATACACACACACACACACACACACACACACACACACACACACACACCACACACACACACCACACACACAACACACACACACACACACACACACACACACACACACACACACACACACTGTGTTACAGTAACACTCATATACATGTACATACACACCTGCACACCCAAAGCATGTCTTCATACATAAGTGCATGCGCCGATGTACATGAACTGTGACCCAAATTGCAATACTCTGTACTGTGTAGCTCTGGCAGAGAAGGTCTGGGACCCACTGTCGACAACCCAGACCAAGAGGCTGGTCGGTTACATCAGTACCTTTCAAAGGGACTTCCCCACAATAACACCCTTGAGTAAGGCTTTGCAGGCAATGTGTTCTGCAGTGACGACACGGATGAGGAGGTGTCTGGACTCAGATATATACATACCTCTATACTCCAAGCAGTAAGTCTTACATCAGACCTCCAAGCCTGTATTATAAGATCATGCATGGAACTTATTATACTGTACATACCCTCCTCACACAACAGGCAGTTGGAAAGCCCCTCCTCCCTCCACCTCCAATTTTACCAGTGTCAATTTTGGAAGGCAGTCAAATTGTTCTCCACTATCCTCCTTTGGCATGGGGTTCTCCCTGGGGGAGACCCCTCTGTGATGGGCCTGGCAGTGGATGGGCTGCTCAACCGCTACCTGCTCCTGGCTCTGCAAAACCTTCCTCCTTCAACCAAGACGGTGGACAAGGTTGCAGCGGTTAGTGCCATAGTGGTTATGGCTGTGCGTGTGTGAGGAACTGTGTAGGGTTGTGTATAGTCTCGTGTAGCCCAGACCCTTTCCTCCATTACCGCTGTTGCATAATAGGGAGGAATTGCACAATAATCGGGTAAGAAAGGGTCTGTGCTATGTGAGACTAGGTTGTGTAAACTGAGTAATGTGGGGAAATGGATGCTGGATGTGGTGTTGGCTTGTGCGTGTGTGGTGGAGGGGATGATGCTGTGTGTGTGTTTAGAAGACCAAACATGGCTGTGTATTCTGGTAATTGTGCAGTGGCTTTCACTGACAACTTATTGCTGTACTTCACTTGTGTATCTCTCAGGTGGTGGGTAGCATGCCTGCCTCATGGCTGGCAGTGCCCAATGTGAGGTCTCAGGTACAAGGCCTCACACGCTATATTCTCCACCTCGCGGATGCACTCGATCAAGCTACCATTGGCTTCCCTGACTTTGAGAGGAGGAAGACAAAGTGAGCACTAAAGCTAGCTGCATGTTCTAAGTTGTACTGGTATAGTAGTGTATAGTTTTTGCTCAACAGCAGCATTTTGTTTGCAGTACACTGCAAAAGTATGCATAGATATAGTGCATGAGTGAACAACTGTTTTAACCTCACAATGAGAGCAGAATTGGCTGTGTACATGCACTTTGATTTACAGAGATTAAATGGAGCTCAGTTGTGAGCGAGTCTACCAATTGTCCAATCCCTATCTACTATGTATCTACAAAGTCATGTCTCTTCTTTATTACACACTACTGCTCTTCTCCATCCAGTATATACAGGACTGTCATTTGTGTAAATGAATTTCCCTAGTTTTTTTATTCTCCCTTTCTGTCATGTTCTCATACAACCCTTACCGTCTCCTCCAACCCCTACAGGGCTGCCACTCTCCACCTGCATGGTCTGCTGGTTAAGTTGAAGGCAACAGAAGAAGCCGAAACACTGTCACTGAAGTACATACATGTGCAAACACAAGCATCATAACATTACTGTGCATACGTATATCAGTGTATTAAGGCTTCCTTAATTAAATGAACGACTTTGTATGATCGAGACATTGCATGAGTTTCATGCATGCACAAAGGTCTAACTGCGCATGCCATATTTATATATATAACTGATTTTGTTTGAAAGGATTGGGTTTGGACTGCATGTGGCTAGCTGCATGATCATGATGACATGCGCACCTCATGTCATGTGACCCAGTCTACATCTCATTGGTCAAAGGTCATGTGGGGTTCGATGCATGACTGCATGCACACATGCTGCATCATGAATTCAATTAAAGCCGCACACTACGGTTTAGGTGCACTGTACTGTATACAGTACAATCCAATTAATGTATGTATACCTACTCGGTATGTCAACTGGATTTGAAAGCCTTACATAATATACTTGTACTGTGCATGATCTGCAGATTGTGCATGACCATGGCCATGCACACAATTGAAGTTGTCACAGTGGAACCTGTCTAAAGAGGTCACTGTGTTAGGCAGCCACCTCTCTATATACGTAGGTCAGTTAAAACTGCAACAGGTGGCTGTCTTAGACAGGTGCCACTGTATGATAAATGTGCATAGCATCATCTGATAGCTCTGTAGATTGCATAATGGCATAACTGGAACTATTGGTTCAATCCTAGGCCTCCTCTGTCAATTGATCAGAGCTTAGGCTATATAGTACATCAAAGAGCTGTGCATGCCAAGATCAGACTAAATGTACATTGCAGTGGAGCTATACCAATTTCGTATGTACTTAGTGATGTCGTAGCGGCTCATAGCTACGGAGTAGATAAGGGATCAGTGCTTTTTGAGCAAACACTTAAGATCAATAGAGATCAACAAAGTACAATGTTTCAACCACAAAGGTCTTCTTCAGTTGCTACACTGCTAGTTTTGTAACTGACAATGGTCAAACTGTCTTACTTTGCCCATCTGTTGACCCTACTACGTGCTCACCAATGAACCACCAACCACCCCTATACACTCCCTGCCCTGCATGCTGACAGTGAACAAACATACAGAATAATATCATTTAAATGCTTATTGTAAACTTCAAAGTAAAGCATCAAGCTCATTTTAATGCAAATCACACAAAACTAGTCACAAGCAATAGCAAAAACTTGCAAAGCAGAAGTACAGATTTCAAGTAATACAAAAGATATGCAACACTTGGTGTGCAGGAGTAAAACTATCTAGCATAGATAGGGTAGAGTATCTATGTATCTAGCAACTACAACCACAAGTTGCAAATTTAATGTACGCAGTACAAACAACAGAAATCAATTGAGCTGTAATTGTGGCAGAAAAAATCAGTTGTGTTAGGCATGTCCCTGCTCTAAGTGTACTGATAATGCAATGTCTTGTGCAAATTGACTTGTGCACAAACTAGCACAGTCAATAAGAGTTAATGTCCTATGGTGACAATTTTAGCTTTTTTGCACGAAAAATCAGTGCATCGTCATCTTTGTCGCACTCATATGCAACTGTTTCCAGCAGTCCGTAATTCCACCTTAGCTCATGGTGGGAATTGCCTCGGATTCGCATCTTCAGTTTCAGCGATTGCTCAAGGTAGTGCTTTGCCTCCTTCGGCCGCCCTAAATGAATGCATACCAACCCCAGTTTGTCCCAGACGAACATGTTCTGTGGATGCCCTGGCCCAAACCCAACCTTTGGCATCTTTGTCCGCTCCGCACTTACTTGAAGGACATCATACGCCTCTTCATACCTGCATTGCTGAATGTAGCATGCCCCCTTGAAGAAGTGGACGAGAGGGACAATCGTATTCCCACGGACTTCTTTTGGGAGCCTATCATTCATGTCCAGTGCCTTTGTCAACACTGTCAGAGACTCACCATACCTTCCCAGCTCCAGGAGCACCCTGCCTTTGGTCATCATACTATACATAATCATTGGGTGCAACTCTCCATACAGCTGATGGCCCATATCAATAGCCTTGTCGATAAGACGATTAGCCTTGCTTACATCCTGCTGTGGCCCATCTAACAGCCGATCTGTCAGCGTTCGTAGTATCTGGCAATTGTGGTGGGATGCTGGTGCACCTTCCCCACTGACTCTCAGGAGTTCATCTAAGAGGGAGGGGTCATATCGTGCAAGATCTTGGTAGAGCTGTGCTTTGAGGAGGAGGGCTTCTGAACGCATCTGACTCAAATCCACACTGCTGGCATCAGCCATGTCAGCACTTCCTCTCTGAAGGAGCTCAAATGCTTCATCAACATGCTTTTCAGCAATAACTAAATCGCCTTCCTCCCCTCTGTCCTTGAATGCATAACCAAGGGCAATAAGATCTCCATGTAGACCGACAAAGTTCCTCCAACGCTGGTCCAACTCAAAGGGAGCTGGTTTATGCTTCCCAGTCATTGCCACCTGCAGCTCTTCATCCTGCTTCTTCCTGTTCTTGATGGTCTCATGCAGCAGCTCAATGGCAGAGCTGAAGTCGTTAGCATCCACGAGTTCGTTTGCATATGAACTGTACAGATCTAGCCTTGCTGAACTGCTGCTTCCTTTCATAGTTGAGGCTATGGTGTGTCCTGTCTTTAATGCCTCCATTACCTCTGAGCCCTCGCGGCGTAGCTTGAGTAGCTGTGCAGCATACAAAGCAAAGCGAGGGACGGTGTCATCCATGAAACCACACGACTGAACACAAGTGTTGAACACGGAAACAAAATGAGGAAGAAGTTGAAGCTTATTCTGCAGGCTGTCTAGGTAACTTGCACGTGGTTGGTGCTCAGTGGATTGATATAAAGCACAGAGTGCCTTTATGACAGCCGACACTGTGCGCTTCGTTACAAATAGTTGTTCATTCTCAGGTATTGGCTCTGTTGTAAGTCGTGCACATGCACTGTCTCTGAGAACAGCATGAAGAATGTGATGAACTGAGATTCCTGCATCACCATCCAAAAGTATGAGGCTGTTGTGGTGTATGTCCTCCTTGAATTGCACAAACAGAGCATCATCCCGTCCCTCTTCCGGTTCATCTGCAAGCTGGGCAACTGCAAGTTTCTTTATCAGTTGCAAAGGAACAGTTCCCTCCTCACAAAGGCCCAGGAAAAAGAAGAGTTGAGCATTGTTGCCCTCATGTCCGATCCGCTTCACTGCTTGGTTCAGTGCCTGGTACAAGGTTTGATCATATTGGCAAGCTAGATTCTTAGGGTGCATGTGATTTGCTGTATCAACATTAGTAGATGGTAAAATATTCTTCTCAAGGTGCCGTTGCCAAGAATAGGAAGCATCATCTTTACGAAGCAGCTTCATTGTCTCAGCTGCTACTGCCAGTGAGAGAGGAATGTAGGCCAGTTGTTCTGCTACACTCTGCAAGTCTTCCTTTCTGTCATGAGGAAAGGAGTGCGTAAGAAAATCAAGGCTCTCAGCAGGAGACATCCCAGGCTGCAAGGGGATTTCCTTTGTACTCTGATGTCTCCCTGATAAGCGCTCCTGCACAGCAATGAGCAGCTTGCCAGGCCCCCACTGAGCAGAATTGTCATCAAAGAGAGAAGACATCAATCTTTTCACCTCACCATAGCTGGAAGCCCCATCAATCACAATCAGCCATTCTTCCTCCTCTTCGCAGGCAGGCCTTCTATTGTATTTGTCTTTAAGTGCATCAAGCACCTCTTTCAAAAGACAAGCGAGATGATGCTGGGACACCTGCTCAGTGGTGTGCATCACTGTGAGATCAGGATTAATCCGCTTGAGGAAGGCTGGATTACGAATATTCCTCAGGCTGTCACGAAGAGAGTTGGCAAGCTCCGTTGCTGATCCTGCCTTCCAAAAGAGAATAGGCAGGTAGAGCCCATTAGAATTCTTCTTCATCCGAGATTCAAAGAGAGCTGTGGCATATTGCCGGCACACCTGGGTCTTGCCAGATGCAGGGGATCCAGTGAGGACAACCTTGACCAGGCTATTTCCCTTTTTCCTCTCCACAAGCAGCTCTTGGAACGCCTTCTCAACACTTACCTCAACCCTCCTCTTAACTACCTTGTGTACGGGTTTGGGAAAGGCCTAAAAAGACAATATTAAACATATACAATAGCAAAAGTTCCAATACGTTTTTATACAACAATGTAACATAATCTACAGTAACAATACAGGGACTACACATGAAACAATCTCCAGTAAATGTGCAGCACTTGACATGGCTACGAGAGCATGCACAGCAGCCCAGACATAACGTCAACTAGTACGTATAGCCCACATATATTATGTAATAGCTATGGCATGGCTCAATTATAACATGAGGATGTGAAGCGCCCAAGAGCATCAAATGAGGTTCATAGCCGTGTTATAACTGGCTCTTGCAATTACATTGGAAACAGTAAAAGTTTCTATGTCAAATCAATAAATCCAGCAAATAACACTTTCTTTGACGATGCTATCATGCTGCTCTCCAGGCCACTACGAAAGCCATCGACCTACTAACAGTCACTGATTCTAGTTACCAGCCTTCACCTAATACCCTGAAACTCCTGTTCACTATCTGCCAATAGAATTAGGTACAGCAATCTTGTATGTATTTCTGTCCTTTTGCAAATGGCAGTGCTCACGTCATTCTTTACAAAGCTTAAAATCATCTCTAATGGTGTTTCACTGTCTCTCAATCGAATGAAATGTGTTCATGAACATGTGTTGATAGAGTGATACTCATAAAAAGCCAAACGAAAGACTCTTCTGCAAATCATCTTTTTTCGAATTTTATTGTGCACTCAAAGAACACAAAGTCTTTCTAGAGCATGTTTAAGTAATAGTACTGTAGTAGAAAGCTAACCTAACTATTCTCCTGCGAGGTACAGCCCCACATACAACAGCGGTCATATACTCCATTGGCCAATGAGAGACAATAGAATCATGGCATCACCATTTAGGGTAGCCATTATAGCCAGCACACTCCTCCAGGCACGAAGCAACATGTACATCCTCATTCAGAATGGTATGCAGATCAAAAGCATCAGCAAAGCATGCATTCTGACAGTTTGGTAGGGGTGCTTTCAGTGGAAGACTTCCTGGTTTGGAGACTTGAAACTCTTGCAACCCTAACAGTATATGGCATCGTGATGTATCGTTTAGGTGATGAGAAATGCTGCATCCCCAACTATCTGAACTATTGAACATACATGGGGAAGTTGCTAGCATGTAGTTCGGGTTCAGGGCGCAATGGCGCCCCATGAGTTGTTTTTTTTCAACTCAAAACACTTGTTAACCGGTTGTGAGAATACATTGTGAACACACATTGACTGTGAACAGTATCTACCACTGGTATCACTCATCCATTCATATTTCCTTTGTCCCCATCTTTGTGCAACAGTACCAGAACACAGACCTCTCTTGCTCCACAGCATTTGATAAAGATTTGTAGCCAGCCCACACATGAGCCAAAATTTTGCTGAGCAGCAAAGATTTGTGGAGTCCAAATTTGCATGCTGAATTGTCAGGATTCAAGGAGTATCTGGCATTGCATTTGCAGTCAATAGACCCAAGTGTGTTGGAGCAGCTACAGTTGCAGTTACGAGTCATAGCATCACACTCATCAACATCTGTAAACAGGGTGAACACAAAGACATCAAGTAACTGCGCCATTGTCTTATCTGTCCTGATACTCTGGTTTGAGCAGCAGAGCATCAAAAGACAGCCTATGATCAACAGACCAATTGGAGGACTTTCCACATGGGAATAATGTATGTCCGTCTTGGCCAACAGCAGACTAAATAGATCATGAATGGGTTCAATGGCCAGATACCTTCTAGCTTTATTCGGTAAACCATGGAAGTGCAACCCATTCGCAGCTGAAAACTGACCAGCTGTCAACATATTTGTCTAATAAAGTAGTAAGTCCAAGCAAAGATAAGGGCCACTTACCCAGATCTTGTGAATCTGAGTCACGTTATTGCTTTCACACAAGAATATGACAGCAACAACCACTGCACACCCTGATGGCAAGTGTTGTTCACATCAACTGCCTGCATGGCAGAGCCAATGGCAAAAGGCGGTTCACTTGTGAGAGAAGAACAGCTTTCACTCGCATCTCAAAACTTGAGATCTCTTGTTGAAGACCAGGGTGACACATGCATCAGTATCAGGGGGTGAATCACAAGCTTGACTTGCTGGAGGAAGAGTAAAAGCACTAAAGAGTGGAAGCTGCTGGAATACAGGAAACAGTGGTTTGGAAGTGATGCATGTGCCAGCCGCTGCTAGCTACACCTTCCTACACTTGGGATATCCTGTGCCAGGAGAAGGTGAGGTAACTACGAGGAATGAAGAGGTATGAATCATGATAAATAAGTTTGCCACTGTAGCATGGAAAGAACAAAAAGCATTAAAGATCTTTGATGGGAAAGGGACTGGTGCAAGAAACAGTCAAACGTCCCTGAAATACGGATATCACAGGTGGGTGGAACAGCACAGTTCCTTCCAAGAGATTGGGTGCAGCCCACAACCACTACAGCTGCTAATAAGGCATACATGTGTTGCAGTTTTACATATTTTGTGTGCTGTGCTTTGTATTAGTCACACTGTATCACGATTTATGTACAGTATGATTGGGTCATGTGTTCATGTAGTGATGGGTTACTAGTATGCATGATCAGTTTCATTTTAACCTCATTTGGGAAGCAACTTTGTTTTTGAGTTATTTCCCTTTCACATGTGCACCCAAACTGGGTTGAACACAAGTTAATGTGGTCACATGATCGACTATATCCGGGTTGACAGGTGTGAAACTGCATTAAGACACACAAGCGCACAGAAATGCCAAGGAGCAAAGGAACCACTCCAACATGAGGGTGCATCTGGAGAGAGAATGAGATTGCAGCTTTGCTGATGCACTGGAGCAATGCTACTACGCAGCAACAACTGCTGCGAGTGGTACTGAATACAGATCGCCAGTAGGAAAGAGAGGCAGGGATTCATTTGCGACTATGTGCAGTGTAGAGAGAAGATAAAGGCTCTGAGGAAAAGTACAAAGAGGTTGTAGATGGTATGCGACGAAGTGGGGCAGGAGTCAACTCAGACGAGAGCCTCAATGAGGATGTTCCTGGCTTCAGATAGCTCGCAGAGATCCACAGTGTCAGTTGAATCAGGGCCATAGTTTCTCCACCGATACTGTGTGATTCATTGATTCATTCTCTTGTTCACAATCATCCTAGGACTCCCTCAGTCGGCCACCAACCACCCAGGACTCTCTCAGTTCACAAGGAGCTCGTGTGACCCAGGACTATTGCAGTGGAGGAGGGACCTAGGACCCACACAGTCAGACTCTATACAAGGTCTTTCGTTCCAATCTTTTGTCTTATCTACAAATTCTTCAAAATGTTTATAATCTTATGTGTGGTAGAACTACTGACGCTTGCAAGTTGCCTGTGACCTTGTATACAACTGTACCGCTTCAACAGAGTATGGCCGCCGAAATCATAAAGTTTCTGAATAAGTAACTGAAAACGATATCTATGTTAGTTTTCACAGCACCCGCATACAAAACACCATTCGGATCTTGGTTCGGATTACTTTCCTCGCGCTGACAAGGCAGCTAAGGCTGCTCTTCTTCCACCCCTGGTGATATCAGTGAACTCCATTCTGATGATTTAGCCTATAGGCCTGGTGCATCCAACCGCAAGCCTACTTTATACAGGAAAACTATAATGATTATGCAACAATTATCAAAAATTTTGGCAGAAGAAATAACTATTATTGGCGGAAAGCTCTCAAACCTCTAATCCGCCAAAATTAATTCCCCACAAAAATTTCCTGCCATACAGTAGTTTTCCATGATGGTGGGTCATTTCTTACGCTGACAGTAGCCTCCTCAGGTCCTACAGTCCTTCAGAAGCGAAGGTGAGCACAATAAAGTGCACCAAAAATTCAAATCTAAACCCAGCCAATAAAATGCCAAATATTACGAACAAAGCTTTGAATAGAAATACTCTGAGGCTTTGGTAAAGCTTTGAATAATAGAAACGTTTACAGCTCACAACAGTGTCATACGTAGCATAGGGAAGTCATATACAATTTTAAACATTACTATACGTACTTCATGCCTCCAACAACAAACAAGCACATCTGACACTGGTTGTAAATTTACCATTTAGATGCCAGACGATGTCCGCTGTGCTTGCCTGCCACTTTTCTAAACAACTTAAATACTCTATACTCTTCTACAATTATCATAATTATAATAGTAGCTTCCAAACTCACTGGTAAGGTCTTCTGAAATACATACTCGCCATCAACGATTTTGTGATTTTCTGGAGAAGAGAAACGAACAAAGGATGGGTCATATATATATACATATGCATACTTAGCATACACTGTATGTGTTTCTTATATACACGCATACTACACGTTTCCATGTACTGTATACATGTGCACCACATGTCTCCATAACCATGATGTAGAGGGTCAATACAACATCTTACTGTAAAAAGTTTGAAATTGTGGTGGAGAACTTTTGAGCACATCACAGGGTGCTATATGCCCTGTACACAAATGCTTGGACAAGCAATCAGCATGGGAGACAACAGCCACAGGAGAATACAGTGGAAGGATGGGCAGCCATTTCCATTTGAACATTTGTTTCATTCCAATGTCTAGAAGTCTTTCTGTCCAAAACGTTGACATTCTGTGACAATTTCACTTTTGACTACACAAAGTCATTCTACACACCACTGGAAACTGCACATCAATTGTTGGTGGAAACATGAAGTCCACCATTATCACTACTGTTTTGTTATTCCATTATTCTGCTGTCCTGTGTTCTGTAGAACAATACAGCCTCCTGCTTATGCCCAAGCACATGATGTACTGCATTCAGCACCCTCAAACTGTCATCACATTTTACCCCATGTGGTCCTCTTTGCCTGCAATTGACCCGTTCATTGAAATCCCAGTGTGACAACATTAGGAGAATGATAGTGAATACAGTACATGAATACAAACTATTGTTGCATATTATTAGTGCAGGTTTGTATATAAAAGGTAGTTGACGCTATGCATGCATACTTAATATATACAAGTACTAGTTATAACATGGCCGCGAGGGCGCTGGCTGATTTATCACACGAGGGCGCGAAGCGCCCGAGTGCGATAAACCAGCTAAGCGCCCGAGCGGCCATGTTATAACTGACTTGTTACGATTCAAACAGCAGGGATTAGCGCTTGAATTCGTTCGCTGTCGAATGAATTTACCGAACGAACCTGACAGAAGTAACTATAGAAACCGGAGCACAAGGCGAAAGGCGAGAAGCGTCGCAAGAAAAAGGCTGTCAGCGGCCTCTTGTACTGAATAAAACGTCGGCGCCGCTTGAGTCGGCACTAGGGCATATGATTAGAAGTCCTGCAAGCAGCGTATGAAGGGAGAACTTTCTTTTTAGAGAGTGTAATAGGATTTAAACGACTGGAGAACTTGGGAATGGCAAGACCTACCTTCAATTTCATCCATAAAGTGAACTTGGAAAAGGGAATGTTGGTTTCTCTATCACTAAAGACATTACATGCACAATTACATGTCACTGCCATAAAAATACACATGTGCTAGGCATACATTTATGTTAATGACCATGCTTCCAAGTGCCAAGCACTCATCATTTCAGAGCCAATGTTCATGAGCAAGTTCACAAGGTGATGAATATCAAAGGCATTTTGCTAAAGCAGTAAACAAAACGTTTGTTTAAGGGTGGAAAGTGATTGGGTGAACCAATAAGAGCCCCCCTCGACGCAGTGTGTTATGAGGTGTGAAAGTGTAAACAGTGGCGTTATGCGAAATTAGACCACTGCAGCTTGCTTTGATGTATGGCTTCCTCATATAACAAACAGGTGTTGACGGGTCCGCATCACTACAACTGAATATCCCATACAACATAATGTATGTGATAATAGAAGCAGTGGGTGCAAAGGTAGACACATGCACAGAAAGGTACAGCAGCAGCTGGTGTGACATGACTTGCATTCTCTCATAATAGACACAAGGACATACATATGAATCCCACATAATACAGGCAGGAGCTGTATGGCACACATTACTTCTGGAATACAGAGGATGAGACAGACAACATGCACATACCACACTTCACGTACATCTGGTTTCGGAGCTTGCATATTATTGAGTGATGTGGACATGTGATAATATAAGCGCTTCCCTATAATATGTTACGGTAATAACAAGGTACAGGTGTCCAAATAAAAGTAGGCTTTGGTGACTTTCAATTCAAGGCACTGTACCACAAACACTAAGAGTGCTATGTACCAGCTGGGAACAGCTATATATGCATGCAAACATGAGCAACGATGCTCGGGTGCAGCTGGTCTGTTCCTTAACCTGTCTCAATTATTATAGCTATGCTTTTGTCAGTGTAGAAGCCGGGCTCAAATAGAGGCCAGAGCTTGAATATAAGCCGGGGTCCAAGGCATTTCTTAATAGAGCCCAGGTCTTGAATTGAGGCTGGGTTCAAATTGTCGCTGGGTCTAGAATCCACACATTGGTACTCTTCAGCATCTGAGGTGCCCAATTTAGATACTAATCGAATGCAGTGCAACGCGTGGTGGCCTGCGCAGTAGCATTGTCCAAGAGAAAGGGCACTGTGTTCTTCTTCCTGCAGCTAGCTAAAGGTATGAAGTATGCACAGAAGAGCCGCAAAAAGGCCGCTGTGAGAGAGATGGGCGTCACTGGACCAAAAGGAATTGTGAGCTTGGCGACTTATGAGAACTTGCGCCTCCATGGCAGCCATGTGCTATCTCAGATTTTATATAGGAAGCACGGCTAGAAATCTGTTCATTTTGTACAGTTTTAAACAGAGGCCGGGTCAAAAACCTCAAGAAGGAAATAGAGGCCCAGGCCCAGGCCTCTATTTGGACAAATACAGTAACTAGTTACAAACTTCAAGAACTGCACATGTGCACAAGGTAATCATGTCAGTAAGCGGTTGGTAACAACACCTTCAGCATGCAAAAAGGATTACACAGCTAAACTCCGTAACCCAGTTGCACAGTTTGTACCCAGAGAGATCATGTAGGAACACGGTGATTTTGTTATAGATCACCCTAGCGCATACAGCATTGCGGTTATAGTATGGAATGGCCTGCCCGGGCCTGCCAATCACATGGCGGGAGCTACTCACCGCAGTAGCGCTGCAGCAGTTTAAACGGCTGTAACCCAAAGTCCTTGCTTCTGTGGAAGAAGTCGCCCAGATCCGCTACTGTGGCCCTCTTTTTGCCCGCCCAATCAAGGAAAAGGCGTTGTACACAATCGTCACCCGGGCCGCTCCTGAAGGCTTCAATTTCGTTAAAACCGTAACTGTGGCACTTGTCTCCAGCATTTTTAGGCAGTAATATTGCTATTTTATCAAATTTGTCGTACAGCAGCCTGTTGATTTCGTCCCAGAATCGCGTGGAAACGTCTTTGAGGGACAGCTCCAGGTATTGACTTGGAAGGGCCATGTGGTCGGTAAAAACAATTTCGTATATAAAGGACCATACGGTATAGAGGGTAACTACATTCACGCACTACAGGCCTAGGCCAAGGATGGATTGTGCAAGGTGAATAGTTTATGTGGTGGTGTATTTGACTTAGTGAAGAGCTCTCTCTCCAATGTCCTCTTTCCTGTGCTTCCTGGCATGACCATACCATGCATTTCCACCACCAGTGTGAGGCATCCCCTTTTTATAGTGCACAATATAATTGTGAACAAATCTCAATGAATGACAAGCATGAGTGTAACAAGGATGTCCACAGACATATGCATCCAAGCATGGTACAAAACACTGCATGTATTATCATAGGACAGCGGAACTAGTGCCCATTGCCTTCTCCAACTCTCACTGCAACCAGTAGCTGGAGGTTAGCTAACAACCTAACATACCTGACAGATGTGTGTGTGTGTGCGGTGTCATGCCATGGGTGGCAACAAGTCAAACACTCCATCCAGCATAAACTAAGAATTCATTGATAGGTGTAGATTAACATCTGTGCAGTGGTAAAATGTATGCACTGTATATAAAAGTGTGTTGTATGGTTATGTTAACATCAAAGGAGAAAAGTGTGCGTTCTTTCTTGTAACTGGCACACTTTTTTGCCCTTTGCAACCACATGTCACAAGCAGAATAATAATAATAATTATTGCTTGGCATAAAATGAATTCCACCCCACACAGATGGAAGTGCCTCACTAGAGAGTGTGATTTTAAACCTTCGTGGTGCATGGTTCAATGGGATCGTCAAGTTTCTTGTCTGTTTCTATCCCTGACAGCTTCACTGACCCACTCCAGTGGTGTGTGCACAGATGTGTACAGTACACAGTCAGCTATAGACTGGTCTAAACTCATGTGTACACTAAAAGAGTACAGATACATATACAATACATGGAGTAAACTGCATGGGGCTTATACAAAGGGGAGATAGGTAAAGTGAGCATGCATGAATGAAAGAAAGTCACACTATAAATAAATAAAATTGCGTTACACAAAAGTGATGTCAGTCCAATGCAGTGAGTGCTTTAAAACTTGACACAATGTGTGCCACCATCTTAGGATCCTGGAAGAGCAACAGGAAAATATAGACAAAGTTAACATTGGCCCTAACAGCTCTGAGGTGGTTGGTGTGGATTGAAGGAAACACCTCAGCCACTACCACACCAAACGCAACTTCACGTCAAACCACATCCCATATCAGAGGGGCATATACATACAGTAGGAAGTACACCGGCATAGCCAAGTATCTCACACACACACACACCCACACACACACACCCACACCCCCCACACCCCCACACACACATACGTACATAGCAGTGCGCATACTGCTCTCTAATGCAAACACTTACTACTACTCAGTCCAAGTTTCTTCTCCAGGCCCTCAACATCTTGTTGAGCAATCTGCGCATAATCCATTGCCTCCAGAAGCACTGTCCAGGTTGGAGGCTGCCAGCCTTGGCCTCCTATCCATTTAGTAAGACCTAATTGTACTGCTTCCTCCTCATTCTGGGGATTGCTTGTGAAACATGCATTTATTGTGGTAAACTTAAGTCCCACTCCTTCCAGAACAGCTCTCCCTTTGCCTGCAGCTGTTCTGCTCACATGTGTTCTAAAGAGCATAAGATGCTCTGGGCGATCTGTAGAGAGATTAGGGCATTTCTCAAGCATAATCTTCCCAAGTGACAAAGCTAACCAACTCACCATACACCCTCTGTGACAAGACAGCGTCATTCCCACCAACAGCAGTACAGGCTGTGTTCTGTGAAGAGTCTACATACATTCATGTGTGCACATTTGAAAGATATATGAATGGAGTATGTACATGAAAATCTCATCGGTTTAACTAATGAAAAACGTAGATATGTTAGACACACCAACAGGGAATATCAAAACATGATAACTTGCTACTTGTGTGGAATACTGTCTCAGCTACATAGAGATATGTACAGTATAAATCTACCTCTGAAATAAAGACACCTCTCTAATAAGGACAGTGCCTGCTGTACAAGCTATGTAGAGATGTGTACAAAACTACCTCTGAAATAAGGACACTTCTCCACTTGGAACTGTCTCAAAACAAATGTGTCTACAACAGCGAGGTATCACTGAACTACACTGCACAGTAAGTTCATCTGAAGAATATGAATTTGACTAGGATCATTTCACTATGTGTCTCCTCTAGAATAAAGTTCTGTCACTGTACACACAGCAGTTTGCAGTATAATCATCCACATGCCATTGTTACGCAGTACCCCACTTCCTACTTGACAATGTGCAGCTGCTGAACCCTTACCTTCCCATGCCGTGACCACTTGTGATGTTGCAGAAGAAGATTCTCCCACGGTAGAACTTAGTGAGGCCAACTGACTGCTTGGAGACTGGGGTCCTGAGGGGGACACATTGTAGGTTAAGTTAATAGTACTCCATAGACTGTAAACACTAAATCCTTGTTCTTAATTAAGTCGCATGTAACAACCACAAATTTCAAACACCAATTATTGGTCTGGAAATGGCAATACACATATGTCCATGCCATGAGTTTTGCATGCCTGACGAAGGCCGTGATGGGCGAAACGTTGTACTGAATTGTCAAGTGTTCATGGTGTGCTCGATCATCCAAAGAATCAAGCTATTACATACATGCCAAAATGTTTGGCATAATACGTAATGCAATTTTGAACATAGGAAAGTGCAAGCACACTGTATGGAACTCCTCATCAGAATGAGCTCAAGATTCAAGAACTGTTGAATGTGCTATAATTAGTCGGTATTGTATGGCTATTTCATTCAGTAACACTTTCACTGCACAGCTGAGTCACTTACTCTTCACTTCATACACTGTAAAGGGAAAGGAAAGTCCTTCTTTATTGGTTCCTTCAATACACAATCTATTCATTTTTGTTTCCCAAGAGCAAGCAGGAGGAGAGCTGTAAACCACAACACAGTGAATAGCTGGAGGGTAGATGTGCTTCTCCACTGCAGACTTTAGTCCCTTGCGGCTGTATTGGCCATCGTGATAAGCTACCTCCCTCCTAGTCACCTGGATCAAGTGCACATGATGGTCACATCACTGGTCACATGACTGGTCACATAACTCTATTGCACTAGTCCCAATTCTCACCGTGTCTGTCAATGATGCTTCCCAACCGTCTCCGTGATCAGAAGCAAGCACTCCCTGGATCTTCCTCTTAGAGAACTTGAACTGACGAGGTGGGTTGCTTTGGTGTGTACTCCAGTTTTTCCAATAGTCCTCAAGCACCTGTGTGTAAGTACAAATCACAGTGCATTCAAACTCTTTGTTCAATTATACACTGAATAATGTATCACTTCACATTCCAAATATACATCCTACAAATGCCACAACAGATTCGTCAAGAATACCAACCTCAATCCACACTGGGTCTGCATAGGTGACTACCACTTTGCTGTGCACCTTATTATTGGTAATCACGTTGCCAGCAATGTGGTGGGTCCATAGCGAGGCATAGTAGAGGGACGAGGCCTTCACCTTGAACACTGCAGCAAACACAGTGCAGTGTCCACTAAGCTGGAGGACACCACACTGTCGCTGCTCTTCAAAAATCCCTCCGTCTACTAGCTCAAAGTGGTAAATGTGTTCTCCCTCCTTCAGTGTGTGAGGAGCCATTGCAAAGGACAGGCCATCCCTGATATGGTCTTCTCCGCCATACCAGTGGGGGAGGCAAAGATTAAGGGGTTTGACGACACGTCGGCCATCGTAGTTGATGTACACTACCATACTGCCAAGCTGGTAGCCCTCTGGCAGTGTGAAGGGGCCCGCAGGAATGATGGCAGAGCGGAACTCCACACTTTCTGCAGGGTTGATGGCACCCGGTGGTACCTCTAGGAGGATGGTCTGTCCTTCCTCTGCCCCCACAGAGGGCTGAAGACACAGCTTCCCTCCTTCTTGTCCAACAGACTGTGACTGGACAACAAATGGGAGCCAGCATAGGTCATCCAGGGCAGTCTCGGCAGCTGCATGGAGGGAGAGGTAGAGGATTTTGAATAGTAGACCTCACCCACTTCTGTATACAAAGTGTTGACTGTGCTCTAACCTTTCACTGTGTCTGTGTCTGGTTCTTTGGGAGGATCAGACTCCCCTCCAGCAGGCTGTGAGGGGACCTGCATACGTACATGGTAGGAGGGGAGAGGGGACTCATGCTATACCTGGTGGTATCAAAAGACCTTATCAGATAGTTGTGCATAGCTAGAGCACCATTTGTACAAGCTACGCCCCACCAAGCACCCTGTACAAATAGCGGTCTGGCTATGCGAGACTAGCGACCAGGGTGTACTGTTTGACATGCAGGTTTGCTGCCTGCCATGGCACAAACTAACCAACCCAAGATGTAATGATTACGGCAGATCATTGCAGTTTGTGGTGACCCACTCAGTTAATGGCACAGTATATATACATGATCAGATGTAAATCATGTATATGAACATGACAGAGGCTGAGGCGCTACCCTACAAGTAACTATGCCTGTGTGATGCTGACCTGTTGACCCTCAGCACTCCCTCATAAATGTATTAATAATTAATCTGTATCGTATGTTAGTCTGTTGAAGTTGATACCTTGCATTACTGACCTTTGCCCTCTGTCCTGCGGACACCACTTTCTCTTTCTCTGAGCTCAAGCTCAGGAAGGACTCTACACAGCCAAGCAAAAGATAGTTAAGAGTCTGAGGAATTATTGGTCCATTTCAAGAACTTACCCTCACTATGTGGATGTGTTCTCATCTTTTGATGCTGCCTTGTCAAGGATGAAGGAGAGTGGATGGAGGGTGCTACTGATGGACTACTGTACTGTACATCAGTAGACCGTGCGAAAAGTCCATGTCTTAGATCACTTGTCAATCTACGGTGTCCCCTGTGTCTCTCTGGATGGAGATACGCACAGTGCAAAATGTACACAAGATGACATTTCTGGTATGTGTACATGTGTGTGCGGTCTGTGTGTGTGTGTGTGCGTCTGTGTGTGTGTGTGTGTGTGTGTGTGTGTGTGTGTGTGTGTGTGTGTGTGTGTGTGTGTATGTGTGTATGTGACGTGATGCCACACAACTTAGAATACATGGATCTTTAAAGAGATAAAAACTGTACACACACAGTAGTCTACAGCTGGTACATACAGGGAGCATCACAAAGTGTCACAGTGGCAGAGCGCAGAGCTTCTAGCTTACCTTTCAAATGTTTCTTCAGCACTTGGCGGGCTTCCTGCACTACATCTGTATGTTTGGTTGATATGACATGATAAAGATGGCTCTCCCACTTCCACCTCCCAGCCACCTCTGAGCATTCTTCTGCTTTTAGGAGATGTCTAGTGAAGAGCTCATTCAGTACTGCAGGTTGTGAATAGGTTTAGAAATTACTTGACCACTCACTGTTTCACGCAGTGTGCTGTGTACACATTTTCACTACACAGTATGCACTCAACAGTTGGACACAATGTAAAATGAACCAGAAAGTAAGACCCCTCCTATCCCTACCCTTCAGGCCTGTAGCAGTGGGTTAAAACTAGTCAGGCCATGACATAGTGTGACAGATACAAGGAGGCCTGGGGGCATGTCTCTAGAAAGGGCTTGAAATCCAGATGCTCTAAGATAAATTATGGAGTAAATCTGTGACTGTGACCTTAATTCAATTTTCATTTTTATGTGTGAATACAAATTGCATATTTTTAATAGTCAAAACTGTTAATCAATAATTAAAATCAGTTGAAAGTGAGGCATTCAGCAGCCCCCCCCCCCCCAAAGAGAAAGTCAAGAAAAGAAATCAAAAGGGGAGGTGGTGCCTCTGCCTGTGACTTTAAAATTGCTCCATTGCTCTTTGCTCTATCTTGAACTCATCCATTGCTTCTTCCATCTTCCCTAAACCCTGGAAGTGTGCCTCCATCAAGCCACTTCACAAAGGAGGTGATTGTGCTACTACCTCAAACTACCGCCTCATCTCCCTTCTTCCTGTCACCAGTAAGCTTCTAGGGAGACATGTCCAAAATCAGCTGTCCACTCGCCTCAATTCCAACGACCTTCTCTTTCCTTACCAGTCTGGCTTCTGTCCTTCTCACTCTGCCCAAACTCTTCTCCTTCACGTGACAAGTGGTATAGAGCTCTAGACTGTTTATGGACATTTCCAAAGCCTTTGACTCCGTGAGCCATGAACTTCTCTTGTCAAAGCTTGCTCGCTCATCTTGGTCTCTCTCCACACTGTTTCTTGGTGCAAGTCATACCTCTCTGGTCGCTCTCACACTACTCTGTTTGCCGATTCTTACTCCTTCCTTGGTTTTCCGTGCTCAGGTGTGCCGCAAGGCTCAATTCTTGGTCCCACCATCTTCTCTGCCTTCATCAACAAACTTCCCTCTGTCCTCCCTCCTGACACTACAGTTCTCTTCGCTGATGACACCACTATCTTCATCATTAGTGACAATCTTCCTTCACTTAACTGTATACTCTTCAACTCACTCTGGACTTGGCAAACTTGTGGCTATATAGAAAGAAAAGGTTCGAAGCTGAACACATAGTGATTATTCTACTTCTGTTACTCGTAGTGAACTTGGCCTTTCCTCTCTTTCCACAAGAAGAAAACTCCACACGATCCTAAGCCATGCACAAATGCTTGTCTTCCCGGTCTCCTTATCTGTCACAACTTTTTTCTTCTCCAACCTCTTGCTATAGCGCATGCTCCTCTTCTACCTGCCAACTTAATGTGCCTTTTACAAGAACTTGCTTTGGGCAAAAGGCCTTCTGAATCAGTTTGCTGGTGCCTCCTTGTGGCGGATTCTCCCAGAGAACATCTGAACGAGCTCAGACTTTGGGGCATTTTTGGCATCTTGCAAGGCCTTCCTTAGATCCAAAGAACATTCTTGACTATTTTTATTATTTAAATTATGACCCAGTCTGACACAAAAGTACTATCAGCTACGTTATCAGTTACAACAATTACCAATTAATCACTTAGCTATATTCCATTCTAATGATATTATTTATATAATGCCTTTTTGTACTATTTGTTTTGTTTTGTTTTCTGGGTGCCACTAAAAGTAGGCATTGGCTAATAGTTCTCCAGGCTAAATAAGATTTCCTGATCCTGATCCTAAAACCTTTCATTTGCAGCAATCATGAAAGTGACCGTCTTACATGTGACGATTAATATTAAATTGCACATCCTTTAGCACGTCTTGTTCATGCAATAACCATACCTGAGTACATTATGTAACAAGTGTTGTTGCATTTTGATAACCTGATTGTGTAGTATCATGAGTAACACCTCACACTGCAACACTTCATGTTCACATTGGGGTGGCATCACCAATGTCATGGCTGTCCTTCCATGTGGCTACGAGAGTGAGTGCCTATCTTTGTGCTATTTTACTTGGCAACTTTGCAATATTCAGTCGATCCTCTGTACCCAGCTTGGAAACCAACTGAATTGCAGAACATTGGGTATGCTGTATGCTGATGTATTGGGGGTGCTGGTGGTCTGGAGCTGAAGCACACGCTTCAAGATCCATGATTATGGGATGTTTCCAGTTCAAGCTCAAGCCCAGGCCATGGCAGAGACATTTTCAGTGGCAGCACCCTCCTGACAACAAACAGCCCCACTGAACAAATAAACTGATTTACTGTATGTGTGTCTATGTTGTTTGTACTATCTATGTGTTGTGGGTGCCTGGAAGAGTAGCCTTCTGGCTAAAGGTTCCCCACATTAAATAAGATCAATTATAATTGTTATTTTATATTATTATTATTATCCTTTGGTTAGTGGCAATCGGGGATAGGGGTTATGTACTGTAGGTAGTGTGGTTTATTAGCTAAAACGCTGCATTTCAAAATAAAAATCACTGCTCGCTGCCTGAAAATCAGTCAGGCCATGACCAGACCAGCCATATTGCTTGCTACAGCCCTACCCCTGCGCTGTTATTACCATACATCAAGCAAGCACTAATCTCAGCACTTCCGTACCATAGCCCTAGCAAATAGCCCTATATATTCTACTCATACTGGGTATTCTCACATGAACAGCTGTTTACGGAACATGTAAAGACAGGCAAACATGGCTGACCACACAAGAGTAAGGTCTGGGATACTCAATGCTCTCTTTTGGTACAAACACAAGTTGCTTAGACAACTAGCTTGCCGGAGTCCACAGTCCCACCTTCATCTACAGCACACATCTCTTATGCTGCTGTAGTGTGCACACATGCGTAAACGGCGTAAACGTTCCCCCGCTGAAATGGTTCCGCCGGGCCAAAATGGCAGAAAATGGCTGCCGTTAATGGTTCCGCCATAGTGACAAAGTACCTTTTGTCTCCAGATATTCGTTGCTGTAGTGGATCTTGAGCACGCAGCGAAGACATGTCGGCTGAAACCGTCTATTCCTTGAGCAAATCGCCCACTCATCAAATGAAATTGACTATAAATCAAACCAAAGCGCCCATCCAATGAATGAAATTGCCTTTTAATCGAACGAAACATGCTATCCTGGATTGCTACAAAACAGTAGTCAAGGCTGGTATAGGATGGACTAGCTCAGCTGTTACACTGACTTTACTGTTGAGTAGTCTGACTACCTCACCAACCTCTCAACTGCTTTGCACCATCACTGTGCCCAAACTTGTCCATTACATGAGCTATTCTGGCCACCACTTCTGGAGACTTTGCCCATTGGATAGAGATAAGTCGATTGGGCAGGTTCCCTCCTTCTCCTTTCAACCTCTTCATTTCATCCTTAGTCAACAACTTCTCCTCATACAACTCTGACAGCACTGTGTGGGATAGGAGCACTAATACACAGATTGGGCACACAAAACATTTGCACACTATGCTAATACCAAAGGTCTACAATGTGTGTGGGTACACAGTCACTGCTTAAGGTAGGAGGAACAGGTGCAGACGGGGAGGATTGGTGTTGAAGGTAATACTCACACAGTCGGCACAAGGTGTACCTAACCCTGTGGCAGCACAGTGTAGGATGAGAGGACAGTGTGTGTGTGTGTGTGTGTGTGTGTGTGTGTGTGTGTGTGTGTGTGTGTGTGTGTGTGTGTGTGTGTGTGTGTGTGTGTGTGTGTGTGTGTGTGTGTGTGTGTGTGTGACGTCATCCGTCAAAATGGCGACCGCGAGGAACCGAGTTGGAGAAGGCAGTATGTTTCACTAGACGTTTGCACCCGAATGACGCCAAGCCTGTGCCTGAAGGACAGAACAGTCCCGAAAGCAGTAATGGACTCGGATTTCGGAGCTTCCACAAAGGGAGAGTTGGGCAGCGCGAGGCCGACGGAGGTGCGAACTTTGGCCATCGACCGCGAACCTAGGGAAGCAGACAGATGCGTCCTCGGCGACTACTGGAAGGGGAGACAACCACAACACACCGGTCTGTCAGGCGACCTAAAGCTTGACTCGGGGCGGGCAGGACTCCGACGGGGGGATGAGGGACGAATCTCCCCAACGGCTGGCGGGCGGAGGAGGGAACAATCCCCAACGGCCTCCTGCTACTACATGGCAGCAGAAGTGGATCGAAAACAGAGCCAAGCAGCGCTGCCATCCAGCTTGGTAAGATGGAACCGATTCAGCAGTCCCTGCCACAACAGCACAGAGGATCAACCGGTGTCCACTCAAGAAGGAACAGCAGCGCAAGACCAAGAGACTTCTGACTAGCCTGACAACAATGCACACACATCGCTTCATATTCCTATGCACACACTACCCTATACACAACTCACATACATGCATACACACACACCCCTATGCATACACACCCATATGCATACACACCCATACGCATACACACCCATATGCATACACACAACTTCCCTATGCATACACACAATTCGCATACTCTTGCATACACTCAACCACCATATGCATACACACCCATATGCATACACATCATACCATATGCACACACATCTATTCTAAACCTACAGAGTCACCAACAGTTATATGTTGTGCCATGCGTCCTGCAGCATGTAGGCAATTACTGTTATACTCAGTGACTCCATTTTCCTTATTTTTGTACCTTGGTCTTAATAAGGAGAATGTTTGCCCCGTGTGTGTGTGTGTGTGTGTGTGTGCGGTCTCGAGTGCTGTCCAGCCTACCATCAAAGGGGTCAAGGGGTTGAATGATTAAAAAACTAGAGTACTCATATCATAGAGTACATACCCCACGCAGGATAGCTATATATAGCTATCTAGCACTTTTGAAGCAAAAGTGTAAAGAAGGAGATAGGAATGAAAGCATGCTATATAGCTATGAAACACATGGACACTGGGTTCATACTGTATACATAGTTAATACAGTGCAAGCAACAATAGAATGCAGTGACCTAGGATATACGTATGTGTAGCTAGCTAATCTGTGTAGCTATAGCCATAGGTTTTCCAGTGGCGGATCTAGGATTTCCCAAAGGGGGGTTCTAAAGTAGTTAGGTGCACACACAGTGCCCCTGATATATGACCACCATGCCTCTTTTTGGTCTAAAAACTGCCCAAAATCCTACACAAGACTTGCAAAGGGGGGGTTCCTCTGCATCCCTGGATCCCCCTCTAGATCTGCCACTGTTTTCTACTGGAGTGTAAGTGGTGAATTTCTATTTTATATGTAGGGCAGAACATTCTATGACCATACAGTGTGGAACAGTACCAAGACATAGTATAGCTGCCTGCGACGTATCTGCTATGTGTAGGTATATAGCTGCCAACTATTTGGGCTTTGCCATTTTACATTCCTGGCAAAAATGGTGGCCCAGCAGACAGTCTCTCACTTAGTTGGCAATGGCTGCAAACGCTAGTGGTATTAAATCAATTTGAAGGAGCTGGAGCCAGTTTCCCACCAGTGGCAACCCCTATGTGGTACTTACAAGTAGCGCAGGTGCCTTGATGTTGAGATATGCCGAAATTTGCGTCTACGACAATGACAACAACAAGGCCTCATAGAGACCATACCCCGTGCGTGAGACCTAGCTATATAAAATTACCCCATGGCTATTGATCCGGCAGCCAGCTCAGCAAAATTATATAAAATCAACCCCAACCCTAACCCTAACCCTAATACTAAATAATTTATACAGGATATATGTAATATCGCAACCTATAGTGTTGTTTTATACTATTTTGCTGAGCTGGCTGCCGAACCAATAGCCACTTCAATAAAATTGTCTCTATCTGTATACGGACGCAGGCCATCTGCAAACTCTTGCCGCATAATTATGGCCGCTGAGCGTCTAGTCTGGCTTGCTAGACCGTTCCGCAAGTGCCCAGAGGCGCGGAAGGGGACGGA
This sequence comes from Ianthella basta, assembly GCA_964019415.1. Taxonomy (NCBI): domain Eukaryota; kingdom Metazoa; phylum Porifera; class Demospongiae; order Verongiida; family Ianthellidae; genus Ianthella; species Ianthella basta. The sequence goes on from OZ025888.1 coordinate 3,900,573, forward strand.
CTGTCTGCAAAAGACTAGAAAGCCAGTTTTGATAGCTTTTGTGTGGTTGTTGCAGCCGTCGATTGTATACAGGCTGTTTTTTTGCGAAACCTATCTTTCAGGAGCTACACGAGCCTTGAAAGTGCCTTAATCGTGCAAATGGCCCAAAAAGTGCGATGGACAAACTGACACACAAACCAAACGCATAACCCCTGTTGTGCAATCAACAGAGCCGATCACTTTACCCCTTGTGCAATTGCATGGGGTAACACACCAACCCTAGCCCTAACACCAAAAGTGAAGGGCCAAAGTTTATCTTAGTATCATTCTGTCGAAATTGGGATGGTTGGTGGCAAGACTGAACATGTACATGCATAGGAGTTCACTTTCTGAGTAGTCTGACTACCTCACCAACCTCTCAACTGCCTTGCTTTTTCATTGTGTCCAAACTTGGCCATTAAATCAGCAATTCTGGCCACCACTTCTGAAGGTTTGGTGCACTGGATAGAGATAAGTTGATCAAGAAGGTCCTCTCCTTCTCCTTTCATCCTCTTAACTTCTTCCTCAGTCACCAGCTTCTCCTGGTACAACTCTGACAGCACTGTGTGGGATAGCAGCACTGATACACAGATTGGGCACACAAAACATTCACACACTATGCTAATACCAAAGGTCTACAATGTGTGTGGGTACACAGTCACTGCTGTAGGTAGGAGGAACAGGTGCAGATAAGGATTGGTGTTGAAGGCGACAATCACACAGTCTACCCAAGTGTACCCAATCCTCTGACAGCACAGTGTAAGATAAGAGGACAGTGTGTGTGGGGTGTGTGTGTGTGTGTGGGTGTGCTGGCATGTCCATTCATCACACCATGTGGAATGCATCCTTAAACAAATGGTGGTGATGTACATTTTGGCAGTCTGTGCCGTGGGTACATGTGTCACTGTCAAGTACAGTATATACTTGGAACACAACTTGGCAAAGTGTGCTACTATATATAGTATAACTCACTCTTCAGCTCCTCAGTCACATGGCAGCCATGTTCTTCCAGCACTTGAATGGCTTCCTGCACTACTTCTGCAGGTTTGGTTGATATGATGTGAAAAAGATGGCGCTCCCACGCCAACCATCTCTTCCTAGCCACCAACAAGCACTCCTCTGTTGTTAGGAAGTGTCTAGTGAAGAGCTCATTCAGTACTGCAGGTTGTGAATAGGTTTAGAAATCACTTGACCACTCACTGCTTCATGCAGTGTGCTGTGTACACATTTACTCTACACACTATACACTCAACAGCTGGACACATAAAAAAGGAACCAGAAAGTAAGACCCCTCCTACCCCTACCCCTGTACTGTTATTACCATACATCAAGTTAGCACCAATCCCACCATTACCCTACCATAGTCCCTAGCACATAGCCCTATTCTACACTTACAGTAGGCAGAAAGATCTACCGTGGTATTCTCACATGGACAGTTGTTAATGGAACATGTAAAGACAGGCAAACATGGCTGACCACACATGAGCAAGGTATGGGATACTCAATGGTCTCTTTTGGTACAAACACAAGTTGCTCAGACAACTAGCTTGCCAGAGTCCATAGTCCCCACCTTCATCTACAGCACACATCTCCTATGCTGCTGTAGTAAGTGCACACATGCAGAGACATGAGTTGTTACTTGCCAAAATGTTGAAGGTTAAATCTCTCCTATGGACACACACACTGAAAATACAGGCAGATTATGTGCCCAATACAGCATGGGTTAGATGATGCTACAAAACATTAGTTAAGGGCTGGTATAGGGTGGACTGGTTCGGCTGTTACACTGACTTCACTGTTGAGTAGTCTGACTGTCTCACTAACCTCTCAACTGCCTTGCTTCATCACTGTATCCAAACTTGTCCATTGCATGAGCTATTCTGGTCACTACTTCTGGAGACTTGGCCCATTGGATAGGGATAAGTCGATTGGGCAGGTTCCCTCCTTTTCTTTTCATCCTCTCCACCACATCCTCAGTCACCAACTTCTCTTGGTACAACTCTGACAGCACTGTGTGGGATAGAAGCACTGATACACAGACTGGGCACACAACACATTCACAACTATGCTAATACCAAAGGTCTGCTGTGTGCACAGTCACTGCTGAAGGTAGGAGGAACAGGTGCAGATAGGGAGGACTGCATGGTGTTGAAGTCAGCACTCACACAGTCTACACAAGGTGTACCCAAACCTCTGACAGTACAGTGAATATAAGATGAGAGGACAGTGTGTGTGTGTGCGTGTATGTGCTGGTATGTCCATTCATCACACCATGTGAAATGCATCCTTAAACAAATGGTGGAGATATACATTAAAGCAGTCTATGCAGTTGGTGCATGTGTAAATATAGGCACGTTTACATTGGAACAAACCGGGTCAAAACCTGATTTAGAGTCGACTTGGTTAAAGCGGTGTAGTGAGCATTCACACATAGCTAGCTAACATTTGCTTAAACAGCACTGACAACTGGGAGCTACACACGTACTTTGTAAGATGGTCTCTGCTAGCAATTGGAATGCGTCTTGCCACTATTGATGACCATACGACCACACAGCAGCTGCAGCGAAGGAGAGAAGTAGTCAAACTACTTCCATAGATGGTTTGGCTAAACCGCTTTGAGTTGCTTTGGGTTGCATTTACGCAGTTTGGTGATCTGAGTTGGTTTCAAGCCGGTTTAATCATGCAGTGTAAATGGCCCTTATCAAACTCATAGTGCAGCACTTGGAACACAACTTGGCAAAGTGTGCTACTATAGTATAACTCACTCTTCAGCTCCTTCTTCACATGGTAGCCATGTTTCTCCAGCACCTGAATGGCTCCCTGCACTACTTCTGCAGGTTTCATTAACAGGACTTGACAAAGGTGGCCCTCCCACACTGACCTCTTCTTCCTAGCCACCTCAGAGCACTCTTCTGCTGTTAGGAGGTGTCCAGTAAAGAGCTCATTCAGTACTGTAGGGTGTGGATAAGTTAAGAAATCACTTGACCACTCACTGCTCCATGCAGTGTGCTGCGTACACATTTTCACTACACAGTATACACTCAACAGTTGTACACATGTAAAAGCAACCAGAAAGTAAGACCCCTCCTACCCCTACTCCTGCACTGTTATCATACATCAAGTGAGCACTTGTCTGGGAGCTTTGGTCAGCAAAACATGTATCAGTGATTTAACTGTAACTTACAATAAGATCAGCAGAATGTTTCGATCACAATTAAAAATTTAAAGTAATAAAGGAGCGATTGGGCTTAAAGAATAGAAAATTGTGACAGTGAACAGAACGGCCTACTATGGGTATTCTGTCATAATATACAGCTACTTATCAAACAAGAAAAATGTGAGCAAGCGTGACTACCACACAGGTCAGGGATACTCAATGGTCTCATTCAGGACAACTACAAGCTGTTCAGACAGCTAACTTGTCAGAGTCCATAGCCCCACCTGTATCCACAACACATGCTTTCCTACATTGTTGCTTAGCTAGTGGACACTTGCATGTGAGGTTGCACGCATGTGAACACACACACACACACACACACACACACACACACACACACACACACACACACACACACACACACACACACACACACACACACACACACACACACACACACACAGGTGGGAAGATTATGTGCTTAATACCACATGGGTTAGGTATACATAAAGTGTCACCTCTCTATTGTAGATAGTTTGGGACAGGCCCAAGTGCCAGCTATAGTTTAGCTACAACAAAATACCAGAGGAAAATGCTGTGATTTCAGTTGGAGGCTGAGGTTCAGTGATGTAGGGAGGAGGGTCACACAGGAGCATTTCATTTGAATTTGTTCTTGCTCATCTTTCTCATAGTCTTTAGCGTTTATAGGTAATAGTTAACATTGGCGTTTAGCTCACAGATCGAATGTTATTGTTATGTTAAACATTAATACCGAAATAGCTAGCTACCAATTCTTTCCGCATCACTCGGTATGTGTGCTGAAGTTATAACTGATAGTTATTCAATTCAGGGTTTAAGTCCACAACGGTTTGCAGGAATGTGGACTATAACAACAGGTTCTGTTTCCCACACACCTACACACGGAGCAAGCTACTCTACTAGTTACGTGATAATATAGTTGAGGCTGGTATAAGGTGGACTGTCTCAGTTGTTACACTGACTTTACCGTTGCATAGTCTGACCGGCTACTTCACCAACCTCTCAACTGCCTTGCGTCATCATTGTGTCCAAACATGTCCATTATACTGGCTGTTCTGGTCACCACATCTGGAGGTTTGGTGTACTGGATAGGGATAAGTTGATAAAGCAGGTCCCCTCCTTCTCCTTTCATCCTCTTCACTTCATCATCAGTCAATAACTTCTCATTGTACAACTCTGACAGCACTGTGTGGGATAGCAGCACTGATAGCCACACTGGGCACACAAAACATTTGCACACTATATGCTAATACCAAAGGTCTACTGTAACAATGTGTGTGGGTACATATGCAGTTACTGTTGAAGGTAGGAAGAACAGGTGCAGATAGGGAGGATCAGTGTTGAAGCCAACACTCACACAGTCAACACAAGGAGATCTGTTTGAAGCTAACCTTTACTATTTCTACAGATATTTCAACAGTTACCTCTCAGAGTTAGGTCTGCTTGTGTACACCAGATCATGTATATAACACTTCATACTCACATTGATATTGGTGAGTAGCACCTATAACACTACACCATCCGTCTACATGAACGGTCAATGACTTGGGCAGAATCACATGCTATTCCAATGCAGCACTGTATATATACTCACCTTCGATCCTGTTAGCAGTCGAGCTGTACCACACCACCTCCTTGTATTCCTCCAACACATCCATCACCAGTTTCACCACACCAGGTGGCTTCACTGCTACAGTACGAGCAAGCTCATCATCCCAACAGATCCCTGCCTCGCCAACTTTTCTGCACTCCTCTTCAGTGATGAAGTCTTTCTCCAAATGCAAAGCCTTCAGCACTGCACACACCAGTAACACAGGACAGTAGCTAACACAACACAGCTACAGCACAACAAACAGACTAACAACACCGCTAGCTACTTAATCAGGAGTGACTGTCAATTCTGTAATTACTTGTGGCTAAACTTGACCAGCTATGTACTCTGACTGCGATAAGTGAAGCTAGCTAAGGCTTAGCTACACTTATCGCTAAGGAATAGATAAAAGTCACTCAATGTACTCAACATATCTAACTCACAGCGAAATTCATTAGAAGACAACCTATAGAAAGGATATGGGTTGCTGTCATCGCAATAACAACTGATTGCGACACTGCCTTCAGCCCTCGCTTCAGCCATCTTCGTCTCTCGCGCCAGTCGGTTGTGCCCCGCCCCCTGGCCATGGCTAATCTAGCATGTGTTGCTCTCGAGACTGCGCAAGAAATTGAATGTACGGCGCCTTTAGTACGAAAGTCAGCTGTGCGCGTAGAGTTGGCTACTTCTACTGAACGTGTCATTCCACTTGTATTTACCACTGGACCAGTTGCTATATCTAAGTGTTTGGACAATGCATAGTTGTCAACCTAGCTATTTAGCAATGTGGGGCTAGAAGTGCTAAAAAGCGGGACATTGGCTCAAGAAGTGGGACATTTTTTTCGCTCCTTCGCTCGCGATACTTTCTCACACTTCAAATTGCTTATCAGCATCACTTATACACTGTAGGTGGCAACCTATATAACGAGAATGGTGGAGGAGAGAGGAAAGGCGGGAGCAAGAGCACTAAGTGACTGGCTCAGAAGGTGCAGGGCCACTGTGGGGGAAGTGAGAGGAGCTACCTTTGTGAGGCTGATGGAATCTCTCGTTGAGTCTGTGCTATTGTATGGGGCAGAGGTATGGGGTTGTGGAGCACAACTCGGGCCAGTTGAAAATGTGCAGATGCGGGCGGCAAGAATCTTTTTAGGGGGGGGGAGTCTACACCCTTTGGTCTCCCTGCAATTTGAGATGAACATGCTACCAATGAAATGGGTGGCAATGAAGAGAAGTATTGAGTTCTGGGTACAGGTAATGAGGATGACTGATGGCAGGTTATTGAAAGTTGTGATGCTTGAAGCCTTGGAAGTAGGGTGTAAAGTACGGTGGGTGAAAGAGCTACAACAAAGTTTGGTGAGGTTCAAATGGAAGGGGTTAGATGCTGAGGCCGTGAGTGGGTTGACATTGAAAGAAGTAAAGCAGGTGTTGAAGGACATAGCATGGAGGGAAGTGAGAGAAGTATGGAGGGAAGCAGCTAGGGAACGGCCAAAGCTGGAAGTGATTGGGAGTTTAATGGATGCTGAATGCAAGGCGCGGTGTGTGGAGATAGAGTGTAAGATGCAAAGGAGGATGATGGTGAAACTACGAGGGGGAACAGCAGAATTAAGGGTAGAAACTGGCAGATGGTGTGGGTTAAGTAGGGGCGAACGACTTTGTAAGAACTGTGACAGTGGTGAAGTGGAAGATGTCAAGCACTTTGTGTGCCGGTGTGTATTTGTGGCAGAAGAGAGGAGAGAAATGGCAAGGCTGATGAATGAGATAGTGGTGGGATGGGAGAGCATGAAGGATGATGACAGGGTGATATGGGTACTGGAGGAGGCATGCAAAGATGGAAGAGTGCGGAAGGCGCTGCAGAGGATGTGGCAGAAAAGGACAAGCTGCCCTTAAAGAACTATGCCCATTGTGATTCTTTTGACACTGTTACATTTAATTATATTATAGTGCTGCATGGGGCTGACACCCTAGTGTTTGTATTATACAACACGGTGCACTTAAATAATAATATATCATCATATAACAATTTACCGAAGTGGGGCAAATGTGCTGAAAAGTGGGACATTAGCTCAAAAGCAGGGGCAAAAATAAACTAACTTTCAGACAGCTTGTGGCAATGTTTATTATGGACCGAAAACTGCTATCATGCATACCGTGGTCTGAGCTCGAACTTGGGACATCTCAAAATCACTTTATCTTAAGCTCCAGACCACCAGCACCCAGCTGGGTATCATAAAATCAGCTATTATAGCTATCTGTTAGTTAAGTTAGAACCCTTCAAAAGCGGGACATTGAGGGGGGAGAGCAGGACAGTGGGGCATGTCGGGCGGCCGCGGCCAACTAAATCGAGACGGTTGTCACCTATGAAAATAGTCACTTAGCTGCATTGACCATGGCTATGTACTGCACAATGTGCAGAGATACCCAAGATGACCATTTTCCTCCAGATCTGCCCTCCGTGGCCACTCACTAGAGATATGTGGCAGTCCACAGTATTAATGACATTTCACTGCCGGGGTTACTTACAATAATTACAGTACAGTGATGGGTTGAAAGCAATGTATGCTGAGTGAGTGTATACCTTCCCTATACACGCACACACAACACTGTATTCAGTTTAGTCTATGGGATCCTCGTGATGTACTGTGTCCCAAAAGTGGGCTGGTCTCTTGTGGGGATCCTGCTAATGTTCTGAGGCCCTTTTGGTTGTGGCTAAGGCCCAGTTCTCTCCTCTCCCTCCTTGCCTTCCTCTTCTGGCTCCACTTGTGGTAGAGAGACTAAGAAGGGAAGGGAGGGCGTCTGCAGCTCAGCAAGGACTGCACTATATATGATCCCCATCACAAGGAGGGCTAGCCATGCCAGACACAAGAGGATTTCTGGAGGGGAAGGGGAGGGGAGGTAGGGGATGGAGGGGAGGTAGGGAATGGAGGGGAGGGGACAGTGTGAGGGGGCAGAGAGAGTACTGTGCGTGTGCGTGCGTGTGTTTGTGCGTGCGTGCGTGTGTGTGTGCATGTGTGTGTGCTATGTTAGCTGACCATCGAGCTGGAATGAGTAAGCTTGGCACATTTCAAAGTCAAATCCGTCAACGGTCACTTGGTTGAGGAAGTTGGTCCAAATCAGTCGGACTCAGAGTGTCAGTGTCTTAAGTGAGGAATGTGGTAAACCAGTACCATAGGTTGTGTGTGTGCGTGTGTGTGTAGTAACACACCCAGCTCAGACCATCCTGAGTGCATGTGCTTCCAAAATGTTGTAGACCACCCTCTGTTCAGGCATGGAGTCAAACACCACCCTCTTGGGTGTCCTGTATGTGAGGTGGAGGCGTAGCACCTGTATGGGGGGGAGAGCACATCACATCACGCCAGCTCTTCCAGCTTTACTACATTACCTCTCCCTCTCCCCTCCCCTCCCCTACCTCCCTCACCTCCCCTCCCCTCCCTCCCTCCCCTCCCATTCCCTCCCTAGCTACCCATAGCTAGTCACATTGTCCACAGTCAACATCCCGTAATCTCCTCAAACATGTCACTGTAGCTCCTCTCTGGAAGGAAGTACAGATAGCCATAATAGGACAGGTCCTGGATGGGGGCAGGGGTATCACAGGTGGGGAGTCCTTTAGACTCATTCTTGTAGCCCGGGTCTCCAGCTTGGAAGGTGACGGTTGTGGAGTATAGTTTGTGTGAGTGTGAGCTAGGAATCATATACGGGAGGCTGGAGGTGGTTGTGCAAGCACCAGCCACTGAATCTGTGAGAAAGAGTTACCATAGCAACAATAATAGTCATGCAACAGTGAATACAGTGCAAGTTAACACATGGTAATACATGAAGTGTCCCACTCAACACTGTACGTGATTGCAGCAACTTGACACCCTCCATCAATGCCATCATCTCTGCACTGCCCCTCCCCTGCTACCACTAAATTTATCATTCATATAGACTGGCACAGCAGCAATCAGTGCTCGATCTAACTGTTCCATTAGTCAGACCACGTTTAAAAGTTGCATAGCACTCTGTTTGATTCTGCTCACTACTGTACTTCTGAACTGGACCAGCCCCACATGTGAGTTTTTGCTGTTGGTCACGTGGGGAAGGGAAAGGGAGGTACTGAGGGCCATGTCCCAACTCTGAGTGTGAATCTGGCCTTGACGTGGTGGCACTGAGATACATTGCGGTACGTGAGGAGAGTGTTGCCAATGTCAATGGAGTAAGTGACACAGTTGTCTGCAGAGGGAGTGGGGCTGTAGTCAAAGGAGTTGACTGTGTCAGTTAGAGTATACATTACTTAGCTGTATACAGTTACTACATTAATGTCATCCACTTGTTAAACAGTACACACTCGTATATACACATACATACATTACATTAAAAAGCTCCACTTGGTCCCTCAATTAAACTAGACGGGTGAGCTCATGCACCGTCAACTTTGCTCGGAGGGCACACCTCTCCGGTTGTCTTGTTGATAAAGATGGTCTGAGAGGTCTCCCTCTTGCACAGCAGACACTTCAGGGTCAGAGCGGGGTGACCCTAACTATAAGAGAGCTTGTTTGCTTTGAGGAACTGCATGCCTCACTGTCGACAGATGGAGGATGGCTTGTGTCTGGCCAGTCGTGCAAGTCCGTCACCAATCTCTTTGTTACTCCTTGTAGCGACAGTGATCAAGGGCAGAGTGAGCATGCTATACACGATCATGAGATGTGCGCTGTAACACTTCCTCTTCCAGCTTGCAGAACACTTCCTCTTTAATTTATCCGCAGGCGAGTCACCTAAACTAGTCCAGCCAGCTGGACCCACGTACGACACCAACGCCGGTGTCACGGTTTATTCCATCCCCCCAGTTTTGTATCCCCCCGGATAAAATAAACTAGGATGCTTTATCCCCCGACTTCGAATTTCTGAGTCTTTCTTAACTCTTTTTGGTGTGTTTCACCTCGAGGGGCTGTTCTGACATCCATCAACCTGCTTTGACAGGCAGTAGTTAAGTTTCAGACCATTTCATGCTCCTCACATGCTCAGGCTGTAGCGTCGATGTACCTGCACATCGATGTCCACCAGTTTGTGAAACTGCACGCCGTACTGCTACTCAAGCACTTCTGCTCGTTGTAGTAGTGCCCTCTTGACATTCTTCGAGAACTCAGAGGACTATACAAGCATCCCAGCCATGGTAGAAGGACAAAAACCTCATCGCGGTCGTCAGTTAACAAAATTGATGTGGTCTTCTGCAAGGACTGCAAAGGAAGTGCAGGGTTCTCAGATATCGTCACCTAACAGTCTCTTCTGGTAGTGGTAAGTCTCATCCTGCAGTAGGGTTCATTTTACTAGCTTCTATCAGCATTTCTGTGTCGTTTAACCAACCTTCGGTTACCCGGGGGGATACTTTATACGGGGGGTAAAATAAACTGTGACACCGGGTCCAGCTGCCTGCATGTACTACATCTAAACCTGCTTAGGCAATAAATAGTGCACGTGCATGATGTCGATTGTGCTCCACCATCACTCTTCACACACTGCTAACATGTACACTAATTTATACGCACTACATAAAAAGGCCCTAGGAGTATATAACAAACATAAACATACATAACATAAACATGACATACATAACATAACATACATTGTTTATGTTATGTTTGTTATGTTATGTTATACAAGAAGTCAGGATAGATGCAACTGCTGAGGGAAGCTTATCAAGTTGATGTGGAGGTAGCTAGAGCGTTAACAAGTATATTTGTTGCTCTACGTGGCTTGCATGGTCTGCTGTTCTGTGCTGACTCAGAGGCACTAATTCAATAGTAATCTGCACTGCTGTGAGTTGGTCTGGGTCAGGGAGTCACTATTATAGGGCTTCTGGGAAGTTCAAGGGGTATAAGTTTTCAATTCACTGCCAGCTTTGTAGTTTGTATAAGGTTTGATTGAACACCTGCACCACACAGACTTCATTCACCTTTCCAGTGTCCATGCGAAGGAGTCTCTAGCCATTTACAGTACCCCCCAAATGCACCCCTGGCAGTATATATTTCTTCTGTACACTGGTGCCGTGTATGGTTCTGTACCTAGTGTGCGGTATAGCCTTGTGCATCCAGGTTTATTCAATTCAGGGGAATGCCTATGTAGCACATTGCCATAATTATGTGGAGTTGTGCCGGATGACAAGCATGCATGGTTATACAACTTTACCAATGTCATTGATTAAGTCTTAATTTCTTTCGAATGTGCAAACACGAATGCAAAATGCAGAAGAATACTATTAAGAGGTTTATTCTGGGTTGTAGGGATAGGGTGGCTGCCCAAGTCCTAGATCTTAGCCAATGCAGAAGGCATTGCCTTAGCGAATCTTACTCTGGTCATTGAAATATAATACTTGCTGCACGGGCAGGCTGTCTGTGATGGTGTTGGTTCACAAAATTAATGGCATTTGGTGACACAATGGCCTATGAGACATCCTACCCATACCCTTTAACTCCCTTCTCTCTTGCCCCTCCTTAGATGCCAATGCACTCCTTGACATTGCCTCCAAGCCCACCTACGAGAGCTGGATGAGCTTTTCATTGGAGAGGTTGCTTACATGGAAGACAAACTTCCCTTCCACCTCAGTGTGGAGCCTTGTGTGATAGCAGCAGCGACAAAGAACCATCTCAAGGCAACGACTGTGAGAGGCACTTCGAGAGGTCAACTGTTCAGGGGTTGGGTGCAATAATGGTTCACCACACTTTATGACTTTTATTAGAGTATGGTAGTGCCATTCACTGAACTGGTGAATGCCTTGTCAGATGTGTAAGATTGATTTCAAAACGTTTAATTTATACGGGTCCATATTATTCAATAATGAATTTCAACCACACATTTGCCAGCCATGGCCAATTGTGATACTGTGTCTAGTGGTATAGGTTTCACCAGACATTTGAGCTTAGGGTATTGAATAGATATAGGTTATGCCAAGATCCGAGGTATCTACAGGATTTAGAACACCATATTGGACCAATCAGATTATGGCAATTTATTGCATCATAATAGTTTAATGACATAATTATGACTATAGCAAGTTGTATAACTATAAAGCTATAAGCCATGTGATGAAGCTTATACGTCTGACAAGGCAGTCACACCGCGGGCAATTTCACCCAGTACTGAAAGTGACTTCACAACAGCCGGTATCAACCCTTGGTGAGCTATTAAATTTGTTAATTTCAACACAAGTTAGCTATAATTACCGCATAGATAAACACTGTAACGGAGCTTGAGTGCTGGGACAACTGCGGCTGGTTCAAGGGTGGTACAGACTAGTGACGCCCGGACAGCGAAATATAATACATCGACTCGTACGAAAGGATGGCTAACCTTCAAGTAGTATAGTGCGCTAGGCCCACTCCAAAGGCGAAGAGAGTCTAGAAAGTTACTGCTTTAATTCTATAATCTTTACTTCGCGTACGTACTAGATTAGGTGGCAATGCTGCTGTGACTTGTACTTGCACACTCAGCGAGAGACACTTGTCATCTGCAAGTGAAGGGTGGTACCCAAACGTACCTTGACAGCTAAACCTTGAGCCAGCTGCAAGCAGACTTGTGGAAATATACTGACTGATCTGTCTGTTGCACGTGCCGAAGCGCGCTGTTTTATTTGGAATAGCTGAGACTGACTACAATGTGCCCGTCACCGATGCCTACACCCTCCTCAACATAATCACCGAGATCTCAGTAACTGCGGCATTAGATTTGTTTTTCGATCAAAATCCGCGCCAGGATGTCACCAGCAGTGAAGAGAATGGTTGCCTTTACTTCGGTCAAGACAGCAGCGAAAGCTTGTCCACTAGAGCCCGTGGAGTGGATTGCGCTATAAAATGATCGAAGACAGACTGGGCGAAAGGTCTCTGCTAGTTTTTTTTTTGTTTTACTACCTTGCGGATTGCTACTGCGAGGCATAATGCAGCTGTCACACCGGACCCCCGAAATCAGCCCCCCCGATCGCTGTTGGCAACAAACGTTGCCGTTTTCGATCCTCATGCAGGGTCCGTACCGGTGACCTGGTCGTTGCCGTAGGATGTTCCCTTCGCCGAATCCGGAAACGGTCCCCTTCCAGAGGATGATACGCTACGGAAGAAGAAAACAGTTTGGCCTCTACTGAGTTCATTAAACTGGTAGAATTTGGTGAACTCCAATTAAGTCAGAAGTAGATTGAAAGTACCCCCCCCCCCCCCCCCCCCAATTTTAACACAACCCCTTCCTCCTACGCGATCGTCAGCTGTGTATATCAATCAATCAATCAATGATAATTATTAGAGTGCATCATGCCACACAGGCACTAGGACACAATGTGGTCTAAAGTAGCACTTAAGTACATGAGTTGACTATGAACACAATATAGTTATTGTTACTCATGAGCTTTAACATTGGACGTATAAATTGGCACATACATATTAATAGCTACATGTGACCAAATTTTGCTTTCCACATTATAGACAGCTGGGCAACCAGTTGGTGGCTGCGACAAGCTTGTATATATGTACCTAGCTGCAGAAATAACTAAAAATCAGTAGCAGCTATAGTAGCTGAATCCCGGCGGATGCTATTTGTTTGGCGTTCGAATGCATTTTCTTGTGTCTGTACATAGATAGCTATCTATGGTGTGTACTTTCAGGCTGGAGTTTCATCGCTTCAGCAGCAGCGAGAAGTAGCAGGAATCTGGTCTAATATGAAGAGTTCAATTGCAACAGATTGGCTAGCTGTACTGTACGCATTGGTGATCGAACCGTGCACTCACTGGGACTGACTAACTTCAAATTGAGGCAGTAGAAATGGTGGAAACCTATCACTAGCTAGCTACTACAATGCATGACAACTACACAGTTGCTGCATCACTTTTAGTTGTGATGTTGGGTTTGTAAATTGATCTGCCACCGCTCTTGTAACTGGCTATTTTCTACAAAAGATTCAACTGCCAGTGGTCGTGTGGACCATCAATTAATAACAGTCCACACAGCTATGCACTTCACGTCTGGACATCTATTATTGATGTCTTGTCGTTTCCAATTTAGCTTTCAATTTGTGGACATCATACAACCCCATGGGGTACTTGTTACAGGGGATCAAGTCATTGTTTCTACTTGAGCACACTGTTAGTCGCGCATGGGATAACAACCACAAGATCAAGCCATTCAAGCATTACACAGCCCTTAACCCCTAACCCATGACCTTTAACTAAACCCTTGTCTCCTAACTTGTCCCATTTCTATTTTGCTGGTTTCTACCATGTCCTCCATTTGTAATATCTGTCCATGTCATCATTAAATGTTGTGGTATTTTTGTTATTCACTATATTGCATGGTTAATATATGGTTTAGCTAGAATCGAAGTGTGGTTTAATCCCCACTATTGTATCATTCATCTTTGCAGATGAAACATAGGCATATATCAGCAGATCAGCATTCAGTCCACTTACAAAACAGGTGGTGAATGATGGCGCTTCATATTTTCCATAATTGTCATCGGCTAGCAAAAGTGAGGCATCTCATTCAAACTGGATGTGATGTGAATGCATATGACAATTCAGGGTGGACACCACTGCTGAGGACAGCTTATCATGGTGATGTGGAGGTTGCTAGAGAGCTGATCAGAGCTAATGCTGATGCAAACCTTAAGGTCAAGGGGTCAGGTAGGAGTGTACTGTACACTGCTGCCTACTACATTTGTCAGGCATGGGTGAAGTTTTACCTGTTAGTGATGTCCATCTTAAGAATGGGTGAGCAGGCTGCTAGAGAAGTGGTCAGTGCTAAAGCTGACTTTCACTGGAAGAGCAAAGGGTCTGGCAGGACTGCACTGCACATTGCTGCTTACTATGGTCACCAGTCACTGGTGAAACTCTTCTTGCAGACCAGAGTCAACATAAACGAGCAGGATGATGAGGGCAGGACAGCCCTGATGTTGGCTGTGAAGAGAGGGCATAGTGCTGTTGTAGCTGAACTGGTGAAGGCAGGAGCAGACATTAGCCTCAAGGACAAGAAGAGGATGACTGCTGTTCTAATGGCAAAGAACTATGAGATGGTTGGCCAACTGGTTCAAGATGTTAATGACCTGTCAATGGAGGATCGCAGCCGTATTCTCTGGCATGCATGTGATTTCGGGGATCTTAGCATGGTGCAGTCTGTCATTGAAGCAAGTTGTGATGTTGATCACATTCACAAGGGTCAGACCCCAGTGATGATGGCAACACTGAGAGGACATGACAGAATTGTGAAGGAGCTGATCTTGGCCAATTGTGATGTGAATTTCAAAGTTAACGTAATTTTTAGTGATTTTGCAATCACTACAAATTTAGAAAGACTCAACCAAGCGAAGATTTCCTACTGGATTGTAGCAATGTTTTGTGCTTTGCTGCCTTGCATGAAATTCCAGATGGATGAGGTAGCTACTTATTGGGTTGAACCAGTGTTGTGTTCCGTGGTACTTCTTGTAATGCTAGTAGTGGCTGTTGTATGGATCCTGATAATGCCAAGGTCATGTATTGTGATGTTTCTAGGGTCTGGAATGGTTGGCATGGTAATCACTATGACAACAAAAGGGGTAATGATGGCAAAGCCAATCACCTGGGCAATAGCCTTAGTGTTTTTTTTCTTATTGATGCCATTGGTGATGTGGAGACGAAAGGTATCTAGGTCGACAATTATCAACGAAGTTGTGGGGACTGTACTGACTGTGTTTGTGGGTCAAGGTGCAGTTCTGCTGATCATGTTTTTGGTGCAAGTGATACTAGTATCGTCACCTCAAGACATGACAGAAGCAGTGGTTGGTATGTTGATCATTATGGTAGTACTTGCTCTGATGGCACCCGTTTGGCTGGATATACTAGTGGTGGGGCTAGAAGGAGTGGAGGTAGTTGTTATAGCATTATCATGCACGATGTTTGCAAGGAAGATCTTTGCATTTCATGGCAGTGAAACAGCACAGGGAATTGCAGGACTGCTGTTTACAGTGTTAATTGTATGGTGTCTGCTTATTGTGCTGAGGAATGAAGCCACTGAGATGGCACTGTTCAGGGGAGCTGCAGGGTTCATTGCATCTGGGATCATAAAACTAATGAAGATGGGGGATACATTGGTGTCTCTGGATCTTTTGTTGATGGCGCTGGTTGTATTCAGAATGTCAGAATTTATGCTAGCAACAGTCACTAAGAAGGCAGTGCTGAAAAGAGTGATAGTGGTATTGCATGTGGTGGTAGCAGTGGCTGAGGAGTATTTGGCAGTAGTCATTTCTAAGGAGGGACCAGAGCTGCAAGCAGGAACTGTCACCATTGGAGAGTTCATAAATCTAACAGTGGTAATGGTTTTGGTGCTATGCATTCAAGTTCCTAATGACACCGCACTGCATCATGCTGCTGCGCAGAACCGTACTAACTGTGGTGTCCTACTTGTGGAGGCAGGAGCAGATAAGTCAGCCAGTGATAGACTCCGTCTCAATCCATTGGAAATGGGCTCAAAGACATTTGTACATGATGCGCAGAAAGCATATGCTTTCACAACTAGAAGGGTCATTGCAGTAATTGGAAATAGTGGACATGGCAAGAGTACACTAGTGACAGCACTGGAACACACCAGTGACAATCCTTGGAAGAAGGCAGTCTACCGTTTTAAGAAGGTACATGACATCAGTCAGCGAACCACCGGTATTGAAGCAGTTCAAGTTTCCAATCAGAAATTTGGAGAGGCACTGTTTTATGACTTTGCAGGTCAGTCTCAGTACCATGGTCCACACCAGTCCTTCCTGGAGGCCATGCTGAGCAAGCCAGGAGTATCAGTGACCCTGCTTCTTCTAGTAAAGGCCACTAATGAAGAAGACATCATCACACAGCAACTCTATCGCTGGCTGCAGTCTCTAGCTACGACATCCAACTTATCCACTCCTAAAGTGGTTGTTGTTGGTAGTTTCTTGGACCAAGTCAAATCAAAGAAGGAAGCATTTGAAAAGCTGCTGCGATGCAGTCAGTCAGTGAAGACTGAGTTGTGCTTGGACATTCAAGGTCCCTGTCTCCTTGACTGCCACCAGCCAGAGTCAATAGGCATTGATCAAATTTGCACCTTCCTTCAAGAGGCCTGTCTAGTAAACACAAGAGCTTCCACCTATAACTTGCATTGGGTTTGGGTAAAAATGCAAAAGACATTTTCAGTTCCAGCTTTACCATTCCATGAGTTTCAGACATGGCTGCAGGACAATGCTGTGAACCTCTCTAGGTACCTTCCCTCACCAGAGAAGGTGTGTCAGGATCTCTCAGAGGCTGGCCACATATTCTTCCTTAATGAGCGAGATGCCTCCAATAGTTGGCTCATCTTAAAACTCCAAGCCCTTCTCCATGATGTGTATGGCACCTTGTTCAGTGGTTCTCTTGTCAATAAGTTTGGTCTCCTGCACTGCAGTGAGCTGGATGGACTATTTCCCAAGTTGAATCCAGGACTGATCCAAAAGGTCCTGATCAGCCTTGAGTTCTGCATCCAGATTGATCCAGCACAATTGAAGGAGGAATCTCAAAACTGACCATGAATATAGGGGCAGAAGGATGGCTGTACTTTCCTGCTCTGGTGTCAGCCCAACCTCCAGAGGTCTTTCCAGAGGACCCTGCAACATTCCACTGGATGTGCTGGCAACTGAGGACAACTGATCATAAGAAGCAGCACTTCATCTCTGCCCGTCTCCTCCAAACCATCATCCTCCGACTTGCAGGCAATCACGTGTTCGTTCACGAGCTACCCAATGCTAGACTGCACTGTTGCTGTGTTTGGGTGAATGGCCTATCCTGGAGGTCTACTAAAGGAGTGGACATAGCAGTCCAGATAAGTGGCAGCAGTGTGGTCCAGGTTGTTGGACGTAGTAAGGCTGGATCTGAAGAACTGTTCAGATACACATTGACTGTTGTGAGAGACATCAATACAATTACCCAGCTGTCACAAAAGCTGGAGGCCACACCCTACATTGTCCACCCATACACACCCACATTTTGGAAGGACCCCAAAGCTGTTCAGTTTGACTCCCTCTATCCCATGTCAAGTATCACTCGCTGCATTAGTAATGGTGATTGCTACGTTCTATCCTTACCAAAAAAGAATGACGATCACACTCAGCAAATGAGCCTGTTTGAGATATTTGGATGGTCTCCTTCACTGTCACTTTTCCAGGACATGGATGCTGCAAAACTGGCACCATCAATCAGTAGTGCTGGTGAGTGGAATTTGCAAGTACCATCTGCACCTGACATTATATGCAGCAATGGTCATTGCCCAAACTGGAATAGGCTATAAGAGTCTGTGATATATAACCCCCCAATGAATCACTTTAGTGGTCAGACTCAAAGAATGCCATTTAGGTGGCAAAGAGATGTTTTGTTCAAAATTAATGACTTTAATATAATAGTAATGCAAATGAAATCAAAAAATCACTCTGCATGAGGCACTAATGCACACCCGCACAAGTCATGTTACAGTCTACTAATGCTAGTTAGCCCTTTTTCTTCTCCTGTTAGGGACATCCAAGGCTCCTTTGAAGCCCCTCCCCTCTTCCCCCACACTTGACAAGCTCAACCAGCTAGTGGTGTGGCGAGTTGCTGCCCAGTGGTACGACGTGGGAGTGTTCCTTGAGGTAGGAGCAGCTGTTCTGGACACCATCCACAGTGCTAGACAGGCATGTCGTGACATGTTCCGTGAGTGGCTGTCCTGAGGACCAGGCACTGGGGAGCAGCCTCATGTGTGGGAGTCTGTCCTGGAGGCTGTCAAAGAGACAGTGGGGGAAATCGTTGCTGAGGAAGTTAAGAGAATCATTACTCAGAGCAACTATACCACCAAAGAACCATAAACAGATGTATAGGGGATATCTTTGAATGCAGGAGGGGCATCAGCAGGCTGTAGTGAATACAGTGCACATCACTGAGTATAGTGTGCTCACTCTGGACACTCCCACTTCACTGACTGACAACAGCTAGCTGTGTGATGTGCTAGCTGGTTATGCCCCGTCACTGCATGGTGTCTAGTAACTGTCCTCTCATCACACAACAATAGGTTGTTACCGTGTCATATTTAGAATTTTCACAGATTTGTTCTTTCATTCTAGATCTATAAGATATTGTTGGCATTCTGCAATATATAATATTTGCTGAAATGCTGTAGTGGCAATTTTTGTCCCAAACAGCATTTTCAGAAGAATCATACAATTAAATTAATTCATACCCTTGAACTTTCAGACCCACACTAAGAGTAGTTGATATGTAAGCACTTCTCTGCTCATCTGCTACAAACCAGACCTGTAATGGCATTTGTGAACATGCAGAATGCATGGGGTTCCTCTGGAGAACTACGCAGCTAGGCTAGGTCATTAATATTTGAAGTCCACATCATGACACTTGAGCAACTCTTTAGTTTCACTTGGCTTCATTTAGCAATTTGAACTCATAAAATTGACCAGTTATACTTATAGTTAGCTAGCTACATGCAGAAATTACCATGCACTGTCTATGGCTGGCTGTATGCAATGTGCACTAAGGGACAGAGAGAGTTCTAGGGGATCTGTGCTCTGACACACTATATATATAGCATTGCTCTGGTTTGTGCAAAGATCACGTGAGGGAATAAATGGTTGTTCGTGCAGAGTTGGCCAGCTGATTGTAGGAAGCTCCTTAGACTACTCAGCAGTGCGTGAAGAGGCTCCTCAGGTTACTCAGCGACGTGCAAAGAGGCTGATAGGTATACCATTATACTGTTTAGGCGAGCTTCTGGCACTTGTTTTATACAGGACCCAAGTATTCCACTCAACTTGATCTTGTCACCCTGCTTAGCATCCCTTGCATAATCCACCTATCAATGTCACCCATGCATTGTTAACATTTGTTGCCAACAGTGCAGCAGTTCAAGAGTTGGTGGTGTAGCTAGATAGCTAGGACTGCAGCAGTCTCATTTAGGATGAACAGAGGTGTCAGCACTTCCTCTTCAGGTCACCTTAACCAGCTATCAATAGGGCAGCCAGATGAATAGAAAGTATGTAGCTAGGTGTGTATACCCTAACCCGACTGTAGGTATACCTATTCCCTATTTCCATTCCAACCAGGCACTGCCAATGTTAAGTCATGTGCATGATCCTGCAATGTTGCCAGGCCTTAATTACTGCCCTCCCAAATGGAGCTCATGGAATGGAAAAAGGGACTGGGTATGAGGCTACACTCCTGCTCATGCATCATGCATCAACATCAATGCTCATTGATGTTGAGTTTGGTCTCCAACAAGAGTTTCACCAGTGACTGTTGACCATAGTAGGCAGCAATGTGCAACACAGTCCTGCCAGACCCCTTGGTCTTCCCATAATAGTCAGCTTTATCTCTGACTATCTCTCTAGCAGCCAGCTCGCCTATTTTAAGATGAACATAACCAACAGGTAAAGCTCTGCCCATGCGTGCTTGGCAAATGTAGTAGGCAGCAATGTACAGCAGACTCCTGCCAGATCCCCTGACCCTGAGGTGCACATCAGCGTTAGCTCTAATCAGCTCTCTAGCAACCTCTACATTACCGCGATAAGCTGCCCTCAGCGGTGGTGTCCACCCTGACTTGTCATATGCATTCACATCACGTCCAGCTTGAAAGAGATGTTTCACTTGTGCTAGTCTACAACGATTAAATGTTTTGAGAAACACCATCAGTAACATTACTCTGTACTATTTGATTAGATAAGGTCGGCCATTTGCTCGTTTGTAATCTGGAATAAGTAGGCAGAAAAAGTATACTAAACTATGACACATGCCAGCAGTATCCACAAGGTGTACAACATGCAGTATAAACAGCAGTTCATTGTAAGATAGCAGAAGTGTATGTGTGCTGGCCATTGCCGTTGTGCAACCCTTCACTCTCTGTCAATACCCAACTAGGTTCAGTGTAGTCATTGCTACACACATGTGTTGAGTCATTAATATCTGTATGTGCCTACACAGATCTATACAGATTGTGGGATCTATGCATGCAGTGCAGCCCACAGAACCAAGAACTACACTGGTTCTGTGGCTCACTTCACACACAGGCCTAAATGCACTCTGTATGCAGTTGTTTTGCATTACAATAAACTCTTCACAAAATGAGTTGAAATTACTTTTGGACATCAGTTTACGTAACCCTATGCAGTACCTCACTATTGTGGCTGTTGTGAATATCCATGGATGAACAAATTGAGCATGCCATAAGAATGTGGACAAATGATGTATGTATGAGCATATCATTTACTTTGGTTATGCTTCTGTACTTTTGCATGCATGGCCATCAGATGACCAGCTCTGTGTTATTGTACTTGTCATGAGGAGCACAGAGAAAAAGAGTTAGCTAGCTATTGTAATTAATTATCGAACCTCAAATGTCAGACATGCATGAGGTTGCCTATGTCATCCCTTCAGCCATCTTTGTCTCCCATGCCAGACAGTTGTGGCCCGCCCCCTGGCTATGGCTAATCAAACATGTGGTGCTCTCAACATGGCGCAAAAATCAAATAATTTACAGAGCCTTTAATATAAGTCAGCATGCTGCAGAGTTGGCTATTTCTGATGAATTCTATTTCTGTCATTCCACTCGTATTTATTACTGGACCAGTTGCTACAGCTAAGTGTTTGGATAATGGTCAATTAGCTGTAATTATATTGGTATTGACACGACCATATACTGCACAATGTGTAGACATTATACCCAAGATGGCCATTCCCCTCCAGCTCTGCCCTCCATGTGGCAGTCAACAATATTAACGACATTCCATTGACATGGGTACTTACAATAATTACACACACACACACACACACACACACACACACACACACACACACACACACACACACACACACACACACACACAACCCTGTATTCAGTTCAGTCTGTGGGATCCTCGTGATGTGCTGGGTCCCAACAGTGGGCTGGTCTCTTGTGGGGATCCTGCTAATGTTCTGAGGCCCTTTTGGTTGTGGCTTCATCTTCTGGCTCCATTTGTGGTAGAGAGACTGAGAAGCGAAGGGAGGGCATCTGCAGCTCAGGAAGAACTGCACTACAATCCCCAGCACATGGAAGACTAGCCACACCAGGCACAGGAGGATTTCTGGAGGGGGAGGGGAGGGGAGGGGAGGGGAGAGAGATAATGTGAGGGAGGGAGGTGAGGGTGTGAGGGGGAAGGGTAGTGTGTGAGATGAAGCGATGTGAGCTTACAGTATATAGTCTGTGTGTGTGTGTGTGTGTGTGTGTGTGTAGTAACACACCCAGCTCAGACCATCCCAAGTGTGCTTCCAAAATGCAGTACAACACAAATGTCTACATTGTCAAAGTCAGAATGGGAACCTCTGAGGGTATAGGCATCAAAATGAACAGCAGTCAACACATGCAACACAGCACCTTGACTACACTGCTAATTACAGGGAACTCCCCATGCTTACCAAAATGGAAGAGGCGGTGTCCAGTAAAATATACATATAGTCTAACCACTCCAATAAGGGCCCCTTTAGTTTGGTAATAATTTTTCCTGCAAAGAAATGGAGAAACCCCTCCAAAATGGCTCCCTCCTCACCTGAAATGGCACAAGCCAACAAATGGAGGTGTGTGTGTGGGCATACCTGAGATGATGCAAGTGTTGGCTTCCTCTGAATAATCACATGAGTACGTTGCCATGGATATGTAAGCCCTGTGCCACCTGTCCAAGTACACCAGCATGTTGTAGACCACCCCCAGTTCAGGCATGGAGTCAAACACCACCCTCTTGGGTGTCCTGTAGGTGAGGTAGAGGGCTGACATCTGTTTGGGGGGAGAGCACATCACATCACACCAGCACCTCACACACAGCACCATCACTCGTTTACTACTTAACCCCTCCTCATCCCCTCCCCTCCCCTCCCCTCCCCACTCCCCACCAGCTGCCTATAGCTAGTCACACTGTCCACAGTCAACATCCTCCTAATCCCCTCAAACATGGCCACCTCACTGTAGCTCCTCTCTGGAAGGAAGCACAGGTAGCCGTAATAGGACAGGTCCTGGATGGGGGCAGGGAGTTTGTCACAGGTGGGGAGCCCTTTAGATCCATTCTTGTAGCCCAGGTCACTAGCTTGGAAGGTGACAGTTGTGGAGTAGTATGTGTGTGTGAGTGTGAACTCAAGGAGGTTGGAAGTGGTTGCGCAAGCAAGCAACTGGATCTGTAGGAATGGGTTACCATAGCAACAATAATATCCACAGCAGAGTATACATAAAGTGTCACCTCTCTATTGGGGACAGCTTGAGACAGGCCCAAGTGCCAGCTATAATATAGCTACAACAACGAACCAGAGGGAAATGCTGCAAGTGTTTTCAGTTGGAGGCCGAGGTTTGATGATGTAGGGAGGAGTGTCGCTCACCAGAGGTGCATTCTGTTCAAATTTGCATGTTCTTTCTCATCTTGTTCATAGTCTTTAGCGTTTACAGTTAATAGTTAACTTTGGCCTCACAGTACTGAATGTTATTGTTATGCTAAACAATGATACCGAAATAGCTAGCTACCAAATTTTTCGCATTACTCGGTATGTGTGCTGAAGCTATAACTGATAGTTATTAAATTTAGGGTTTAAGTCCACAACAGCATGCCAGAATGTGGACTATAACAACAGGTTCTATCTCATACACACTTACACATGTAGCAAGCTTCTAGCTATGTAGCTAGCTATGTGTCCTCTATTGTCAACCTTCGTTGTTCTTTTCTTTTCCTTCTCAAAGAGTCAGCTAATATCTCCGGAATGGCCATGATAAAGTTGCACACTGACATTCGTCGACTCTGCTAGAGAAGTATGCTCCATGTCAGTCTAGCGGTTGTTAATCGGCAGAAACGGGAGCTCATTTATGTTCCTATCAAGAGGACAATTAGAACAATTCTAAAGAAGGGTGAAGTCAGTCCATCGTAACATTTTAGCCCAATTAACCTATACTAGCAGAGAAGGGCGCCTTTGGCGCCCTCCTCTACTCGGGCGCCCAACGCAGGTGCTTCCGATGCCAGTGCTTCTGATGCAAAGCACTTCCAAACCTGGCTACTGAGTGACGCTGCAGTTGCAGTTAGTATGGAGAGTTGCATGCAGCTGACTCCTCTTCCACCATGAATCACCTTCAGCAAGGTCAAGTGTCTTGTATTGCCCTCCAAATTAAACAAAACTGACTCATGATGGCCCCTTTGAGCTGATTCCTGGTTGTAATGAGTTGACTCCTGGTTGGTCCTTTGAGCTGACTCCCCTTTAGCTTGCTCCTGCTTTTCCCCTGGTGCTGACTCCTGTGAGTGAAGGTTGAGTGATGTTCTTAGAGGTCTGACAGTTGTCGTCGATTCTGAAGAGCTCTCATCATCCCTGAATGTCTTGACTTCTTGGTTAGTCCGGTGTTGCCCTTAATGTTCGGCATATGCGCACTGCAACGGTTGCAAATTGCTTTGTTTGGAAGAAACGTATTACAATGACGTCATGATATTGCGCAAGCCTAAACCCCGCATAACTTGTGCCAATCCTTTCGCCATCGAGCCGCTTTCACTCGCGTAAGACGGCGCTTTCCGCTATATAGCTTATATCACCCACAGCCTTCTACATTGTGCTAAAACTATAGCAAAGAAGCCGTCGCACCATCTTCCCAGGAGGAGTTGTGTAACAAAGGAATTAGCTGCGAATTCCGTAATCTACTTCGCTTTCCTCCGTAAAACAAAAATGGCGTCCTATAGTAACGTATGGCGAGTTGGCGCAAAACCTTCATTTCGCAAGCTTTCGCAGGGAAACCCAGCCGAAGACACCCTCCGGATAGCGCTTCGACATTCGGACCGCGTTTTCTGCGAACCCTCCGCACGGTTCCCGAGATTAGTGCGGACAAAAATTGGCCTAGCTCCATTATAATAAGATGTAGAAATAGAAGTATTGGTGTGACTATACTTATAAATACGTATTTTGGTATTGAAATAAAAGCATAGCTAGCTATGTACTACCCACCTTTGGAATATGACTCTTACCACGACAGGTACACTGTCCATGTGATAATTGACCTTGAACTGGTGGCACTGGGATCCATTGTGGGACATGAAGAGAGTGTTGCTGATGTCAGTGAAGTAAGTGACACAGTTGTCTGCAGAGGGAGAGGGGCTGTGGTCAAAGGAGTTGGCTGTGTCTGCCTCAGCGTCACTGCACTCCACACCACTGCACAACTGTACATCAGTGAAGGCATTGAGGAGTGGGCTTAGCATGCTAAGGACATCTAGGTACATGCCCAGACTCACTTCTTCAGTAATGTTTGCAACATGTGGAAATGGGAATGGTGACTCTGTGCTTCTTAGCAAACTCATTCAATTTGAGTAGACCAATCAGATTGCACAATAAATGTTGCCATGGAATGTATGATAGGCTGATAACTCCCATTCTCATCCTTCGTGGCCAGCACAAGTTGTCAAGGGAATCAAGATCATAATGTTGTTCTTAGAAGAGGACAAATTTCAGATTCAGTTTCTTCTGCCTTGACCCAGATGTAACCTTGGACCATGACTCTTAAACAGAGATACACAAAACAATCAAAGACAATACATCTCGCAACACACGACCACACATCAATTACTCGAGCTCTCCACACAACACACTCCTTTACTCCACCTCCTAGCCACTTATCGGTCACTGGCACGCTCACTATGTCCTCCTTGCTCAACATCGTTGCACTGTACACAGAGGTCACTCAGCGCTGTAACATGACCATGATGTTGACAGGAAAGTACGTCACTAACTATAGTTTAGGGCGTTCACCTTGGACACCATATTGGAAGAAACAGGGAAATCCCCTAATGCATTACAGGAGCGGTGTAGTACAATATTCAATCAAGCACTAGAGCACTGGAACACGGTCAACCACTTGAGCTGGGTCATGAATTCTGATACTGTTGTGGAAGCCTGGAAAGCCAATTGGAGCACTGTTAAGCCTGAGACCAATAGTCTTACTTACTACCCTTCGTAAGGTGTTGTCACTGGTAGTATTGTCATGAATTTCTAATAAAGTCAATTCCTATATCTCAGCAGGACAGAGTGGATTCCGTCATGGCAGAAGCACTGCTGATGTTGTGTTTGAACACCGCTGGATGGCAGCTAAGTCTCAAAGATATGAGCAGAGCATTTGACATCATCAGGCGTGACAGATTTATGCAGGTCCTGGAGACATTTCTGGATAACTGAGAGCTACGTATGATCCACCTATTACTAGCAAATACAACTCTGGAACCACGACTGGCAAAAGGGAGGTGTGCAGCATTTAACACCACTATTGGCACCCCTCAGGAGATAGCCTGTCACCTGTTTTATTCATCGTGTACCTAGAAGCAGCCCTACGTGAGTTACGACTGATGCTACCACAGCTCCCTCAAGCAGACATATACATCTGCCCTTGGACATTGCTTATGCAGATGACATAGACTTCGTGAGCCACAGCCGTGCCTTTCTAGATCAAGTGGAAAGCATTGCACCATCATGTCTGAGATGCAGGTTCCTCGTTGTCAATGAGAGTAAGATGGAGAGGACCTCCATGAGACGAGAGACAGATAAAGTGGCAGAAGTATGGAAGATGACCAAGAAGCTTGGATCAGTATTGGGAGATACAGAAGATGTGGCACGCAGGAAACATGTGTTGGGAGTGATGACATTGTTGTTAAGGAACACGGTGGGCTCCACTGTGATAGTGTAGTGGGGGTGAGGTGACGTTTCTTACAGTTTGAGCGAACAACAGACTGTGATTATAAAAGTTAACAATTCCATACTGACCTACCGGTGGAATGATGTTGGGTGCACTTTGTTGAACTAGTCTGACTGCTCTATACTTGTGGCAAGCCCATGTAGACAGACTGCAAGGAAGATGTACTCCACTGAGTGGTTCTTCCCTGACCTGTTGTCTGTCCTTTCTCCTTGCAAGAGGTGGACAGTGTTTGGTAGACAATCAGTCAGCTAGTATCTTACTGCTGAGGGTGGCTTACAGATCAACTGCTCTGTGATTAACAGCGAGTCATTTACAGTGCACTGCCATCCATGCAATAATGAAAATATTACACCAAACCAACCTGCTCCATTAACCTAGTGTCACAGTGAGGAGAGGGGAGGGGAGAGAAGGGAGGGAATGGAGGGGTGTGTACTCAGCCCAGTTGAGGGACAACCAGCAATCACCTCCCCATTCATTCAAAACGAATGGTAAAAGAGCCACATAGTGTTATGTCCCCTAGCCTAGTGTATGCTAGGCCCTCTCCATCCCCGAGTGCTTGCCAGGGGAAGGCTGTGTTCTTTATTTAAGTATCTATGATTTATGTGCCCATGACAGAGGGCCTACCCTGCTAGACTACATATCCCCCAGGATTACCTAGCTAGCAGTGTATCCCAGTAAAGGTCAAGTCCTTTGGATGAACTCACAGTGTAGTACAGTGACACACCGGTAAGCGACACCACTCTGTTCTGTTCTGGACACATTTGGGGCAGTTTGGGACAAGCCCAAGTGTTCTCATTAGAGAAGTGTCCTTATTCCAGAGGTAGATTTTGAACACATCTCCAAGTAGCTGGGACAGCAGACACTGTCCTCGTTGGAGGGGTGCCCTATATTCAGGTAGTCCGTTTGATATACGTAAGATGGTTCCATGGAATTGTACACTTCACGACTGTTGTGTGTGTGTGTGTGTGTGTATGTGTGTGTGTGTGTGTGTGTGTGTGTGTGTGTGTGTGTGCGTGCGCTTGCGTGTGTGTTTCCATTATTGTTCAACAGGACATTTGCCTGTGGATTGTTGGAAATCTTGCCTGTCATGAACATTGTGCCAAGAAACATTGGTGACTGACAATAACATGTATGCATAGTCATCATTTCCCTTTTAAATGTAATGAATTTGGTATGGAGATAAGGTAACCACAGGTATTTTGTCTGTTAATGTATCAGTATAAAAGTTACAGGCACTATAAGTTAATGCATGCATGCATGGCTAGTCAGTCCCATTGTGATCACCTGCTGAAATCTCCACTGTATGAGGAAATGCTATTAGGTATACACACACACGCGTGTGGTAGTAAAGTAGTTCTTCAGTTAACGTTCCACGTGCATATTCCTAAATTTGGCTGCATGCTAAATTATCTTTCTTAGATCTGCTCCACATGCAGGCTGTCCCTCCTGTATATGTATAGCTGATGAGATACAGTGTATAGTACATACTGCATGGCATGGTCTTATCATGCATGTACCAGCCCTCGAGCTCTGAGCTGTGATCACCTTGCCTCCATACATACTGTACCTCCATGTGTACACGTGATACATATTATATGCTTGCTATGTGAATGAGGAAATGACAGCAACACTATAGCAGCATGCATAATTCTGTGATCATGATCTCAAAATGAATGACAGACCATTAATGCATATATATTATGCATAATATAGTTTAGCAGCTCCAGCCACCCATGCATATATATAATAACTATGTGTATGGTAGACAATGTAGCTAGCTCTTCTGTGCCTGCATGTACGCGACATGCATGCATGGGGATTAATGGGGCAGCTAATATTGTCAACAATGGTCAACATTGGACAAGATTTGGTTTCATTACATACCGTAAATCGCAAAATTTTCGCGACCTAAAAATTTCGCGAATCGCTGCAAAAACGGGTGTCAGAAATGTTCGCGAATAAAAATTTCGCGAAGGAGACTCTACAAGGTAGACACTAAAGCCTTTTTAGTGTAAATAACAGGAGCAATTGCTTCTGAAATGAAGCAAACGAAAGAAGTACACGCCGTTTGTTGATCCGCCATTTTATTATGACATCACACGCACACACAAGTTATTATTATATCATTAGTATTATATGCATATAAAATTCGCTATGAAATTTTCGCGAATTGCTTCATTCGCGAAATTCGCGAAAATTATTGATCGCGAACATTTTGCGATATACGGTAGTTACCATAATTCTCATGAAAATATGCATATGTACAAAGATGTAGAAATAGCTAAAATATGGTTCAGAATAGTATAAAAACAAGTATTTCGAGTTAAAAAAAAGTCGTGGGGCGCCGGGGCACCCCTGAACTCGAACTACTTGCTAGCAATTTCCCCATGTATGTTCAGTAAATTAGATAGTTGGGGATACAGCATTGTTGTTGGCCTGAAAGATACATCAAGATACACTAGACTGTTGGGTTTGCAAGAGTTTTCAAGTCTCCAGAGCCGCCAGTCATCTAGTGAAAGCACCCCTACCAAACTGTCAAATGTTTGCTAACTGCTTTTTCATCTTTTTGACATTCTGAATGAGAATGTAATTGTTACTTTGTGCTAAGAGGAGTGTGCCTGTGAGTAAATCATGGCTAGCTATATATGCCATGATTCGCTGGTCTGCCATTGTTGGTCAACGGGTCATTAGACTTCTGTTGTGTTTGGGGCTGTAGCTCGCGATCGCAGGATAACAGTTAGGTAAGCTTAAGGTTCCTACTATAATACTATTACTTAAATATGTTCTATAGGAACACTTTGCGTTCTTTGGATACACTCGTACGGCGAAATATGAAGAAAGATGATTTTGAGCTTAGCAAACAGAGCGTCGAGCACGCGGCCATTTTACAATATCTGTTAGTGATAATTGGCCGGAGCTGTATCTCACAGAAAAGACGCTCCTTAGGCTTTTCATTAGTATCACTCTATATATTAACACATGTTCACGACCACGTCTCGTTCAATTCAAGACGGAGAAACACCATTATAGATGATTAAAGCTTTGTAAAAACGACATGAGCGCCGCCATTTGCAATGACAGAAATATATTATACATACATATATATGAACATGAAGCCATACGAATACCTAATTAAAGTGAAAACAATATAGGGGCGCCTTTGGTGCCCCAATAATATGTATGGGTGAATAATGTGCTGAAACCAAAGACCATTTAAAAATGTAAATTAATATCACATACATATACCATGCACTGAGGTTTGTATGTATAAACACTGTACATTGCACTACAGAATTGAGACAGATTGAGGAGATGATTACCATAATTCTACCGTGGCGTAGTAGTCAACCTCTATTCTATCAGAGTTGAGACAGACACTAATACCATTACTATACAAACATATATAAATATGACAGGGGACGGTATGTTTGCAGTCAAACACTGTCGTGTGTTAGCTTGTGTGGATCAAATGTTAACGTTGAGGTTGTGATCATCAGTTGGTCTGCTTCCCTGTGTGTGTGGGACACAGTGGAGAGATAGGAGGGAATGACAGTAAAGACAATGACAATGGTAAAGTGTGTGTGTGTGTGTATGTGTGCGTGTGTAAAGAATATGGCTAGAGAGTGAGTACATGGGTTGAGTGGGCTTGTGGCCAGCAAAGGTAACAATGTGCAATACAGTACATGCATGCCACATGTCATGTGACTCATGAAGTACACACACACACAATGAATAGCCAACTGTCACAAGCACAGAACACCTGTGAGCATGCAACCACACTACAACCACACACGCACACACACACACACACACACACACACACATACACACACACACACACACACACACACACACACACACACACACGCACACACACACAGACATTTACTAACCAACCTCCTTGTAGCAGCTTTTCTTTCATCTCTCTTCCAAATGACTGCATGTAGGGAAGGCCGTCTGCGTCAATGGCCATCTCACAATACTCTAGTAGAGTGTTCACACTGCCATAACGCTTCAAGTGGGCATACAAGATCTCCAGTGCGTCTTTAGTACTAGAGGTGTCAATGTTAGACTTGACATGTTCTGTGATGACATCTTTACGAATGAGCCTCAGTAGGCTCTGCCTTGGGTTGACGACTGTAAAGAACTCTATCTCGTGTTTCTTGAGAAACTCTGAGACTGAAAGTGGAGCAGCTGCATTGTGTAAAAAAAGAATTGAAAGAAAGAGTTTAATGAGTGACACGTCTCTTTCCCTCTCTCTTATCCCCTCTCCTCTCTTCCCCTCCCTTCAAACTGCACGTATGTATCTCTACCCACCTTGGTATATTACACAGTGCTGGAAGTGTGCATGTTGTGTGTGGCCACACAGATTAGCTACTTACCTACACACGTAGTATGTCAGCCCCTCAAGAAAGTGACAATAATACCCAAAGCCCATTAATTTTGTGCATGTGCATATGCAACTTACTGCAAATTCAAACAAAGCATCTTTGCATTTCCATTGGTAGCCATAGAAACCACACCCACCTACCCATTCTTGTCCCATTGTACACTACACTACAAGTCAAAGCTGTCCACCCTAAAAGCTACTTCATACCAATTAAACTGTTTTCCGTGATAGGTTGGTCAGGTCCACTGGGAGGATTGCACTCTGTGGTCTCTAAAAGTGTAGAACAGTACACAAATTACAAATAACACTTCAGACTACTTCACACAGTTCTCCTGGCACTACTCAGCTGTACAAGTGGTCTGTACATATTGGAGTCCAACACGCATTCCACGAGTATTTGAGGAATTCTGCTGAAGGGTACCATGGCATTTGCACTAATTTAAAAGTGTAACTAGCTGGGATCATCCTGCCTAAGGTCTGTCCACACAACACTTCAGCCTCTACACAGCAATATTGCAATACACTGTCCATAGTCTGAACTGCTAGACCATTCCATAAAACAAGCTAGATTAATGTAAAGCACTCTTGGGTGAGTGCAATCATGAGTTGTCTCAGTTAATGCCAAGCAAAAATGTTTGTGATCGACCGTATGACAACCACATAATGCACTATAGTACGTTTGATGGGTAGTCAAGCTAAAGTGACTGGTTGCAATTTCAATGCCATTTTGTTAGTGCAGTCAGAAGCTGCAAGATGACTGTTAACATCCAATTGCTGGTTTGATTTAATGTGCATTCACAGGATGACACAGTGACAGGTCCACCTTCATCATGGTACCTACCTCTGGTAGTAACTGGTACTGGAGGTGTCTGTGGAGGACTGATAGAAAGAGCAGGTTCCGAGAAGGCACGTGACCTTGCTGTACAGAGCAGGGGGTGAAGTGCCGTTAATCCTAGGGCTATAATGACAACAGCTATGCATGCAGTAATAACACACAAAAATGTATAGGATTGCACTCACATTGCCCCCAACCACACCCACACTACCACGTACACTCACTCAATTCCTCTTTGACTCTGCAACTAAAGACAAGAGGCACATTCGCCCCGTCCACATGAACCTTCATCCAGGCATTCTTCACTCGTTTCTCTTCTGCACCAGTGTACAGGATCTTGCACAGGATGCAGGGAGGATAGCGTCCACTGTTGACCTCCATTTCCAGGTCTTCAGCGGACTTGTCCTTAGGTAGCAAAAACTGCTGATCAGTGACCTACGTATGGAATAGGCTGTTATGTACAGTATGTTAACAAGGATGCATCATAACACACAGGCAAATTTGTAACTGTCTAGCCACTAACTGCTTGTTGTCCATCAATGGTTGCTTCCCACCCTGGGCCAGACATCTGCTCTAGTTTAGCTGTGATTTGGTGTAGATTGGCAGCATACTGAAAACGAGTGACATTCGTGCAGCCACTCACCCATTTCTTCTGTTGCAGTGTTTTTATGAGCTTCTGTGGTGTGGAAGCAACCAAATGTATAGAGGTAAACAGCCAGCACAAGTACAGAGTTACAGAAACACCAACCACGGCCACCCTGTTTGATACCTCATTCCATTCCAGTGAGTCACACATGATCTGTATCTTGAAGAGCAGAGTGTCTTCTGGTGGGATGTACTGAAAGAAGGTGATGGCACTGTACCAAGCAGTAGTGTTGACCTTAGTCTCCACACAATACAAGCACTGGGGTGCTGAAATACTGAGGATGCCTCTGTACGAATGAGAACAGAAATCACCTTCCTCCTGCTCCTCAAATATGTACTTCTGCTGGCCTGCTTCCAAAGTGTGTGGAGCTTGGAGAAAGTGCAGGACATCCTCATCATCTCCCTCTGCCTTGCTGCACCAATGGGAGATGGCCAACTGAACAGGCTTCACCAGAATGGCTCCATCCATGTTGAGGTAGATGACAGTTGAACTGAGTGTGTACCCAGCAGAGACTACAAAAGGCCCATGGAGGATGATGGCATAACGGACCAATATTTCCTTCCTCAGAGCACCTATAGGAACCTCCAGTGTTGCGTCACCACTTCCCAGAGTGAATGTCCCTCCATCAGGACCAATGTGGAGCTGTTTAAATCCACTAGTCATGTAGCATAGCTGCTGAAGAAGAATTTCATCTGGTGATTTGAAGGGCATTGGTTCCATGCCAATCTCACCAAGGCTGGGGAGTTCAATTAGAGCAGCTACGAAAGAATAACACAGTAACATGGACAACATATATACAGACTATGTTAATCCTGATGTGTACTAGTTATGTGAGCTAAGATCACGACATCAGTGAGACCATTCACGTGACATTTCTTGCAGTACGACAACACAAGCAGAGTGGACAGAGCCAGTCACTTCACCTTGTCTGCCTAGGTCTTCCCATGTAGGAATTAGGCTAGGAGGGCCACTGGAGTGATGAGAAACAGGAGGAGATGGGAAACGAGGAGAGGATGGTTGGCTCATCCTGATGAACCTGCGCCATCTGCGTCTTCGGGATCTTCTTGGTTGCCACTCTACACATGGAAACTCCAAGGTACGATGAGTGTAATAAAATCAGTGTCATTAACTAACACACATATGTCAACTCATTGAAGGTCCTAAGCTCAGCAGAACCTCACATCATATAAATTATATCTACAGCAATGCATACACACATGTAATACAATCACTAAGGGAACTGACCAGTCAAAGAGCTGTGTGATCCAACAGATGAATCATAGGACATATCAGAACCTGAATCTGCACCTGCATCTTCATCTGACATTGAATGTTGAACAGATCCTGCATGTGTAATAATGGTACAACACATATCTAATACACCTTGTGAGTAAAAATATTAACCAGACCACCAGGGCAAGTTGCAGAGGGCCACCACCACCAGTGCAAGTAGAGTGTTTGCGCTAGTTGATGGAAGGAAAAATACCACCAGCACAAGTTGCTGCAGGTCAGCAAGACAGGGCACCAGCATCGTTCAGTGTAAGTTGGAGTGGAATGTAGCAACAACATGCAACTTGCACATGGGCATGGGCATGTGTAACAGGTTAGTGCCCATATGCAAGTTGCATGTTGTTGCTACATTCCGCTCCAACTTGTGCTGATTGATGATGGTGCCTGGTCCCCCTGACTGCAGCAACTATAGCCATGGTGGTGTTTTTTCCTCCATCAACTAGTGCAAATGGTCTACCTGCACTGGTGGTGGCTGCCCTCTGCAACTTGCGCTGGTGGTCTTGTTCCTAGTAACACTGGTGCCTATACTGCATGCTCATATTACAACTTGCACTGTGTGGTGGTAGTGGTGGTGGAGGTGGCAGTGTAAAGTAAGTGTTGCAGTGGTGGTGGTATCTAGTGTTTGTATGATGTATAATATTATGTGGGCATATTTTATTCTAGATGTGTGGGGGTGATGATGGCTGAATGTGCATGAAGAATGTGGCAGTCAATGGTACAAGTGCCCTACCACCAAGCACTCTACAGTATGTGAATGTGTCCTGCATACTTCCATGTGCCCCACTGTATGAGAATGTGCATGGCAGTCAGTGGTGGCACTTAAAACAAGTTTTGAAAGTTTATCTAGATATGCTGAACACAGTGTAGTAAGTTCATTACTATGTGTACATAATTCTATACAGACAGAGTTCTTTCGGGGTAATGCCATGGTCAGGTGGACTACCTGATCAAGTCCACCAAATATTGTGACAGCTAGTGCAACACCTGGATTGTGTTTCGGAACCTGCCATTTGCTGTGAATCTTCATATAAAGATACAGTGCTCCAATCCTAAAGGTTCCATTTTTGTTTTTGAGGAAAAGAGGTAACGTGCCTCTGTGATGATTAATAACAATTTGTGATACACATTTCTGGGTCACATTTGACCTAATTTTTCATCTGTGGGCAGGAGGACAGGTCACATGATACATGCCATAAATAAATTATGTCTAATTGAAATTGTTTTATTTCTAGAGGGAGTTATAGTTAAGGTCCAAAACTTCTAAGGAAACATCTACATCTTCTAATATTTTGCAATCATTCACCTTGTTACAAACTTCAGAAGCAAAGTTATTTTGCTAAAAAGTGTTTTTTAGTGCCTAAAATGTTTAGATAGGATCTTACCAGCGAATATGAGTTTAGCTCCCATAGTCTCTTAACAGTTGCTTGGATAGTTGCACTATAACATGCCAGATATACTTCAGGTCTCTATTGTATGGTTTGCCTAATGTACCAATGATTATGCAATTGACATCAGAAATTTTGATTTCATAGAATTTAAGGTTGACATTTAGGGTTGACTCCATAAGTATGTTTTTTTCTGGAAATGCTCATTCACAAGCTATTTTGGGTTTCAATTGCATAGTAAAAGAAGATTCTTTCATTAGGTGGGTTGTTTGTGTAAGTATTTTGAAATGTTCATTGCGTAGTAATAGCTATGCTATCTCATTGTGGAACCTTTAGGATTGGACCACTGTATACTATTTCATCTCCTTTATGGCTGCCCTTGCATGCAGGCATGTAGAAAAGCTGAAGAGATTCTCCAACTAGACAGCCACATCAGTGTACAGGAAAGCAACACACAGCAACCAGTACCTGTCCTTGAACCCATACTATCCTAAGGCACACAAAGAATCATTTTTGGGGTGCCTTTCACTTTTAGGTATTCATATGATTTCGTGTTCGTATAATGATATTTCTGTCATTGCAAATAGTGGCACACATGTTGTTCTTTACAAAGCTTTAAATTGTCTCTAATGGCATTTCACTGTCTTTGAATCAAACGAAATGTGGTAATGAACATGTGTTGAAAGAGTAATACTAATTAAAAGCCTAAGGAACGTCTCTTCTGTGAGATACAGCTCAAATTATCTCTGACGGACATTATAAAATGGCCACGCACTCAATGCTCTCTGTTTGCTAGGCTCAAAATTATCTTCTTATATATTTGACCGTGTATCCAAAAAAAATGCAAAGTGTTCTAGGACATGTTTAACCCATTAGTCTCAAATGAAGCTTATATGCGTCATTTGTTAGAATGTGGATAATCCTGAATGACACATGCGTCATGGCGAACTAGGCTCAGAAAACGTCACTTTTCTCTGGCTACAAGTAGTCCACGGCAGAGTCTCTTTCACAGGACTTACAGCAGTATCAGAGCCTTCCTTTGTCATACCTACCTCATTTCCTGGTCACACAAGCTGCGTGAAACCAACTGCTTTAGTTTGCAAGCAATATTACGCAACATTTCTTGCTTGTATTTTAAGCTTAGGTACGTGTGTGCTGGCATGAATTTGTGCAGGAAGACTCCACATCTTCCTGTAATACTGAATCAAGCAGCAATTGTTCATCGTCATGCTTTTGGGCTGAGAAAAGGCTCAGACAATACGAATGTTTGCAATCTTGCTCACAGGAGTCACGTACACGCGCGAAGAGTCCGGATTGTGCCTGAGAACACTGTCAACTGTCCTGGACTACTTGAAACAGAGCATTTCTCCTATGTCGCCGTTACGTTAGGTTGGAGAAATGGCCTTATAATGTGAAAATACGGCATGGTAAATTTCTTCGTATGTGCAGCCATTTCAATTTCGGAAGTAGGAGCTGGCACGCAATTTAAGCTTCGAGACTAATGGGTTAAGTAATATTATTGTAGTAGGAAGTTTACCTAACTGTTCTCCTGCGTGGTACAGCCCCAAATACAAAAGAGGTCGAATGACCCGTTGGCCAATGGCAGACAAGCGAATAATGTCATTACCTCATAGGGTAGCCTTTCAGCCAGCATGCTCTTCCTCCAGGCAAAAAGTAACAAATACATCCTCATTCAGAAAGTTATATAGATCAAAAAGCAGTCTGCAAACATTTTGGCAGTTTGGTAGGGGTGCTTTCACTGGACGACTGGCTGCTCTGGAGACTTGAAACTCTTGCAAACCCAACAGCCAATGACAATTGTATCTTGATGTATCTTTCAGGCCACAAATAATAATGTACCCCCCAACTATCTGATGTACCCAACATACATGGGGAAATTGATGAAATTGCTAGTAAGCAGTTCGAGTTCAGGGGCGCCCCGGCGCTCCACGAGCTTTTTAACTCGAAATGATTGTTTTAAATGTTACTCGTTACCAAATCATCTACTATCACCTGTCAAACTGCACTGCATGTCATCACCATGATCACATCATTCATTGTCATCATAATCTCTATGAATGCATGAGTGCTCCACTTGTCATTATTTCTTGGTGAAGGTAGTTGCAAAGGTTGCAGGATGACACCAGTGATGTAGACAATTACAACTATACAAAAGATAAGTAAACGAGCCCAAAAGAATTGCCCTAGTAGCAGCTAACTGACGACCCCTAAAATCTGTTCTCTCAAGGCATGCCACCTGGTGGTTGTAGCGTTACACGCGTGATGTCATGTGATGTGACGCCACTACATAGTTGTATGCTACTGAAAAGAATGTTTGCTCCTCATTGCTGCACCCTCTACCACCACCCCCCCCCCCACACACACACACCAAAAGGCAACACACAGACACACACTAGGTACAAACACAGTGACACTATGCATAGCAGAACAATATGGACACATAGCTGCTGTACAAAACACTTGCTCCTCAGTCAGCTGTGTCTAAATAACTGAGTAAGTGCAGGTTATGGGAACATTCAAGTCTCATACCCGACCCTGTCCACCAGAAACATAAACAAGATGGCTATCAGTGAATGGACCAAATACTCAGTGAATGGATTGGAAGGCTTGCTTGAGTTTCATGTTTGGCATTTGTTGTTTCTCAGTGCACCAACTGTATCCATAAAGTATGCGAACAAAAACAAGTAGCTATTTAGAGTTAAAAAACTCGCCAGGGCGCCACCGAACTCAAACTACTTACTGGCAATATGAGTATGCTGTGAGTCAGAAATTGGGTAGGCAGCATTGGTGATAGACTAGAAAGGCATATCAAAAAAAACATTGCTATGTTTTTGGATGATAGCTAAGGGTTTCCAAGTGTCCAGGTAGCTAGCCAGGGTAGACATTCAGCAATAATATTCCTTCCAAAATGCTACATTAACCGATTTAATGCTGTACACAACATTCTGAAGGTCAATGTGGGTGTCAGTGTTTGCATGGAGGAGGATTGTGCTGGATAAAGGCAACCAATTAGGATAAGCCAAAGAACAGACAAATAGTCGCACGACTGTCCATGTATTGAAGCTGTGTCTCACACGAGAGTACTTATGTAGGCTCTTTACCAACATAGTATTACTTAAACGTGTTCTGTACACACTATTCGCTCCTTGGATACACACCAAAAAAGAGGATTATGAGCTTAGCAAAGAAGCAAATCGTGAGCACTGCCATTTTACAACGGCTGCTTTGCAGCATCCCGACATTTGGAGCTGTATCTCGCAAGATAAACTTTCGATAGGCTTTTAATCATCACCAACCTGCTAATACATGCTTATGAACATATTTCCTTCAAACAGAGAAACAGACAGAGAAAAGCCAACAAGATAGTTTTAAGCCTTCCAAAGCATGCTTAATCCTAACACAAACATGAAGCCATGAATTCATACAAATACCTTTAATGTGATACAATAACTATAAGGTGCTGAAAGTGCCTCAATGATGGATCCCAGGAAGAGCTGTTAAAGATGGAATTGCATGGCATGCTTGCGTTGTAATCATTGTCATGTACACCGACTCTACCGAATGTCAGAATGCTACAGATTGACAGCATAGCTAGCTAGCTAAGTGACTAACACAAACTATTAGACAAACATGCAGATGAAAAGACTGACTGACTGAGGCATTCACTGAACCACTGCACGTTCAAGTGTGGGGTATAATAATGGCATAAACTGCTTAGCTAGTCAGTAAGGGTGTTGGTGAACCTGTGTATAGCTACGTGTGTGCATGTGTGTATGTGCTGGCATGTCTGTTCATCACACCATTTGGAATGCCTCATTAAACAAATGATGGAGATGTACATTAAAACAGTCTATGCAGTTGGTGCATGTGTCACTATCAAGTTGTCACAGTGCAGTATTTGGAACACACTACTATATGTACTACTATACCATAACTCACCCTTCAGCTCCTCCTTGACATGATAGCCATGTTCCTCCATCACGTGAGTGGCTTTCTCCACTACCTCTGCACACTTGGTTAACAGGACTTGAGCAAGATGGCCCTCCCATGTCTGCTCCTCATTATCCCAAATCAGATACCTTCTCCACGCCTTCCCAGCCACCTCAGTGCACTCTTCTGCTGTTAGGAGGTATCTAGTGAAGAGCTCATTCAGTACTGCAGGGTGTGAATAGGTTTAGAAATCACTTACCACTCACTGCTTCATGCAGTGTGCTGAGTACACATTTTCAACTACACAGTATACACTCAACAGTTGGATATAATTATTATGTAAAAGGAACCAGAAACTAAGACCACTCCTACTCCTACTCCATACACTGTTATTACCGTACATCAAGTGAGTACTTGTTTGAGAACACTTGCAAGCAAAACACGTATCAGTGATTGAACAACAACATTAGTAGGATGTTTCAACCACAAAGGTCTTCAACAAAACTAAATATGTTAGACAAGTGACTGGACATACAGTAAGTACAGCAACTTGTGAGAGCAGGCAGAAAGGTCTACCACGAGAATATTCAAATGCACAACTGCTTTTAAATCTATCAAAACATGTGACAAAACATGGGCTACTACACAAAAGTATGGTCTACAACACATAACGCATGTGGGTTATGTCCTATGTAAATAATGGGGCTTCCGCGCGGGTGAAAAATTTGTCTTCGTATTTTCTCTTAGTTCTTATTCAAATCGCATTCGAGGAACTCGTGTTTGGTATCATCATAAACACCTATCCTTGCACTACAATTGTATGATTAAAACTTGGGGATACTCAGTCTCCTATAAGAAAAACGTCGCCGTCAAGTAACCCAGTAAATAGCACATATTGTCGGTGTGGATAGCGATGCAGAGGCTCAGCAAGAACTAAGCACATAGCGCAATACACAATCATGCATTCTAACTTTTCCATGTGAGCGAAGTTGGTAAATTACTCCGCTGCAAAGTTACATCAAGAAAACTGAATTCCTCCCCCTTTGTTGCAAGTTACGCACCCTATAACTCTGCACAGGAACATCATACAACAAATGCTCACATGGAAAAGTTAGATCATTGTCTTTGCTTCCGAAACAAGCATTCTCCGTGTCTTTTTCTTGCAAGACCGCTATCCACAAGATGATTTTCTTCAGAACTGTAGTGGCAGCCATGCCGAACAGCCATTGTCACGTGACAAAGCCGTGACTTCCTGCTGAAACGTCATAATTTGTTTGAATTAGCCCTCTAGAATGACTGCGTAACCTTAAAGCCACGCGCGGACGTCTCGCTGCAACGTGGAACAATTTTCTTCGCGATTGCTTCAGACAGGAACGACGAATTCTGCATTTCTGAACAATTCGGACTTTCAGATCACACAAACGTCACGCCGAGTCACATGCGTAGCCTAGGTAACACAGAAGAATATGATAAAACCACACGGTTCACTCTATGTAAACAATGCCTTGGCAGCAACGGACATAACCCACATGCGAAGTCAACAGACACGGACACTTAACACAACATCACACTACACCTCCAGTATGTGTTCTGCTGATCATGACACACACACACAACAAGCACATGCACACACACACACACACACACACACACACACACACACACACACACACACACACACACACACACCTCCTCCTCCTCCTCCTCCTCCTCCTCCTCTGTTCATCATGTCCTGCTAGGGAATTTGGGCGGGTTCCACAAACTGTGACACCAGTGCGGGGGTAGCCATGTTCACATTTCTGCAGATGTGGATCCTCCACTGCTGTCTGTCTGTGATAATCTTTGTCCAGTTGGTAATGTTCAACAGGTCTCGGCTAATGAGGTCACAACAATGAAGAGGTGCTCCTCCTGTTGGTCTGCACCTACCACTAGGCCTGCACCTCAACAGCTGTCTTTGGTGGCGACTGGTTGGCATTCTCCAGACATGGCCAAACCATTGAGGGCGTCTCTGCTTAAGCTGATCCTCCACTGACACCATCCCTGTTCTCTCCAGGATGTCAATGTTCCAAACTCGGTTCCATAAGGTGATGTCTAGGATGTCGTGAAGGCAACACATCTGAAATGATTTCAGCTTACGAATGTCATGTTGGGTCACCGTCCATGTCTCCGCTCCATAGAGGAACACAGACAACACCAGGGTCCGGAAGATGCGTACTTTGGTGGCAATGCTGAGGGCCCAGCAGCGAAATACTTTCTTCCTCCAAATCTGATGCATTTAGCCTGCCTTCTCTAGCCTCACTGACACTTGTCATTCCACATTGATAGATTGGCCAATCTTACTGCCAAGATAGGGGAAGGACTCCACCTCTTCTAGGGGCTGGCTCTGCAGCATGATGGATGGCTGGTTGCTAGACTGCTGCTCTCCCACTGCGAGGATCTTGGTCTTCGTGGCACTGATAGTCATGCCCCACCATCTGCAGGTGTTGTCGATGGCATTGACCATGTCTTGTAGCTCTCTCCGGGACTCTGCAACCAGTGTCAGGCCATCTGCATACAGTGCATCTTGAATAGTTGTAGATGCCATAGTCTTGTCACGGTAAGTGAGGAACAATCCATCACTCATGGTGTAGTCAATCTGCAGACCTCCATTAAGATTTGTCATTGCCTCCCTCAGGATCTTGTCTAGGAAGCAGTTGAAGAGCAGAGGTGACAGCGAACAACCTTGACGGACCCTGGTTGTCACCTCAAACCTCTCTGATGTGTCTCCTGCTGATCTCACCTGGCACCAGGTTTCTGAGTGCAGCTCCTCAACGATGGCTACCAGCTGGTGAGGTACCCCATACTCCCTCAGGATGGCTACCATAGCTCGACGGTTGACCGAGTCGTAGGCCTGTTTGAGATCCACAAAGCACATGAATACTGGTGTCCTGTATTCTGTTGCTCTCTCAAGAACCTGTCTCACCACCCAAATCTGGTCAACTGTGCCTCGTCCCTTCCTGAACCCGCACTGCGTCTCCATTAACTGAGGTTCAATAATGGCTTGTAGTCTCTCCAACAGGATGAGAGTCAACACTTAACCAGGTACACTGAGAAGGGAGGTCCCTCTGTAGTTGTTGCATTGTGTCCTGTCCTTCTTCTTGAAAAGTGGCATCAATGTGGCATTTCTCCAGTCTTGGGGCTCCTTCCTGGTTTGCCATACTTCTTGTATCAGCTCTGTCAACCAATCTATTAGTGTCTCACCACCACTCTTTAACAGTTCAGCCACTATTCTATCATCCCTTGCTGCTTTGCCATTCTGAAATCTCCTCACTGCTTTCACTACTTCCTCCCTTGTCACATTTGGTGTGTCTGCATTGCCATTGTCTTCTACCTCTGCCAGCACCTCATCTGCCACTACATTCTCTACGTTCAGGACAATGTCATCCTGAAAGTGTCTCCTCCAGCGAGCCAGCTTGTCCTCATTTCTCTGCAATGGCTGGCCTACCTCATCCAGAATGGTATCTGCTGGTCTTGTTTTGCTGCCGCTCAGTCTTTTCAGCTTCTTGAAGTCCCTTTGCCTGCATCATCTCAAGTCCTCCTCCATTACTGCCATATTCTCATCCCACCACTTTTCTTTGTTCCTCTTAACTGCCTGTCTCACTAGCTTGCACAGAGCTACATAGTGCATTCGCTTTTCCTCACAGGCACGCTGGTTCTGCCACGTTACAAAAGCCAGCCGCTTCTCTTCTGTCAGTCTCAAGGTGTCGGTTGAGATCCATTCCATCTTCTCTGGTGAAGGTGCTG
Source organism: Ianthella basta (assembly GCA_964019415.1). Taxonomy (NCBI): domain Eukaryota; kingdom Metazoa; phylum Porifera; class Demospongiae; order Verongiida; family Ianthellidae; genus Ianthella; species Ianthella basta. Next base: position 3,943,338 of record OZ025888.1, read on the forward strand.
CTCTGCCACATCTACTAGCTAAAGCCTTCTACTAATCAGTCTATTGGCTCTCTACATCACCCCTTCCGCTCCTGCCTTCAAAGGCAGACCAGATGGTGTTCAAAACTCTCCCCTTCAAAGTACATCAAAGGGCTTCCCTGATCTTTGCCTTGGTTTCTCTTTAACTTCAGACGCAGGGACATTTCAACTAAGCGGTGATCACTGTCTAAGTCTGCTCCTCTGAAACCCGGGTGTCTAATACTGACGGTCTAAGCCTTTGTTTAACCAGTATATCCTTAATATATTTAATCTTTTCCAGTCTGTGCATTCGTTCGTTTGCTTGTGCGTGGCTTTTAAACCGGGCATTTGATTGGACGACGCAATGACGTAACCGCAAACATGGCTGCTCTAGCAGTGCGCATGTGCCTGGCAGCCAGCCGTCTCTTAGACACTCTGTGCGCATCAGGTTGGGGCTCCAAGGCGCGGCGCACACTGGCGCAGAAGCTTACTGTTATTATCTGGTGCGAGGGAGCTGCTCTGGCTATCGGTATGTGGGTATTTTGTTTCGCTGTTTGGGTACTTTAGCTCACAGGATTCTGGGCTGCTGAAAGCCTTAGCTTCTCTCTATTGCGAAGTAAGCTATTGGGCAGAAAGCTTGCTTGGCTTCGGCACTGCCTTATTGGCTAAGGAAAGACATGACCATGCAATACTTTTAACATGGTGTAGATGTAGCTATAACTATGTATATGTACATGCAAGTGCATGACAGTGGCCAATGTCAGTGTAAACAAGACGGCAATATATCCAGGCAATGACACCCAGCTGCAACCACCCAAATGGTGATGGATGGCCTGCATTGTCTACTTAGCAAGGTGACGTGTAGTAAGTGCGGCCGAAGGGCCGCGCTTGTTTGTAGTCTTTCAAGCTTGCTTGTGCCCTTGGATTTGGTGGATACCATGAGTACTGGTAAATATGCTTGTAAGGGAAGACTGTGTTGGTCATGCACATCCCATGTGCACAGGCAAAAGATACAAGCTTCTTCTCATTACTGCTGGCCCTCTTCCCCAGTGCATGCGATCCAACAACACCTTGCACACTTTCCCCAATTGATGCATTAAAGTCCCCCATGACCATTGTGAGTCCATTCGCCTTACGCATTACTCCGTCCAATTCTGAATAAAACTGTTCCTTGTCGTCTTCACTGCTGTCCTCGGTGGGGGCATACACTACTACTATCATCAAGGGGCCCACTTGGGATAGGAATTCAGCTGTCAGTATGCATGGTGACACTGCCTGGTAGTGCCGAAGGGCAGCCAATGCATGTGTGTCCAGGGCAATACCAATTCCTTCTAGTGTGGTTCCATCCTTCCTGCCTGAGAACACTAGCCTAGGTTCTTCTCAAGTGGGTACACATCGAGGGTGGGTGTAGCAGGCTGTGCAAAGGGGGCAGCGAGTTGGTATTGAAGGCTGCATTGTGAGTTCCTCTGCTTGTGCTTTCATTCGCACTGAGTTAGTTCTGCCATCCCTAGAGTCACTGGGTTGTCGCGTCTGGGTTGTCCGTATCTGTAGCCGACGCCCTTGTGTGTGAGGTGGCTGGCCTCACGCAGGACCCTGCCACTTTCTCCCGCTGGTAGGTACGGGCCAGAGTCCTCGGGGGGTATCGAAAGGCCGTTGGGGTTCCCTCCCTCGTCCGCCTGCCAGCCAATGAGGAAATGCATCCCTCATCCGCCTGCCGAAGTTGATAGCTTCGGGTCAGGCCTTAAGGCTGCCTGACTGGCCAGTGTAGTGCGCCTGTTGGTTCTGCCCACCGGGGACATGTCTCCCCTCAGGCCCGGCTCGGTCGTGAGAAGTTGACACCTCTGTTGTCCTGCCATTCTGCTTGCCGTACTTGGAGGATCCTCTCGCTGGAAACACAGGGCTGTCTACACGCTGATGACGTGTATCTGCATGCTGATCCTTGTCCGTTTGCTATGAGCTTGACTTCTGGGGTGTATTCTGACCCTCAGCACTCTACGTTCGCCATTTTTTCACACACACACACACACATATACGAATACGCACACACACACATACATGCAACACACACACACACACACACACACACACACACACACACACACACACATACAAACACGCACTTACACACACACACATATATGCAAACACACACATACACGCACAGACGCGTTCACACACACACACACACACACTCACACACACACACACACACACACACACACACACACACACACACACACACACACACACACACACACACACACACACACACACACACACAAACAACATACGTAGAGACACAGAATATGTGCCCATCGCAGAATAGGTTTGATGAAGCTACAAAGCAAAGGCTGGTATAGGGTGGACTATACTTCACCAACCTCTCAACTGCCTTGCTTCCTCATTGTATCCAAACTTGATCATTAAATTAGCTGTTCCAGTCACCACTTCTGGAGGTTTGGTGCACTGGATAGAGATAAGTTGATCAAGCAGGTCCCTTCCTTCTCCTTTCATCTTCACTTCATCCTCAGTCACCAACTTCTGGTACAACTCTGACAGCACTGTGTGGGATAGCAGCACTGATACACAGACTGGGCACACAAAAAGCATTCGCATGCGCACTATGCTAATATCAAAGGTCTACAGCGTGTGTGGGTACACAGTCACTGCTTAGGGTAGGAGGAACAGGTGCAAATAGGAAGGATTGGTGCTGAAGGCAACACTCACACAGTCTACACAAGATATAACTAACCCTCTGACAGCACAGAGCTCTCTTTTTTCATACCTGCTCCATGCGCATGCACTATAATTAACAACAACATGAGTACACGAGACCAAACAAACAAAAACAGGTGGCGGCAAGGGCTAAGGGTGAACTAGGCCCTGCTCATGTGTCATAATCAACAATAATATTCCTTCCAAAATGTTACACTAAACGATTTAATGCTATGCATAACATTCTGAAGGTCAATATGGGTGTCAGTGTTTGCATGGAGGAGTGTGCTGGCTAAAGGCAACCAATGAGGGTAAGCCATAGAACAGGCAAATGGTCGCACTACTTCTGTCCATGTATTTGAACAAACAAAAACAGGTGGCTGGCAAGGGCTAAGTATGAACTAGGCCCTGCTCATGTGTCATACAAAACACAGCACACCTTAAATAAGTCCAGCCTTAGCACAAGAGGGGTGACAGAATAGTTATACACACAGAACTATAACATGCAGTACTATTACTTTAGGAATGTACAGCAAACTGTCAGAGGCCTTCTTGGGTCGGATCAGTGTGAGGTGGTCAGTCACTCTTCTAATTCCTTTTGCACCATACTTCATGTGACTTTACGATGCATCCTCTGGCAGGGTGTATGACCGTCTGCTATCACTGTATGGGCAGGCCATCCCTTTCATCGGTAGCCACACTTTCAGGTTCATAGGAACCCCTGTGACTATCCACAATAGTCAGGAGAAGGCCAGGGCTGCACTGATCGAGAAGCTCCAGATTCTACTGTCAAAGGTTGATGCCACTCAGCTGACCAGTCACCAGAAATTGAGGCTATTCAGAGATGGTGTCTGCCTGCGGCTGACTGGGACCTCTACATTGTGGATTTCCCCCATCTCATGTAAGAAGGTCTCTTGTAGTCTAAATTTGCTTCGTCGCCTCTCTTGGTTTCTTCCCCAGCCTCTCCTGCTTCTTTTTCTCAAGTCCTACATACTCCCCCACTTTGACTACTGTGATGTTGTGTGGTTTGGCTGTACCAAATCTGAGTTCCATCGCCTTGAGTCTTTGTTGAACTTTGCTTGGCGTACTGTTCTCCGTAGATGTAAACACTCTTCTGCTTCTGCTGCTCGCCACAATCTTGGTCTATCAACACTGTCCTCCAGGAGAAAGCTTCATCTTTCCCAGTCTGTCTTCAAGTGCCTCTCTTCCCATTGTCCATCCTACCTATCTCAGCTCTTCTCTGGTCCAAACTCCTCTCATCGCACTCGGTCGTACTCTTCTTGTCAATTCAACCTCCCGCTCACAAGGTCATCCTTTGGTCAAAGGTCATTCAGTTTTACTGGCGCCTCTATGTGGAGATCACTCCCTGCGAACATCCGCGAGACGAAAGATTTCCCGGCTTTCTCTGCCAAGTGCGAAGATTTCCTCCTGGACTGACCTTTCTGTGCATGCACATGATCTATTTTCTCTTGTTTTCCTTTCACATACAGCATGCTTGCATGTATGATCAAAATTCTTCACCATTTTTAATTACTGGGCACCTGGGAGAATAGCCTATGGCTAAAGGCTCCCCAGTCTAAATAATGATCCCCTGACACTGACCCTGACCCCTCATGGGTAGAGGAGAACCTTCACACACTTGTTACATGATGAAGCCATACATCAAAGGAAACAACTGTGCGTTATTTTGGCAAATGCACTGGATAACGCACAGTTGCCTTATTTGGAAGTGTATAACGCATTGTTTGTTTTATAACGCACTGCTTTGAAAGGGGCTCTTATTGACATATCCAATCATTTTCTAGCCTTATGTAAACATTTTGTCTGCTGTTTTAGCAAAATCTCTTTGATATTCAACACCTTGTGAACTTTTACATGAACTTTGGCTCCTCAATGATGAGTGCATAACACCTTTAGAATATGGTCATCCCCAAACATTTATGCCTAGCACAGCACTGCACATGCATGTTTGATGGCAGAGACTCGGAATTGTGCATGCAATATCTTTAGAGTTTTCTGAATGGGATTTTAGTGTACAAGAAGGTCCCTCCATTCTCTAAGCTCTACAGACCTTCCAATCCTATGCAGTCTGCATTCTGCAGGGAAGCTCTGAGTTCATACGTCGTTAGCAGGTCTTCAACTCATCTGCTATAGTGCCGACTCAAACTCCGCCGTCGCCTTATTCAGGAGAGGCCGTTAACAGTCTTTACCCTCACTACGCTTAGTCCTTCACCTTTCTTCGTCAGGAAGAGCGTGTTCTCCGATTTCTATAGTAATTACAGTCTAGTTTGTTTGGTAAAATGATTCGACGGCAAGGGAATTCAAGCGTAAATCATTTCTGTTCGAGCTGTCAAACTGTAACAAGCCAGTTATCACATGGCCCCTCGGGCGTTTTGCTAATTTATCGCACTTGGGCGCTTTGCGCCCTCGTGTGATAAATTAGCGAATGCCCTCGCGGCCATGTGATAACTAGTACTTGACACACTTGCAGTCAAGTACCTTAGGCGGTGGACAGGACTGGCTAAGTCAGCTAACACCAGCTGCTTGTTCCTGCCCAAGAATGGTGGTCTCCACCTCCCATCAATCTCAACCACCTTCAAGAAGCTGCAGTGCTCCAAAGCAACATGCCTGATGTCCTCCAGAGATCCTCTAGTTTGCCACCTTGCCTCATAGAAGACTCTAGCTGAGGCATCAGCTGTAAAGCAGAGCTTCAGCAGGTAGTAGAGGCCATGTGTGTGGATCCCGGGGCTAACCGGAAGGCTATTGCTGCTTTGGCCAAGGAGTTGGTGGTGAAGAGAGATGCACAGGCCTGCCTGGACAACCACCAGAGCTTACCTGTGTATGGACAGACAGTACGGAAGTTCCAAAAGAGGGTGGCAGACCTGTGGGCTGAAGGCGTCATGTCCGTACCAGACAGCACCATGAGGTTTGTTCTCAATGCAGTTACGGACACCCTGCCCCACAATTTCACCTGTGGGGAATACGGCCATCATCAACCTGCAAGCTGTGTTCTGAGCATCAGACACTTCAACATGTGCTGAATCACTGCAGCACTGCCTTGGAGAAGAGGCACTACTATGTCCCTCTCCTCCTTCCCTCTCTTGGAATACCATGACTATATACACAGCTGGTACACACAAGTGTCATCACAAAAAGGTGTCACAGTGCAGTACTTGTAGCCATCTTATCACATGGCAGCCATATGGGTAGCTGTTTATAGAACAACAGGGCATGTAAAGAAAGGCAAACTTGGGTGACCACACACACACACACACACACACGCGCGCGCGCGCATAGTACACACACACACACGCAAAAGCAGTCTATGCAGCTGGTGTACGTGTCACTATCAAGTTGTCATAGTGCAGTACTTGAAACATAACTTGGCAAAATGTTCTACTATAGTATAACTCACGCTTCAGCTCCTTCTTCACACGACAGCCATGTTCCTGCAGCATTTGAACGGCTTCCTGTATTACCTCTGCCGGTTTCATTAGCAGGACTTGACAAATATGGTCCTCCCACTCCCACCTCCCTTTCCTAGCCACCTCAGTGCACTCTTTTGCTGTTAGGAGGTGTCTAGTGAAGAGTTCATTCAGTACTGCAGGGGTGAATAAGTTTAGAAATCACTTGATCACTCACTGCTTCATCACTGCTTTATGCAGTGTGCTGTGTACACATTTTCACTACAGTTGGACTCATGTAAAAGGAACCAGAAAGTAAGACTCATCCTACCCCTACCCCTGCACTGTTATTACCATACATAAAGAGAGCACTTGTTTGGGAGCTTTGGTGAGCAAAACACATGTCTTTCATTGAATAATAAGATCAGTAGAATGTTTCAATCACTATAAACCAAACAAGTATTTCGAGTTAAAAAACTCGTGGGGCGCCGGGCGCCCCTGAACTTGAACTACTTGCTAACAACTTCCCTGTGTATGTTCAACAGTTCACATAGCTGGGTATGCAGCATTGCTGCTGGTATGAAAGATACATCACGATTCCATAGACTGGGGCTGCAAGAGTTTCAAGTCTCCAGACCAGGAAGTCATCCAGTGAAAGCACCCCTACCAAACTGTCAAAATGCTTTGCTGATGCTTTTTGATCTACATAACATTCTGAATGAGGATGTACGTGTTTATTAGTGCCTGGAGTAGGAGTGTGCTGGCTAAAACCGCTACCCTAAGTGGTAATGCCATGATTCGATTTGTCTCTCTTTGGTCAATGGGTCATTCCACCTCTGTTGTATTTGGGGCTGTACCTCGCAAGAGAATAGTTAGATAAGCTTTCTTCTACAATACTATTACTTGAACATGTTCTAGAAAGACTTTGCGTTCCTTGGGTACACGGCGAAATACGAAGAATGACGATTATGAGCCTAGCAAACAGAGAGCGTCGAGCGCGGCCATTTTACAATGTCTGTCAGTGATAATTGGATCTCTTTCTCGCAGAAGAGTCTTTCGTTAGGCTTTTTACGAGTATCATTCTATCAACACATCTTTTTGAACACATTTCGTTCGATTGAGATATGGCGAAACACCAATGGAGATGATTTTAAGCTTTGTAAAGATTGACGTGAGTGCCGCCATTTGCAAAATGACAGAAATATATATACGAACATGAAGCCATACGAATACCTAAATCTGAAAACAATATAGGGGCGCCGAAGATTCATAAAGGTGCCCTTGGGCTCAAGGAATAGAAAATTGCGACAGTGAGCAGAAAGAAAGATCTACTATGGGTATTCTGACATATACAGCTGCTTACAGAATGAGAAATAATGTGTGCAAACATGGCTACCACACAGGTGTGGGATACTCTATGGTCTCTTTCAGGACATTGTCAAATGCAAGCTGCTCAGACAGCTATATTGTCAGAGTCCATATATAGCCCCCACCTGTATCCACAGCACATGTCTTCCTACATTACTATTTAGCAAGTGGACACATGCATGTGCGCGTATACACACACACACACACACACACACACATACACACAAACACACACATGCACATGCACACAATGGAAATGTGGTGTACATAACCATCTAATGGCACAGCGTAAAGGATGAGAGGACAGTGTGTGCATGTGTTTGTTTGAATGCATGTGTATGAGGTCTCAGTTCATCACACCATGTGGAATGCATCCTTAAACAAATGGTGGAGATGCACATTAGAGCAGTCTATGCAGTTAGTGCATGTGTCACTGTCAAGTTGTCATAGTGCAGTACTTGGAGCACAGCTTGGCAAAATGTGCTACTATAGTATAACTCACCCTTCAGCTCCTTCTTCACACGGCAGCCATGTTCCTCCAGCATTTGAATGGCTTCCTGCATTACCTCTGCAGGTTTCGTTAACAGGACTTGACAAAGATGGTCCTCCCACTCCCACCTCCCCTTCCTAGCTACATCAGAACACTCTTCTGCTGCTAGGAGGTGTCCAGTGAAGAGCTCATTCAGTACTGCAGGGTGTCAATAGGTTTAGAAGTCACTTGACCACTCACTGCTTCATACAGTATGCTGTGTACACATTTTCACTGCTCAGTATACACTCAACAGTTGGACACACATTAAAAGGAACCAGAAAGTAAGACCTTTCCTACCCCTACCCTTGCACTGTTATTACGATACATACATCAAATAAGCACTTGTCTGGGAGCTTTGGTGAACAAAACACGTATCAGTGATTGAACAATAAGATCAGTAGAATGCTTCCAACACTACTGATAAAGTAATAAAGGTGCGATTGTGTTTAAATAATAGAAAATTGCGACAGTGAGCAGAAAGGTCTACAATGGGTATTCTGACATATACAGCTGCTTATCAAATAAGAAAAAATGTAAGCAAACATGGCTACCACACAGTTCAGGAATAGTCAATGGTCTCTTTCAGGACAAACACAAGCTGTTCAGACAGCTAACTTGTCAGAGTCCATAGCCCCACCTGTATCCACAGCACATGTCTTCCTACAGTGTTATTTAGCTAGTTGACATTTGCATGTGAGGCTGCACGCATGTGCGTGTGTACACACACACACATACACACACACACATGCATATACACACAATGGGAATGTTGCGGACATGACCATTTAACAGCACAGCGTATAGGATGAGAGGACAGTGTGTGCATGCATGTGTACATATGTGGGACATGTCCGCTGCTAGCTCAGTTTGTATATTTTAGCGCGAACCCTGCGGTTTCATTACATTCTTCGGTGTTATTGTGGTTATGCACGTGATGGCGTGTGATGTGCACGTGATTTGCAAGACGAATTGTACAACAATGCGGGAATTGTCGCACAAAGCCGCTTCAATCGCGAAGCTAATCATTCCTGTTGGCAGCTAGACATTGGCGCGCGGCTGTAAGAAGGTTACGTTGTCATTTCCCAAAGCTCCACAGCAAGTGTTACGACATTTTAACAGGGTGTCACGGGAAAGTCACGTGACTAAGGCTGCCCATGAAGCTGGCAATGAGTCTTCTCAGCAAATTTTCGTGTGGCAAGTGAGCTTGTGGCACTGACACACGGTGAAGATCAATTTCGAAAGGCAAGAAAAAGATCTAACTTCTCCATGTCAGCACTTACGATCAGATGCTCCTGTGGAGAGTTATAAGGTGCGCAACTTTTGGGGGGCGGGAGAGAATTTACATTTATTGATGTAACTTTGCAGCGAATTTAGTTAGGAAAAGCGCTCAAATGAAAAAGTTAGAGTGATTGATTGTGTATTGGCCCATACCCTCTGTTTCTAATTCAGCCTCTTTCTCACTTGCCACAACAACGATTTGTGTTATTTTACCATAGTCACTACCGGAACTATATCTTGGAATAGAGAATGACTATTCACTATTTGTAAGCACACATTTGTAGTACAAGGATAGAGGTTCAGATTGACGCCAAGTGTACACAATTTGGGCCCAATCTGGCTGAGAAAGGGAATGGAATACGGAAGGTCAAAATCGGAAGCCATATGCTTACATATGAACATGTCCCACATGCGTATGAGTTCTCAGTTCATCACACCATGTGGAATGCATCCTTAAACAAATGGTGGTGATGCGCATAAGTTACAGCAGTCTATGAAGTTGGTGCATGTGTTACTATCAGGCTGTCATAGTGCAGTACTTGGAACACAACTTGGCAAAGTGTGCTTGTGATATCTTTGCTGCGAACACTACTGTCACTTCGAACACAACAAATGTCAATGCAAATCCACAGCAACAGAACTTACACTTACAATAAGTCACTAAGCAATAACAACTACAATCATCATCATCATCATCATCATAATTTTATTTTGCAACAGGAGGTGCTGCATCTGCGAAGCCGCAGGTTTTCATGCAGGTCCTGATTTACTTTAGTACAAGGACAAAACATGAGGGGAGGGAGGGACATGTAATATGGCTGGGACAGAGGATAATAGGATGCAATTATTGTCAAGGAAAATAATGAGGTGGTCAGAAATCATGCATTGTCAATCAATCAATATTCAGTCTGTTTGTTGCCGAGATGGATGCATGTGAACGCTGCATGTGTAGAGCCTTATAAAAGGCAGAATCTGAGCTCATGGACTTTACTTCATTCGGAAGTTCATTATATAATTTGGCTCCAAAGTACTCAAATGAAGATTTATACCAATTGGTACGCGGTGCTTTCAAATACAGATCTTTTACCCCACGGATGGAAGGATGGGTGGTAAGGATGGAGTCTCTTGTCGCAAATTTGCTACAGAGATAGTCGGGAGCACGTCTGCTTAGACACCTGCAGACTTGCAGTATTGTGTTGATATCCTTTCTGCATGAGAGAGGGGGCAGGCTCAGCTGACTGCGCATCTCCTCAGTGCTGCTTCTGGGGGGCTTGTTCAGGATTATGCGTAGAGCATAGTTCTGCACGCGTTCCACTCTCTTGGTGAGGGTTGCCCCACAGTTGTGCCAGACCACAGAACAGTACTCAAGGTGCGGGAGGACAAAAGAAAGGTAGAGTGTTCTTCTGATCTGGCTTGGGAGATAGTAACTGGCTCTTCTGATGGCTGCAAGTTTCCCTAGGCATGTTTTCCGCATGTTGTCAACATGGTCATGCCAGCGCAAATGTTTGTCGACTGTGACCCCTAGGTACTTAACAGACTTCTGCTTCTGTAGTACTGATCTCCCAATCTTCACTTCTACCTGGTCTTCCTGGTGCTTTTTTTGGTGGCTGCACATTACCATCAGCTGTGTCTTCTCCACATTTATCTTTAGTCCATTGCGCTCAAGCCATTCACAAATACACTCTAGGTCTTCTTCAAGCAGCTTACCTACTGTGGTAGGGTCCGGGTTGCTAACATAAATTGAAGTGTCATCAGCATAAAGGCTGATTGAACAGTGCTGGACAACAGCTGGTAGATCGTTGACAAAGATCAGGAAGAGAAGAGGCCCCAGGATGGATCCTTGTGGTACACCGGTCGTGACATGTCTCCATTCTGAACAGGCACTGTGGGTGAGGATCCTTTGTCTCCGACCAGTTAGATAGCTAGTGAACCAGATGAGAGCAGTATCACATACTCCAATGGCTTCCAGCTTCCTGAGGAGGAGAGAATGGCAAATAGAGTCAAAAGCCTTCGACAGATCTATCATGACTGTACCTACGACTTTGCCTTTGTCAAGGGCAGTCTTCCAGTCATCGGTACACTTTAGCAGAACATCCTGGGTACAATGTTTTGACCGGAAGCCAGACTGTGCATCACTCAAAAGCATATTGGACTCCAGGTAGTCAGTTAGCTGGGCAGCAACCACGGATTCTAGCACCTTGGCCAGTACTGGGAGGACAGAAATTGGTCTGAGGCTGTTGAAGTCCCTCTTTCCTCCCGGTTTGGGCACAGGAGTGATATTTGCCTCCTTCCATTCCGAAGGAAATTGGCCGGTGATGAGGCTTGCATTGAATAGAGAGGTGATACTTTGGGCAATGGACGGGGCTACCATGCGCAAAAGTCTGGCTGAGATTCTGTCAGGGCCTGTTGCCTTCCCTGCATCCAAATTGGATAGTTTCTTCAGAACCTCAGTTTCTGAGACCTCAGATAGGCAGAAGATTGAAGAGCAGGAGGCTGGGGGAATAGAATGAGTAGTACTTGTAGTATTAGCAGGGGGGATGCTGAAATGATCTATAAGACTGTTAGCTACAGTGGACTCATCTGGCGTGGTTCTTTCACTGGTGATGTAGTGACTAAGAGGGGCACTAGCTCTTGTGCGTCCCAATGCAGCATTCAGTTTAGACCAGGCAAGTTTGGGTTGTTTCCTCATCTCTTCAGAGATGGTGATGAAGTGAGATGCTTTGGCTTGTCTGATTTGTCGGTTGACCTCTTTTCTGAGTGTCTTGTATCTATCCCAGGTGGCCTGGGATCTGGACTTCAGGTACTGGCGGTAGTAGTAGTTCCTTGACCTCATCAAGGAATGGATGTTTGCAGTGAGCCAGTCAGATCTGTTCTTCTTAATTCTGACTTTAACCAAGGGGGCATGTCTGTCAATAACACTCAAGAAAAGGGTCTTCCAGGTGCTCCACTTTTCATCTATGTCATCTGCTGCATCAATGACCTGCCATGGTGCATCACAAAGGTCTGCCAGCAGAGCCTCCACATCACATCTTTTGAAGCTCCTTACATAGGACACGGTTGGGATAAATGGCAGCTTATCACGACATTCTCCGTATATCATCTGGTGATCGCTCCCTGTGACAGAAGCAGTCCCTACAGATGAGAAGATGTCAGGGTTGGTGGTAAATAGGAGATCAATGAGGGATGCTGAGTGATTGGTGACCCGTGTGGGGGTAGAAATCAGCTGTCTCATGTTCAACTCCTCAGTGCTTGTGAGTAACTCCCTTGTTGCAACTGAGGGCTGAGGTTTGAGCATGTTGCAATTGAAGTCACCCATCAGGACCACTTCTTTCTGTTCCCGTGCAACTCGGTCCAGCATGTCTGCAATGCTGTCAAGTACCTGCTGGTCAGCACCGGGAGGGCGATAAAGGGTGCCAAAGAGAATGGTCTTTTTCTGTAGGTGCAGCTCCAACCAGATTGCTTCTACATCCTCAGCCTCCAGGTCACCCCTTCTCTGACCCCTAAGTTTTGCTGGCGTGTAAACCAGGATACCACCACCTCTCCTACCCCTGTCTCGGCAATGGAGAACATAGGATGGAACACTGACTTCACATGTGGGGATTGAGTGGTCGAGCCAGGTCTCACTTAACCCTAATACAACAGGTCTGTTGGCACCGGTGAGGACTGAGTGCAGCTCATCCATCTTGTTCATCAGACTTTGGGCGTTTAGATGACATAGGATGGTTTGGTTGGTGGGGTCTTCAAGGGGAGAATATACACTGTCACGATCATTTACTCCATTCATATCAGCATCTCCATCATTTGTGTTTCGTTCAGCCATGGGGGACACAGGGTTGATAGGGACAGGGTTGGGGAATGGGAGTTCGAGGAATGTACATTTGATACAGGACCAGCTTTCATCGCAGGCCGCCAGTTTGGAGTAGACGTCATCTGACACTTGAGCGCATGTGGTGTGGCACCATAGATCGCAGCTGTCACACTGAATGCCCTTCTGACATCGCCTCACTGGTTTTTCGCACCTCACACATGGATACTTGTACTTGGGACAAGGATTTAGCTCTACATCACCTGACAGAAGCAAGTAGAGGAGAATGGTACCTCGACACCTTGGAAGGTGTTTCCTCACCCATCTCCCACGACTTTCGCGCCTTCGGATGTCCGGCATCAGGAGTCCTCTTCGGGTGGAGATAATCCAGCTCTCCGCGGGAGAGGGCCGATAATGAGGAGCGAATCTGAACATCATTGTGTCAGCATGTCTTCTGTCAGCTCTAGGGAATGACCTGAGACCATCGAGTCTGAGGAATAGGATGAGGCAGATCGCCAGAATCGGGAGCACTTTCAACCTTGTCACCATTTTGTCACACGTCACAACCTACAATAACTGACTACAACAACTGACTGCAAATGGCTGCCCCAAACTTAAGATACAGGCACTTATATAAGCATACCCGCATGCATAATGAGATTCATACATAAGATACTACAACTCCTCCCCCCATAACAGGATAGCACATGCAATACAAGCACATAACCACACAGTACAAGAAAAACCAAAAAAATCAATGAGATGAGGGGTCAAATCTGTCAGGTTCTCTCCGCATTCGAAGCGGACAACGAGCTGTCAAAGAATCAGTTGACTGAGTTTCAGCCGTATCAGTGGATGATGGTTCCTCAATTTGAATGGGAGAACCAGATGTTTCTCTTGGTTCTGGTGTTTCTGTGTGAGTCTAAACAGTAGATGAATCCACAACAATCTCCCTCTCTCGAACCATCGGTTCTGTTGGCTTAGCTGAAACACAATGACGAATCTGGTCCTGATGGCTCCAGACACTCACCCTGCCTACTGCCTGGAAACAGCAAGGTGCATCATGAGTGGCTTTCTGCTCAAACTGTTTCTTCTCTAGTTGCTTGGCCATGTTGGGCCTGACTAGGTCTAGCCTGGAATGAGGCATCCAGCCTAACAGAAGTCCAGCTGGCGATATGCCGGTTGTGCTCTGTGGAGTTATGCGGTACATGAACAAGATTCTTGCTAAACGTGACTCAGAAGACCCTTCTCTCTCCTTCTTCAGCCTGTTCTTCACGATCTGCACTGCTCTGTCTGTCAAGCCGTTAGAGGCGGGGTGGTATGGAGCAGATGTAAAGTGCTTGATGCCATTGGCTTGCAGAAAAGACTCAAATTCCTCACTCACAAAACAAGTGCCATTGTCTAACACAATGGTCTCAGGCAAACCAAACTGTGCAAACAAAGTCTAACTTCTCAATAGATTCCATTACCATGGTAACGGGCATTCTATGCGATGTTTCTAAATCTCGTAGACTTTCTCTTGTATTTCGCGCGGGATCTAAATCATTTAGATACCGGGTGTCTAAATCCCGTAGATCCCTGCAGCTGTAATAACAATTGTGGTGCCATAACATACGATTCGATGCACAGGTCGCCCGGCTTACTTGTTTTGTCGGTAAATAGGGTACAGCAACAATCCGGCTACGAACCAGAGCCAAGAAATTGGAACTGCAGCTGGTTACAAGCTACGTGGGGAACAGACTTTGGTAGCTATGTACACAGCTCTGGGAAACGCTGTGGCTGACGTGGCTGACAGTAAGTAAGATTACGCTTAGTTGACGCGCCGCATCCACTGCCGACCTGTAGGAAACGTCCGCTGCGAGATGAACAACCCAACTTTAGACCCGAATCACACGACGTTACCTCCGCCATTGTCAGGAGTAGCTAACTACTTCCGGTAGAGGCGTGATGACGCAAGGACGAGTACGTAAACTGATTCACTGCCTGCTCCTTACCCAATCATTTGGGATCTATAACACTTACATGCTGACCAATCGGTGTCTCTGAAGATTTAGACCATTCGCCACTCAGGCGCTTCGTGCCCTCATGCCTCGTGCTCTAAATCTCAGAGATACCTCTTGGTCAGCATTTAACTATTACATAGATCCCGTTGCCATGGTAACGTGCATCTAAACAATGTTTCTAAATGTCGCAGACACCCCGGGTGTTGTTTCGCGCCATGGTCTATTTCGTCTAGCTGTGTTCTAATTCGACGTGCGGCCTTTGCGCTTATGCTCTAAATAGCAATTTAGAGCATGGGCGTGGCATGCACGCGTTCGCGCCTATGCTCTAAATAGCGATTTAGAGCATGGGCGTGGCTTAGGCCTGTGGTCTATAGCAGAAAAACTGCAGCTGCTATAACGATAGTAGCTAACTCCACAACATACAAAGCACAGGCCGCTCGGCTTACTTGTTTCATCGACAAACAGGGTAACACAACAATCAGGCAGCGGCCTACAAACCAGAGCCGAGAAAGGAGCGAACTGGTTACGAGCTGGGAACAGGCTGAATAGGACATTGCTCTGGGAAACGCTGTGGCTGACGCGGCTGACAGTGAGTAAGCTTATGTTTAACTTATGTGCTGCATCCACTGCTGACCTTTAGGAACGTCTGCTGCAAGATGACAAACCCAACAACCAAAACAACATTTTCTCGGCCATTATAGTAATTGCTAATTACTTCTGGAAGACGCGTGATGACGCAAGTACGAGTAGTTAAACTGATTCGCTGCTGCTCCTTGCTCAATTGTTGGGATCTATGACACTTAAATGCTGACCAATCGGTGTCTCTGAAGATTTAGACCACTCAGCACTCGGGCGCTTTGCGCCCTCATGCCTCGTGCTCTAAATCTCAGAGACACCTCTTGGTCAGCATTTAACTATTACATAGTTGCATTTGAAGTTGCTGCATGAACTGGCCAAGCTTCAATCCACTTGGAATGCACATCTATCACCATGAACATGTGTCCTTGAAACAGGCCTGCATAGTCCACATGCAGCCTGGACCAGCGATGCGTTGGCCAGCTTCACAGGTGCAGAGGAGCTGAGGGGGGAACTGACCGGGTTGCCTGACACTCCGTGCATGACTGGACTGAGCTTTCAATATCCTTATCTAAACCAGGCCACCATACATACCTCCTCACCAAGGATTTCGTTCTCGACATGGGTGACCCTGATGTAGCTCTTTCAGCATCATTTCTCTGCCTTGCGGTGGGATCACTACTCAAGTACCCGACGTAGTAGGAGGCAACCTTCATGAACAGACTGTTTCATTTTCCTTGAAGCAAAGGGTGCAAGTTTGGGATCCACACAATTCGGCCAGCCATACTGAACAAATTGTAACACGTTGGCAAGAACAGGGTCTCTCCAGGTCCACGTTTGGATGTGGTCTGCTGTTACTGGCAACTGCTACAGGTGCTACATCAATAAACCAGTTCAGGTTAGTCTCGCGTAGCCGGATCGCCATTTTTGCTCAGACCCCACCTTCGCAAAAGACGGTCTGGGAGCTTACGCCCATTTCCTGACAAGAGTCCGAGGAAGTTGGGACTTACGATTATTCATGATTCCCTTATAAGGCAGGAAGGCGGCGCTAACACCTTGTGCTGAGGTCGCTGCCTCCCAGGTGTTAAGCCTGCACGTGACCTCATTGTGTACACAAGCACGCAATGATTAGGAACTGATCAGGGCATGCTGCAAACAAACACGCACACACAGACTAACGGTAGTTGGCAGTCCATAAACATACATGGCTGTCTGCCGACAGCCTAATACATGCCTAACACTATCTCCCATCCTCTTCCTCTGCAGCTGAGTGTCCAGAACACAGAGCAGCAAAGCTGTAAAAGAACCCAACTGCATGTGCATACACAAACACTGTCAAGAATGCACTATACACATAATGCATTATATGGGTGTAAGCTCCTAGACCGTCTTTTGCGAAGGCAGGGTCTGAGCAAAGATGGTGGTCTGGCTACGTGAGACTAAATTCAGGTGGTACAGGAACTTGCTTCGGTGCAGTTAGCAGTGGTAGTCGGCTCAATGCATTGGCATTGCAGTGGGCTTCAGTCTTTCTGAACCTCAATGTGTACTCGTACATGGACAAGAACAGTGCCCATCACCACACTTGTGCTGATGCTTGTGGTGACGTTGAATGATGTTCACTCATGAGTGTGAGAAGTGGCAGACGATCAGTTACTAGCTCAAAAAGGTGACCAAACAGGTAAGCATGGAAGCGTTTCATACCAAAGATGCGTGCCTGAGCTTCTTTTTCAAGTTGTGAATAATTCTTCTCTGCATCTGTGAGGGTGCGAGATGTATAGCCAATTGGTCGCTCTCATCCATCTAGCATTTGGTGAGCCAGAACGGCACCAACTCCATATGCTGAAGCATCACAAACCAGGATCAGTTTCCACTCTGGGTTGAAATGAACTAGAAAGCTAGATGAAGTCAACAGTTCTTTTGATGCTTAAAATGCTACTGCTTGTTTCTTTCTCCAGCGCCACGAGGCATTCTTCCGAAGGAGTAGGTACAGAGGAGCTAGCTTGGTTGACAAGTCAGGTAGGAACTTGCTATAGCAAGTCAGTAGGCCTAGGTAGGCCTCAGCATTCTTGGGACTTGGAGCATTCACACCAGCTTGCATTTCGTCTTCTAGGGGGTGCAACCCTTCTACGTTGATCTGGTACCCCAGGTACGTGATGGATGATACCATAAACTGGCGTTTATCTTCAATCATGAAAATGATGAGCAGTACTGCAGCTTTAATAAAACGATGGGGGAGCAGGACGTTTCGACCTGGGGGTCTTTGTCAACTGCTTACAGTGTGAGAAATGTATAGTGAGTGACTGGCTTAAATACAAGAACAGATGACAGCAGGTGACAGTTGCTAATGTTTGAACATAAGGTGTTAAGGAAATTAATTGGATAAACACGAGGGTACTTCAAAGGCATTAATTGAATAAACAGAACTTGAATAATCAAGGGAGGAGGGTGAAAGAAAATCTAGGTGACACTGTCATGAGGTGGATGTGGCAATGGGGTGTGTTCAGTAAAATAGGGTTCCACACGCTGGGAAGTAGGAGGCCACTGTCCAAGTTCATTGGCTCCTGAGTCTTCTTGATCAGGATGGCTTCTGCGGTTCTTCTCTCCCAGTACCCTGGTACTGTCTTCATCACCTTTGCATTAGCCCAGCCAATACTGTGGTTGGAGTTAGCCACATACACTGCAATCCAAAAGGACCCTCAAAGTCAGACTAGCTGAACATAAGAGAGCAGTGCATAAGAGTGATGCGAACAATGGGATTGTAAATGCTGCAACCAGTTTCTCCCGGATAAGCTTGGTCCCTCTCCCTTCACAACAATCAGGGGTAGCTGAACTACTTGGCCTTTGTACTCCACGGTCACATCCACACTGCCAATGACTGAAATTGCTACCCCAGAACGTAGTCAGACATTTGAGGGTGATGGACGCTTGTCTGGCCAAAGCTTGTCAAAGGTTGTTTCTGAGACTAATGACAATGCTGCACCTGTATCGACTTCCATCGTGCCAGGACATTTCTTGACTGCTTCTGAAGCTGTGATAAGTGGTGAGTTGCTGGCTGTTCCGAGATGGAATAGGGGGTAATTGACTACCTCCTCTTCTTGTACCACACGCACAGGATGCAGAAGCCATCCTGATCAAGAAGACTCAGGAGTCAATGAACTTGGACAGTGGCCTGCACACTGCTTGACTTTTGATGAGGACTTCTGAGCACTCCAGCAAGCTGCCTTGATGTGGCCTCTCTTGCCACATGCCGAACACTGTGCATTTCTGAATTTGCACTTAGCTGCTTTGTGTCCAGTCATGCCACACCAATAACAACTGCCATGGTCTGGCTTCCCATTGTGAGCAGGTGTTACTTTGTGAATCTCCCATAAGAGGGCAGTCCCTACTGCACCTGACACCTCCTGTCTGCTGACAAGGCTACCGGACTGCCGTCTGGAGGATATTTCTCCTCGCAGTGCACGGGCATCTTCCTCTGCCGTTTCCAAGCTCTGAGCTACCGCAAGGGCCTTGCTCAGCATCAGATCCGGCTCTGCTAGCAGCTGTCGTCGATGGGGCTCACTCCTAAGCCCACAGACCAACCTGTCTCTCAAGGCTTCTTGCAAGTGGTTGCCAAATTTGCAGTGTGTAGCTAGCTTGTGGAGTTCCGTGACGTACTCTGCTACTGATTCTGTTGACGTCTGCTGCCGTCAGTGAAACTTAAATCTGTCTGCGACGAGTAGCTTCTATGGTTCATAGTAATTTCGGAGGACCTGCATCAAGGCGTTTAATGACTTGTCCGCTGGCTTGAAGGGTACCAATAGATTCAGCAGCAATGTGTAGTTGCTCGGTCCAATCATGGTCAGGAACACTGTTACCTGGGAGTTGTCCTTGACGTTGTTAGATGAAAAATAGCTTCAACCATTCTAGGTATGCGACCACTGGCTCCACTTCAGGGAACAGCCCCAACCTGCTGACTGATACTCCTGCCATCGGCTACTCACAGATCCTTGATTCATTGTCAAAATGTGATATCTTCGCTGCAAACTCTACTGTCACTTCGAACACAACAATGTCAATGCAAATCCACAGCAACAGAACTTACACTTACAACTAGTTACTAAGCAACAACCACTACAACAACTATAACAACTGACTACAACAACTGACTCCAAATGGCTGCCCCAAACTTAAGATACAGGCACTTATATAAGCATACATGCATGCATAATGAGATTCATACATAAGATACCGTACCGGTAGTACAGTGCTATTATAATAAAACTCACTCTTCAGCTTTTTCTGCACACAGCAGCCATGTTCCTGCAGCATTTGAACGGCTTCCTGCATTACCTCTGCAGATTTGGTTAACAGGATTTGACAAAGATGGTCCTCCCACCACCTCTTCTCAGCCACCTCAGAGCACTCTTCTGCCGTTAGGAGGTGTCTAGTGAAGAGCTCATTCAGTACTGCAGGGTGTTAATAGGTTTAGAAATCACTAGACCACTCACTGCTTCATGTAGTGTGCTGTGTACACATTTTCACTACACAGTACACACTCAACAGTTCATGTGTCACCTTGTGGATGGATAACAGTTCATGTGTCACCTTGTGGATGGATAACAGTTCATGTGTCACCTTGTGGATGGATAACAGTTCATGTGTCACCTTGTGGATGGATAATGTCATGGCAGCATATGCTCATGACATCCCATGATTACACATGATGTGCTTGTGCATGCTAACAAGCTATATAGATGCATCAAGGAAGGGATAAAATGGGATAAAATTGGTTGATGTGGATGTGTTTAGCGTGAAATGCCTTTCACACATATGTAAGTGTCCACTCTCTTCTGAATGTTTTGACCACTGCACAACACTGGTACATGCTAGCTAAAACGTTTCCATGTAGCTAAGCAAGGCCTTCTCTACACACTTACGGTGGCTGCCTTGTCTCATTCATTACAATTAATTCAGTTAACTTGGCAAGGCCTGGAGTGTGTAATTACAAACCGTGAAATCAATGGCTGTGTTGCTATGTTGAAACACCCTTCGCAGGGGGCTCATTTCTGACTGAAGTCGTAGCTAGCTACTAAGTTCCTCTGGTTGTGGCCAAAACAAGAACAGAGTTTTTTCTACAGAGGGCTCCTTCTGAGCTCTTGTGCATTCCTTCTGATCTGATCTGCTACATCCTTGGCAACAAATTGGTTCAATGAAGAAGCAGGCTTTTTGGAGTTATTCAGTCCTGCACTGTCACTAATCACTTCTTTTTAACTCAATGCTTTTCTTATGCCATACATCCTCCTGAGTCGATAAGAGTCTGCCGATGGTACCTAGGAAATGACTTTGTAGCTTGATTCATTAGACACTTCAAACCATTCGTTCGAAGAACAACAAGCCAGTTATATTATGGCATGGTTGGGAGTTAATCTAATTTAACGCACTCAAATGCATGCCGTTGCTGTCATAATTTAAGTATAACAAGGAACCAGAAAGTAAGACCCCTCCTACCCCTACCCTTGCACTGTTATTAACATACATCAAGTAAGCACTTGCTTGGGAACATGCAAAACACATACCAATGAATGAACAACCAGATTAGTATAGGATGTTTCGACCATGCACAAAGGTCTTCAATAGTGTGATTGGACACAAGTACAGCAACTTGTGAGGGCTGGGAGAAACGCATACCACGAGAATACTCACATGTATGTACAACCTTTTTACAAAAGTAATTAAACATGTGATAAAATATGAGTACCACAAAAACGTATGGTCTATAACACACATCAGCAGACAGGGACACCTAACACAACACCACACTACATCTCCAGTATTTGTGCACACACAAACAGAGAGAGAGAGAGAGAGAGAGAGAGAGAGAGAGCCTAACCTAACTGTAATTGCATGCCTGAATAGTATTTCTATCTATTTTTTTTTCCTTTTGTTTTTGAGGTCCGACTTTAACTGTGCATGTTTGTTTTCAGAACATCCTTTTTGGCAGTGTCGGGGTCACCTCTACCCACCTGTCACTTTTAATGCATTCGAAACAAGTATGTACTTACCTGCAGTTTTGAATAATAATGGTGACAAGTTGAAAAAAAAGAGAGAGAGAGAGAGAGAGAGAGAGATAGAGAGAGAGAGAGAGTCCTGCTCCCCACCCCATGAGTTTTGTACACAACAGTCATGCTCACTCTACATACACATACAATGCTCATACACAACATCCTAGCACATCCCAATCATTACCAGTGTACCCACAGCATTCCACACCACTTAACACATTCACACCACAACGTGCTAACCTCCCCCACCAATCACACTCCACACACCCATCAGCACCTACACAACAATCCCCCAAAAGCCTACCACATCAGCCTCAACACAGTCAGGAAGCACCCTCAGCCACTGAAATAAATCCTCCCACCAGTCCTTTACCAAAGATCAACCTGCTCCCCCAGTTCTCTGCACCAAAATCAGCCACTGAGTGGGCACAGATGGACGAGCACCTGAGAGTGCAGGTAGTCCCCCGAGTTCTGCAAGCTGACAACATCGACATTATGAACTCACTACTGTGCAGAGGCATCCAGGACTACCTCATGGCCAACCATCCTCCTTGCAAGAAGCAGAGTCATAGGCGGAATGGACAGAGCGGAGAAAGCCACCACAGAGCCCTTACAGCTGTCCGAAAAGAGAAGAATGCAGTCAAGAGAGAGCTAAGAGCACTAAGGAGGAAGAGTGATGACCCAGAGGAGGTACGACTCCTAGCTGTGAAGTTCCACAAACTAGTGAGGCAACACTGCAGACTGGTTAAGGAACAGAAGCGCAAGGAATGGACAAGGACAATGCACCAGCAAAGACGACACTGCCACAGGAACTTCTAGAGTTTTACCAACACCCTCTTTAATGAGGATAGCAGCTCACACACAGAACCTGCTTTTGACGAAAAGACTGCCGAAAGCTTCTTCAGAAAGACCTATGAACCCCAGAAGGCTACCTTTGAGCAACCACCTTGGATGAAGCCATCCCAACCTCCATCAACTCCTCTCCCCACTGACTGCATATCCATCGAGGAACTCGAAGGAGTACTGAAGAAATGCAGGCCATCTTCCACCCCCAGTCCAACTGACCAAATCAGCTACAGTGTGCTTAAGCACTGCCCTTCCCTCATGCCAGCCCTCCTCAGTCTGTACAACCTGTGTTGGGCAACCAGACAGGTCCCCCATCAGTGGAAGGTGGGGGTCATCCAGCTCCTGGGGAAGCCGGCTGCAGTCAACGACCCATCATGCCCTTCCAACTTCAGACCCATTGCCCTCACCTCCTGTGTAGGCAAAGTCTACACTTCCATCCTGAAGCAAAGATGGCAACACTTCATGGTGAGCAATGGGTATCTGAACACATCCATCCAAAAGGCCTTCGTTGATGGGATTCCTGGCTGCAGTGAGCACCACCTAAAATTATTGGCAATGATTGAGGAGGCACGCCGAAAGCACAAGTCAATCTCGGTCTGCTGGCTGGACATTGCCAACGCATATGGAAGTGTTCAGCATGATTTGATTCGGTTCTCCCTGCAGCACTACCACGCTCCTGACCACTTCACTGACATAATCACCAACCTTTACACTGACCTGACTGGCATCGTGAGGACAAGACAGTGGACCACTGCACCCTTCCACCTGGGCATTGGAGTCTTCCAAGGGGACCCACTGTCTGTGTCCATCTTCAACACAGTGATGAACACACTGGTTGACACTTTGTCTGAGCACAGGGACCTAGGCTACACTTTGACACAGTCCCCCCACACCTGCAACCATCTCCAGTATGCAGATGACACCTGCCTTATTAGAGATGGCCCTGCATCCTGCCAAGCACTTCTGACAAAAACTGAGCGATGGCTGGAGTGGGCCGGAATGAAGGCCAAGGTCTCCAAGTGTGCCAGTGTGGCATTTAGGGCCTCATCTGGCCAGGGGTATGACCCTGCCTTGAAGCTGCAGGGAGAAGTCATCCCCTTTATTGGAAACTCCACCTTTCGCTTCCTTGGAGCCCCAATCACCATCCATGATGCCACAGCAGACCATAGGAGCACCCTTCTGCTGAAGCTTGAGGGCATGCTGAGGAAGGTTGACGAGACCCTGCTAACACGACAACAGAAGCTGCACCTCTACAGCCATGGGATCTGTCCACGCCTGGTTTGGGACATGACCATCACCAACCTTACCATCACCTGGGTTACCAGGAACCTCGAAGCCATGGCAACAAGGTTCCTCAAGCAGTGGTCAGGTCTTGCCAGAAGCGCGGCAACTCATCGACTCTACCTTCCGAAGAGCAGTGGTGGTCTCAATCTGCCATCCATCAGCAGCATCTTCAAGAAGACCAGATGTGGTTTGGCTGCCTCTCAGATGTGCTCCCGCGACTCCACTGTGCGCTTCATCGCCAGCCAGCAGACAGTGGCTGAGGAGAAGTCCACCAGGGTGGCCTTCAAGCCCCACCAGGAAGTGATTGAAGTGTTGAAGGATGACCCTGGAGCCTCGAACAGGCAGATCATCAGAAGAGTGAAGAACCGAGTCACTGCTGCTGACAAATGCAGGCGGCTGGAGGAGTACAGGCAGCTTACAGTGCAAGGGGACATCTCCCGCCGGTCTGATGACCAGGCATCCTCCATCTGGGCACAGGTGCTGTGGGAGCTACCGGAGAAAGTGATGAAGTTCACCCTCAACGCAGTACAAGACACTCTCCCCCACAACGCTAACCTCCACCTGTGGAAGAAGCTGTCTTCCCCACATTGTCCCCTGTGCTCTGATCGCCAGACACTGCTGCACATCCTCAACCACTGCCCTGTGGCCCTCCAGAGCAGACGCTACAACCAGCGTCATGATGCAGTCCTGGAACTCCTCTATGAGTTCACCTGTAGCCACATCAGCTCCTACCAACAGGTCACAGTGGACCTCCCCAACCATCCCTACTGCTTCCCTGCCTCCTTCGCTTCCACAGACAGCCGACCAGACCTGGTCATTTGGAGCAAGGAGAAGGCCTCCATCTACCTCGTGGAGCTCACCGTGCCCTTCGAGACAACAATTGAAGAAGCAGCGATGAGGAAGAGGGAAAGGTACAGTGAGCTCCTACAGGAGTGCTCAAAGATGGCAAAGGTAGCCAAGCTCATCACAGTGGAGGTTGGCTCCCGAGGCCTCATCAATCTGAAGAGCTTTCCGAACATGTACAGCGCCCTGGAAGCACCGCCAGCCAAGGACTGTCACAAGCTGGAGGCAGAAGTGGTGAAGACTACCCTCCTTCACTCGCACCTAATCTGGTGCAAGAGAAACTGGAGGGAATAGCTCTATCCCTGAACTCATCTATGTACAGTAACATTGTAGCTGCATGAACGTCATAACAATACTCTCAGTTTCATATTTTAATATAGTTTCTTATCCTACGAATTTTCTTCTTAGGCCAGACTGTAAACTGTGTATGTGTTTTTGTAGAACACTTTTTAGCAGGGTCTGGAGTAACCTAAGACCACACATGTACCCTTTTGTTCTTGTTTGAATAATTATGGCTCATGTGCAGCGAAAAAAAAAAGAGAGAGAGAGAGAGAGAGAGAGAGAGAGAGAGAGAGGCAGACTATATGCCTAATACAGCATGGGTTAGATGAGGCTACAAAACAATGTCAAGGCTGGTATAGGGTGGACTGGCTCAGCTGCTACACTAGTACACTGTTGAGTAGTCAGATTACCAACCTCTCAACTGCATTGCTTCATCATTGTATCCAAACTTCACTAGCACTTTTGCTGTTCTGGTCACCACTTCTGGAGGTTTGGTGCACTGGTTAGGGATAAGTTGATCAAGCAGGTTCCCTCCTTCTCCTTTCATCCTCTTCACTTCATCTACAGTCACCAACTTCTCCTGGTACAACTCTGACAGCACTGTGTGGGATAGCAACACTGATACCAGACTGGGCACACAAAACATTCACACACTATGCTATATAATACCAAAGGTCTACAATGTGCGTGGGTACACAGTCACTGCTGAAGGTAGGAGGAACAGGTGTAGATAGGGACGATTAGTGTTGAAGGCAACACTCACACAGTCTACACAAGGTGTACCTAACACTCTGACAGCACAGAGTAGGATGAGAGGACAACGTGTGCGTGTCTCTAGCTGGCCTCAGTATGGAACCCAATTGTGAACACATCGTTTACCCCTCTCTC
Organism: Ianthella basta; assembly: GCA_964019415.1. Classification (NCBI taxonomy): domain Eukaryota; kingdom Metazoa; phylum Porifera; class Demospongiae; order Verongiida; family Ianthellidae; genus Ianthella; species Ianthella basta. Next base: position 3,969,200 of record OZ025888.1, read on the forward strand.
CACCATCTTCATCTCCACAGCAGCTCTTCTTATGTATGTTCTATTAATTAATTTTCTTAACTAGGCATACATTCAAAATACAAGCAGCCTCACTGGGCAGCTGCAAAATGTAAAGTGTGCCTGTGAACATGAGGAAGAAGACAAAGTAATTATAATTAAAGTGTATTGTGAAAAGTGGACAAGTTGCCCTATCCATGGAAAGCCATTAGTACCACGTGTGCTACTTCTCGCAGAATGCAGCACTCATCACATCTAGCGAATCGGATTGGAAGGTGCTAGGTGACATAGTAGTGTGAACGTGGCTCTTGGTGTATATAGTGGGTGGATATTTGGCAAGTGTGAGCGACATGGCTGGGTGCAGGAAGCGTTTGGCAGGTGGCTGTGAAGGCGGCAGCCCCCACGAGCATGAGTTCAAGTGTGTGATGGTGCACATAACCGCAGTGTCTTTGTCGCCCATGAAAGACAATTCATCCGGGAGTGTCAGGTATTTTGACAGCCATCAAACGGAAAGGAAGGCGTCTTGCAGTGTAATGGGTTTCACCATTCTAGGCGCATTAAGGCTTGAGGCGCAAGAATTGCACAACCATTTTCTGTTATTTTGGTGTGCTGAATTTCCTCCCAGCATAAACACTAATGACAATTTGAACTGGTTAAGGCGGTAGAACAATTCCTCAGCTACAAACTAAGGTACACAGAAAAGGAGAAAACTCCAGCATTCTCCTACAGCTAGTAGTGGGAGTGAACACATTTTGACATAAAAACAGCAAAACGCGGCTATGTAGATTACGTTAAGGAAAGCTGATTTTTTCTTCTAACAGTTTAATGCCATGCATTCTTCAATCTGACCATTCGCGTTCTCTCCATGACTTACTTATGCTGAGTAACGGTGGTTCATCCCCTCACAGGAAGTGGCTGTACGCCAATGATCAAAACATCCAAAACAATGCTATCTGTCAGACAGTGGCCAGAACAGAGGCCTGAAGTGGTTCCTTCATAGCCGCGTTGCACACATTTCCAGTACGTCGCTTAGCTTTACTGCAGTCGGCCATTTGTTTACATTAATCGTAACATGGGTATGTACGTACCCTAGGCAAGAGCACAGGAAGTGACACTTCATTTGTTTACATAAAGCGCCCAAAATGTAAACAAAGGGGCGGATCCTGTGGAAGAAGTGCACAAAACAGCAGCACCTGCCTGAGTTGTCTTTAGCATATATAGCGCACCAGTGTGGTAGTGCACAAGAGGTGTCTAAGCAGCCAAACAGTCAAATAGCTTGCAATCATCACTTGCTATGCAAACCTGCCTCCAGACAGCTCGCAGTCGCCTCCCCGGGGCTCAATCTGGCCTCATTGTTGCACAAGCATTGCACAAACATCACGGATATACATACACAAGCATAGAATTTCATTGTGTCAGCTGCAGATATACAGCACATACCGTAAGGCCAGAATTTTTGGCGGGAACTTATTTTGCCGGATTGCTAAAATTTCTGTATTTGGTGGAATTTATTTTGGCGGTTTGGCAAAGCCTGTGCCATAATGTATTCATATAGCAAAATGGCTTACCTGGACGAAACAGAGCAATATAGATTGCTGGAGAGCCTCTGAGGAGTACATGCGTGCTGTTGTTTGACCATAATTGGGTTACTTTCGTTCCAAGTTCCCGAGTGCTGCATCGTACAAAGGCTTTCAAGCCTCCTTTAGCCGATCTGCTGACGCTCGCCGACAGCCTGACCTCGCACACAGTTGTTATTTATCTATTTATATTATATTATATTATTGACCACCAGTGCAAGTTACAGTGGCCCCGGACCAGCACACGCACCATTCGCACCACCACATGTGCCTGAAAGTAAATGCGCTCAATGGCTGAAGAAAAAGACCACCAGCGCAAGTTACAGCCGGTCAGAACCTGCACCGCCATTGGAGTGCACGCTGCAGCAAGCAAATGTAAGCTTGCCTAAGGGCATGCCATAGAATTGAGGGTGCATGGGAAGAAATTCAATGGCATGCCCTTAGGCAAGTTACAATTGCTTGCTGCAGCGTGCACTCCAATGGCGGCGGTGCAGGTTCTGACCGGCTGTAACTTGCGCTGGTGGTCTTTTTCTTCAGCCATTGAGCGCATTTACTTTCAGGCACATGTGGTGGTGCGAATGGTGCGTGTGCTGGTCCGGGGCCACTGTAACTTGCACTGGTGGTCTTTTTCTATGACCAACTAGCACAGATACTCTACTGGCACATGTGGTGGTAGCCACTGTAACTTGCACTGGTGGTAGTCTTCTTCTATGACCAACTAGCACAGATACTCTACTGACACAGGTGGTGGTGGCTGCGATATTGTAACTTGCACTGTGTGGTGGTGGTGGTGGTGTTTTTTCTAGAGCAATGGCGCATATACTGAATGCATGCATTGAAACTTGCACAGTGTGGTGGTGGTGGCGGTCATTTTCATCTAGGAATGCATGTGGTGGCCGTAATATTGTAACTTGCACTGTGTGGTGGTGGTGGTAGTATGTGGTAGCAGCGCCTGATGTGGTGGTCTGTTTTCTTGCAGCTCTAGCACATAATATTATACTTGTGTGCTCATTGCAACTTCCACTGTGGTGGTGGTGATGGTGGTTGTATTTATCTATGTGGTGGTGTAGTAGCTGGATATTGTGGCTGGATAGTTGTGAGCAAGTGTATATGTTGGTGCTGCTCTGCTCCAGCATAGCGACAAATGCCTACAAATTGGTGTCAAAATGTGATTGTTCAAAACATCGCCTCCATTTTGTGACTAATTAAGCAATACTGCTAATGACATGAGCAAATTGGTCATCTAACTACATCCACTTAGTATCACGACTTAGCAGGGCTGGGTCGGTAAGATATGCAATGAACCTCATTTTCTTGGCCATTTTGCGACTAATTAAGAAATCCTGCTAATGACATGAATAGTTGGATTATCTGGTTAGGTCCACCAAGTGTCATGACTGAGCGGGCCTGGCTGGTTGAATACATCATGCACCTCACATATGTTGGCCATTTTGAGACTAATTAAGAAATCCCACTAATAACATAGAAAGGTGGACCACTTGGATATGTCCACCAAGTTTCACGTCTCAACGAGCCCAGTTGCATTAATATACAAGATACCACTATGCATCAATATAAATGCACCATACATTAAGTGTTATGCTATGCACATTTATATTAGGATTTTGCGGGCTGCTTGTAGAAGAACGAAGACCTAATTAAAAATTCTGCCTCATTTAAAAGTGTTAAAATCTTCCATACTTCAAAGGCACACCTATCACATGTTCATGAGGGGTGCCTAACCCCCCGGGAATTATATTATATTATATTATATTATATTATTTACTTTAGATTAGTGGTGTATATATTAACTTGCACTGTATTTACTTTAGATTAGTGGTGTATATTGTAACTTGCACTGTATTTAGATTAATGGTGTATATTGTAACTTGCACTGTATATATTATTTACTTTAGATTAGTGGTGTATGATGTAACTTGCACTGTATATATATATCCGTAACATGAAGCCATATGAAAATGTCAATTTGAAAACAATGGCAGCCCCTAAAAATACATCAAGATGCAATAGACTGTTGGGATTTGCAAGAGCTTGAAGTTTCCAGACCAACCAGTCATCCACTGAAAACAGCCCTGCCTCAACTGTCAAAATGCATTGCTAACTGCTTTTTGAAACACAAAACATTCTGAGTGACAATGTATAATTATGATACTTTGCCCCTTGTGGAGGAGTATGCTGGCTAAAAGGCTACCCTAAGTGGTATTGCTATGATTCGCTTGTCTTTGTCGTTATTGGCCAATGGGTCATACAACCTCTGTTATATTTGGGGCTGTGCCTTGCAGGAGAACAGTTAGGTAAGCTTTATACTACCATTCTATATATTACTTAAATTTCTTCTAGAAACAATTTTGCATTCATTAGATACACAACAAAATATGAAGAAAGATGATTTTGAGCCTAGAAAACAGGGAGCGCTGAGTGCGGCCATTTTACAATGTCCGGCTGTGATATTTGGAGCTGTATCTTGCAGGAGAGTCTTTCGTTACACTTCTTGTTAGTATATATCACTCGATTAACACATGTTCATGAAGACAGTGAAAAGCCTTTAAAGATGATTTTAAGTTTTGTAATTAACAACATGAGTGATGCCATATACAGAGAAAGAAATATCACACAGCACGGTAGTGCAGTCTAAGTAGAGATGGCAGTGGTTGTTTGTATGCTGTAATACAAATGACAAGTCGCACTACTCCTGAATAGGATTGAAAACCGGCAAATAAAGCTTCCCATGAAGAAGCAGAGACTGAACAGAACATACAACTAACCTTGCTTCCTAGCGAAGGTGTGCCCACATGTAGAGAGCACGTCGAATTTTGTTTCTTCTTCTTCCTCTTCCTCTTCTTCTTTGACAGCCGTAGCACACAAACCAAAGGGACCAGGAGAATACTTCACGTACCATATTGCATCAATTTTGACTGACTGCATTGAATTATCTTTGTAGGTTAGAAGGCGACGCAATTTTTGCGGAAGACAGCGCTTGCCACAACTCCCACTGTGTTGCTTGACTAATTGGGGCAGTATTATGTAATTCAACTGGATGAAACTGGCATGACTGGTGTCATTGCAAGCAGCTACGTACAGCTTCCGGAGGCTTCTACTTCCGTTGTTTTGCTCCACAGTGGAATTCTTCACCTTGCTCTACAACTTAGTGCGGCATTTCGCTTGTGGAATGAATTATTTACAATGTCAATACAATTTATCAAATGCAAATAGCTAGCAGCTAATTCTATCAGGAGCTACACAATAAAGTTGAAATAGCTAGCTATATCGTGCATCTTAGCTCATGCTCCATAAAAAGTGCAGAAGCTAGACATGATAAAAATTTTCTACAAAATTTGTGAGGATGTAGGGATGGCATAAAAGGACAGAAACAAGTAAAGGCTGTTACACAGTGGAGCATTAACCATTGTCCCTACATTCAAGGATGTAGGACTAGTATATGGTGCGACATTCTTGCATGTAGGGACCATGGTTAACGCTCCACTATGTATTAGCTTTTACTTGTTTCTGTCCTTTTTATGCAATCCCTACATCCTTACAGGTTTTGTAGAATTTTTTATCATGTCTAGTATATAAAATAAACTAGGGCATACATTAAAATGCAAACAGCCTTGCTTGAATGTATATAGCTAGCTATTTCAGTAAAGTACAGTGCATGCGCATAACTCGGCCAGGGCAAGTACATTTTGGGCAATAGATCTGTAATCTGCCTTCACCGACTGTCAGAAAGAAGGGATAGCAAGCCAGACGAAGCACTGGATGGCAGCTTGGCAATCGACACCTACATATTTGGAGCTGCGCAGGGAAGCTCGTCCATGTGTGCTAACACAGTGCGCGTTATCACTTCACCTGAGGGAACAGTGAAGGTGTTCCCGGCCACACGCGGGATAAATGACATCAGCCAATATGGCGGAATTGCCAACAGGCGTATAGCCCTCGCTGGAGCAATGGGCAACGTTAATAACAATTTGAATGCAGCGTGCAGCGATGAAGTGGAGTGTTGAGCAGTTTCGTGGCCGATGGTGGCCAAGTAGAGCATTTTGTTATCATGAGCGCCTGCGGAGAACACCAGGCTATTGTGCAATCTAGGTGTCTCGGGTTGACTGGGACGATATATATATATACATACATACATATATACAAACGGGGGACGACAACGCATCACGATTACTTGCCTAGCCAAAATCTGGAAACAACACAGGAGTACATTCACCGCCCCAAACTGTAATAGAGGTCACATGCGATTGGGCTTAAAGGTCTACTATGGGTATTCTGACATATACAACTGCTTAACGAATAAAAAATGCAAGCAAACCTGTATGGCTACCACACAGGTCTGGGATACTCAGTGGTCTTTTTCAGGACAAACACAAGCTGCTCAGACAGCTAACTTGTCAGAGTCCATAGCCCTACCTGTATCCATGGCACATGTCTTCCTACACTGTTGTTCACCAAAGTGGACACTTGCATGTGAGGCTGCATGCATGTGCATACTTACACACACACACACACACACACACACACACACACACACACACACACACACACACACACACACACACACACACACACACCCTCCTCCTCCTCCTCTGTACTCCTTGTCCTTAAGGACGTTGGGCAGGATCTAGGACGACATGTTACGGTGGTCTTCCAACGGTTGGTGGATGAACGCTCTCCACCTTGCGCGGTCCTTTACCACTGCTTGCCAGTTAGGCAGGCTTGCCAGGTCTTGGTTGACTACATCGACCCATCGCAGTGGTGTTCCTCCAGGGGGGTCTACGCCTTCCTCGTGGTCTGCTCTTGATGATTTGACGCTGTGGATGATGAATAGGCATTCTCAACACGTGTCCAAGCCACTGTAATCGTTTCAGTCTTAGCTGGTCTCTCACAGTTGTCTCTCCACACTCTTCCAAAACATCAACATTCCGTCTTCTGTCCCATAGAGTGAGGCCTAAAATGTCTCGCAGGCACCGCATCTGAAAGGTTGTTAGTCTACGAATGTCCTTCTGTGTCACTGGCCATGTCTCAGCACCATAGAGGAGGGTAGACATCACCATCATTCTGAAGACACGTAGTTTGGTGGATTTGCTCAGATACCTGCTTCTGAAGACTTTGCGTCTCAGCATCTGATACACAGTGCTTGCCTTGTTCACTCTTACTGTCACCTCCTTCTCTACCCTTGCTGACTGCCCCACCTCACTACCAAGATATGGAAAAGACTCGACTTCCTCCAGAGCTTGGTCTTGCAGCAAGATGGATGAAAGCTCTGCTGGGTCTTGTTGTTCTCCTACTGCCAATACTTTAGTCTTTTCCACACTGATACGCATTCCCCACCGCTCACATGCTTCATCCAGGACTGTTAACATGTGCTGTAGCTCACTCCTGGACTCTGCAATGAGAGCCATGTCATCTGCGTACCTGGCATCTTGGATGTGGGCTGAGGCAGGAGTCTTATCTCGATAAGACAGGAAGAGTCCTCCCTCAGTGCAATACTCCATATGTTTACCTCCTTCAAGCACTGACATAACCCCTTTCACAATTCCATCTAGGAAGCAATTGAACAGGAGGGGAGACAGGATGCATCCTTGTCTCACTCCAGTCTTAACTTCAAAAGCCTCTGAGGTGCCCTCCTCTGTTCGCACACAGCATTTGGTTTCAGTGTACAGTTCTCCTACTAGGTTTACCAGCTGGTTGGGGACCCCATACGATCTCAGTACCGCTATCAAGGCTGCACGGTCCACTGAGTCGTAGGCTTTGATGAGGTCCACGAAACATAAGTACACTGTAGTGTGGTATTCCGTTGCCTTCTCAACTACTTGTCGCGTCAGCCAGATCTGGTCCACTGTGCTCCTTCCTTTCCGAAATCCACACTGTGCTTCCATTAGTTGTGGTTCCACTATCACTTGCATTCTTTCTAGTAGGATTAGGGCCAGCACCTTACCAGGGATACTTAGGAGCGCTATTCCACGGTAGTTGTTACAATCATTTCTTGCTCGTTTCTTGTGGACAGGGATCAATGTGGCATCTTTCCATTCTTGTGGTACCTTCCCAGATTTCCATACCTGCTGTACCACCTCTGTGAGCCAGTCAATGGCTGCCTCTCCCCCTTTCTTCAGTAGCTCAGCTTCAACTTCATCCTGTCCTGCTGCTTTGCCATTGCGTAACTTCCACACTGCTTTCTTCACTTCTTCTCTTGTCACTTCGGGTGTCTCTCCATGTGACCGGTTTTCCAGCTCTGATACTACCCCTCTGCTACTTCGTTCCGGACATTGAGCACTTTCTCAAAGTGCCCTTGCCATCTGGCAAGTTTCTCTTCAGGTCTCTTAAGAGTCTGGCCCTCCTCGTCCAAGATCGTGTTTGTAGGTAGTATGCTGCTATTGGTCAACTTTCTCATCCTTTTAAAGAAGTTTCCATGTCTGTGATGCCTGATGTCCTCTTCCATCTCCGTGATTTCATTTTCAAGCCACTTCTCCTTATCACCCTTCAAAGCTTGTCTCACTTTCTTGCACATGGCCTGATACTCCTTCTGTTTCTTCTTATCTGTGCGGTGTTCCTGCCATCTTCAGAATGCCATGCGCTTTGTTTCAACCAGTTCAAGAGTGTCATCGGAGATCCACTTCTTCTTTGCCATACGCCTCCTTTTTAGATGTTGTTCTGCCGATCCCACAAGTGCTTCCTTTAGTTCACTCCACCTCTCTTCGACACTGCCTTGTTGTCTTCTTTTATCAAAGGACTCCCTTAGAGCCTCCACATACGCCATCCTTCTATCTGTCTTCCCGAGCAGTGCTGTTTCAAATCGCTTTCCCTTCCTTTGGTTTGACTTCTTATCTAGTTTGAGGCGTAAGGTTACTACCACCAAGCGGTGATCGGTGTCTAGATCTGCCCCTCTGAAAACCCTGGTGTCCATCACCGAAGGTCTCAGTCTGCGCTTCACCAACACATAGTCTTTTAGACTAGGCTTGACTCTTGCATCCGGTGGGTACCAGGTGGCTTGGTGTATAGTCTTATGTGAGAAAAGTGTGTTTGTGATACATATCTGATGTGCGCTGGCAAACTCCACAAGCCTCTCCCCATTATCACTTGTTCCCTTTCCCAGTCCATGGGGGCCAACTACTCCCGGTACACTGTCTCCAAGTGATGCGTTAAAATCTCCAAGTAACATGGTAAGGCCATTTGTCTTAGTCATAACCCCATCTAGGTCAGCATAGAACTGCTCTTTCACTTCCTCACTGGCTTGGTTGGTAGGTGCATACCCAACTATGATTGCTAAAGGTCCAATGCGAGTTAGTACCTCAGCGGTCAGTATCCTGGGGGATACTGCTTCATAGCAACGTAGGGCATTCCATGCATAAGGGGAGAAGGCTAGGCCTACTCCTTCAGCTTTTCTCCCATCAGTTCTTCCTGAGAAGACTAGTCTGTACCCCTTATTTACATCAAGCAGTTTCTCCCCCTCACCTGGTAGGTGTGTCTCTGTCACTGCAAGCACTGCTAGTCTGTACCACTCCATCTCACCAGCTAGTTGTTCCAACTTTCCCAATCCCTGAAGCGATCTTACATTCCATGTCCCTAATCCCTCTGCTTGTCTTGTGCTCAGTATCCTGGAAGGGACTGCTCTACGCTGTCGTCGCTGTTGGAGAGTAGGTCGATCGTCTGACCCTTGTTCTCGTCTTGGCTTCTTTCCCGCACGTGGTGGGTTACTGTCTCATTCGTCCCCGTTGGTAGCCTTCCGCGCTACATCGCGCCTCGATCCTGTATTCGTAGCCGACGCCCTTGAGGGTAAGGAGGCTACCCTTACGCCGGGCCCTGACGATTTGTCCCGTCGACAGGCGCGGGCCTGGGTGTTTCTCAGGTGGTAGCGGGAGGCCGTTGGGGATTTCTCCCTCGTCCGCCCTTCGGCCGTTGGGGACCCGTGTCCCTCCTCCGCCCGTCGGTGTCCCGCCGGCACCGAGCCAGGCTGTCTGGTCGCCCGGCAGACCGGTGAGTCGTGGTGAAGTTTCTTTCTTGCGCTCTTCGAGGGTGCTCCAAGTTCACACCTCTGACGTTCGGCCATTCTGTTCCTGTGCGCACACGGATACGCAGGAAGCGGCAGCCCGCAGTCTTCTCATGGCCGTCCAGTACTGCTGTGGTGAGATGGCTCTGATTCGGACGCAGAGATACCCGCTTGCTAGTCTGCTTTGGTCGCTGGTTCTCGCGAGACCGCCATCTTGATTTTCACACACACACACACACACACACACACACACACACACACACACACACACACACACAACACGTGCACACACATGGCAGATTATGTGCCCAAAACAACATTGGGGTAGATTAAGCTACAAAACAATAGTCACGGATGGTATAGAGTGGACTGGCTCAGTTGTTACAATGAGCTCACTGTTGAGTAGCCTGAAAACCTCACCAACCTCTCAACTGCCTTGCTTCATCATTGTGTCCAAATTTCACAAGTACTTCTGCTGTTCCGGTCACCACTTCCGGAGATTTAGTGCACTGGGTAGGCATAAGTTGATACAGCAGGTCCCCTCCTTCTCCTTTCGTCCTCTTCACTTCATCCTCAGTCACCAACATCTCCTGGTACAACTTTGACAGCACTGTGTGAGATAGCAGCACTGATACACAGACTGTGCACACAAAACATTCGCACACGATGCTATATAATACCAAAGATTTACAATGTGTGTGGGTACACAGTCACTGCTAAAGGTAGGAGAAACAGGTGCAGATTAGGAGGCAACACTCACACAGTCTACACAATTAAGGTCTATACCTAATAGTGTTGCCACGATAATCGCAATACACAATATACCGCGATATATACACAATATTGGGATACAAAAGCAGTGTTCTTCCTGTCGCAATATTGGCCTAATCTTTGCTGACATGCTGACCAACTGATCTTTCTTTTTGAAAATCCTGAGTAACAGCTGGAAAACCATGTATGCAAGTACCTCACCTGTTTGCTTTAATGCTCACTGTATTACTCTATGTGTTTGGCTTATATCTGAGCACCGTGCCAATTGTTCATTAATATATATTGTGATACACAATATATCGTGATACAAACCTACAATAATTGTGATACATATTCTCCTATATCGTGGCAACACTAATACCTAACAGCACTGACAGCACAGTTTAGGATGAGAGGACAGTGTGTGTGTGTGTGTGTGTGCATGTGTGTGTGTGTGTGTGTATGTGTGTGTGTGCGTGTGTGCGTGTGTGTGTGTGTGTGTGTGTGTGTGTGTGTGTGTGTGTGTGTGTGTGTGTGTGTGTGTGTGTGTGTGTGTGTGTGCAAGTATGCATGTGTGTGTGCGTGCATGCATGCGTGCATGTGTGTGATCTCAGTACATCACACAACTTGGAATACCATGACACAGCAGTCTACACAGCTGGCATACACAAGTGTCATCACAAGGTGTCCCAGTGCAGTAGTTGTAGCCAGCTTATCACATGGCAGCCATATGGGCAGCTGTTTATGGAACAACAGGACATGTAAAGACAGGCAATCATGGCTGACAACACAAGAGTAAGGTCTGGGATACTCAGTGGTCTCCTTTGGTGCAAACACAAACTCAGAAAGGGGTTGGTTCTCTAATACCAGCTTCACAACAGGGTTGAAAACCTTGCCGACGTTTCGACCAGATGCTCTGGTCTTCTTCAGGGCGAAGATCAACCCTGTTGTGAAGCTGGTATTAGAGAACCAACCCCTTTCTGATGCCTGAGCCAGCTGAGAAGCCCTCACTTCATTCAAACACAAACTGCTCAGACAACTAGCTTGCCAGAGTCCATGCAAGTACCCACTTTTATCCACACAAGCATGCACGCATGCACGCACACATGCACACACATAGACAGACACACACACACACACACACATACACTCACATAAGCAGATTATGTGCCCAATACGACATGGGTTAGAAGAGGCTATAAAACAATAGTCAAGACTGGTATAGGGTGGACTGGCTCAGCTGCTACACTGAGTACACTGTTGAGTAGTCTGATTACCTTACCAACCTCTCAACTGCATAGCTTCATCATTGTATTCAAACATCTTTAGCACTTTCGCTGTTCTGGCCACCACTTCTGAAGGTTTGGTGTACTGGTTAGTGAAAAGTTGATGAAGCAGGTCCCCTCCTTCTCCTTTCATCCTCTTCACTTCATCCTCAGTCACTACCTTCTTCTGGTAGAACTCTGACAGCACTGTGTGGTATAGCAGCACTAATACACAGACTAAGCACACAAAACATTTGCACACTATGCTAAAACCAAAGGTCTACAATGTGTGTAGATACACAGTCACTACTGATTCAGAAGATACCATGCAGAGCAGACCCTACAAAGGAAATTGGAATGGGCCAAACTGGACAGATAATACTACATGGGAGAAGCACACAGATCAGAGTAGTGTGGAATGGTCACTGTTTTGCTAGAGCTAGTCTGAATCTGGGCACAGGGCAGAAATACTTCATATGGCTCACATATGTGGGACACATATGTTAGTACATTTCAATACAATATTAGGGAATTGCGAAAATAAAAATATGTGCTAGGACAACAATGTCATTTAGGTTGTAGTGGGACTACAACTCGGCCTGCCTCTTTGCAAACCCCATCCTGCCAGCATTGTGGAAGTGAGACGGACAGCCTGGGAACCCATGGCCTCAGTTGCCGCTACAGCAGGGGTCGTCACCCCCGTCATGCTGAGAACAATGGGATCATCCAGAGATCCCTTGGATCTGCAAAGATCCCCTGCCATCTGGAGCCAACGGGCCTATATAGATCAGATGGCAAGAGGCCAGACGGGGCTTCCATTGTGCCTTGGAGGGCGGGTAAAGTGCTAGTATGGGATGCTACCTGCCCGGACACCCTGGCCACCTCCCACACTGCAGTTGCAGCCAGAGAAGCGGGGGCAGTGGCAATTAAAGTGAGGCCAAAAGGAGGAAGAAAGCCAAGTACACCCATCTGGAGCCAGTCACCACTTCGTACCCATAGCAGTGGAAACCCTTGGTGCATTTGGCCCAGAAGCCCACAGTTTCATCCGAGACGTCAGACGACGCATCATGGATGACAGCCAGGAGCCCCTCTCCCACAACCATCTCTGACAAAGAATCACTGTGGCTGTTCTGCGAGGGAACACGGCAGCCATACTGGGCTCCATGGTGTTGACATGGGACTGTAGATTAAACTGCATAATAGTGCATTCAGCAATATACATGATCTGTGTAGCTGTTTCTTTTCACTTGTCCTTTGTTTCATTTTATTGGACACATCTTTTCCAGTTTGTGCGTTCGTTCATTCGTTCATTTGCTTGTGCGTGGCATTAAAAACGGGCATTTGATTGGACGATGCAATGACGTAACTGCAAACATGGCCGTTGTGGCAGTGTGCATGTGCCTCACAGCCAGCGGTCTCCTAGACACTCCACGCTCCTTAGTTTGGGTCTCCCAGGCGCGACGCGCACTTACGTTTACTGTTATTATTTTGGTGCGAGGGAGCTGCTCTGGCTATCAGTACACGGGTATTTTTGTTTTGCTATTTGGATACTTTAGCTGTTAGCGTTCTTGGCTGCTGAAAGCCCTCTCTCTATCGCGAAGCAAGCTACTGGGCAGAAAGCTTGCTTGGCCTCAGCACTGCCTTATTGGCTAAGGAAAGACATGACCATGCAATACTTTTAACATGGTGTAGATGTAGCTATAGCTATGTATATGTGCATGCAAGTGCATGACAGTGGCCAAGGTCAGTGCAAACAAGATTTAGCACTATACCCAGGCAGTGTCACCCAGCTACAATCACCCAACTTGTGATGGATGGCCTGCGTTGTCCACAGGGCGACGCAATGCAATGCAGAGCAAGCTTGCTTGTATATATGTTGTTTAATCTCATGTGCTGACCAAAATATAATCAATTACAAAAAATCTCAATCTGTAGTGAAAGTTTAGTACCGCTAATATTAATGGCTGTACGGTACAAGTAACAGGTGAAGATAAAGAGGATTGGTGCGGAAGGCAACACTAACACAAATTATACACAAGGGGTACATAACCATCTAACATCACATTGTATAGGATGAGAGGACAGTGTGTGCATGTGTTTGTTTGCATGCATGTGTATGAGGTCTCAGTTCATCACACCATGTGGAATGCATCGTTAAAACAAATGGTGGAGGTATACATTAAAGCAGTCTATGCAGGTGGTGCACATGTCACTATCACGTTGTCATAGTGCAGTACTTGGAACACAACTTGGCAAAGCGTGCTACTATATAGTATAACTCACTCTTCAGCTCCTCATTCACAAAGTAGCCATGTTCCTCCAGCATTTGAATGACTTCCTGCATTACCTCTGCAGGTTTCGTTGACAGGACTTGATAAAGATACTCCATCCACTCCCACCACCACTTCCCAGCCACCTCAGAGCACTCTTCTGCCGTTAGGAGGTGTCTAGTGAAGAGCTCATTCAGTACTGCAGGGTGTGAATAGGTTTAGAAATCACTTAACCACTCACTGCTTCATGCAGTGTGCTGTGTACGCATTTGCATTACTAATTATACACACAACAGTTGGATACATGTAAAAAGAACCAGAAACTAAGACCCCTCCTACCCCTACCCCTGCACTGTTATTACCATACATACATATATGGTCTACTATGGGTATTCTGACATATACAGCTGCCTATCAAACAAGGCCTCATAGAGACCATACCCCGTGCGCATGGAGGCTGTGCAGACCTAGCTATATAAAATGATTATATATGTCTCTATCCGTATATGGATGCGGGCCGTCTGCAAATTTTCCGTATAATTTATTATGGCTGCTGACCGTCTAGTCTGGCTTGCTAGACCGTCCCGTAAGCGCCCAGAGGCGCGGAGAGGGACGGAACGTCCACAAAAGACTAGAAAGTGCCGTTTTAATAGCTTTTGCGTGGTTGTTGCAGTCATCGATTGTACACAGGTGGTTTTTTTGCGAAACCTATCTTTCAGGAGCTACCTGAGCCTTGAATGTGCCTTAATCGTGCAAACATCCCAAAATTGTGGCTGGACAATATAAAAAAGTGCCGTTTCAACAGCTTTGAAGTGGTTTGCAGTCGGCGAGCATATACAGCCTGTTTTTTTTTTTTGCGAAACCTATCTTTCAGGAGCCACACGAGCCCTTGAAAGTGCCTTAATGGCCCAAAATTGTGGCCGGACAAACTGAGCCACAAACCAAATGCATAACCCCTATTGCACAATAGCACATGGGGTAAAAATACAAGCAAACATGCATGGCTACCACACAGGTCTGGGATACTCAATAGCCTTTTTTAGGACAAACACAAGCTACTCAAACAGCTTATTTGTCAGAGTCCATAGCCCCACCTGTATCCACAGCACATGTCTTCCTACATCGTTGGTTAGCTAGTGGACACTTGCATGTGAGGCTGCACGCATGTGCATACGCACACAAACACACACACACACACACACACACACACACACACACACACACACACACACACACACACACACACACTCACACGCAAGGCAGATTATATGCCCAATACAACATTGGGGTAGATTAGGCTACAAAACACTAGTCAAGGCTGGTATAGGGTGGTCTGGCTCAGCTGTTACACTGAGCTCACTGCTGAGTAGTCTGAAAACCTCACCAACCTCTCAACTGCCTTGCTTCATCATTGTGTCCAAATTTCACAAGTACTTCTGCTGTTCCGGTCACTACTTCCGGAGGTTTGGTGCACTGGGTAGGTATAAGTTGATATAGCAGGTCCTTTCCCTCTCCTTTCATCCTCTTCACTTCATCCTCAGTCACTAACTTCTTCTGGTACAACTCTGACAGCACTGTGTGGGATAGCAGCACTAATACACAGACTGGGCACACAAACATTCGCACACTATGTTAATACCAAAGGTCTACAAGTCCGTAAAGGTACGCACTAAGGTGCAGTGTGTGCAGTTGAGCTTCTGAGCGTCAGTTTGCACACAAATGTCTTCCCGGGCGGAAACACTTTTTTTACTGGGCGCCTGGGAGAATAGCCTATGGCTAAAGGCTCCCCAGTCTAAATAATGATCCCCTGACCCTGACCCTACAATGTGTGTGGGTACACAGTCACTGCTAAAGGTAGGAGGAACAGGTGCAGATAGGGAGGATTGGTGTTGAAGGCAACACTCACACAGTCTACACAAGGAGATCTGCTTGAAGCTAACCTTTACTATTTCTACAGATAATTCCACAGTTACCTCTCAGGGTTAGGTCTGCTTGTGTACACCATATCCTCTAAAACTTAATACTCACATTTATATTGGTAAGCAGCGTCCATAAAACTACATCATCCCTCTACATGAATGGTCAATGACTTGTGCAGAATCACATGCTATTCCAATGCAGCACTGTATGCTCACCTTTGATCTCGTTAGCAATCTTGCTGTACCACTCCTCCTTCTTGTATTCCTCCAATACATCTATCACCATTTCCACCATGCCAGGTGGCTTCACTGCTATAGTACAACCAAGCTTGTCATACCAAAAGCGCCCTGCACAACTGACTCTTCTGCACTCCTCTTCAGTGATGAAGTCTTTCTCCAAATGCAGATTCTTCAGCACTGCAAACACCCGTAACACAAGACAGTAGCACAACACAGCTACAACACAACAAACAGACTCACAACACCGCTAGCTACTTAGTCAGGAGTGGCTATCCCTACCGTTATTACGTTTGGATACACCTGACTAGCTACTCAAGACTGCGATCAAGTACCAGCTTAGAAATACTATAGACGCTTGTCACTCACTCAAAACGCACTCAAGATCAAACTCACAGGGCCATGCATTAGAATATAACCCATAGGGAGGAAACGGGTCCTCGCTGTCATCGCAATGGCACCCGATCGCGAAACTAGACCGATCTATAGCTAGATTAGTACTACACGCCATTAGCTGCAGCACATTGGCATGCCGTATATTACCGTAAACCAAAGGGATTGCATCTACGCATCCCTTCAGCCGCCAGACGCGGGGTGCCCCGCCCTCTTGGCGGGTCAGCTAATATGCATGCAGAGTTGGCTATTTCTTTAGTCTCGTACCCAGCCCCACTTCCGGTCGCCATTTTATAAATGCCCCGGCCATTTTGTTAGCGAAAGTGGTGGGCTGGGTACGAGACTAGCTATTTCTTATGATCGTGTCATTCCGCTTGTATTTACCACTGAACCAGTTGCTATGGCTAAAGTGTTCGGAAAATGGTCAATTACTAAGCTGTAATTACTCCACGCGCAATAGCGCAGGGGGTACCGGTATGTGATTGCTTCAGTTTGTCCGTCTGTCCGTCTGTCGGCAGTTTTGACATTTGCCGCTCGCGCGGTCGATCGAGAACATTATACCACCCTACGCCTGAGACAATAACGGAAGAGCGTAATTTAGTCCTGTCTGTGGACCTGGATTCTATGGATAGGGATGGTTTGCCGAGAAATTGCGATCTTTCGTGGTATTTCCTGGGGTCCGCCATTTTGTTTGTGTACTTTATACGGACGGTGAGCTGAGGCTACGTAGGACGGCTGCGGACGGCTGGCAGCAGGGTCTGTCTGTGAAGACCCTGAAAACTTTCCTATGGATTCGCTGGGTAGTTAGTCCTTTCACTGAAATGACCCTTTGTTGTCTCCTAATACTTTTCTTGCCTGTCTGCGCCAAATCTTCCTGTTCCCTTCCTTGCAATTGACTGCAGATATTTAGAAGCAGCGGTCTCAGATGTAAGTGGCTCCCCTTCACTTGGTTCCGAACTGGCCATGCATATAATCATAGCTCAGAACATCTCCAACGGCAGCCCTAAACACCAGTCACCAGTGTACATGTGTGTGTGGGTTCATTCATGTGTGATTGTGTGTGAAGAGGACTGGGGAGAGAGAATATGTATGCAGTGGAGCGCGCATTCTTTCCATTCCTTTGAAGCAGGTAGCAGTTCTAGACACAGCTGACTCAACTGTCATCTACATATACATGTATCCTATTCTCTGCATTTGTGTGCATAAGTTAATTGTGTGTGTGTGTGCGTGCGTGCGTGCGTGCGTGCGTGCGTGCGTGCGTGCGTGCGTGCGTGCGTGCGTGCGTGCGTGCGTGCGTGTGTGTTAATTGTAGATGGGCATAAGGGTGTGAAGGGTGTTAGAACATGTATGCAATCAGTAGTTAGTGTTCTGTTCTGCTTGTGTAGTTGGTGCTACTGTGGATGTGTTCGTACCTTCTTTCTTGCATTTTCATACCAATGTGTGTGGCTACTCTTTATACACAATTGAAGCACTTAACATAATAGTTTTAGATGCTGTCAACCAAATTCATAGCACTACACTGTCTATGCTCCCAAACATGCATTCACTTTTCACTCGTGCGTGGGGTATGTACACTATGTGTACTCTAGTTATATTAGTATATTGACCATGGCTATACTGCACAATGTGTAGACATTAGCTATTCAAGACAGCCATTTTCCTCCAGCCCTGCCCTCCCTTGAGGGAGGGTCACTCACTGGAGATATGTGGATGAAACTGCCATGGGTACTTACAACAATTACCCCACGCGCGATAGTGCAGGAGAGTTAAGTGATTGTTACCCCATGCACGATAGTGCAGGGGGGTTAATGATTACTTCAGTCTGTCTGTCTGTCTGTCTGTCTGTCGGCAGTTTTGACATTTACCACTTGCGCGGTCAATCTAGAACCCTATACAACCCCGTGCCAGAGACAATAACGGAAGATCGTCATTTGGTCCTGTCTGTGGACCTGGATTCCATCGATGCAGATGGTTTGCTGAGAAATTGCCATCTTTCATGGCATTTCCAGGGGTCCGCCATTTTGTTTGTGTACTTAACCATATTTGCCGAGCCGAAAGTCGAGGCAAGTAATCGTGATGAGTTGTCATCCCCTGTTTGTATAAAAATATGTATATTATGTATAATTGGGGCGAGCCTGAGCGAGCCCCACAGTTAGGAGATCAACGGTGACTTTGTCTGTTTGTCCCCGTACGTTTTACCGCATCATTCTATTTGCGAACCACATTTGTATTAGCCGCTTTTGGCTTCACGAACATTGTGGTTGCACTATCGTGCATGTACAAACAATTATACATACCCTACATACTGCACAGTGTACAGTGCACATGCAGTGTACATGTTTCAGGGACAACAACATAGATTTAGCCCACGTGGGAGCGCCTTCGGTGGAGGCGAGAGCAGGAGAGAGACAAACGTGCCTCCGAAACACCTGAACGCAGAGAAGAATGGTTGAGAGTGCAAAGAGAACGGGACTGGGCCAGGCGCGCTATCAGAGTGGCCAACGCAACTGCTGATGCGACACAGGCCCACCTGCAGCAGTTAAGTGCTGCCTAGAGGGCACGCCACTCTGCAGAAAATGCAGACCAGAGACAGGCCTGACTGCTGCAGATAAGTACTGCCCAGACCAAACGACATGCTGCTGAAACTGTTGCAGAGACAGAAGCACGATTAGACCGTGACAGAGAAAGGCATAGAGCACAACGTCGTGTGCAGCCACAATTAACCTTCACTGCTTGAACAGCCTGTGTTTCGTCACAAAATGGGTGCCTTCCATAGACACCTATCTAAACTGGAGGTTGCGCAATGTATCGCTTGCTGTGAGGCACTTCCTGGCCTGCAGCTACAATCTCTGCAGTCTGCTGAGTGTGTGCAATGTTATTGCTTTATTCCTTGCTCATGCTCGCCCCACTGATGATTATCATCTGCCTAGTATATGTATATCCATCCCAGTCACCGAGACACCTAGATTGTGCAATAGCCCTGTGTTCTCCGCAGGCACTCACGACAACAAAACGCTCTACTTGGCCACCATTGGCCACGAATCTGCTCAACACTCCACTTCATCACTGCACACTGCGTTCAGATTGCTCTTAACATCGATCATTGCTCCAGCGAGGGCTACATGCCTGTGTGTCGATTCCGGACCCGGCCACTATTCTGACCCAGCCTATATTCAAGACTAGCTGCTCCGACCTAGTTTCGTCCTCAGCCCACTTCCGGCCGCCATTTTGCAATGGCCTGGCGGCCAGAAGTGGGCTGGGGACGCGACTACCGTATAGCGCAAAAGTTTTGCGGGAGAAAATTTTTTGCGAATTTCGCAGATAGATTACGATTCACAAAAATATTCCCCGTGAATATTCTGTATTAACTCTATGTGCTAATACATTGGGTGGTGAACTTAGACAGATGATGGCATAGCTGCCTGTAACTATACACCACAGCAGATCTAGCCTAGCTGTGCATGCTCAGAAGGCACAGTGCCTCGCTACTGCTGTTGCCCTAAAGTTTTCAGCCGTTAAGGTGAGTCTGTGATCAATGTCTCTGTACGACTACTTTACGCGCCCTGGTTCAGTGCTACTGAAGCCAGACAGTTTGCTGTCAACAGTAGTACCGGCGTCCATCATCGTAGCTGCCAATGAAGAGGTGGAGAAGGTCATCAGCACCGATGCGGGATACTGCTTGCAACTCACAACGCAGAGCATACAAGCGCTTTACCCCGAAGGAAAAGGCTTGTATTGGAAAAGGGCAGTGGAGCACGGTGTAACAGCAACCGTACAATTTTTTCCAAAGCGTTCCCTGGCCGTCCTCTCGAGGAAAGCGCGTGAACCATGGAGTCCACCTCATAGTTATTGATCCCGCTCATTCTGCGCAAATGTCTGCCCATTTGGACACTGTGCAATGGAAGCTGCAGTACAATATTCGTTACAGACTCAGCAATGAAGTCACGAACATGCGGCACTGTGCTTTCTGAGCATGCGTATATTGCTTATCACTGTGTGACGTGCATCAGTCAACTTGAGATCATACCGAGCGTACCTACCATACCTAAGCGCTACGACGTGATTGTTTGCTTAACGCTGCCATTGTATAGGGGATGTGGCTTACCTGCTTCTCACAAAACACGAAATTTTTCCCACGAAAATTACAGTTTGAGCCAAAATTTTAAGGTTCGCAACAATATTGTCCCGCGAAATTCTTGCGCTATACGGTAGCTCTGACCATGGATAATATATTCAATTCAATTCATTACTAGGGCATACATGAAAATGCAACCAGCCTCGCTTGAATGTATATAGCTAGCTATTTCAGTAAAGTACAGTCTATGAGCATAACTTGGCCAGGGCAAGTACATTTTGGGCAATAGAACTGCAATCTACTTTCCCTGGCTGTCAGAAAGAAGGGCTAGCAAGCCAGATCAAGCACTGGATGGCAGCTGGGCAATTGACACCTACATATTTGGAGCTGCGCAGGGAAGCCTGTCCCTGCTGAGCTAACACAGTGCGTGTCGTGCGCTTCACCCGGCAAAACAGTGGAAGTGTTCCCAGCCACGCGGGGCAAATGACGTCTGCCAATATGGCGGAATCGCCAACAGGCGTGTAGCCATCGCTGGAGCAATGGGCGATGTTAACAACAATCTGAATGCAGCGTGCAGCGATGGAGTGGTGAGCTGTTTCGTGGCCGATGGTGGCCAAGTAGAGCGTGTTGTTGTCATGTTGTTGACAGCTCACCACTGCACTTCATCACTGCACACTGCGTTCAGATTGTTGCTAATGTCGCCCATTGCTCCAGCGAGGGCTACATGCCTGTTGGCGATTCCGTGAACCATGGGCTATTGTGCAATCTGGGTGTCTCGGGTTGACTAGGACGGATATACATATGCGTATACATACATACATATATACAAACGGGGGACGACAACGCGTCACATTTACTTGCTTCGCCTTTTGGCTCAGCAATTACGTGCACCATACCACATGGTGGCACTAGAACTCACTGTGGTCCAATGTAGCACATGCACACAAACATAAGAAACATCATGTAGATAGTTAGTTGATGGGTAACTAAGGATATCTGTGCCATAGCTAACAGAAAAAAGCATTGTACCATTGTGACTACTACAGGATGGGGAAAGGGATGAGAACAACACATAGAGTCTTAATTAAAACTTGCCAAACCGAGCAGACCACATTGAAATAATAGTGGACAAAATGTTGTAGTTCCTACGAGCAAGGGGGACAGAAGGTGAGCTGTGCCTTCTGCGTCTTCTGTGAATGATTAGACTACAAGCAACAATGGCTGTCGATGGCAGTTCCATGCTGGACATCTTAGAAGCCAATGCGTCACATCTTCCACTTCATTTCTGGTACACTCCTTGCGCAGCTAGCGCTGCAGCCAATCCTCTCTCTTTACTCCCTGCCACCTGCCTGTCTCCACCTGAAAAGCCGCTGTGCCTCCCCTTAGCTTCAGCAAAACCCTCCTCTCCCTCTTTGCCTTCACATCTGCACAAGAAGACTCCTCACCACACTCGACAATCCTCCTCAACATTGATAACTTCGGTTTCATCTCCAAATCCTTGCTCTATTCTGCCCTCACTCTCCACCATTCAACACTCTCCAGCATTCCTTTCAACTGCTCAGCACCCACCTCCTGCCAACCAAATTCCCTACAACAACTCCGTATCTTCTGCATCCAACTGCCCTTGCCATATTTTACTGCCTCCACTGCCGCTCTCCTCAGTATATTCTCCCCTCATACACTTTGCTTGCCAGCACTTTGA
Source organism: Ianthella basta (assembly GCA_964019415.1). Taxonomy (NCBI): domain Eukaryota; kingdom Metazoa; phylum Porifera; class Demospongiae; order Verongiida; family Ianthellidae; genus Ianthella; species Ianthella basta. Next base: position 3,991,396 of record OZ025888.1, read on the forward strand.
ACCAAAAAGGGTACATCGCATTCTTGCCAACCACACCATTGGCAGATCCCCCATATTTCTAATAACAGTGACACTCTAATGTGCAGGGTTCCAACACCAGAGAACATCCGACATGACCTCAGTTGTATCTAGTCCACAGCTTCTAGATTCCGAGAGCACCCCCAAATCTCAGCTCCGTACAGCATGGAGGACTCCACAAGTGAACTCATCAGCTTCTTGAATGTCCCAGTGCCTATATCTTCAACTTCTACTCTGCACCTCTGAAACCAAGCCCCCAAGGCCTTCTTCCCTGCCACTACTTTGTCTTGTACCATCTCTTTAAGGTCCAAGTGCTCATCTACCACACACCCCAAGTACTTGTAGCAGCTCACCATTGGAATCTCCTCACCATCGATCATGTATCTTATATTTCTCATCACTTTCTTCTTTCTGATGTGTATGATACCACACTTGGCCACATTAATCCTGATCCCCCAATCCTCACACCACTGCACAAGTACATCTAGACTCTTTCTTAATCCCTCTTTGTCTGAAGCCAACAAGGTGGTGTCATCTGCAAAGAGGAGACCTGATATAGTGTCACCACCACACTCCACAGCTATCTTCCCCCAGTCTAGACACTACTCCATTTATGTAAAGGGAGAATAACAAGCAAGGGAGAGAGGACACAGCTCTGACGAAGACCAGCATTGATCTGAAGCTCTTCACTCTGTTCACCTTCCACTTTGACATGGCAGGTGGTTCCCTCATAAAGGGCCTTCAAGAAATGCAAGAATTTGCCATTTATCCCCAACCCTTAAGGCAACTCCACAATTTCCTCCTGTCCACTTTGTCACATGCCTTAGAGAAATCTATGAATGCAACCATCATCCCATTTGTCTTCTTCACCATTTCCATCTGTCCCAACAGCACTAACGTCAACACCTGGTCCCTGCACCCCCTCCGCTTCCTGAAACCTCCTTGCTCATCTGCAATCAGGCCTTCCTCTTCGGCTACACTTAACAGACAGTTGTTTAAAACCATACATAGGACCTTACTCACAGTAGAAGTCAGTGAGACTCCACAAAGTTGTTCAATTTGCATGCCCCCTTAGCCTGCTTCTTAGGTACTGGAACCACTAAGCTCTCCTTCTATGTCGATGGGACAAGACCATACTCCCAGCAGACTTGGAACAGCACCAGCCAAACTCCATGAAGACAGTCAGCCTTCATCATCTCTACAGCAATTCCATCTTGCCCTGGAGCAGCATCCTTCCTCGCTCTTTCCAATGCCCATTGCTCTCATCTTCTGCTGAGATAGATGCACAGAGGCGGTCACTGAAGTCCAAGCTATCTTGCTTACACCGGGTTGACTCCTCAACTCCATTACCCCCCTCTCCACAAAAGCTTTCATCCACACCCCTAGCAGTCTACTAAAATGATTGCACTTGTCCATTGCTTCTTCATTACACCTTATGTTCCCTTCTGGATCAAGAACCTCCATTAAGTTACACTTTTTCTTAGTCTGGCTAATGTTCAGCTGCTTTATGGACCTCCAAAACTTCTTTGGGTTTCCCAACTCCGCTTCAAGTTGACGGCGCTCCTGTGTTTGGAACAATCTCTTTGCCCGCTTCACTGCCTTTGAGTAGGACTGTCTTGACTGGATATACTCTCTCCTGAAGGTCCTACCGTCTTCGTTACTAACACTTCTCACCCGCTAACACTTCTCACATCGATGCATGACCTTCCTCAACCCTGCAAGTTCTCTAGTGAACCATGGTTGACCTTTCTCCCATCTGGTGTACGCGTTGAGCACGATCATTGCCGCTCTTGAATGCCTCAATTTCGTTAAAACCATAACTGTGGCATTTGTCCCCGGCATTTTTAGGCAGTGATATTGAAATTTATCAAATTTGTCGTACAGAAGCACATTGACTTCGTCCCAGAATCGCGTGGAAACGTCTTTGAGGGACAGCTCCAGGTATTTACTTAAAATGGCCATAGTCGGTGAACACCATTTCGTATATAAGGGACCATACGGTATAAAGGGTAACTACATTCACGCACTACAGGCCTAGGCCAAGGGTAGATAGGGCAAGGTGAATGGTCTATGTGGTGGTGTGTTTGACTTGGTGAAGAGCTCTCTCTCCAAGATCCTCTTTCCTGTGCTTCCTGGCATGACCATACCATGCATTTCCACCACCAGTGTGAGGCATCCACTTTTATAGTGCACAATATAATTGTGAAACAATTTCAATGAATGACAAACACTAGTGTAACATGGATGTTCACAGACATATGTATTCAAGCATGGCAACAAGTCAAACACTCCATCCAGCAGAAATGAACAATTCATTGATAAGTGCAGATTAATGTCCGCGTATGTGGTGTACAAAAACAAGCAGAGTAATAATAATAATATTGGTTGGCATAAAATGAATTCCACCCCACACAGATGGAAGAGCCTCACTAGAGAGCGTGATTTTAAACCTTTGTAGTGCATGGTTCAATGGGATCATCAAGTTTCTTGTCCGTTTCTATCCCTGTCAGCTTCACTGACCCACTCCAGTGGTTGTACACACAGATGTGCACATAGGAATCATCACCAACCCGTACCTGCAAGAGCATGGATGAATAGCTGCAGTTCATGATATAATATTCATTATAGTGCACTGGCTTGCGATAAGCTGGAGGTAGGGCAGCATTCAGCTAGTGATATATTATTCGTTATAGTTCACAATATATCATGTGTACATTGTCAGTAGAAGTTACTAAGACAAAGGTAGGAGTACAGCTGCAGAAGCATCCAGTTAAAACTAGCGCACAAATGCTTTTCAGGTGCAACTCAGCCACACATCACTGTTCGTACAGTACAGTGGAACCTGTCTAGGATGGTCACTGTGTTAGGCAGCCATCTCTCCAAAACAGCCAGCCTCCCTGGCCCCAAATGGCACTACAACATTGCTATCCACCTCAGAAGAACAGCCACCTCTCTATAAAGGTCAGATAGAACTGACCCATTGGCAGTTGTCTCAGACAGGTATCACATTACAACACAACTAGTAATGACTATTTTGTATACACAAGATGGCAAGTCCTAATATGGACATATGTATAACGTGCACTCACCTTAATGAAGTAGTTAATACCTGCAACCACCTGTGAGCGATATCTTACTGGAACAAACTCCTCAAAAGTCATTCCAGACATTTCCTCAGCATCTTTCCACACTTCAGCAGTGATCTCTATAACGTGCTTGCCTGTGGAGTCACTGGGGTCCACATCCTTCTCATCCGTAAGGCCACCTGGTATCACACTGCAGGGAGGCAGGTACAGGGTGACACGGGCTAGCCTGGCTCGCTAGCCCTACTTCCTGTTGACACACAGTGTGGACAGGAAGTAAGGGCTAGGAAGCAAGATTAGGTACAGGCTTACAGTGGAAAGAAATGACATTCATCTGTAAATACATTTGCTTCATGTACAACATTAGTCACAAGTCAGATGTGACTTAGTACTACAGAAACTAATGATAGAGGTGGACATAACCCATCAGTCACTTGTCAAACGTGACATGAAACATTGATCACACAACAATGGTCATGGTTTGGTTCAACTTTGGTACTGATTATTGCCCCCATATCCCCCTCGGATCATGTATAGTATACGGACACGGCGATTTTCCATCATTAACAACTTAGCTTTGGGCGCTCTATAACAACTTAGTCTTGGGCGCTCTATATCAACTTAGCCTTGGGCACTCTATAACAACTTAGCTTTGGGCGCTCTATAACAACTTAGTTTCGGGCCGTCTGTTCAATTAGGGTTAGGGTTATGTGTTTTGTGTCCAGAGGCTAGGTTGTTACAGACAGCCCGGGGCTAAGTTGGAAAGTGCTAGGGAGACGTCTAGAGGCTCGAATCTAAGACGTTAATGACGGAAAATCGCCGTGTCCGTTTACTATACATGATCCATCCCCTCCACATACACACATCCTCCCAGGACCTTGACATATTTATGTGTGTGCGGTTGTGTGATGTGTGTCAATTACACATGGCTCATGGGACTATTGTTTTCCTTAAATCAGTCATGAGGCTGGCGTGACCCTGTGGATCAGGTCACTGATCAATTACGTACATCACAGACACGCGCCGCACGAGTACGGTCTCGCGTATAATTATAGCCAGACCGCCATTTGTACGCTGGCGGTCTGGCACACCAAGGCACACACATCAGTAGCCACTGTAACACTCTCCACATGTCTTACCTCTCCACTTCTTTCAACTGAAGGAACACTGTTCCCAGCAAGACGAACGCTATAAGAGAGCCCAGCATCATCTCAGAAAATTGCCTACTTCGTAGACCGTGAACCTTGACCTTATTGACCTCTATGACGTGTGATACTCAATGTGAATGGTCACGTGGCTGACTGACCCTCTCAACAAAAGGAGTTGAAGCAACCCCTGTCGAACGAACCTGCCAGGTAGGTGGAGCGCTCACTAGTTGTTAGACGCGCTGCAGAAATAATGGATGTCTGCTAATTTATTGGAAATTTTTGTGAAGCGCAAGGTTAACCCTGACCATTCTAAAATCGCATAATTTGACATCAGTATATCTTGTGTCACTCCAGAGAAGGTGCACCATTGTACCCAGTACTAGCTGCTGTAGAATCCCTTTACCATTTCACTACTGTAACTCTTATCACACTGCCATAGTTACGTGTAATGGCTACTGATTTTTTATGGGTACTATATAGTAATAGCGAATTTAGCGAGTGGTGAGAAAATCGCTAAAAATTGTATCTGCTAAAATTTCTTTAGACACAAAAAACTTGAAAATCGCTAGAAATAGTGCCCACCAAATCCTGGACTGTTTAAAATGTTAAATTTATTTACGACTAAACTTTGTAGCCCTAAGGTAATGCTATGGTAACGTTAGTAGTTGTCATGGATGCACCTTTCCCTGCCTTCCTTCAGCAAAATGATGCCCGGAGGTAAGGCGCCTGTCCGCGATGCTGACGATGATGCCAGAGCTGTTGCATTAGCTGTGAAAGGAGATGCCGAGGCCAAGGCTGGAAAGTCCTTTGACATGTTTGAGGCTGTACAGTACAGGACTCAAGTGGTGGCAGGGACCAACTATTACATCAAGGTAAACTTTGCTGCACTGCCCTTCCAAACTACATCTACGTAGATGTGACTAACCTCAAACTGGTGGGTGTATCTGTGTATGTGCCAAAAGTAGGAGATCCTTGCCACTGCAAAGCATGAAATGCATTGTATATGTGCACTGGATATGAGTAGCGAAACCGTCACTTCTTGTGACTGTCCTTCCAAGAACAATTGAAATTCAAATTTGATCCCAAACTTCTCAACTCTACCTTGGGTGGGCGTGTTGACTAAATTTGTTGCTGATGGAGCCTGCACTGCACTTTGGGAATGCCTCCAAATGTCTGGGGTCCCAACAGGACTTTTGGGCATGAGAAACAATAGGTGGATAAATTGGTAATTCTCAGATTGTCTTTGCCTGCAGGGATGGGGTTAACTGAAATTGGTAGCCTGGCTGCTTAAAATGACAAACACACACACAAACACATACATGCACACACAACACACATAACACGCGCACACACACACACACACACACACACACACACACACACACACGCACACACACACACACACACACACACACACACACACACACACACACACACAACTCACAAACACACATGCTCCACACCGGCATGTATGCCATGGAGCACAATTAGTACCTCTCTCGAGTATGGGCAGGTTCCTGTCTATAGTGTGCATGGTAGAAATATGCATACTCATGATAACATTTTACACATTGACTCTGATAATGTATGTATTCACATGGTACTGGAAAACGTAACAGTTAGTTATAATTGCTCTTTGGTATGGTGTCTTTGTCTCTATCTGATACTGACTGCTGTTTTATGTAGTGTTTGCATAAGACCTGTAGAGAGTGGAAGTTTGTTCGACGAGCTGACGTATGAAATTTATGTGAGCCATTTTGTGGATACTGTCTAAGACGGCCACCTATGGGCCAGTTATACAGAATCTGCATGGCCTTTATAGAGAGGTGGCTGCATTACAGAGGTAGACTGTAATGTTTTAGCTCTTAGGGTTAGTGCTCTTTGGGGGGTAGGGAGATTGGCTGTTTTGGAGAGGTGGCTGCCTTACACCGTGACCATCTTAGACAGGTTTCACTGTGTCATTCATCATGTCATTGTTCTTATGAGTAACACAACTGGCTGCAAGCTCCTGTAAATCAATGGCACCAAATGAAAGTGTGAAGCTATACTAGTTTAATATACATTGCTATCACTGTTTGGAGCTAGGTCAATACTTTACATGCATTGTGCATCACATGTAGACAGACAATGGCAGGTGCTACACATGCACACACATGCTTGCACACATCTTGTATGTGAACACACAGCACACACATCAACACAGGGATACACGCTTACATATGCATACTTTCCATTCGCACACGTAGGTACTTCTGAGCAGTGTTTGTGTTCCCTTCATTACATTGGGAGTGAATGTACACATGCTCACAGCGCACACACACACACACACACACACACACACACACACACACACACACACACACACACACACACACACACACACACACACACACACACACACACACACACACACACACATGCATGCATTTGAACTTGCACCACTTGTTCCATAGAAGGCTCTAGTTACCACATTGTGTGTGTGTGTGTGTGTGTGTGTGTGTGTGTGTGTGTGTTCACATGTGTGTGTGTGTGTGTGTGTGTTCACGTGTGTGTGTGTGTGTGTGTTCACATGAGTGTGTGTGTGTGTGTGTGTGTGTGTGTGTGTGTGCGTGTGCACGTGTTTGTGCACATGTGTGTGTATGCCTGTGTGGGCGTGTGTGTGCCGACAAGAACCTTATTCACTGCTCATTACACAACAGGCAGCTCACTCAGTCACAATGCTCTGCTTTCACTAGTATAGTTGCATGACCTATGTGCTTCACTGCACAATGCAGGTGAAAGTGGGTGAAAACAGCTACATTCACCTGACTGTTTGGAAGAAGTTGGACCAGACCTATGAGCTGACCGACCTTCAGCTGAACAAGACAGCCGATGATCCACTGTGAACATCAAGTTATAGTAGAGTAGTGATGAACTGCTAGATAGTGTGGGATTATAACCTAAATATATTTTGGTGTTGATGTTCCTGTATAAACTAATTTGATCATGATGTAGCCTGTGACCAATGGAAATGTTGTCAGATGGTTCCATCCACTCAGTGAAGACTGAAGATGGGGTGGCTTCAGTGGACACATTAAAGGACCATTCTCTGCACTTGTGAGATAGCAGAGGAGATTGTGTGCCCGCCAGTTGGTGCTAACTTCCCACATCCACACACATATGTCCATGCATGCACACCTTGTCAATTTGCAGACTGCCCTGATGTTTACTGTATTTTTGTATGCTTGTTCTGTGCTTGATGAATTTACCTGAACTTGTACTTATTCGGAGCAGTCTCAATATGCAGTCCACTTGGAACTTGATACACTTACTCTACGCTACACATGGCCTACATGTAGTTTCATAAAAGGCAGTCAATGACCAACAATTTCTGCCGCTGCTCTAACAAATGCTAGTGTGAACATCTAATGCATGTACATGTGCCTGAGCAATCTGTCATGCATCATGCAGTGCACCTCCAACTTCATGACCATGCATGTCATGTCAATTGTGAGCACACTGTGTGTCAGTTCACTGCAGCACACTTTACACCAGCTGCACTGGTTGGGTCTGTGTGGACATAGATAACATACCATTGAACGCTATCATAGGATGTGGAGGCTGTATCTGACATCATGAGCAGTGCACACACATGTACATCACTACTCATTTCCTACAAGGGACCACATCGATCAGAGAGCTAGGTGAGTCCTTCTCACCACTAAACATGGTGCTTCCATTGATGTCTGAGGAGGCATACTACTGAGACTCAGAGTCCAGTACATGAATTAAGGACGTTGGACAAGGAACAGAGTGTGGGTGACAGTGACACGTGTGAGCTTGTGTATGTGTTACAGTAAGTGTATGTACATGTGCATGTGCCAATAGTCCAATAGTGGCAATGTGATGTGTGCTAGGCTCATCTGTATAGTCTTGTGTGTGTGCATGCACAAGTGAATACCAGCATAGACCAGCTTACAGGTAAACCTGCTACAAGACAAGTCGAGTGAAGGTGGGGGAAAATTCGGAGTGGTTTGAAGTGGAACAAGCAGTAAAGCAGGGGTGCACTCTCTCACTGTGGCGTTTCAATGTATTCTTGAACATCATTGTGAAGGTAGCAAGAGAAGGTTTCAAGGAAGGTGCTAGATTGGGAGAGGAAATGTCAACATTTTGCTTTTTACTGACAACATGGTGTTGGTGGTAGACAGTGAAAAGTCCCTACGAGTGAATTTAACATATTTGGATGAGGCGTTGACAAAGTGGGAAATGAGAATGAATTGGGAGGAGATGGCAGTAATGAAGGTGGGGAAGGAGAGAGGACATTGCTGTGTGGAAGTTGGGGACAGGAAGTTGGAGACAATGGAGGTAGTGAAGTATTTGGGAGTGATGATAAGTGGAGATGGAAGGAAATCAGGAGGATTGGGAATGCAGCAAGAGTGATAGGGCTATTGAATGAACTGGTGTGGAAGTGTAAGGAACTGAATAGGAGAACGGAGCTGAAAGTGTACAATACCATCGCAGTACCCACACTGATGTATGGAAGTGAAACGTGGGTACTGCTGAACAAACAACAGGAGTCTACTGTACAGGCAACAGAAATGAGGGCATTGAGGTGCATTGCTGAGAAGGGTATATAGGATGGACAGGGTGAGAAATGTGGAGATTCGAGAGGCCGGAGCTAAAGCAGGAGGGGTGTTAGAGAAAGTGCAAATGAGACAAGTGAAATGGTGAGAAGCCTTGACAGAGATGGGGCCAGAGATACTAGTCAGGAGAGTATATGAAAGTGAGATGGAGGGAAGAAGAGGAAGAGGGAGACAGAGAATTGGAATGATAACTTTAACTAATAACAATCAGAATGATGCTATGTATGTAACAATTCACATGGTGGACAATTTCGGTGCTACTGTATTGTTATGGACAACCTCCTGCATAGAGTTACTGTCCATTTTGGCTGATGGATTGATTGATAGAAACAATATATATAAAGTTGAAGTAGCTATAGCCCTCACTGCACTTGTGATAGACTATGGGTCATGATCAAGTTGCATAGCAAATGAATACAAGTGACAGGTATACATTCCATTCCACTTATGTACATGTCAATCAAACTGGGTATAGCTACATGCACATCTCCCCGCTCCCACTCAAAAGTGCATTCACAACACAAATCAGTCAAGAATCAACGATATATATTCTCACTCCAATGCGAAGTTCTTGAGGCACTTAATGGGATGATGTTGTTGGCCTCTTCTGGTTTATCCAGCTTTTGCCCTAAACAAAAGAACAAACTAAGGCTACTACCCACTGTGGAAACAACAGAAAGCAGCTCTTGAGGTGACAATATCACTGCAATGCTTGTTGAAACACTGCAGCTGGTCCACTTCCCTCCTCTCGCATGTGGGACATGTCCATTATGTAAACAATGTGGCATTCGTGCGGCCGATTTTGACCTTCGTATTTTTGCTTATATCTTCTACCGGCTCAGCTGGATCAGAGCGGGACAAGTACTAAAGTAAAGACAAAAAAACCGTCTATAACTCCGTGCATAAGCGTTGCTATTAGTTCTTTGCTAAATCGAGTAACAGCGACAATTACGAAGCCACCGAAAAAGCAGAAAACGGTGAAACAGAAATCGATGGAAGGGCACAGCGGGTAGAGAATGGCATCATTGGGTGCGCAACAGTACTATCTAACTTTTGCATGAGGGATTAGTCGATCAACCAATCTACTGAGAGCTTACACTACGAAAACTACCACTACGTGCTAATCTAAAAAAGTTCGGGTCGCCTAACACTAGATAGGAATGGTGCAAAGCTTAATCCCTCATGGAAAAGTTAGAAAATTCGCTTGACTAACCATTTCAATCTTTATTCGGCCAATACATCGTCTCAGCGATTTCTGTAACGGCGTTTTGTGAAAGCAATGGCAGTACAGCCTCTTCACCAAGCGCATCACATGACGTTCTCGTGACAAGCCATATATGGAGTACAAAACGGAAGCAAGCAGATGACGTCACTCAACGTGCGCCGAGTTCGAAGTGCCTGATTCCTTCATATAAAGGGTTGAAACGTCGATCCCTTCGACGTTTAAGAACGACGAAGACATCAGCTCTGTTTCCCTCTTAACAAAACTTCTTCTTGTCTTCTTAAATGTTGTTTCTTGCCACCGCCGGATATGACGTTCGAACTCTCAATCCTCACAAATCACGCGCACATCACATGCAGCAAATGCGTAGTCATGGCAACACAGGAATTTCACACCTCAAGGTGTGAATACCTCAAGGTTCACACGTTATGTAAACGAACTGGACATGTCCCACATGCGCTGTTATGTCCTATGAACATGGGCATTTACTCACAAATGTCTAACAAGCCAGACTATAGTCTGCTGATACCCTTCAATCTGCAGCTTTTGCCTGCTCTGTAACCTCTCAAACCATGCCAATACCTGTGTCCTTTACTTGGTCATTTCAACTTAAAGTCTAGCAAGCCAGACATAGTTACATAATGATCGATCTGCCTATGTCGTAACATCATCTGCAATTATGACTGAGTAGTAATTGATGAGGAAAAACTGAATAAGTTGGTTACAGTGAGTTCCAATGTATGCATAAGAGATAGTGAGCAGCAGTGAAGGCAGCACCTAATGTGGCAGCACTTGAAAAAGGAATTATTACAGTTACAGTTACTAAGAACTAGTGAACACTACTGTGCAGTAGTGCTTAGTAGTGTATGTCTGTTTTACAGAGATGTGACAAAGATGGCGGGTCCCTCCAGTTCAGCCATGGAAGGATCTAGGACCTTGATAGTTGGTTCTCCAACGTCCTCAAGGGGAATGGCCTCGGCAGCTGCTGCAAGTGAGGGACAAATTAAAACAATTGACAGCATGAGATGCTACCAGTCACTATTATTGTATAGCTTATAGGCACGACCACGAGACTTAACATGCTCACCTTCATCCTGTTGATCGTGTTGACTTGTTGCTTGAAGAGTGTGCCCCTGTTCAGTAGTATGCTCAGGGTCATTGCTGGAGCGTGAGTCGAGTGGCACTGAAGGCTCACCCACTCCAATCAAGAAAGGAATAGGCAATTAATATTGTAATGACTGACACACCATTAACTCTTACGTGCCTGCGTTTTTTGCGCGTTAAGTTTCCGTTGCTGCCGAACCGGGTCGATACGGGACATAATTTATGCCCCGTGTTCCTCGCAGCATAACATAGTCTACGGAGGAGCAAAATCGGTATACTATGCATTACTGGAAAGAACGAAGCATGAGGATTTCGATCATATATGAATTACAAGTGCCTACGTATCGAAAATGGCGGCTTTGGCTCTTCAAAGTTCGGCGCAGACGCAGATGTGGATAGATGTGATGACACACGCCTCCAGCGATGGAGAACAAAACGAGGATGTAATCGTTGGTAACATTGTGATAGAAGGTTGTAGGAGTGTTGTTCTCACTGGCGGGGCGATTTCCTGCGTTCCAGCAATGGATTTTGGCTCTTCTCGCGCAGGATACGGACTCTTGCGTTTGGAAGATAAAATACCTACGAATGAGTGAAAGGTTAGCATCCTGAGGCAGCTGGTGAGGAAATTGCATTTGACAGCATTCTTGGACAGCGCATTAAAAGTAATCAGTGCTCCATTTGCAAGTTACTGGGCTATTGTACTTCCCAACCCAGTGATTTGGACTTGCCAGGGAATAGTGAGCAAGCGGATGCATCTTAGTGCGGATGTTAGACTTGTCTATAGCTTACTTGGGGCATTATCTAGTTGTTTTGTCCTGGCACTGCTCAGCATATGCATGACAGAAGCAAATCTCAATGTTTGCTTCTTGGTGGTTTTGGTGAGCGTTGCCATGGTAACTAATTAAAATTTCGTTCACTTAATTGCATTCCTGAGGCACTTACTAATTAAATGATGTAGGGTGTCCCTATTCCAATTGTGTACTATAATGGAGTTATTGCCCAAAATACTGGTTCAGTATATATGTTTGGCTGAAATAAATGCAGGCACAGAAGGTGTATAGAATTTTCGTCCCAAATGGACCCGCTTAGGCACAGAAGAGTTAATACAATCATTCAATGCACATGTACACATATACAGCACACAATAAGGACAATGCACCATATGAAGTGCTATCTGTAGTGATGGTACAATGTACTTGCATACAGGGATGTACAGTGTACTTGCATACAGTGATCAGTAACACATACACACATTGCAGTGAGTGCTCATGGCTGCTGCAGTGAACTGCTGCATATAGCTAAGGCTATGAAAGTCTGCCCAATATGCTCACATTCATCACGTTCACTTGCAGGACAGTCTTCTTCAGGAATAGGCTCTTGGTTGGGGGTCGAAGAAAGATCCACCATTGCAGGCTCACTCTCTTTAGCAGCAGCAGGTGGGTGAACAGCTGGAGGTGCTCTGGGCAAGACAACGGAGCAGTCCTCTAGAATTTTGGATGCGGTGAAAGGGAAAGGAAGGGAATGAGAGAGGCAGAGAGGGTGGAGGGGGAGTGGGGCAGAGAGGGAGAGAGGCAGGGAGTTGGAAGAAGTGGGAGTAAGGGAGAGGAAGGAGGGAAAACATAGGAGTAGAAATAAGCACAAAGCAAGACATGGAAGCATATCAAGCCATAAGTGCAGCTGCTCCATGCTCCCATGGTAATCTGTCATCGCTTACCATGCAACTGTTCCTGAACTACAAAGTTCAAGTCCATGTAAGGGCTTTCCTGTGCCTTGGATGCAGTTATAAGATGATCTATGATCTTCTTTAGCTGAGAGAAGGTTGCTCTCTTGTCTGGATCCATGTCCCAGCAGTTGTCCATCATCACACTGTACCTATGACAAACAGGCAGACAGAACAAGAGTGTATGGAGAGACACAATGAAGAGTGGTAACATGCACTACACCACTAACAGCTCGGGGTTGCAGCCAACAGGCTGTGGCAGCTTGCCCCCACTGGATACTGTCTCTCTAACGTCCATTCCATGCACATGGTAGTAGGGTAGACGGCCTGATGAGGAGGAAGGAGTGAAGACACTTAACTCTTCTGACGACTGACACAGGAGCAGTGCACAAGAGAATATATGCAGCAGAGACTACATGCAACAACGGTATGTAGTGCATCTAGTGCCATATGCATACAATAATACTGGGCATCTGTACTGACCCAGGGAACATATCTCCCAAAGAACAACTCCGTATGACCACCTGTGGGAGAAAGGCACAAGAGTTAATATAATTATAAGAGCAGCCAGTACGTGCCATTCTGTGTTGCATATGCATTCTGCAAGACTCACACATCAGACTTTTCAGAGAACATTTGGTTTGTCAGTGCCTCTGGAGCCATCCAGCGGTAGGGCAGTTCAGTGCAACACTGGGTGACATAAAGCTCTTCCATTTCTCTCGAGAGGCCAAAGTCAGCCAACTTTAGATACTTGCTAACTGTCATAAGGATGTTCCTGCTGGCCAGGTCCCGGTGTACAATGCCCATTCCAGCTAGGAACTCCTGAAGATGTGCAAGGAAGAGATGGGAAATTGGTATTATGCCTCAAGCCACAGTTGTGTAGTCTCTACTCACCATTCCAGAGGCAATCTGATAGGCAAATGAGAGGACGTCACTAGGCTCCAGTGTAAGGCTGGTGTAGTAGCTCCTCAGCTCTACTGACACTTCGATGGGAGGGGGCATGGCTACAGCACGAGGGTGCAGTGCAGTGATATGCTGCATGAAGAAAATGTGAAAAGTGAGTAGCCATACGCACTTTCAACCTTTCGTCTAGAACACAAACAAGTATTTCGAGTTAAAAAAACTCGTGGGGCGCCAGGGCGCCCCTGAACCTCGAACTACTTGCTAGCAATTTTCCCATGTACGTTCAGTAAATCAGATAGTTGGGGGTACAGTATTGTTGTTGGCCTGAAAGATACATCAAGACACACTAGACCGTTGGGTTTGCAAGAGTTTCAAGTCTCCAGAGCAGCCAGACATATCCAGTGAAAGCATCCCTACCAAACTGTCAAATGTTTGCCTACTGCTTTTGATCTATATGACATTCTGAATGAGCAATTGTTACTTCGTGCCTGGAGGAGGAGTGTGCTGGCTAAAAGGCTACCCTATGATGACTCTATGAGCGAATCATGGCTATAATTATGTGTCATGACTCGCTTGTCTCTTATTATTGGCGTACGGGTCACTAGACTTCTGTTGTATTTAGGGCTGTACCTCGCAGAAAAACAGTTAAGTAAGCTTCCTACCACAATACTATTACTTAAACATGTTCTAGAAACACTTTGCGTTCTTTGGATACACGGCGAAATCTAAAGAAAGATGGTTTTGAGCCTAGCAAACAGAAAGCGTCGAGCGCGCGGCCATTTTACAATGTCCGTCAGTGATAATTGGAGCTGTATCTCGCAGAAGAGACGTTCCTTAGGCTTTTTATTAGTATCACTCTATTAACACATGTTTATGACCACATTTCGTTCGATTCAAACACGGCGAAACGTCATTAGAGAGGATTTAAAGCTTTGTAAAGATTGACGTGAGCGCCGCCATTTGCAATGACAGAAATATATATATATATATATATATATATATATATACGAACATGAAACCATACGAATACCTAAATCTGAAAACAATATAGGGGCGCCTTCGGCGCCCCAAAAATGCCAAAAGGTAGGAAACGGGTTGTGGGATGATGATAAGGAACCACGTACACTGAAACAAGACATGCACATGGACATTATACCGTACTGATCGGTTGTTAAGCGCACCCCCTTATAAGCGCATAACCTCTGTTAAGCGCACATTTCTTTACCAGTTTTTCACCCTAATTGTTAGGCGCATAGCAATTTCAGGGGTTCACCCCTTCTATTAGGCGCATAAAGGGCTCCCTGGTAACCTAGCCACTTGCCTGAAGTGTAATAATGACTATAAGCTAGTAAAAATAACACTTGAATAAGAACTCACTTACTGCGCTACGCGGCGGCCATCTTAATAGTTATGACGTTTGCATATCATTATAATTTCTTGAACCTTTCGTTTGTTAAGCGCATATCCTTTATTAGGCGCATATTTTCTTCCTGCCAGAGCTATAAGAGCATGCACTTAACAACCAATCAGTACGGTACTCCCATTACGGAGGAGTGGCATGCAATCATGTGCTTGCATGTGCCAAACCTGGTTGGGTATGCATGACCTCACCTCATTTTTAACTTTGGCAAGGAAGTCATGGAGGCTGCCAAGAGGAGCAAACTCCATGACAATTGCTGGGGGGTTTTCTCGAGCAATGTAGCCTACCATTGTGATGACATGTGGGTGGCATCCCCTGGATATCTTCTTCAGTATTGCAACCTCATTGTAAAAGGTCTGCATCTCCTCCACTGATGGTGATACTGGGAGAGGAAGATGGCAGTGCACAGGAGGGAGGACAGTAACATTGCTATACAGGTTCGAAGTGGTCACACTGCAGCAGAAGCTCTCTACAACAGTCTTGTCAATTGAATTAATTTTACTATAGTCAATAACGAGTTCTTAGCTGAATACGTACTGTATAGATGTACCCACAGAAGCATTCCACCATTATAGACCCACCTTTTGTGCGCTTTACTGCTACAATCCATTGGTGGCCAGTGCCACCTTGGCCCATTGCCAATCTGGCCAATCTTTCACCGATAACCTTGTTGTCTTTATCCTTGGCTAGAATGGCCTTCACCACTATTCCAGAGTTACCCCACCCCAGTCCTTCTTCAAGCAACAGGTTGGCATAGCTCATCTCCCACGAATCCCCTCTATCCAGCCCTCTGCCCCGAGGTGGGGGGAGGAGTGGTGGAGGTCTCTCAGGACACTCACTGGGCAGGTCCACTATTAGGTTGGGTGGAGCCAGGTGGGGAAGTGAAGGATTGGGTGGATCCTCCAAAGTGGGTGAAGGTGGTAGGTGTACCTTTGCCAGAGTTGCACAACTGTATGGCGTTATTTCATCACTGCTGCCACCAGCAGAGGACAGACCAGACTGGCAGTCCTCTATGGTGGCATCACAGAAGGTTATCACTGAAGTGTTAGGTAGAGGATTAAGAACCATGTACCTCAAAGTTCAAATGGAAGCAATGTATCTAATATGCACATCAGTGCTCCTTGGCATTCTGCATGGTCTCATTAACCCTTCCCTTTGTGATGTTTGATGCAGGGCTCAGCCCCATTGGTATTCTGTATGCATGGTCTCATTAATTCTTCCCTTTACAATGTTTGATGCAGCTCTCAGCCTTGTATCAGCGCACTACATGCCACACTTAAAACATACATATTCATGTAACTCATGCACACTACATGCATATTCATGCTAACAGCACTACAGTGACACACTTTGTACATGTGTCACCTGATTGTTTTATACAGAATGGTTATCCTAGAGCTTTTAAATATACTTTTACAAGCAAGTACGGCCTTCAACCATGCTCACTCTGCCTTGCGTTGCCGGCTGACAAAATACTCGCATGCACAGCCAGAACAGCTGAGCGAATAACAGTAAACCTCTGTGCAAGAGCGTGAAGCGTGACGCTAGGGTCCTTCAACCTCAGAGACTGCTTGCTTTAAAGCATACGTGCTTGACCACGGCGGCCATGTTTTGCAGTCACATGATTGCATTGTCCAATCAGATGCTCCGCACAAGCATATGCACAGATTGGTAAAGATTAAGTATATTCCAGTCCTAAAGGTAGTTTACACACGAGTGTAGGGGCCAAATTCGAAATTCTGCTACTGCACATTTTCAGTATTGAGCAATAACTAGAATCTGTGCAGAAGGTTTAGTCTAAAATGGCATCTTTTTGAACTATAACTACTATTCAAATGTAAAAACATATGACCCTTTGACTGAAGTACATCACAGAATGGCGAGATGGGTAGAGGATCAAAAAGTAGATGTGTTTAAATTTGGGCAATGCAAAGAAGCTTGGTTGAAGACCCAAGAAGTGCACAGCCTTTATCACTACAGCTACCACATCTTCTACACTCCTGTAATCTGGTGCATGTGACAGTTGCTGGTTCACCTTGGGACACATCCTCTGTAGCCTGTGGAACTGGATCAGCTGTTGAGTCACCTCCACTGGCTGCATCTGGGGTGTGTGGTGTCCTGTGCTCAATCGGTGGAAGAGGAAGGCATACCTCTGCAAGCACCAGGCAGAAGGAATACAGATGGAAGACAGAGAAGCACAAAGCGTGAGCATATGCCTGTCACTGTGGCTAGTTCCGACACCGGCACAGACAAGTATGCCAATTCTAGGAGTAACAGAAAACCACTACATGCAGGACTGCCCATGCTGTAGTTCACCTCTTGCCTGCTGCTGCAGCTCATAGTTCAGATCCACTGGTGGGTTGTCCTCAGTTGCTGACTTGAGATCTTCTAAAGTACTCTTCAACTGAGAGAAGGATGCCCTTGTAGCTGGGTCCATGTCCCAGCACTTGGTCAACATCACACTGTACCTGTGTACATAAGGGAGGTGCATGGACAGCACTAGAGTGTATTCAACTGTATGCCTGGTCAGGGGAGTGAGTACATAGCCATGTTGTACAAATCTCACAGCTCAGGGTTGCATCCATCTGGCTTCACCAGCTTGGTGCCACTGTGAACTGCTCTCATGGCATCCAGATTACTCAAGCGGTGGTAGGGCAGCCGGCCTGTTGGGAGAACAGCATTGTAGAGGCCACAGCTCATGCTACGTACCATGCAATGCTGCAGACATGAGAATGCATGCATCACATGGCAGCAAACTAACTGGCAACCATTTAGCAGATAAATATAGTAGATCTTCAATTTGGCACATACCCTGTAATAGGCACCTATTTCTTTCTTGCCATAGCTTTAAGTGTATTATAACAAACGATCAGCTAGTACAGTATCCCTATCTATTATTTTCCTTTTTTGGGGCGCCGAAGGCGCCCCTATATTGTTTTCAGATTTAGGTCTTCGTATGGCTTCATGTTCGTATATATATATATATATATATTTCTGTCATTTTGCAAATGGCGGCGCTCACGTCGTTCTTTACAAAGCTTTAAATCCTCTCTAATGACGTTTCGCCGTGTTTGAATCGAACGAAATGTGGTCATAAACATGTGTTAATAGAGTGATACTAATAAAAAGCCTAAGGAACGTCTCTTCTGCGAGATACAGCTCCAATTATCACTGACGGACATTGTAAAATGGCCGCGCGCTCGACGCTTTCTGTTTGCTAGGCTCAAAACCATTCTCTTTAGATTTCGCCGTGTATCCAAAGAACGCAAAGTGTTTCTAGAACATGTTTAAGTAATATTATTGTGGTAGGAAGCTTACGTAACTGTTTTTCTGCGAGGTACAGCCCTAAATACAATAGAAGTCTAGTGACCCGTAGGCCAATAATGGAGGACCAGCGAGTCATGACACATAATTATAGCCATGATTCGCTCATATAGTCATCATAGGGTAGCCTTTTAGCCAGCACACTCCTCCTCCAGGCACAAAGTAACAATTGCTCATTTAGAATGTCATATAGATCAAAAGCAGTAGGCAAACATTTGACAGTTTGGTAGGGATGCTTTCACTGGATATGACTGGCTGCTCTGGAGACTTGAAACTCTTGCAAACCCAACGGTCTAGTGTGTCTTGATGTATCTTTCAGGCCAACAACAATACTGTACCCCCAACTATCTGATTTACTGAACGTACATGGGAAAATTGCTAGCAAGTAGTTCGAGGTTCAGGGGCGCCCTGGCGCCCCACGAGTTTTTTAACTCGAAATACTTGTTTGTGGTAAAAATAATAATAATACATAACAGGCACACATGCACACTGCTTTGTAGGATGAGAATTTAATTGGTAAGACATGTAGGTACAAATGGAGATGAGTTCAGATTTGTTTTGTCCATGCTGAGTGTCACAGTGGTTCACTCCACGAACTGGACTTCTGTGTGTAAGAGGTCCCAGTGGTTGACCTGTCAACGTCCCTCACTGGGGAATGACGAGAGGATCTGGGCACCCTGAGGCATGCCATGGCTGAGTCGATCAAACTGAATGAGATCCTGCACCGAATCCAGCTAATATTGGAGCTGTACAGCTGGCTTTGCTTCTCAGAGATGAGACTGGACTCCCTATCTATCAATTATCGGCAGATTGATCAATTTTACCAAAGGTGCTGGAACTATATGTAACATTCTTGCACTTTCAATATTCTGCATGCAAATCAAATTGCCGTGGTGATCGAGTTCTCACAGTGTTACGTATGATTGTACACCATAAAAACACATTCTGATGATATGGTGAGTACTATCACACACATCCCCTTGTTCAAACGATTGCTTTAGTTCAGATTAACCCTTCACATGACCATATAATACGTACTTTCTTAATTCAACCCAGATATGAATCTAGAATAACCGATTCTGCTCCGGAGCTAGAGGGAACCAGATCTGGTTAGGCTTACCCAAATACACAGTAGCTACTGGATCAATGTGTGCCAATGACAGTGGGATGTTGACGACAGTGGAACAGAGATATATAAGCATTGGTGAAGATGTGGGGGCAGAAAATTATCCTTCAGGAGATTTTGGGACCATTTCAAGCAATAAAATGTACTAAAGCTTGCTGATAGAGGAAGAGCTGGGATGGTATAGATTTTGTCGTATTTTTGCGGCACTGTTGTACAAGGATCTGGCTCAAAGTGTGCTACATACAGTATATTGCTAGTAAAAGTCACCTTTCTCAGCACTATAAATATACTATTGCCATTTTAAAGGACCCTACTATGGAATCTGGTTCCCATCTGGCTTAGCAGTACTAGTGCAAGTAAATGTAAAATATACCATGTGAATGGGGGAGATGGAGGGGGAATATTGTACTGTCATTTTAGTAGCTGTGATGATGTATATAGACAAACAGCACTTTTCTGCGACATAATATATGTAAGAAGTGGACATGTCTCATGCAAGAATATCTCCACTAACCCAGAGTGCACATCTCCCAAAGAACAACTCCGAAGGACCACCTAAGAGGAAGATGATAATAGTGATAGGCATACTTATATAAGGGAAGGATTTTATTGTTACTGTCTGTTGTCACATTACACACCCCTCCAACCGCAGCCAAAGTTCCATCTAAGCTTTTCCCATACCATCAAAACATCACTGAATTAACGTTCTTGCCTGGAGTTGAATGTAATGCTGGCAATATACATAGGTCCAACGGATATATTGTATTTGACTCACACATCTGACTTCTCGTCATAAATTTTCCAAGCCACTGACTCTGGAGCCATCCATCTGACAGGAAGGCTACAAAATGTTTCGGAGAGATACATATTTTCCATTACCCGTGAGAGGCCAAAGTCAGCTAGCTTTAGCACTTTGCCGTGAGTTATCAAGATGTTCCTGCAGGCAAGGTCTCTGTGGATGATGTCCACGCTGGCCAAGAACTCCTAGAGAAGTGGCAGAGACCTGTGACAAGGAGCTCGGTGCCTGAGTTGGTGTCTTTGCTCACCATCCCTGAGGCAATCTGGCATCCAAAGAGCAGGACATCCTGAGGCTCCAGGGTCAGTGTGTTGTAGTAGCTCTGGAACTCTGGTGCAACTTGAGTGACTGGTGGCAAGATCACAGTGTCAGAGACCATGGCAGGGAGATGCTGCATGACAAATAGAGTGAACAGAGCTATTGACATACAAAGGGAGACAATCTATTATCCTAGCATGCTATACCCTCACAGCATTCTTGTACTTCAGCAGAAAGCCATGAAGGTTGCCCAGTGGAGCATACTCCATGATGATAGCAGGATATGGCAACTCAGGGATGCAGCCCACCAGGTTGATGACATTCTGGTGGCCTTCAGAGGATACTTTTATCATGATGGCAACCTCATTGTAAAGGTAGTCCATCTCTAGACGCATTCTCTCAGCTGGGTTTAAATGAGTACATGAGGAATAATAGCTCATAGCATGAATCTGTATCCAGAGTATGAGCCTACTGTTTCCTACACATAAACATTTAGAGATCAATAAAGTGTTCTCATCCTTGTAACCAATTCGCCCCAAATTTGATGTGATAGTCGCTCATAATATTAATGCTAACAGTTTCTATAGTAAGTATGCAACAGCAGTTCTCACCACTGAATTGTTTCACAGCCACCAGTAGGGGAGGGGGCTTGCGATCAGGAGTGGTATGCTTCAAGATATACTCAGTGGCTGGTAGTGATGTAGCCTCCCTCTTCAGGCAGGCTAGTATCACCACCCCAAACTGCCCACTGCCCACTTGCTTCTTCAGTGTCATGTCATCATACCCCATCTCCCACTTGGATACATCCACAGCAGCCACCTCCTGCACTGGTGGCTGCACAGGGGAGAGGAAGAAGCGTGATATAACCTAATAAGAGACTGTCAGCGGTGAATATAGCAGGACACTATCCAGGTTTATACTACTGGTTAATGAAGCTAGGTGAGAATGTTCATCCAATGACCCCATCCTCAAGTATAGTCACGATTAACAGCACAATAGACAGCACAATACATACTAAGTGAACTAACAGGAGTCTTGGCTCTCTGGTGTGGTCCATCCTCGACAACAGTGACTGGAACTGGACTATCTGCAAGTGGGAGGGATACCACACAAAGAGTGACCATTTGGCAGTACAATAGGTTTGTTCAGTAATTAATCCATTACAGGTTGTCATGGTTTGGAACCAGGAGTCCACTCTATGCAGCACTGCACAGTACACCAGGTGTACCTATGATATAGGACATATATAAAGTACTACAAACATCAATGCTGTATCTACAGCAAGGGTAGTCTAGCTGTACAGTGTATGAGATTGGGAATGGAGTGAATGGTATAGTGCACTTATATAACATGAATGTCTCATCTTGAAACTGAGTTGTCCCTTAGAGCACACTCCTGCTGGGGAGCATGCCGTGTGGACTACTGTGAAATGGTGAGCAATGGTAGGACTTATACACCTTGGTTTTGGGTCCTGCCCACTGGGGCGGCTGCAGAGGTCTTCTTTCTCCACTTGCGACATAGCAATACCATGGCCACTTTGGCAGGTACTACCACAACCCCCACTAAGGTGACCAAAATAACTGGTAGCATAATGGTGGTAACCATGTTTTCTTTGAAGTCTGTAGTTGGAGTGGGAATTCAAGGGACAGGAAGTTGTATCCCACATGCATGCCCACATGCACATGTGCACATCCACAAACATGCACACACACCTAAATCACTTTTAATGTGCAACTCTTCACTCCTGTTCCCATATCCAGCACTGGTATTAGCTGCAACAGTAATCACATATCCAGTGTGTGGTGACAATCTAGTCAGAGTGAAGGCTATGGAGACATTTGTTGTTGACAGGTCTTCCAAGTCACTTTCCTTGGCAGGGATCTTTACCATGTCAAATGTTGATACATTTGCTGATATGTCTCCCACAATCTCCGCTGTGCTGCCTCCAACTTTACTAGCCATCACTTGGTAGAACAGAAGGATTCCGTTTGGTTTCATTGGAGGAAACCAGGTGAGAGACACAGATGAGGAGCCTACGTCAACTGCCATCAGGTAGAGTGGTGGGCTAGGCACTGAAGGAAGAATCATCATCTGTAGTAACTGCTGACACTACACCTCCTATCACTGCATGCACATGCAGACTACTGTACACACAGTTCAAAAGTCACTGTACAAGGTGGTCTGAAGAGTGCATGTGTGTGTTTATGTGTGCCATACAAAAGAGCTGCGCACACCACATGTAGTGGGTACTTGGTAACTGTCAGCTATGAGCATACATTACAGACGAGGGAAGTTAATTACACACTGACTCCCAATGGGTCAGTTGGTCACTTGCCATGTTCCGTGGTTCTCCGATTCACAGCCTCACTTGGTGGTCCAAGTCCATATTTGTACTCAGCTGTGACTGTAAAGGAGTACTCCGTGAATGGGGTCAGTCCAGTCACATTGGCCTCAAGAGAGTTACCCTCGACATACACAATTCTGGTTACCTTGGCTACCAGATTCTCCACAGTGATTTTGTAGCCTGTGACCAATGGGATGTTGTCAGATGGTTCCATCCACGCAATGAATGCGGAGAATGGGGTGGCTTCAATGGACACATTAAAGGGACCCTTCTTGACACCTGTGGGATGGCAGAAGAGATGGTGCAATCTAAGATAAATCTGAACAAGACACCTTCATGCTGTGTGTGTGTGTGCATGTGTGTGCATATGTGTGTGTGTGTGTGTGTGTGTGTGTGTGTGTGTGTGTGTGTGTGTGTGTGTGTGTGTGTGTGTGTGTGTGTGTGTGTGTGGTGTATGTGTGTGTGCCAGTGAGCAGGTGGTGGGCGGGTGGGCCGATGTGTAGTTGTGTACTTCACAATACATACACTCACCACTACATCTGACACCATAGTCGTGATAGTGAAGGGTTGTATAAGTCCAGCCCAAGTGCCCACACTGCTCAACTCTCTCCTCATTTCCAGTACATGACATAAGACTTACCCAAACTGGGCCACTCCCTCGTTCAAAGGTTTTAGTGCCACTACTGTATGGGTACCCCACCTGTCGACATACAACATGAGCTGCTGCTGCTACTGCTCTTTTAGATGTGATACGACCAACAACCACTCTCCCCCACTTTCCTTCATAGAATAGCTCCACCCTCCCTTCTGAAGGCTCAGAGCCACCAACCAACCTGGTATTACCTGCACACACAGGCCGGGAGACAGATTGTGTAGTTATGGACAGCAATGTCCTATAAAATTATAAGCAATGTTCTCTCACTTTTGACTAGGTCCATGCACATCCTAGTCCTAATCTTGTCATAGCTAAAGCCCATATAAAACATGTACCACTTGAGGCAATGGTGTCAAGTTATGTAGAATAGATGAGGAGGAGGTTGTGGGGCAACAACTTCACAGTGTTGTTAAACGTAGTAGAGAGCTATGTATCGGTTCATGTATACAATCATCAATCCACGGTGTACACAATGTACCCTATAGGGTGACATGTACTCTAGGCCTATAAGCCATATTTATGTACCAGTGGTGTTATATAATATTTTAAAGCAATCAATTCAGCCTATACGCTGAATTGATTGCTTTGTATAAAACACCACTAGTGTCATCATTTATTCTCTACACACATGCAAAGTAGGCTCTATCGGAAAACCCATCTCTAATAAAGATCAATCAATCAATCAATCACCACAGCTTATCTCCTATGCAGGAGGTCGCCGCTATCTTTACAGTATTTAAAAATTTATGACATTGTCATAGTTCAGTGTAACATCTACGTATGCATAGTCTATAGTCAATATGTAGTATTATTCAAATCTGTAGCTAGAAACTGTCAATCCATTTCTTTCTAGGTCTTCCTCTTGGCCTTTTCCCTGCAATTTCCTTAGTGTACACCTTCTTCACTAATCTGTTGTCTTCCATCTGCTCCAGCTTCTCCTTCCATGCTCTTTGTTTCCTTTTTACTTTCTCCATCACCTCCCCTTGTCCAACTGCCTCTCTCACATCTGCATTTCTTACTCGGTCCATCCTTGTCACTCCTTCGACTCTTCTCAGGTAAGCCATCTCTGTTGCCCCTAGTCTGCTCTCATGTCTCTTCATCACTGTCCATGTCTCACTGCCATACAGCATGGTTGGTAGCACTATCGCATTGTACACCCTCATCTTCGTAGCTTTCTTCAACTCCTTCCTTTCCAACACCTCCTTCCGCATTGCTCCTATCACTCTGGCTGCTGCTCCCACTCTATGTTCAATTTCCTCTTCACATGTCCCACCTGCACTCAGGATAGCTCCTAGGTATTTCATATTCTGCACTTGTTCTATCCCTTCCCCATCCACGCACACTTTGCATTCTTCTCCTTTCCTA
Source organism: Ianthella basta (assembly GCA_964019415.1). NCBI lineage: Eukaryota > Metazoa > Porifera > Demospongiae > Verongiida > Ianthellidae > Ianthella > Ianthella basta. The sequence goes on from OZ025888.1 coordinate 4,016,504, forward strand.
CTAACCATCATCACTTTAGTCTTGCCCCAATGTATCTTCATTCCCCAGTTACTCATCGCCTTCTTCAACTCCTTCAAATTTGCCTCCATGTCCTCCTTCCTCTCTGTTAGTAGCATCACGTCATCTGCAAATAGCACTACACCCACTTCAGTAGTTGACATCTTCACACCTCCAACAAAATTCTCCATTCCTTCCCTCACTATCTTATCCATGAAGACATTAAACAGCCATGGTGACATGACACAGCCCTGCCTCACTCCTTGTGTTATTGGGAACCAGCTTGACAATTCATCCTTTACTCTGACACACCCTTCACTCTTCTTGTACAATGATCTAATGGCCCTCAGCAGTCTTCCCTTCACACCATATTCCTCTAGCACTTTCCATAACTTATCTCTACCCACCCTGTCATACGCCTTTTCCAAATCCACACATGCCACCACCATCCTCTTGTTCTTCTCTATCATCTTCTCACTCAATTGTCTTATGGTAAAGAGCTGATCCGTGCAACTTCTGCCCTTTCTAAAGCCCCCCTGAGCCTCAAGTACCTTGCTCTCTGTCACGCTTCTTATCCTTTCATCCAGTATCCTCGCGTAGGCCTTGCTTGGGATACTCAGCAGGCTTATGCCACGGTAGTTCTCACACTTTACTTTGCTTCCTTTCTTATGTACTGGCACGATTACAGCTCGTCGCCAGTCTTCTGGTACTTGTCCATTCTCCCATGCAAGGCTCATTATCCTATGTAACCACTTCACCACTACAGTCCTTCCAGCTTTCAACATCTCTGCACTAATTCCACATATACCTGGTGACTTTCCGTTTTTCAACTTCGATATGGCCACTTCTACTTCCTCAACTGCAATTGGTGCCCTCTCTTCTTCATCAAGTTGCACCTCCCTATCTACTTGGTTACCATTCTGGCCTTGGGCATCTTCTTGCAGTAAGTCACTAAAATAAGCCTTCCATCGGTTACGAACTCCCGCATCATCTACTATCAACTGGCCACTCTCATCACATATTTTCCCAGCTACATCTGCTTTATTTTCATTACACATGCGGACCCTACTCCAAAACCTTTTCTGATTCTTTTGAAAGTCATCCTCTAGTGATCTGCCAAGTTCAATCCACTCCTCATTTCTTGCTTGTCTCACCACTCTTTTAGCTTCCTTTTTTGCCTCTTGATACCTCTCCTTTGCCTCCGATGTCTGTTGCTGCAGCCACTTCAAGTAAGCCACCTTCTTATTCTTTATTGCCTGCTTCACCTCCTCATTCCACCATCTAGTTCTTTTCTGAGCATTTCTGTACTGTTTTGTTCCACACACCTCAGCTGCAGTTTCCATTACATTCTTCTTAAACTCTCCCCAGACTTCCTCTACATTGCTGCCCTCTCAGTATCTTGCCCTATCCAGTCTCCTTTCTAGCTTCATCCTGAATCTCCATTGTGTTTCCTTCTCTTTGAGCTTCCATCTGTTTAAGTGCAGCCTTCTGTGATCACTTCGCCTTACCTCCTGCCTTATGTGAGGCCTTTTTGTCAACTTCAGCAGCACTAAATAATGATCACTACCGATTTCTGCCCCTCTCACAACCTTGGTATCCTTAACCCTTCTCCTATCTTCTCTTCTTACTAGGAAGTAATCCAGAATTGATTTTAGCCCTCTACCTCTGCATTCCCATGTAAATTGATGTATTTCTTTGTGTTGGTACCATGTGTTAGAGATAATCAACCCATTTGTAGCACAGAACTCAAGCAACCTCTTTCCATTATCATTACATGTCTCTTCACCACACCCTCCAATCACCTCTCTCCATTCTCCTCTTTTATTCCCCACTCTAGCATTGAAATCTCCCAGTATTATTATTTTATCTTTTCTTTGTAGGCCCGACACTGTCTCCTGCAGGGTATCAAAAAACTCTTCCTTATCTTCAACAGAGCAGTTTTCTGTTGGGGCATACACTTGGATAAAGCACACCCATTCCTCCCTTATCTTCAGCCTCACTAGCACCAATCTCTCATTAATACACTTCCACTCCTTAATGCACATCGCCAATTCTTCCACCATGTAAATAGCTACACCAGCCTTAGCTCTTCCCTGCTGCACACCAGAGTACACACAAGTCATACCATCTACTGTTTTCATTCCATTTCCTCTCATCTTCCCTTCACTTACTCCTAACACATCCAATCTGTACTTCTTCATTTCTTCAATCAGCTCAATCTCTTTCCCTGTCAAAGATCTCACATTCCAGGTTCCAAATCTGTAACAGTCATTGTTATTCCCTAACTTAGGATCACCCTGCTTGTTCTTTTTTGGCCCCATAACGCTGGCAGGCTGTCAATCCAGACAATTTTTACCTAGCACAGCTGGGATCCTCCATTTTGTTTTTGACAGCAGATGATTGCTAATAAAGATACCTACTCTAAACCCCCGATTAGTATTCTATCCAGTTGTGTGACAAGGCATAGCCTCTGACTTGCTTCAGCTTAATGTTAAGATGTACTGCTGGTAGCTGACTACTTGGAAGTTTAGTCACTTGCCATCACCTCAGTGTCATCCATGTCCTGAAGGCCATTTTGCCAGACATGGAATACCACCAATACTAGTCAGTGATAGTGGCCACAGTAAACCTCTGCTGAGATGCTGGAGTTTGCAGTATAACTACAGCTTCCATCACATCATCAGCAGTTGCCAATACCCCCCAATTTGTCTGGCTGAAAGAATGGTGATGATAGCCAAGAGCCATGTGGAGATGTTTGTTGAGCCAACATTTTCTCTCTTGAGCTACAGAGAAACCCTCTACTCTGGTGTTGAAACATTCCCACAGAAGTTCTGGTAGGCAGCGACCAACAAACTGACAAATCTCAACCCATGAGATCACATCTGCACCATGTTACCAAGAACTGTAATTTTTCTACATTGTATATACAAGCTGAATGCCCGCCCTACGGGCAGGTTCCAGCTTATCGCAAGCCAGTGAGTCGGTACCTTGCCAGTTTTGAACTATCTGCACAGGTAGCAACGAAGGTTGGTTGCTATAATGACGGTAGAGTTTAATTCGAACGTTTGCCGACAACGAATAAGATCTCCTGTAACCGAAAGTCCTAGAGACCGATCATTAAAAATGGCGTCTCGGCCCGCGGAAGATAAGGAAGCGCGTTCTTCGGCTGCAGGACAGCTAGGTGAACGGCACCCCTCTAAGCTCACGCCCCCCCCCCCCCCCCCCCCCCCCCACTCCCTTAACTGGCATGGCTCGTATCAAGTGCGCCAATGACCCGTAGTGGAAGGGCCGGTCGATAATGTTAAAAATGGCGTATCGGCCCGCGGAGAATTGACGAAGGGCATCTCCCTTTTTGGCCGCAAGGCAGCTAGGCTAACGGCACCCCGCTAAGAACATGGCCCCCGAGTTTATCAACTGGCACGGAGCATCTCGAGCCGATTCACGGGAAGGCGCCGATTTTATGGCTCAACAATCATACATAAAAATTCTAGATCCCGTGAATTATAGTAGGATACACATATGTGCACTTGTACAACAACTGAACACAATATATAGCAATCCATTCTGACAGTTGATTGTACTTGATCTGAATTTGTGCATGATGCTGCGAACCAGGTTTGACCAGGATTTGAAGCCCACAAACTCCAACTATTCCCTAACCTTAACCATAATCCTAAAAAATAAACTTGATCTGAGTGCCCGCATCAAGATGGCTGATGATAGCCTTTACAAATTCATTCTCATCAAGCCTATATAAGAGAGCTAATTTAGACCTACTACATTAGCTTAACATTAATGGGCATGTTCCTCTCTTCCACCTAAGCGCATGATCCTGTAGACAACCTGTAGACAACCTTCACATCTTACAGCATACACAATACGAGCTCGGGTTAGGTATACATATACATACCCTACTTTATAGATATAACTGGAAAATGATGTAACTGTCACTGCCGACTGCATGCATACATGATCATGTAGGCAGGCATGAATTTCTATAGACACATCTACTCACCTTCATCAGGTAAATCTTCATTAGTACAAACTACACCAGCAACACCATCATGACAGAAATATGCAACACCATGTGGGCACTGCAGTAGGTTGGCTTCGCTGCCAGTGCAACGCAGAACATTCAGCCTAAACCGCCCTTTGTCGTTACCAGATACGTGCTGAGTCCTGAAAGTAAATGTATGCTTCACTCCCTTGTAACCGAGTTGCCGACACACAACCTTGCCATCCAATGGATCCCACCTTCTAATACAAACTGTCCCCCACTCTCCATTGAAGAATACTTCTACACGACCCTCAGCCTCACTGGACCCACTAGCCAGCCGAACAGCAACTGGTCATGGATGGTATACATAAGAGAGAGTGTACAGAGTGAGTTGGGTGGAGTGGAAGGTGTGATGGTGCATATACTGGTAAACAGAGTTGTCCCAAATGGACACACTATACAACCATGCCAGGAGCGCATAATGATTATGCGCTCCTGCCAGGCAAAATTAATTCAGTGCAGAATTGTACTAACCTAAGAAAATATTAATCTCACTTTGTTTATTTTCATTTTGTGAAAGTTTTACAGTCTCTTTACCAGATTAGTATAATCAACATTTATCATGGGTTTTGTCACTGTGATATATATGCCCCATATGTAGCCAAAGCATTCATTATGCCATGTTAAAATGGCGTCTCTCGCATAGCAATGTCTATCGAAGGCTCAGAAACCCTCATTTGTGAAACTTCTTTGTGGAGATTTCTACAAAGGAATACAGCCAGTTTGAGGGCAAATTAAACTGTGCTACAGGTTTTGTTCTACTCTTTATGTTTCGTTGGCTACTGCTGTCAAAGAAGAATAAGAAGACAAACAGGGAAAATGTCAAAGTCGTTTTTGCTGGAATGCGCGCTTTAGCTGGGAAGTTTGGTTAGTCCTGCGTTATATGCAACAGATACTTCCTCTTGGGCAGCCCTCTTCTCTGGTTTTCAGCCCTACAGCTATGGTGTTAGTGCTACTTTTTGTTCATATTACAGCATACAAGCAACCACTGCCCTCCCTACATAGACAGCACTACGGTGCTGTCTGATGACATAATCTGTGCATTAATGATGGCTAGGCTACTATTGCCTGCCCAATCCTCCTTTGGGTTTGGTTCAATAGTCTCTCAAAGCCGTCAAATGTCCACTTGGTGGTGTATACGTGACCAGCTTTGGCCAAAGTTTGCTTGCACTCCGTTTCCAGGACATCTGTGGTTATGCATTACCCTGCCATATTTAACTACTGCAGGCCTTTGAATCTGCATTCTTTTCGGTGGTACAATCAGCTAACACCTTGACCTCAATCTAGGGCTATAGAAAAAGGGTCTTATGATTGTGGGTTAATATGTAGCTACTGATTAGCTAGCTACACACTATAAAAAGCACAGAACCAAGAGATAATAAGTATTTTGAGTTAAAAAGACTTGTGAGGTTGCCGCCCCAACTCGAAATATTTGCTCCCTTTGGTCGCTGCTCTGTCACTCATGATAGGTAAACATGACATTGCGTCATACACCTCAGTGACCTCAGCACACACACACACACACACACACACACACACACACTCACTCACGCAGACACACACACACACACACACACACACACACACCTTGAGCCTTGAACATTGATCCATCCACTCATGAGTGATTACGGTAGTCCTCTGACTTGTCATGGACCAGACGACTCATTGAATCCGAATTTGACAGGTACAAAAACGACTGTGTCGCGTGAGGTCTCCTTTTCTACTACCACATGGGCAGGGGAAGTTGTCAGAGGCACCAGTTGCATTTGTTGAGTGTTCTTCCAGTTGGTGCTGCTTCACAGCTGATCTTACACTATCTGTACACACTTGCAGCCACTTCTGTCTATTCTGTGCAACCTCATACCAATTGTCCGCAACACCAATGGTGTGCAGGTCTGACTTAGCTACATCTCGCCACCTCTTCTTCGGGCCGTGTCCTGGTCTAGTCTGTAGCAACTGCTTTGGCATTCTATAATCTTCCATGCGGGTCTGATGACCAAGCCAACGTAGACAATGTGACATAAGAATGCTTTCTAATGTCTCCTCCATGGCAAAGGATGTTGCTAGCTGCCTGATGATATGCGCTCTGTCCACTGTTGGTACTTGGACACTCCGAGGATAGTTTGAAGGCATCAATTGAGAAATGTTGTCATTCGTCTAATATGTGCTGCCTTAATGGTTCATGTCTCTGCCCCATACAGCAAGGTGATCAGAACTACAGCTCGATAGACCATCCTTTTGGTTTCTAGTGACAAGTGTTTATTCCGGAACATGGGTTCCTTCAGACAACCAATATTCTGGCAGCCTTTGCAATGCAACAAAGCTCCTCCTTGTTCAGATCCCCATCACTTGACACAATGCTTCTTAAATATGTGAATTCAGAAACCATCTCAATTACACCTTTGTCTAGTTGTACTGATGCGTCATCCTCCACTGCCTAGAGTTGACTGACAGCCATGCCTTTGGTCTTCTCAACACTCACTGTTAGTACCCACCTACTTGCTGTTTGGATAAACTCCCCTGTGGCTAGTTCAAAGACCTTACGCGTGCTCGCATGCACTGCCTCATCATCTGCAAATTGGAATTCTGCATGTTACTCGTATGTTCTGCAATCTTGACTTTGCAGTATGATCACCAACTAGTTTCCTGCCATGACGGAACCTCAAATTAACGTGTGGGCAATGATTCCTCCAATCCGCCACCACCGCACTAAGGTAGATGTTGAACAGTGTTGGAGCTATAGTGCATCCTTGCCTGAGACCATTCTGCACTTTAATGCTGTCTGTAACTGTGCTACCTACTCTAATTTCCACATGCATTCCCTCATGGAATGATCTTATGATACTGAGCATGGTTGGTGGAACCCCACATTTCTGAAGCACTTGCCATAAGACCTGCCTTGGGACTGAGTCGTAAGCCTTCTGAAGGTCGACAAAGAAGATGAACAAATTATCATTGTGCTCTCCAGCCTTTTCAATCATCTGCCTAGCAACGAAAATCATGTCAATACACCCCCTGCCACTCCTGGACCCACATTGTGATTCTGGAAGGACTTTCTCTGCGATGATCTGTAGTCATTACTGCATGATCCAAGCAAAGACCTTACCCACAACAGCCAAGAAGCTGATACCCCTCCAGTTGTCACACTGATGAAGATCGCCTTCTTAGGAATGGGTACAATCTGTGCATTTTGCCAGTCAGCAACAACCCAAAACATACATACACTTTGGCCCTCACCATTTGGTGATCCGTCCAACAATTCGCTCCCCTCATGGCTTGCACATCAGTACAGGACTTGCGTTGACTAGCCAACATTACAATGTAATCAATCATATGGTAACACTTTATGGCTGGATGCATCCAAGTGCCAAGATGTATTCCTTTCTTTGCAAACCAAGTGGTTTATGGCACAAAACTCTAAGAACTCCTCACCAGCTTCATTAACATCAGTCTTACCATGTCTTTCACCCACTCCTTCCCAAAGGTCATTCTCTGAATCACTCCTGCCAACTCAAGCGTTGAATTCACCCAGCATGATAAGAATATCAGACTGGGGTACCTTGTCGAGCACATCTCGCAAGTCAGCTGAGAATTTCCACTTCACACTAGAGGGAGCCATTGCTGTGGGTGCATACACAGACACCACTGTCCTATACTTGTTCTTAGCTTCTCTTGATCCACCACCAGGCTTCCTTTGCTCTGCTTTGGATAACATTAGTCTGGCTGTAGAAATTCATGAGCTCACTGCTTCACACTTCTCCCCTGCTTCTTTTCATGGTGCTGTGGCTTTTGTATCCAGTACAATCCCCACTCCTTCATTCCTAACCGCTCTGTCATTTTTACTAGGCAAAGGTCGCCCAGAGTGTAAAAGGGTGTACCCATCTGCTACCCACACATCATTGCCAAACCATTTTGTTTCTTGAATACCAGCAACTGATACACCTTATCACCTTAAGTTCCCGTACCAATAGGTCTAGCTTTTGATCTACCGACTGAGTACCAATATAATTCGTTCATCTCCGTGCTCCTGACAACTCTTCCTATCAATGCACACGTCCCCTATGTCTTCCACCAGTGTTCAAACGTACTATGAAGCTACCGCAAGTCTTCTACATCGCTGTCTACGTTGAAAAAGTCTCTTCATGCCTCTCACTTGCCCTTGTCAAGTCGCGAATGACTGCAACTAGTTGCTTCCTGCCGTGACGAATCCTGAGTCATCTTCTCGTGCTTGAAAGTTACCTACCTTGGCTAGCCAGACCAAAGCATGTGTGCTGTCACTGCAATCTAGACTACTCCACACAATACGCGGCAATAGTGTTGTGTTCCAATGGTCCGCAGATGTCGCAAAATATGGACTGACAATACAAATAGTAATCACCTTAATCCTCCGTAGGAAAGAAAAAAGGAGACACTCTAATCTGACCAAAACTTATGGAGGTACTTCCCTTTGGTCCCTGACTGCCAACTTCCTCTAAGGATGGAACGCTAAAGGGGCAACATCCCCTTAAAGAGGAGTGAGGCGACACTGCACTTCACCAGTCAGCCATTTTGCTCACACACACACACACACACACACACACACACACACACACACACACACACACACACACACACACACACACACACACACACACACACACCACACACACAAGTACAGAGCAATCTCCAGCACAGGCAGACACATGACTGCTTACAGCACATGCAGTTACAATGAGTATTTACAGAAACATAATGTACCAAGAAACCCACAGCTACGAGAAGCTATGTATGTAGTTTGCTACAGCGCAGTATGCGTGGGCAAGGTTCTGAAGAGCAATACGCTAAAATATACCATGCATATGTTTTACGTTTCCATGTAAATCAGTTCTGCTTATTATAATAGTAGCTACAAGGCCCGCTTTTGACAAGCCCTAAATTTGGCCCCGTTCCCCATCCCTTGCGATGCTCTATGCCATAGTGCAGTGTCCCTGGGCCTCTGAAAGTTTGCCGTGCACAGGAGGTTGTCCGGTGAAATATGGCCTAATAAACTCTTTCGCCGTTCCTTCCTTGGCTGTTGGAGAACGCCGACGATTCAGTGCATCTTTTACAGCACAGCGTCATAGTGCTGGGAGCATTTGGTAGCAATTCATTCATAGCCGCATGAGAAAATGTGGGGACCTAAGTTCTGAACAAGTGGCAACTCTGTGGCAACATGCATATGGCCACCACCACTGATAAAGATGGCTACCGTGTGGGGCTAGTGAAGAGCCACTGTCGCTGAGATTAGGCCTGCTTTCGAAAATGTTGGTCAACTTGATTTGTAGCAGCAACAGATGAGATGATTGGGAAAGTTTGGTAGCAATCCACCTGCCGCCGCCGTCGGAGTCAAGTTTTTAAGCGTGCCCAAACGTTTCCCTCTTGTATGCTGCAAGAGTAGCCTGATTCCCAACACCTGATGATACTCTAAGGCATAGCGCTGTGTCTCTGAGAAAGTTTGGTAGCAAACCACTAGCGGATGCTGGAATAGTCGGCGGACGAGTCACTCGTTTCCCAAAAACACGTTCGCCTTCGCTTCCTCGGTTGTGCATTATTAAAGTGGGCCGACACTTTGATGAAACCTATGGCACAGCATTGCAGTGCTGGGCATGTTTGGTGGCAATTCGTTTGCGTCAGCCTGAGAATGAGGGGGGAAAGGTTCTGCCCACTGTTTATATATTATTTGTCGACTCGTTCGTTTCCCCTCCTCAGTCGTGGGGCATTAAGAGCAAAACCTTATTGTACAGCCTACACCATGGCGTTGCAGTGCTGGGCAAATTTGGTGGCAATCCGGCGGCGGAGGCTGAGAAAAATTGGGACAAAAGTTATGCCCAACTCCTCTATATGTATAGATTGTGCCCATTTTGTATGTTGACGGTACATATCACGGTGCTCACCAGTTTCTACATTACTCCTGTCGTGTGTTCCAGGTGGCGGAGTGAAGTCCTCCAAGGCAGGCGCGGCTATTATTGAAGAAGGCGCTGGGTGAAGTCGATGACCTGTTGGGCGCTGTCTAGAAGCTGTCTCTTTGCCCGTCGACCAGAAGTACTGTAAGAGTCTGTTTCACATTTACCGGCAGAAGAGAACATCCAAAGTTTGCTGAGACGATGTTTAGAAGCCGTTTTTACAAGTCCCTTGGTTTTGCACCCGGTCCACTTTTGGCCGGATAAAATGGCGTACAATAATAATCCCCTGTACCCAATACTTCATCCAATACATTCAATATAAATGAAAGTATTAAAGTACAACCATATCTTCACGTATTATATATACAGGTATATCCGTAACAAGAAGCCATACGACAAACATATGTCAATTTCAAAATTGCAAAGATGTAGGGATGGCATAAAAAGGACAGAAACAAGTAAAAAGGTGTTACACGGTGGAGCAATTAACCATCATCCCTACATTCAAGGATGTATGGAATATAGCTACAGTGTGACTTTCTTGCATGTAGGGACCTTGGTTGATGCTCCAATGTGTAGCTAACAGCCTTTACTTGTTTCTGTCCTTTTTATGCCATCCCTACATCCTTACTATTTTTGCAGAATTTTTTATTATTTCTTGTACACATATGTACTCAGTGTCATTATGTATGATTCAGAGAGTGGTGAGCAGTGAGTGAATAATTAGCTATAAGGCAAGATCCAACACATAGCTACACACACATTGTGTGTCAAACACACAACAAGCACCATTAAGATTGACTGACCTTCACACACTGCACCTACAACTTGACTGTGATTGCAGTTATGACCAGAGCTGAGATGATCACACTCAGTGATGGTGCTCTCGTTACCGACACAAGACAGCTCACTGAACAAGATGGGGCCACTGCCTGAACTAAACCTAGCAGGTCCCGCTGCAGTTGTTGCATTGATGTAACCCAATTGATGGCATAATCCCCTGGCATCCTGCAGATCCCACTTATCATCACACACAGTGCCCCAGGTACCATTGTGGTAGATCTCCAAAAGCCCCTCATGTGGACCAGACCCTCTCACCAGTCGACTACCTGGGTCAGTAACAAACACAACAAACTGACAGTGGCACACTCACATCCACTCACACTGTCACTACAGACTTCATACATATTATTATGAAACAATGAGAAGCTGAAAAAGTGCACTGTCATTCAAGCTTTAGATAAACATCATTTTATTGTACTTTTTCTGTATTTAGTATGTACACCAGAACTTTGTATATAGTTCTAGCAACCTCACTCACTTGCACAGATCACTCCTGCATCTGCTGAATGGCCACAGCTCTTTTTGGGACGACTTCTACGCCTACACTGACTGAGGATGGCTTCATGGCCTTTGCAGTCTACATCATCGTATAAAATTTGACCACTTCCCTCTCCAAAAGCAGCAAACCCAAGTGGACCTGCAGCTCTGCCATACCCCAGTTGACGACACACCACCGTGGCATCCCGTATATCCCATTTATCATCACACACAGTGCCCCAGACACCATTGTGACAAACCTCCACACGCCCCTCATGTGGACCAGACCCTCCCACCAGTCGCACTTCTCCTTCACCTGGAGTTGTGGGCAGCAGCAGCACAGACCACCAGTTACACAAGTAAGTCTCAGTCTGGTGCAGTGAGGAGGAGGGGCTACAGCTAATGGTGGGAGATTGCTCTCATACTAACAGCTAGCCCTACATGATGATGGTACAACAGATAAGGTCAATGTAGCCATCACATGTGACCATAGAACACAGTTACTGGAGTTCATCATTACATGTAGTGACTGAGTAGTTGGTATAGTCAGTGCTGTTTATTGCTGTTTATTATGATGATGCTATTTCCTGTATTACAATGCAGTAGTAACATTACTCTTACGTATGCAGTACTATTATTATAGTATATATTTGCATAGTTAGATGATTGTACCCTGCTTTGCATTGTGCCTTTGTTCCTTTGTCAGTTGTTGTTGAACCTGTCCAGTGACAAGTATGATGCATGAACAGCTGTTGCAAGAAGTAGCAGAGTGTATGGACCGTTACAATCATGACCATGAAACACAGCTACTGGAGTTCTACTGTGATGTATGCATGGTGCGACCAAAATTAAGTGCCATGTGCACCGGTTTGTAGCACTGTCCTCATATTTAATGTACAGTAACTACTGCACTTGTGTGTTTGTGCATGTGTTTGGCAGGATGTGTTCGTACTTTAGGAGCATTAATATAATTATACCACCACCTGTGCCACTAGAGTATCTGCGCCAGTTGGCCATAGAAAAAGACCACTAGTGCAAGTTACAACTGCCAACACCACATGTGCCAGTAGAGTATCTGCACCAGTTGGTCATTAAAAAGACCACCAGTGCTAGTTGCAGTGGGCCCAGGACAGCACACGCACCATTCATGCCACCACATGTGCCAGAATGTAAATTCGCTCATTGGCTGAAGAAAAGACCACCAGACCAAGTTACAGCCGATCAGAACCTGCACCGTTGCCACTGGAGTGCATGCTGCAGCAAGCAAATGTAAGCCCAACCCATCTGCCAGACTCTATACCCTCAGCTCTGCTGCCCCACCTAAAAGATTAGCTAAGATCCGTCTGAGACTTTCCTCCCTACCTGCACACACCTCAACTTACACCCTCTTCCCATAAGCCTCTGTAACATCCCCAGCTTCAATCTTTCATATGCCTCTTTTAGCCACCCTTTCCATACTTTCAACATCTGACTAACTTCGCTCCCTGACACTACTCCCTTCAGCTTCTCAGCCATCTCACTTGTCCAGCCAACCTTTTCCAGACCACATTTCATGTCTTCCCACCACTTCACCTTGTTTTGTGGTTCCTGCGCCTCTAGTGCCACCAACTGCAGCTTTCTGTCATCCATTCCCATTACCTTCAGCCAGAACTCAATGCACCTTCTCTCAGCTTCCCATATCAGTGGGAGCATCATCATCTCATACTGCAGAGCCACTCTTGGGTGACGATGCCCAACCCTAAAAATGTCCTTGTAGCCCACATCTGAACTTGCTCAAGTGGACCATCTGCCTACAACAGCCCCACACCCCTCCTCCATATACTAGCACAGACCCAACCAAAGCCTCTAACAACTTGACAAATTACTCCCCTTTCACCTCTCCCAACACTTATCATCTATGCAGCTCTTCAACCATGCACACAGGGCCCTTGCCCTGCCTTTGCCCTTGAGTCAACCATTACCCTACTTTCCACATGCTGATTAATAATACATCCTAAATACTTGTCAGCTACATTTGCAATGACCTCACCATTCATACCAAATCTGTGTCCCAATCTTTTCACACCCTTTTTCTCATGTGCATTACCCCACATTTATCAATGTTTACCTTTAGACCACTTTTCACACCATGCACCTAGCACCACCATTGCTCTCCTCCATCCTCTGTAAACATAACCATGTCATCCGCATACAACAAGGCCAGGATCAGCTGATCTTTGCATTTGACTCCCACCTCTGCCTTTTTCTTATATAGTTTGTCCAGCAGTGAGTTTATGTACAGTGAAAACAGTACTGGTGACTAGGCACATCCTTGCCTGAGCCCCATCACCACCCCATGCAAAAGATTCACTAACCAATTAGCCAACTTTCACTTCACACCTTGACTCCATATAAGCCACCTTCAAAAACTCCACCATTCTACCCCCCATGCAAATTCCTTCTAGGCAGTCCCATAGCTTGCTTCGATTCACCCTGTCATAGGCCTTCTTAAAGTCAATAAATGCAGCAAACATCCCTTTCTTTCTTCTAGCCATCATTATTTGCCCCAATAGAACCACAGTCAAAATCTGATCTCTACATCCCCTGCCTCTCCTAAAACCACCTTGCTCCTCAGCCAATAATTGCCTTTCTTCTACAACCTTCAAGACCTTTTCTTGTACAATTATGTACATTGCCTCATATATATACACCACTGACACCAGAGATATTCCTCTAAACTCATCTGTTCTACAAGGTCCCCTATAGTCTTCTTCTTTGGTACACTACTCTTCCAAACTGATGGGACCATTCCATTCAACCAGTACCCTTTGCACAGCTCCCACCACATGTCCACCAGCATTTCCCTGTTTATCATTTCCACCGTGAGACCATCTTTCCCAGCTGCTGCCTTAACTTTCAGTTTTATCAGAGCCCATATCACTTCCTCCCTAGTAAAGGCCCCACCCAACACATCACCCCCTCCATCACCCACTTTTGCCTCTCTTCTGCCCACCTCCTTGGCCATGTCTCCACCATTAAGTACCTCATCAAAGTGTTTCCTCCAGACTGATACTGCCTCTCTCCCTGTTCTGACAGATCCTTTAGCATCAATAACCTTGCTTACATTCACTCTATCTCTCGCCTTGTCTACCACCTTCAATCTCTTCATCATCTTCTACCACTTCCCTGGGTGCTTTGCCAACCTTTTAAGTTCCACACACATTTGATTCTCATAACTCTTCTTTGCCCAGCTGTTCTGAAAGCCTTCCTCTTTTCCAAATACCCCTTTCTTAGTATCCTCCTCTCATCCAAATTCTTGCATTGCAGCCATTGTAACTCTGCCTTATGGAATTGTCTCCAGAACCCCGCAATCTCCTTGGTAAACTATGGTTGTCTCTTGCCCCTGGAGGCTGTCTTCAACGCTATTTCGACCAAGTTGTGAACCTTCTTTTCAGCAATGCCACTACCTCCCCATATATCTCATCTAGCTCATTCTGATCCATCTCAGCATTTCTCAATTTGCTCTCCAGCTTGTTGATGCTTTCTTTTTCATTCTGGAGGTAATCTTCTGGCACCACAAATTTCTTCCTGGCCTCTGGTGGCTTCTCTTCCTTGACTTCCTCGCTTATCCCCTCTCTCAGAATATCCCATTGCAACAGTGAATGATCTGGTCACTGCAATTCCTTCAAGCTTCAGCTCTTCAATACATTCATTCATACTAGTCACTTTAAAGTTGCTAATCAATCCCATATTCTGCTCTCCAACAATGCAGTAATCAACCACTGCATGACGACCCTCGCTCTGACACACATGTGAACCATGTCCGGACTTCTAACACAGCCCGCAAAAGCTTCACCCTGGTTGTTCTTCACAACTAAGGGTCGAACGAATACTCTATATTAAGTTCGACTATTCGTAGCTTCCAATAAACGAATATTCGAATATTCGTTCCACCGGAAGTGATTACCAAATATGGCTGTCTTCTGTGGAGCGCGATTACTGAAAATGGGAGGGGAAAGTCAGATGAAGAGCAGAACGAGTGAATTTGGCCTGACAGAAAGCATTTTGCTGCAGTCTCTGCATAATCCATAAAAGATAGGAGGTGTTTCGTTCCATATATATCGACTGATTCATGAGCGAAACGAGTTTTATGTTGTTAGTGGCCACTTTTATGACATCATTAAGCATCGCCAATATTCAAACGAATAAAATTATCCTTCGAATATAAGGCTACCGAACAAATATTCGACTATTCGGTTATTCATTCGATCCCTATTCACAACATCAATCACTTTTATTGTAGATATACCTTCCCTATTCATATCCAATTTATCACATCTAGCATTAAAGTCTCCACATAGCTATTATCACTGGGCCTTGATGGGAATCTCTGCTACCTGTTCTGATAGCGCTTGTAATGTTACCTCCACACCCTGTCCACGACTAGACGACTCAGGTGGGAGGTAACACACTGCTAGCATTAACGCCTCATCCTCTTGTTCCAGACATACCCACAGCACATCCTCAAAGTCAGCATCTATAACTTCTACCCCAACTCTCTCTAGAACCTCATCAGACCTGGAATCCCACTCCACCTGATTCCCTCACTGCCTTCCTGTGTAAGCCCCTTCTATTTCAACTAAACCAATGATACCCTTCCAGTGCAATCTCCTCTTCCCCCTTCAACCATGTCTCCATCAATGCCACTAGGATTATCGGTTAAATTCGAACATGGGACAACAGCGAATCAAGTCCGGTAAAAAACAGAAGTCGATGGGAACAATAATATATTTGATAGATATATAGTTTCTGAGACAGTTTAGCACTAACAACGGCTCATCAACCTGATGACACACTTGATGGTAAATGAGATGGTGCCAAATGGAACTTTGTGATTACATGCATAGCTTAACTTAAATGGTACTAATTTTTACAATACTATTTTTAGCGAATTTAAAAGTAGTGCAAAAATTGCTAAATTACTAATGTCTTCACCTTTAGGTATTCGTATATGGCTTCATGTTAGTAATTAATATTATTCTGGCAATTCAAGATTGCAGTGCTCAAGTTCTACGCTTTACAAGGCTTGCAATCATCTATGTTTGCATTTCGCCATTTATCTATCAAACGAAATTAGGACATAGGTATGCGTTTGCACTGTAATGCTGGTAAGAAGCCTAGTGAAATACTTGCCTGTGAAATATAGCTCCAAATATCATGAAGACCAAGTGACAGGCATTGTAAAATGGTGGCACTCTGAGACGAGTCTACTTTAGTTTAGTCATGGTAAAGAAATGTGCAAAGGTTAATGGAATCAAAATTACACTAAGGGAAGGTAACATGCGCTGAAATGTTCCTCTATTAATTTTACTATAAGCAGACACTGCCAGCTAACGCCAGCTGTCTACCCCTCCCCCCTCTATGTGTATATATGTGCGCGCATGCGTGTGTTTGTGTGAGTGTATTTGTGTGTGTGTGTGTGTGTGTGTGTGTGTGTGTGTGTGTGTGTGTGTGTGTGTGTGTGGGTGTGGGGGTGGGGGTGGGGGTGGGGGTGGGTGTGGGGATGTGTGTGGGTGGGTGTGGGTGTGCATGTGGATGGGTGGGTAGGTAGCTATGTGCACGCATGTGCTTTTGTGCATGTGTGTGCATGTGTTTACATGTTCAGTATGCATGTTCAGTGTGTGCATGTGTGTGTGCAATTAGTTAGTTACTTTACAAAATGGCAAGTAGTTTGAGTTCAGGGGTGCCCCGGTGCCCCATGAGTTTTTTAATTCAAAATACTTGTTTACAGGTGCATTTTTAAAACACACAAAAAACTTGAAAATATCATTAGCAGCTGGATGACGCAATGAACTGGTTTGAATTAGAGAGAGGTGTAAGAATGGGGTGCCCTATGCCGACGTGGCTTTTAATATTCAATCAAAATGGTGAGAAAGGAAGCTCTACTACTGCTCAAAGGGGGAGCATACCTAAAGTGCCCATGTTCACTGCCAACACATGCAATGTTAATTAAGTTGGGGTGAAATTAATTATAGTTCATTCAAGTGGTAATTACTGTCACATTGCAAGGAAGAACTGTACTCATAGTTACGCATATATTTAGAATAATAAAATGTTCATAATTATGTATACAATGCATCTAACAGTGTGTGAACAGGCATGCAAATGATACAACTTGGATGGCACCAGTGTGGGTGGGGTGTGTTAGTGGAGACTATACTTGCTTAGGAAGGCATTAAATGGACCAAGTATCCCAATGGCAAGTGGCTGGTATCTCAGTTGCTATATAGACAGTACAACTGGTCCTGTGAGCACATCTAAAAAGCATTACACTAGCAAACAATACAGAACTACTTGTCCTGCTTTCAATCTATGACATTGTACAGTACTTGATTGTTTGCACTCCACATCCAATTTCAAATGCATAGGACAAGCTATACTTGTCAGAAGGTGCAAGAGGGATTGTAGTAGAAGACAGCATCTTGTCTGTGAATGTGACAGGTACCAATGGGGTTGTGCTGCCCATGCACAACTCCAGCCGATTCATAGTGGTGTAGTATAGAGGTCTGCATGTGGCAAACTATTGTTACTGTGACAGCAGAATAATGGTTGATCGTGACTTATAGAGAGAGTCAGATGAAGCAAATATTGTTGAGTTCATGACAGAACGGTCGAGATAGTCAACTGTGCTAAATGTGAACCACATGCAACATATCATGGTAACCCACACAATATGTACATGCTCTTTGTTTTCATAGTTTGCTGCCATGTGCATGGGAGAACGTTATCAAATTTAAACTGCAAAAAGTCTTAGAATTACTAAAGTTGTCTATTGTCAGTTGTTTAGCATCAGACCTCTCTCAGACTTCCAGCTGTCAGTAGTCATTTTTCCAGCTACTAGCTACATAGGGTTGAAAATGTGACTCATGGGTCTGCTTCTTCCTGGCTATTTAGTTCTCAAACAGCAGGAAGAATGCAATTTTCAGTTTTACTAATAGAGAGCGAGTTAAGTGAAAATGATGACTATCATGTGAAGATCTGTACTATATAAGTATGTAACAGAATGTCATAAGCATAGCATCTTCAAAATCCCCACCAAAAAATATAATTTATGCTGTATCTACTGATAGGAAACTCACAACTTGTATCAGCACCAGAGGGATGCGGGAGGAGGAGGAAGAGGAGGAGAAGGAGGAGGGACATCATATGGAGGCCTCCTACAGCTGGTCTGGCCAGGACGGCTGGTATCACCCGTATAGGATTTGCTTGGCTCCAACACTACAGTCAAGGAGAGTTTGTCAGTCAGTGATGTAACAAGATAATGAGGTCATGGTCAATGTTCGAGAGACCAGAGAGGTGGCGCTGCAGAGTCTTTTTGCCTTCTCAAGTCATTTATACGCATTCAGGTCATCAGGGTTCTATTAATCAGAAATGTCAATCAGCTTTGCTCTATTGCAAAAACTGATGTGTGGATGCACTACAAAAGTGATAGGGAGCAGTTACTGACTATAGCGGCTTTACCAAAAGATTGAGATGAATGGTTACCATGGCATTTCCATGATAACTAAATCATGACACGAGTGATTAAAGTATTGTCAACTACCAATAGTCTAGCAGTGCAGATCTGTGTTCTGCACAATTATTGGTACATTCCACTAATTTATGCATGTACATGTGCCTGAGCAATCTGTCATCATGCAGTGCACCTCCCACTTCACGACCATGTCATGTCTATTGTGAGCTCACTGTGTGTCAGTTCACTGCAGCACACCACTTTACACCAGCTGCTCTGGGTTGGGTCTGTGTGTACATAGACAACATACCTCAGGAGGATCATGGCATGGCCTGCGAAAAGGGAGCCAACGAATACAGCAGGTGGCACTGAATCGCTGCTAGACCTTCGTTGTTATAGATCGATCAATAGCAACTTGACACGCATTACTGATGGACCAAACTTCCACTTAGCGCACCTCTGTTGCAGTATAGAAGAAGGGTGCACTCAACTGAGGACTGCAGGACACCACGCTCCATTGTGCCCCACCAACGGATCCAGCCATCACTTGCAGTGTGTACGTAGTCCAGCATTATTGCGCAATAATATGCGCGCGCAGTGGTCTGGCAGCGAGACTAGCGTGTGCATAAGATAAAGTCACAAACTGTGCACGGAAGTCTTTTGCTGCTAACCAAATAGGGATACGTTTCGCACGAAGGGATGCAGATGATCAATACGAGGATCATGCACTTCTGTTGACAACAACTATTACCAATTTCGCCTTCGGCCAGAATCCGTTCACTTCTCGAGTGTGCCATCATGAGGCCTCATTCCTCCTCGATGTAGGGGCGCACAAAGAGTTTGTTTACCCTCGGTCAGCTTCAGCTGGTACCATCCTTCCCGTGACCACTCCTGGCGTGCATGTGTCCTGATGTCATGGAACCCTCGATCTTTCGCCTGTTTAATTAGGCGCCATGCCGCAGATGCTCGCTCCACTGGTTCCTATCCAAAGCCTGGTTGAGCTGGAACATCTCTGGCGAGAGGTGTGTAATGTGTTTGTTTGCTATTTCGAGGTTTACTTTCATCTAATGCCTTCAACACATGTCATCCTGGTGTCACATGGGTGACGACGATGCTGCATTGTGTGCAAGGGTGTCATGTCACATGTCACATAGTGACTCAGTGACATGTTATGTTGTGTTTGTCACGTTGTAGGGTATTGTAGTCAATTGAGGTATTAGCTGTCACATGACATTATGTTCATCAGTTCTCTCTACATGGTACCATGCCACATGTCATGTCATATATCATGGGTGCCCAGTTCATGACTTGTCACATCATGTCATTACACATCACATTGTAGGTGACATGTAGCTGGCAGCAGATTATGTGTTCAAAGTGTACTCTATGGAAACTTATGGGACTTATGCATTTTCTAGTGCAGTTTGATGTGTGAAGTTCAAGATGCATACACTCACATGGGAAGAGATAAGTGGAGAAGTGTACATGTGCTGAGCTAGGTCTACACACACACACACACACACACACACACACACACACACACACACACACACACACACACACACACACACACACACACACACACACACACACTGTTTGCACATTAATTACACTGTATATAAGGGAATGGGGCAATGAGTGTACATTGTGACTATACAAGCAAATCAATCAGCAGGTGTGTTTCCATTCCCATCTAAGTGCATGTCACAGCAAACAGTGTAATGTGACTTGTTTCCAACTTCCATTGTCAGCACATGTGGGAGAATATGATGTTGTGTTATCACACTTGCATTGCTCAGTGTTATAACAGGTTAGAGGTGGTTACAGTGCACAATGGCAGATCTATATAGGATTTCCAAAAGGGGGCTCTAATTTAAAGTTGTTAGATGCACACACAGTGCCCCTGATATATGGCTACCATGCCTCTTTCTGGTCTAAAAACTGCATAAAATCCTATACATAATTTATAGGGCTAGACTAACGCAAGGGGGGTTCCTTTGCACCCCTGGATCCCCCTCTAGATCCGCCACTGGTGCATGGTTGGTCTGTTCTCCACTGAAGCACAATCACCACAACACACTGTTCAGGGAATGGTGTGCCCAAAAATATATTAGTTTTGTCTAAGACCAGTTCCAGATTGTCACAGACACAGTGGTGTGTGCCAGTAGGAAATGTGATCATGGTCTTTGGTACATGTGCACTATCACTATCACTGTGTGCCATTGTCAGTCTCTATTGACTGTAGCACCATGCACTGCACTGCATGGATTGACTGGGCATTTGTACACACACTACACAATATATGTGTGGTCATTGTAAAATGTTAAATGAAAGAAATTGCATGACTGATAGCCACACACCCTTTGATACCCAAACCCATAATCTATAAGTACATATTTCGGTGTTTGCCAACTTTGAGGTGATTGTTTGAAGCACAAATTATAGTCCTATCGCTGTCTCCTCCTCTTGATTCACCTGCCACAGAGATCTTGTCAGCTGAACTGCTTTTAGCTACACGGTTTCCTTCAGACAATCTGCACAATTTAGTCCTTTAGGACCTACATACATATATAATAATGATCAGTCAGCAATTAACTTCCACTTTCAGTTCAGTGCACATCATATATGTTTAGTACATTGTGTGACCTGTTTCTGTCCAAATCCCACTGTCAATCTGGTTCACTGTCCTAACAGTCTTTTTGTGGCTACAGTGGGTAAGCAGGATGTCCCTTAAGTAATTGCCGCACAGTGGTAACACCATCCTCTGAGTAGTCTTATCTCTTCTGAAGCACAAAGTCGGTAATCCGCTCAGGACAAGATGTGACCACGTATTAACTTTCAAAGACCTATCCAATTGCCACAAACAAATTGTTTATGTGTAGGCATGATT
Source organism: Ianthella basta (assembly GCA_964019415.1). Taxonomy (NCBI): domain Eukaryota; kingdom Metazoa; phylum Porifera; class Demospongiae; order Verongiida; family Ianthellidae; genus Ianthella; species Ianthella basta. The sequence continues at coordinate 4,038,181 of OZ025888.1, forward strand.
GACAGGGTTAGTGGGTTGTGATGTGTGTCAGGTACAAGGTTTCTGTAAGAAATAACCCACCTGCAGGCATGCCTGTGCACTAAGACTGTGCAATTGGTCATCTCTATAGACTTGTATTTGTATACAACTGTTACAGTGTATTGCAGCTCATGTCATGTGCTGTGTCCACCTCTCTCTCTCCTCCACTGCAGAAGTTTAGAGGGGGTGGAGTCTGCACAGTCCCTCCCCCATGTGGAGTGAGGGAATACCTCTAAAGCACACACTTGAACTGGAACCAGCTGAAGGGTGGGGATATGGTTTATACATTACTATGAGAAAGTATGGTTCATAGCAGTTGGTCCACTGCTGAGGGTAGGTTGACATAATTTTAATCACTGGGAATATTACGCCAACCAGCCTTCTACACCAACGGTGTCTCAGTGATTAGCCCCAATTAGGGCAAAACAGTGCTGTCTGTGGCTCTACCATCTTTGTAGGATGACCAGCGGGGGAAGGCGATCATGCACTGGTTGCCATCAATAGGGCTTGATGCCCCCCAGCCTCCTGAGACACCATTTGTGTAGAAGGCTGGTTGGCGTAATATTCCTAGTGATTAAAACTTTACTATGAGAAACTTACTGTGTGTGTGTGTGTGTGTGTGTGTGTGTGTGTGTGTGTGTGTGTGTGTGTGTGTGTGTGTGTGTGTGTGTGTGTGTGTGTGTGAGTGTGTGTGTGTGTGTGTGTGTACTAGCCCTTCTAAAAGGACTATATACAAAGAAGCAATCAGGCTACAGGACACCTATGGCTACCATGCATGGATATGTGTATGCCTGCATGTGCAGGAGTATCACAGAAAGATAGAGGGACAAATGGCTGTAAAACAACATTTACATGTAAGGACCTTCGGTGGACTGCCGATTTCACCGGTACATCATGCAATTGCAAGACACGCGGTATCAGGATTAATGACCTTAAGATATAATTATCCATTAATGCATGCGTGGTGCAAGTACGCACGAGAGAGGGTGCAGGTGATCATTATGAATGTATATACCGTTTAGTGCATTGTAACTTGTTTCTTTCCAAATCCCACTGTCAGTTTTGCTCACTGTCCTAACAGTCTTTTTGTGGCTACAGTGGGTAAGCAGGATGTCCCTTAAGTGATTGCCACTGTGACAGTGGAAACACCATCCTCTGATGTAGCCTTATCTCTTCTGAAGCACAAAGTCGGTAATCCGCTCAGGACAAGATGTGACCACATATTAACTTTCAAAGACCTATCCAATTGCCACAAACAAATTATCCGTGTGTAGGCATGATTGATAGGGTTAGTGAGTTGTGATGTGTGTCCAGTACAAGGTGTCTGTAGGAAATAGCCCACCTACAGTGACTGTCCATGGCCCATGATGCATGCATGTGCACTAAGACTGTGTAATTGTTCATCTCTATTGACTGACATTTGTACAAGTGTTACAGTGTATTGCAGCTCATGTCATGTGCTGTGTCCATCTCTCTCTCCTCCACTGCAGGAATCTAGAGAGGGTGGAGTCTGCACAGCCCCTCCCCCATGTGGAGTGCACGAGGTAATACCTCTACAGCACACACTTGAACTGGAACCAGCTGAAGGGCAGGGCCAGATATGGTTTACTATGAGAAACTTGCTTGTTTTGTGTGTGTGTGTGCATGCGTGCATGTGTGTGTGTGTGAGTGTGTGTGTGTGTTACTATCCCTTCTAATAGGAGTATAATTATACTATGTACAAATGAGCAATCTCATGATCAGGCTACAGGACACCCCATTACACTGTGCTCAACCTCACAAGAGTATGGAGCAGAAACAGAGAAGTATATAGGAGAAGCTGTTGATGATATGGACCACATGGTGAGTGTGTGTGTGTGCTGGAGTGTGTGTCTGGGGCAGTTGTCAGTTCAGAGACTTGTAGCTAAAGGTCAATTAAAACAGAATGTTGGCATCAGTGTAGCGGTCATGTTTCATTTCTCATGCCATGTGTCACATACCATGCATGGATGCATGTGTGTATATGCCTGCATGTGCAGGAGTATCACAGAAAGATAGAGGGACAAATGGCTATAAGACAACATTTACATGTAAGGACCTTCGGTGGACTGCAGATTTCACCGGTACCTCATGCAATTGCAAGATAGGTTTCATTAGGATTAATGATCTTATATAGAGCTGTAGATAGTCCACTAATGTATGCATGATGCAAATTACTGTCAATTCCTAAACCACAGAACAGATTAGGTGAGTTTATAGCAGTATATCTATTATCAAACAGTAAAATTAATATGCTGCATAGTTATTTTATAAGCAGTATACCTGCTGTTCACCCATCTAAAGTGTTCGCCAGGCAGCAAATTGGCCAGTGCTTTATTTTTATTTATATATAATTGTTGAAGGATCTCTGCATTAGACACAATCCTCTTTGTTGCAATAATATATAAGTGTTTTCATTTCCAGGTACGTACTTCCAATACTGCCAACTGTGCACACACCATAGTCTGTCACCAGTGTTATTCACACAAGTCCAGTATGCCTCATGACAATTCTATATAGGTAACTATGTAGCTCATCAGATTTAGGAGTATGTATATTGATCTTCCCAGGCTGGTAATACACCTGAGATAAAGACCAGTGAATCTGGAGCAGTATTGAGACTACTCGCGTCTGCTTACTTTTCTTGATCATTGTTCTGTTAACGTTGGACTTAGGACATGAAAAGGATTATTACTGCAGTAGCCATTAGCATTTCTGGGCCTTCCCCCTCTCTCTGCATTCTACACTATACAGAGAAGATTGCTATTGCCCAGCCAACACTGTATGCAGACATTACTCCACACAATCAATGCACGGGAATAGGAGCAAGCAGTGGTGAGGAACTGTATATGAAGGATGCAACAAAGAGGATGCTGTGCCTAATGTAATGCAAAGATCCTTCAACAAACCACTGGTCAATATGCTGCTTAATGAACATGGGTGAATAGCAACTCTGCTATAATTATACAGTATACGTAGGTGATCACAGTTAGCTACTTGGGTATATTTGATGCATGGCTAACTATGTCTTCTATGGACCTAAAATCTAATGTGTATAATGAGATTGTGAAGGATTGGCTCTCTAGCTCTTTCTGCGATTATTAATTTTATATCTTTAATTTGTATCATGTGGGCCTGCTATCTAGTCCATATAGCAGTAGTATAAATGCCACATCTCATGTATGGAATCAGGAATACATTTATCCGGCGACAATGACATGAGCAAGCAAATAGTCATCTCTTCCATCTTCCGTGCATGGAGCCGTTTCTCAACAACTGAGTGTTGCACAAACTCTTTTCTGGAGATAATGCCACCATTCTTTAGCAAGGTCAATGAGCTCAATAGACTGCACTGTATGTCCAATCAACGTCGTAGCAGCATTCCTGCTCTCTTTGCAGCTTCTGCTCCTGTTCTGTTTTGGCAAAGAATAAGTACCTAACTCAATATTTACTGGCATGAAATTGGTAGATGTAAGCTGCATGGCCATTACATAGTCAGGATTGTTTGACCTCTTGCAGTCTTCCTTGTGGGGAGGGGCCAAGTGATGCCTTACTATACAAAGAGATACACTGTTCCCACTTGCATGCTGACAATGCCCAAAAATGTTCTCATTTCAGTGTTATAGCCTTGATTCAGTCGCCGTGTCAGTGGATCTGAATGCCTTATTTGCCTAGGCCTGTGGTGTTTAGTGCATGTGTCTCAACCAATGACTAGCACCATAGATGTGTGTCTATAGAACAATGCATTGTTGGAGTAGTCATCCCATCACATGCAGTGCCCCCCATTAATCAGTGCAAGCAAGTGCGGTTGCAATGGCATAAATTATATCATCACTAAAATCTCCTTTCACCCTCTCATATGTACTACCCTACAAGAAATTCTAAAAATTAAATCATCACTATTTAAGCACAGCTACTATAGTAGGCAATTATTGCAGTGCTGGTAGCAGTGACAGTTCGGTCTTGTTGTAGCTGCATGTCTCCACATTGCTGTGCATAAACTATAGCATATCAAAAAAGACAACACCTAAAGCTATTAATGCATAGAAATCAAGCTACTTATCAGTTCCACTACTACATGGTCCAGGTATACCAGTTCAATATGGCTCACTGAAGGGGAAGTCAGGATGGTCCCTGTCTCGAGGCACGTCTTTACCATCAACCTGCGCACACATATGACAGTGCACCAATTCTACTACACAAATGTCATAAAGGAGGGAGTAGTCTGATTAATCTTTGCAAAGTAGTGCACCTCCCCCTCCCCCCCTCTCACAGTACTCTCCCGTGTCACCTCAACCTATCCCCTCCCACATCATGCCCCATGCCCCTTATCACCACTCAGACAACATGCCTTGCCACAACCCATTCCTCCCCTTCGAGCATTCTCCAGACCCTTCCACCCTACCTCTTCACCCCTAGGTCATCCCACTCTCGTTCTTTTCTCCTAGTATAGTATAAGCTGAGCAATGCACACACACCTGTATCTTTGGCAGGCACGCCCTCCAGTTTCTGTTAAAGGACTCCAGTACCTCCAAGTCCTCTTTGCTCAGCTGGAAGTCAAACACCTAGACAACAGGGATGCATGCAAACTTACCAGCACCACGTATACATACACTTTTCAGTGTCATGTATAATAAAATGTACACTTCCCAGTATGCACAGCGCTTTGCGAAACGGGAGACAAACCATTATGGGTTTGTAGCCAGCATGAAAAAGGTACCTCCACAATGTACTTATTCATACAGTTAGTTCACATAATATACACTTCACAAAGAGGCTTGTGGGGAAGGAACTACACATCACATGAGTGATAGTTACGTGATACGCATCACTGAACTAGGCTGATGAGCAGGAAGACTCAACGAGATGAAGTGAATGAGGAAATAATAATAAACAAGATACAATCACAGCTATTATGAAAGATCTGTTGAAAGATCCATCTCAGCTTACCTCAAAGTTCTCTTTTATCCTCTGTGGGTTGGCACTTTTGGGAATGACCACAACACCTCTGTCCATTGAGAACCTTATGAGGACCTGAGCTGCAGATTTGCCATATTTCTTTGCAATATCAGTTATCTTTGGGTCTTCCAGCAGTGACGGCTCCCCAGGCTTGGCCCACGGTCGGTCAGGGGACCCCAGTGGGCTGTAGGCAGTGACAGCAATGCCATGATCATGGCAGTGCTTGATGAGGGGCTTCTGTGTCAGGTAGGGGTGGATCTCCACCTGCAGCACAGCTGGCTTGATGCGGGCAATAGCCAAGACCTGCAGGTAACACACACACAAAGAGTACATGTGCATACAAGTACTATTGTGAGGCACATGCATAACAAGTCATACTGCGTCATTTGTGGCTGCCTGCTGTACATATGTGTCTGACAAGTCACACATCTGACAACACTGTCACACACAGTACACACACATAAATGAATGCATGCAAGCATGTGTAGTTGGAGGTATGCACGTAACATGTATACACATACACATGCATGCACACAAACTCACTCACACACGCACCTTAGTCTATGCATGCACGCACACACACACACACACACACACACACACACACACACACACACACACACACACACACACACACACACACACACACACACACACACACACACACACACACACACACACACACACACACACACACACACACACACACACACACACACACACACACACACACATCGGTCCATGCACACGCACACACGTGCACACCTGGTCGATCTGCTTGCTGTTGAAGTTAGACAACCCAATGTGCTTGCAAAGCCCTTCATCTACTAGTTTCTCCATCGCCTTCCATGTATCGGTGAAGGGCACATTGTCATACCTCATGGACCCATCAGGGTTCTTCGGGAACAGCTCGCCTCCGCGTTCGAACGCAGTTGGCCAATGAATGAGGTACAAGTCTATGTACGCGAGACCAAGGTCCTTCAGAGTCTTCAGACACGCGGGACGGACGTCCTCAGGATGGTGAAAAGTGTTCCACAGCTTGGAGGTAACGAAGAGATCATCTCGCTTGCACCCCGCGCCCAACTTCTCCTTCAGAGCTCCACCAACCTCCTCTTCATTGCCGTAGGCTGCAGCACAGTCGATGTGGCGATACCCAACGTCAATCGCACACCTCACCGCTGCTGCCACTTCACCCGGTTTGCTCTTCCACGTTCCCAGCCCCAAAAGAGGCATGGGAGCCCCACTGAACAGCTGAATGCTAGGCTTGGCCATGCTACAGAAAGATCGTGACAGTTTAACAGCATGCATAGTAGTGCATTGCAAATTATATTGTAAAGTGGGATAGTGTTAGCTATATTAATAACTCGAAATAAAATGGCCGAAGAAGAGTCGAAAGCTGCGGAGACGAAACCCGATGAGAAGAAGAAGCACTTGGGCATACCAGAAGCAGTGTTCCTGGTGTGCTTGTTATACAATGCATCTTCTTCTACTGTGTAATGTCGCTGTCTGAAGCGCTGTTTGTTGCTCAGCTACTTGCACACTATTCACTGCTTGTTAGCTATCCTCTTGTTCATGTCCCTTGGTCATTCCTTCCCTTTTTCCTTCCCCGCTGTCCTCTCTGTCTAGGATGATGTGGAGACCATGATGAAGGCGCCAGAGAACACATCTGTGCAAGAAGTGATCAAGAGAATGGATGACCAGTATCAAAAGTATAGGTTCATGGAGGCCAACCTTGTGCACAAGAAGAGAAGGTGTGTGTGTGTGTGTGTGTGTGTTGTGTGTGTGTGTGTGTGTGTGTGTGTGTGTGTGTGTGTGTGTGTGTGTGTGTGTGTGCGTGTGCGTGCGTGCGTGCATGTTTAGTCACCTCCTTTCCTCTATTGCACAATACTGCACAGTATTGCACAACAGAAGAAAGGAGACAAAGTGAGATAGTTATGCAACCATCTGGTTCACATCCTACGCGGCAACTCAACTGTGCATGAATTAATTGAGGCTTACTTAATAAAGGCTAATTGACAGTAAACAGATATGTGGCAGGGTCAGTCATTCAACTAATTGCAGGACTCATTTGTATCTTTTCACAATCAATTCACCTTTATCAATGGTACTTCAGTTTATTTTGCAATGTGCCCTTCCCATGCTACTCTATCTACATTGTCTCTGCTGTGTTTGTATGTGTAGGCTACGAGGGCAGTTGCCTGACATCAAGAAGACACTGGAGACCATTGTACACCTCAAGGAGAAGAAGGCTAGCACACACATGGACCCCCCCCCCCCACACACACACACATACAGCTCTGTGTGTGCACACTGTACTCTCCTGGCCATGGGTTGGAGAAATTGTGTGATGCAGCAATTTCTCAGTTAGGGCAAATGTATTTCATGCTATGCAGTAGACTAAAGCCATCTCAGCCACACACGTACAACATTGCAACATCCTATCCAGTGATGTTCAGCATTGATGGTCATCATTAATAATGTCACTTTTGTTCATGAGTATGCTTTGGATTGCCTAATGCAGCATGTTAAGATCACATGCATTGTGTAGTTTGTTGCTAAATCTAATGATTCTGAATTTGCACGGTTGTATTATCTACATAATGTATGTAAGCCTACATAGTACAATTGTGAGATTCACCATGTAACGTGTGTTACAGTACGTTCAAATGCTGAGTCTGTTGATTACATACATACTTATGTACCTCTGTGTGTAACCACCTCAGACTGTGCCTGGCTTACTCTTGTTCGAAATCTCTTGTTCTTGTCAGGCGAGCAGTGAGACCTCCACCGCAAACTTCCTCCTCTCTGACAATGTGTATGCTGTTGCAGAGGTGCCTCCAACAGACACTGTGTACCTGTGGTTAGGGGTAAGGCTAACACACACACACACACACACACACACACACACACACACACACATCACACACACACACACACACACACACACACACACACACACACACACACACACACACACACACACACACACACACACACACATACACACACACACACACACACACACACCTGTCTTTGTTAAAGGTGACTTGATTGTGATTGAACAATGTATTGTAGCAATAGTACAGTATAATCATGGTATACCACTCACCGAACAAAGGCCACTTGTAATGCCCCCCCTGCAGGCTAATGTCATGCTGGAATACTCCATTGATGAGGCTGAGAGCTTGCTAAGGAAGAACCAGGAGGCAGCCAGCACCAACCTGAAGCAGGTGGAGGCTGATATGGACTTCCTCAGGGAGCAGATCACCACCATGGAAGTCAGTATCCACCCTTCATGTCACTGGAGCTGACCCAGTGTGCATGCCTGGGCAGGTGTAATGTGTGCAGGCTTTAATGCACTTTGTGGCATGTACGTATACAGTAGATGTTCTCATCAGCGCATTGGAGACACCTCTTCTGAGCAGTGCTTGTGCTTCCTTACTATACGCTGGGAGTGAACACACACACACACACACACACACACACACACACACACACACACACACACACACACACACGTACACACCAGCACGCATGCACACACACACGTGCACACTTATACAGTGAACCCTGTCTAAGATAACCACCTGTGGGTCAGTTCAGCTGACCTTTATAGAGAGGTGGCTACTCTACAGAGGTAGATAGCAATGTTGTAGTGCTATTTGGAGCCAGGGAGGCTGACTGTTTTAGAGAGGTGGCTGACTAACACAGTTGACCATCTCATACAGGTTCCACTGTATTTATACATAGTACACTTGCTGTATACTATGCACAAAAGTAAGCATTGCGCTCATGTACAGTACCACTCTCCATGGTACTCCTATAGTACAAACCTTCTTGCCAAATGTACAGTATGACTCACTCCTCAGCGTGCACCCCACCCTTGACTGCTGTGCAGACATGGCCCGAGTGTACAACTGGGATGTGCAAAAACGCAAGCAGAAGAAGAGCTAGCTAGCTATAGCTGGTTGTGGCAACGTATACACTAGCTCAGATAACCACATACTGGAGCTGTAGTTACATGTGCATGCATATGAGTAACATTGCAGTGTTTGGTAGTCCTGCAATAGATATTAAACATTAATTATTTACATCCAGATATTCTGCATTCATTTGGATATCTGCCAAGTAATTGGTCATACACTTATCCCCAGTGTATCAACTATTCTAACAAATAGTGCTTTTAAGTATATGAGTTTATTATACTTAAATTTGCACATTTTTGTTCAAAAAGAAAGCTTTGAACAAATTTGGAATGAACCCCAGGTTGAAGGTGGTGAACAGAGCTCAAGGAATTCAAATCAGCTATACTACAGGCTGGGAAGCTCTATGATGTATCTGGATATGCATGCCAAACGAATATCTGGAGGATAAAGGTATAGTGAATGAGAGTTGTTGGATTAACAGGAGTAAAATGGATTACACATTAAAGCACTGCTTTTGGCTACCTACTGTTCATATACGTACTGTCGATGTTCCCAACTTACATCAAACTTGCAACATTAACTGGTTAGTACTAAAACTGATGGTGACATACAGTATATACTGCTGCATATAATTCTATGGGGCAAAAGGTGTAAGGGTCATTATGTACTATACAATAGGGATGGTATGCTGTACAATATAGGACGCCATGCATGTTTAAGATGTCTGCAGTGCCCTCAATTGCCTCTCGAGATCTTCTGTCTCTGAACTGACAGTCTCGCCCTTTAACTTGGACTTGGGCGCATCCACCAACTGAGCAAAGGAATGCATTACAATGTGAGTTAGTAAGATGTAGACGTATTGCACAATCATGTCAGAGTATCACACATACACAGGTGTCCTCCACATTCACAGGATTGATGGGTTCATAAGCTAAAAAGTACATATGCATCATACATGTAAACGGATATACTGCATGTCTATAAAGTGTATGCCAGATGAGTGTGTGTGGGGCGGGGGTGTGGAAGAAAGGTGAGTGTGGGGTTAGGGAGCAATATTTTGGTCGATCACCCCCCCCCCCCCCCCAGTAACCTCTACATTCAACCCCTCACCACCCACAGTCACATCCTCCCTCCCACCAACTGACCTTGGAAGTCATCTCTATTCCAATCTCATCCAAGACCTTCCCCACAATGGCCTCTGTCTCCTCCTCCTCGTCTGAGCCAGCCAGAATGGAATCAAGGGTGTCATCCACTGGGGAAGGAGGGAGGGGGGGGGGAGGGGAGGGAGGGTACACAGGAGCTTGAAGGCACTGGACCATTACAAATGGAGACACGTAGCATGTTTGTGCTCTCCAGTACAGTGCAGGTAGGTGCACAATTCTGTGCGTAGGTACTGTATTCGTGTGTGTGTGTGCGTGTGTGTGTGTGTGTGTGTATGTGTGTGTGTGTGTGCGAGGCCTTACTCATCTCCCCAGCCATATCCATCTTAGTGGTTTCCTTCTCAAAGTTCATCATCGTCTTCTGTAACTCAGGCAGTTTAACCTGTTCATTCACTGCATGCATAGTCTGCAGTACACACATACACATACAGAGAGAGAGAGAGAGATGTTACAGTAGCAAGGCCAGATGACAGGAATGGAAGCAAGATATTACATAAGCAGGAGCATGGTTCACACACCCCTGAACATTGAACTGTCAGAACATGCACTCACTTCCTAACTACATGTACATCAGACGTCATGAGTGTGATGTCTGATACACACGTACGTACATATATGACACATGCATAATTCAAATGCAAATCAAAGTCACCGTACCCTATGATGATGACACATATGGCTTATGTCATCGGTACAGCAAGTTTGATTGGCCAGTTTGACTTATCATTTCACAGCCATGAAGCATGCAACCTGGAATTGACTACATGTGCACACACACACACACACACACACACACACACACACACATGTAGCTACTTACACACCTTTGTGGTTTTGGCCATGGCTTGAGCCATTGAGGCTTGTGTGGACATTGTCTTCATTTGGTGACCAGTTGCCGTGATCTTTGCTCCTGTACCAATGATCCTTGCCTTCTGCTTTCTAACCTGGATTAGCTGCTTGGCATAAATGGCCAGAACCTGTATGCACACACACAGACACACACACAGAGAGAGAGAGGAAGAAATATACAATTACATACATCAATAGCTTCTACATACATACATACATACATACATACAGTACATACATACATACATACATACATGCATGCATGCAACTCACATGTTTGTACCGGTACAGTATGCATAGCATGGATAAGAATCAACTGAGAAGGCAACTCCAACTAACCTGCTTGTTGCCGGTCTTTGCTGCCTTCTTTATCTCTGCTTCCTACAAAGACAAGCAATGGCAAGTGTAGAAGCAACTACGTATATACTATGTCCAGCTGCACACTCCATTACCCCATCCAGGCCCTGTTCTCCAAATGCCTATTACAGACACACACGCACACACACACATATCAGACCCACAGACACACACCATTAAGACACACATGTACTGTATGTAGAACAGCATAGGTCCACGGCAGTCCCTATTTCAGTATACTAAAAATATACTGTAACTTAAACTGTATAATACAATACTTTGAAAGTCAGTATATACTGCCCATATTTATGCTGTGGTATAGGCCCATGTTACAGCAGTGAATGAGCCCAAGAAAGTAAGCAGACATGTAGCAGCAAATAAAGTACAGTAGAATGATTCAGTGTAAAAGTCTCCACAAGCTACTAACGGTTTGCAAGGAACAGTTATACCACAGCTTTTAAGTGTGATGCATAAATGATATCTACTTGTGGCTGAAGGCCAAAGGTGCATCACATTGGAGTGTAGTAAGAAAACTACACACATACGTACGCACAACACATCAAGTTCACACGCGAGATATACGTAACATTTATCATACTCCAGACATCAGCCAGTTGCCATGGTAATATCTATTAAAGAACTCTGTTTTCAAACTTCTACTGCACACGGTGTCTGTTTGCTAAGCACTTCACCTCACCCAATCATTCATTAGTTAGTACAGGCTGAACTGGAATGGACCATAAGCAGTGCCATACACACCCACCCACACAGACACATATGTATGTACCCCCAGTGTCACACACACACACACACACACACACACACACACACACACACACACACACACACACACACACACACACACACACACACACACACACACACACACACACACACACACACACACACACACACACACACACACACACACACACACACACTGTGTGTACATTGCACCACTGACCAACTTCTTCTCTTCCCTCTCCAGTGAATGTAAGTCTCTGTCAAGACCTCTTCCAGCTTTCTTCAACTCTCTATCTTGTTTCCTTACCATTTCTAAAGAAGAAATACCGAGGGAATGTGAATACATTGAAGCATTACCCACAGGTGGGTGCTGAGAACAATGTAGGACCTTGGGTCTTCTTTGAAGACATCGTCGACCTTTCTGGCACTACGAGGAACTGAAGCTCTAATGGATACTCCTGATACTACGATCTCTTAAACATGGAAATAATGGCACACCTCTTCCCTTCACATGACCGTCAGGTGAATAGCTTATCTTTAGTAACAAAATGACGAATAGGGGGTGTCCCCAGAAGAGGCGTGACCCACGTTAAAGAAAATCTACTCTATCCATGGAAACCCCGGCATAGGAGATTTTTCTGCAACAATGGCGTACGACAATTCAGCATGCTGCCCGTAGCTGCGATCGCTGAGATCTAGTCGTGTGCGTACAGCTCAATGGAAGACAGGCACTGGTGGTTCGCCACCAAGCTGCAGGAGTCTTTTGGTTTTGGTGGATTTGACAGTCCAACGGTTTTGGAGGATTTCCTTGCAGACCATGATGTATGCGAGCTGCTCAACAGGTTCCTCGCCCCTGGAGAGCCCAGCAAGCTCTTCTTCTTCTGCGACAAATCGGGCCACGGTAGTAGCGCCCCTCGCAGACTGCATGTGACTCCTCGAGTGAACCGCGACCTTGCAAGCGAACACGGAGTCTGCTTTTACGTTCTCCGGCGGGATCCGACCTGCGATGTAGACATCAGCGATCTGGAGAAGGAGCTCTTGTGCGGAGAGGTCCGCCACTCGGCGCTCTCCACCTTCACCCTCCTCCTCACAGAGGCCTTCCTCCCGCTGCTCCAGTCCAACAACGACTGGGGGCATTGCAGCGAAGAAGAAGTGGAACACTACCTGGTGACCTTGGAACGGTTCGTGAGCCTACTCTCGGAGATGTCCACCGCGGAGGAGGCCAAGACGCCTGTCCTGGAGTGGCCCAAAGTGCAGCACATCCGATCCGGTCCCCACGCCACAGGCCCTGGCTCGGCCATTCCTGAGATAGTCAGCGACTTGGAGGGGCTTGTGACTGAGTGGATTAACACCATCGATCACTACCTCACAGATGCGCTCCAGGACAGGTAACTACTGTTTGGTGTGAGACACGCGGCACAGCTCTGCAGCCTTGACTGTTGTATGTAGTGCAATGTGGTGTTGAGAATGCCTCCACTGTGTTTGACAGTGGCATACACACACACACACGCACACACACCTGCACAAAAGAATTCTCCGGAAATGTTACCTACATAGCTAGAACTTTGTGCTTAGCTTCACATCCACTGCCAACAAACCATTGCACATGCTGAGAGGAGTTGAGTGAGCGTTGAGTTTGTGTACAGAGACTGATATGGTGTATGCCCATGGAACAAATTTTGTGTGTGGCACTATATTCTATATTTCAAACATTTGAATGCTGGTATTCATTATTGTTACATGTACTGAGTGGAGTGTATAAAACAGTGCTGAGTGAACATTACTGTTGTATCGTGTCCAGGTAATTCTGTACGCACGTACATTTATAGAGTTTCTCACTTCCCTCCTTGCTATGGAAACTTTTGCATAGACCACCTCCCACATTGTACCTCACTCTTCCTTCCCTTCCTCCTGCCACTTTCTGCCTTCCTCTTCCCCTTCCCTCCACTCCTGCCTTTCAGGGATGTTAGTCCCACGAGCATGCCTCTGAATGAGGTGAAGAAGTGGCAGCACCGCTTGGTCCTGCTCACTTCCATTGTGGATCAGGTCAAGAGTCGAGACTGCAGTGCAGTCCTCACTGTCCTGGTGGCTGCAAAGAGCCGCCAGCTGAAAAAGTGGAAGACACTGGATGCAAAGTGAGGGAGAAAGAGTGGGAGATACCAAGAGTAGATAAGAGATCTCTTATCTACTCTTGGAGATACTGACTGGAGAGTGGAAAGGAAGTACATGTAGATGGTAGCCTGCAGCTTCTTGTAGTGTGTTTGACGCAGTGAGGGGGGGGGGGGAGGGGTTCATCTATAGACCCTCGTGCTCCGCCTGTGATGCACTTGCCACTGGCAGAGAAGATGATATTGTTCGCAGCAGGCCATAGAGGAGTGCTCCTGTATGTAAAGTGGCACTGTGCAGTGTGTGTCCTTAGAGTGATGTCATGTGCACTTTGTGCAGATTCTCATTTTCTGTGAAATGCATGTACTCACTCCCTCTCTGTCCCTGCGTATCTGCATTCACAGTCTGACTAAAGCCTATGCTGATGCCCGTGACAAGGTGCGTTTCTTGGAGAAACTGCAGCCTCTCTTTGAAGAGCTCCGTACCTGTGCTGACCCCGCCCATGTCATTCGGACCATCCTCCCTGCCCTTGGGAGTGGCTTCCTCCAGCCCATTGCTGGAACATATGCCAAGTCTGGCTATCTGGGCATTCTACTAGCAAAGGTGTGTTTGTTCACTACGCCTGGTGAACCGACAATGTGGACACTGCCCGTAATGGCTACTTTATAATACAGCTGATTTCTTATGTGTTGAAATTGTTTGGGATATCTTGAACGTGTTTGCCCTGTGTACAGTATTTACGTACCTTTATGAACATTTGACATATCCAACCTTTATACGTACGTACTTATTTTGTTTGTGTGTTACGTAGTCTGCTGTGGCCAAGCCCACTGCCAGCCATTTTATGTATATTGTGTACATATTGGCATATTAAATAGAGGCTGGGAATGGTCCGGCTCGAGACTATGTGTGTGTGTGTCTACTGGTCTTGTGTACATGTACGTAGGTTACTAACAGTTTAGTTCAAGTCTGTATCAGAGGAGTCAAGATGGTCACCTGTCGAAGGAGACAACAGCACCGATTGGAGGAAGATCACTTCTGGGATGTCGTGGAAGAGGCCACCAGCGCTGCTGATGGCACCAGCCCCCCTTCACAGGCAGCCTCCTCTCACCCCTTGGTGACCATGCTCGAGTCCTGCCAACAGCTCAGGACAAGCTACAAACAGTTCCTGAGCAAACTCATGGAGCAGATAAACCAGAGTGCAGGTCTACCGGGAGTAGTCTCAGCCCTCACGTCCTCCAAGACCAAGATGGGCTCCTCGACCCAATTGCTCCCCCTAACAGCTGGCACCACTGCAAGGGAGAAGAAGCGCTCTGGGGAAAGACCCCTGGACAGTGGTTCCCCTGCCCTTGCTCCCATCTCCTCCGGTATTCCACTGTCAGATGTTTCCCGCATCATGTACCATTTGGAGAAGTTTAGCTTGCGTGCCTCACAAGTTCTGAGTGTAATATACTCCATGGGCCAGTTCAAGGCCCTGGCGCAGTGCGTGGTCGGTGTTCCACACGCGTCAAAGGATTTTTGGAACATTCATTCCACTGAGATGGTGGATGATCTTGTAAAAGGAGCTGTTCCAAGCTTTTCAGTTGACGGAGACACTGCTCCTTCCACTGTGAGCAAGCCCACGGCAGCAAAGGACCGTCACATTCGGAAGGTCCTGAAGATGGATGGTGAGGATGGTGAGACAATCACCGAGGATGAGGGGATTGACGTGGACACTGTATCTAGAACATCGACTCCTGAAGACGCAAAACAGCGGGGAGAGGTGACTGCTGTCACCCAAGAATCCACTGTGGGAGATGAAGGAGCGATGGAGGGAGCTTCTAGTGGACGTAAGAAGAGCGAGGGCACCAGACGTGAGCAAGTAGTGCAGCCAAGTAAGCGGCAAGGTGGCCCTTCCCAAGCGGCTTCCACTTTTGGAGACAAAACACCTGACTACGTACAATTTGGGGAGGAGGATGGGAGTGCCAAGTGTCGGCGCTACCTGGTCTTGGTGAGTGAAGGCAATGTCAGTGCCCTGGTTCAGCTACGTCTCAAGGAGATGGCCGTGTGCCTGCGAAAGTGCAAACCTGCACAAGGTGCTACTGCTGCGTCAAACAACATCTCTACCACGTCAACATCCCTTCTCGTGTTTGATACCCACAGCAACAGCCAAGAGGTCTTTGAAGCCATCTACGTTGGTGTCACCGCCATCATTTCCACTCTGGAGAAGGAGCTGGTTGCGTACATGAGACACCTTCTTAATCAGAAGATGCCTGCGCTGCTGTCACTGGGACACATTGAGAAGTTTACTTCCATTCGCCAGCGGTCAGAGGTGAAGTCAGTGTTCCATGAGTGCACCTTACTCTCGGTGAAGACCTATGTGACTGAGCTGGAGGAACTGATGGACCACTATGAGCAGCACAAGGTGCGTTACTGTATCCCTGTACATGTGTGTGGGGTGGGTGGGGGTGAGTGTGTGGGTGAGCTTGCGATGTACGTATATGTACGTATGTAAAATGTGTGGGTGATTGAGTGAGGAGAGAGTGGAATGGTCCAACTCTTCAGCAATGAGTATTCCAATGGAGTTTGAAGCTGTTACTTAGCTATTGTTAAGTTACGTTTGTGTGTGTGTGCATTGATTGGGTGCAGAGTATAGCAAAACATCTATGTATTGTTGAGTGCTTGTGACAGGATCACTTCATCGCACACACAAACTGTACGTATACTAGTGTTTGTTGTACACTTCTACTCAACCATTCCGCTCTCGTCCTCCTCTTGCTCTCCATGTCCCTGCACAGGACTCCCCTCCTCAGACCAGAGGGACCTCCCCAGTGATATCAGCCTTGTCCTGGTCACGACAGCTCTACCATAAGATCAATGAGCCAATGAAGATGTTCTCTCAGCACAAGACACTGATGCAGACAAATGTGAGCATGGCTTGCACACTATATCCCTCATTACTGCAAAGTGGTATGAGCGAAGTTTGTGTACATATGTACGTTTTCTGTGCATTGATACAATAGAGACATCAGTTGGTTGTGTTTTTCAGTGGGTGATCTGCTTGTGGAAGCCATTTGTACATGGTCACATAATTAGCCAATTTAGACGTGTTAGCCAGTTTACGTAGTAACTCAAGTACAGTACTGAGGGAGCTGTAACTTTGTGTGGTAACAGAAACTGATCTATTGTACATACACGTATAAGCATATGGCATGTCACTGTACTGTACACTTAGGGGGGTTTGCAAGGGAAGAAATTACTGCAGTGTGAAATTTTGTATAATCTATTATGTATGCACTGTACGTATAACTTACAGTAAAACGTTGTTTCCAGTTACCATGTGACCCTCATGTACTATCTCTCCCCCACCTCTATCCCCACCACTCTTTAGGAGGCCAGCTACAGCGTGAAGCTCTACAACAAGCTCTCCTTGGCCCTTGTCAGGTTTGACACACTCTGGCTGCAGCAGTGGCGTGGAGGGGTGTCTGCTAAGCTGCAGGCCATTGGCAGTAACCTGCTCCAGCGAGTGGCCGTGTCTGACCCAGACGGTGGTAGCATTGTGGAGGTGAGCCCTGTGGCCCCCCTCCTGACACTCCTTGAGGAGGGGAAGGGTCTGATGCGGCTCGGGCTGGAGGTGCCAGATGGGGTGAGGGCTGTGATTCAGCAGGAAGCTCGCATCAAGAAATACCGGCAGCACCTGGAGGAGATTGTGAAGGGGTTCTACCTGGCCTGCAAGTCAGTGGATGCCTCTCTGATGCCACTCCTTCAGCCACATGCAGCAAGAGTGATGAAGTGAGGGGAATGAGGAAGGGGAGGGGAGGATATTGCTTGGGTAACTTGTGTGATGGTCGTGCATACACTGTTTTGGCAAGGTACTCTTACCTGCAAATTTATGTGTGACCTTTAACTACTGTGTTAGTGGCATTTGAAATGCTGTAGTTTAGACAGCTACAATGGCCAATCAGTGTACGTATGTGTGTATACGTTGGTCACTAATATTTGTGCATAGATAGACTGCCATTTTTCTCTGACTCTGCCTCCATTTTTGCAGAGGTGGAGTTAGAACAAAATGGTAGTCTTTTTATGTGTGTCCACAAACCTGTGACAGGCTGTGAGCAGGAACAGTGTGTTCTTGAATGTATATGTTTATGCTGTATGCTAGGGAATTACTGCATTAGCAGTAATAAAGAGGAGAGGTGAGGAAACAGGTATGTAGGGTTAGGAGAAAGAGATTGGCGTTCATGTACAGTGGAACCCTGCTAAACGACCACCTCTATAAAACGACTACCTTAAAAATAGGACCGCTTTGGTTTAGTCTCAATTTGATGAATACATGATTTATGGTTCTCAAAATTAAGACCACCTTGAAAATAGGTCCACTTTTCATGGCCCGGATGGTGGTCTTATTTCTGAGGTTCCACTGTACATATGTACGTACGTGCAAATTTGAAGACAGCGAGAGGAGGTGGAGTTTGGTTTTCAGGCTTGGGTGGAGAGTTAATTAGCTGTGGTTGAAAGGGGACTATTATCTGTATGTATGTACAGTATGTAAGTGAGGTACGTGTCATGCTGAAATGATACGTATGTGAGGGTTGTGTCATGTGTTTCTGTCTGCATCTGGTGTAAAGAGAGAACAGTAACACTTGCAGCCCTGTGTATAGTATGCCTGTACTTGTATATGTAGTTTATGGTTACAGGTTCAGAATCTAATTGGTACATACAGTACGTAGATTACACAATACAGCGCATCTTTGTGCTTTCCTCTCTCCACCCACTCCATGCACCTCCATCCCCTTCTTTGCCTACAGGGCCCTCCAGCCCGGCTGGTCCTCCCTCACTTGGAGCAGTCTCAACATTGATGCCTTCCTGCACAGTGCATATTCCGCTCTGGACAGCTTGAGGGGTGTGGCAGCCAGCGTGGACCACACCCACCGTGAGAGGGTCTGCCCCCTGTTGGAAGAGATGGCTTCTCTGCCACTGCTTGATGTGTCAGCACTCGTTGGGCAGTCTTGGGTAAGAGGACGAGGGAAATGGAAGTGGACAGTGGGGATGTGCTTGCTCCATATCATGTAGTTCATCATGAGTTGATGGACAGTACGCAGAAACGTACTTTGCTATCTGTAGACGTTCACTGCTCCGTGTCGTATATTTGCTAAGGATCTTTGTGTTAGGATTTCTCTACATTTGCGCCCAAGGCGGCGCACCGGGAAGGCTCAGACATCATAGCGTGATTTATATACATACGTACATGCCTCACTGGTGACACATTTTGATGTTCATTACTGCCAGCAAAGAGATGAGTCTTCATTGTCCTCATTCAGTCTGTATAGCAACACAATTGCAAGCACTATCCTTATCCTCTTGACGGGCACTGTCAGTACATGCAACCAGCAGAGATTGGTGGTGCGTTTCAAGCAGACTTTCCATAGACTGAATTTCCTTTACTGTAGTTGATCTTGAAACTCTTCAGTTAAGGCACTAGGTGATGAACTGTATCCTGTATATGTAAGTATGTAAAGGTGCTATATTTAAGAAACCCATGGATGCTCTTCAGTTAATGTACTGGACACACATGTTGTGTACAATTTCTTGTATTCAGATTTACGGCTATCAATTTACCACTGGCGGAGTAGGAATATGCATCTGCCAACTACTAGTTTGCAAACTATTGTTAGTCCCACAGTGAAATAGCCTTGTACGTATACTGTATGTACGTAATGTACAGGTGTACAGTATGTTTAACATGAGAGGCCTGGACAGCAGTATGTTTGCACATGCACATAAAGTATGTGTGTACGTACGTATGTTGCATCAAGGTACAATTCCAAACACACATTACGTAGTCTTGTACCCAGACCCCACCTGTCCGCCGGCCATTTAATCATGACATCATCATCATACGCCTCCTGATGACGTCATAATGTAAAAATGGAGACGAGAAAGTGGTCTGGGTATGAGACTACCCATCATGTGCATTGTGTTGCTGCTCTCATTTGCCCTTTGTGTAGACACCTGACGACTTCCTGGAAGCAGTGGCCACAGAGACCAAGCATTCCTCTGAGCTCATCATGGAGAAAGTAGCAGAAGCAGAGAGCAGCATCGTGGAGCTACTGCAGGCTGCTCACTACTCACCTCCCACAAAGTCCCTCACTCATGCCATCCCCTCTATCAAGACAGCTGGCAGAGACAAGAAGAAAATGGCAAAGAAGAAGGCACCTTTGTCTGTACAGGAGAAACGTACAGAGAGCAAGAACCCTAGCAAACAACTGCACCCTCTACAGGAGTTTGAAGGCAGCTCACGGGCTATTGTTGGCAGTCCACTGTCTGAGCCAGGCACCCCTAACTTGGCCGCCGTCGGCAAGTCAGTCGATGCAATGGCTCCGACAGCCTCTTCACTTCCTCCCATCTCCACCCTCGCCAACCTGCGACGCACCCCCTACGCTGAACCAGCCCAGGTCCGCTCTGTGTTGCAGCACTACAACCAACAGTTGCATGAAGCTTTGAAGGCGGCCATCTTGAATTGCCTGCAGCAGCTTTACCACAGATTAATCACTGCACACGAAGGTGATCAAAGCGTCCACCCGTCTGTGGTCAAGGTCAGTGGGGAGGCAGCCGGAGGGAACGGAGTGCAGATGAAGCAGGCTGCTATCTGCTTCACACTGGGCATCCAGTTCTTCATCCCTCGCGTTGCCATCCACCCCAGCCTGAGCAACCTCTGCTCTGCAGTGGAGAAATGCACTGCTCTTGTTGTCGGCACCTCCAATGCTGTCGATTCCTGGGATTTTCCTTCAGATGTCCCCACAGTGCCCACTGTGTACACTGTACTGAGGAGGGACGTGGACATCAAAGGCATCCAGCACAGGATCCTTGAGGCACTTAGAGGTGAGCCATGTCAGGAGAAAGGAATACAACCGTTCAAATATGAATGCCTTGTAGTCCTGCCCTGTGGGAGGGGACGAGTGTATTCAGGTACAGGTGTCCATATATTTTCAATGTGCAAACTATATGTGCAGCTGCATACAGTTTTTGTCATTCACATGATTGATTAGCTGACATGCAGTTGTAGTGTGTACATTAGTGTGCTGTTCAGTAAGGCAATGTTTGGGCAGAGATCTAGCGCTTTAAATTCCTTCTCATCCTCTGCTTTCTGCCTTCGCTCACCAAATTCCCTTTAATCTCTGCTTCAAATTCTGTCTCTCTCCCTTTTCCCCTGCCACATACGTAATTCCCCTCCCTTTCCAGAGCTGGACCAGTCCATCATTGACCGCCTCGACTCCCTGACCCCTTTCAACCCTCTCTGGCAGCAAGACCTGCACGCCACCTACCGGCAATTCCTAGAACAAAGCCCATCCATTGAAGAGAGCAGGGCTCAAGTCGAGGCCTACTTTCAGCTGGAGAAGAAAGTAGCTTCTGTGCCTGAGCTGTTTGTCATTGGCTGTATCCACCTTACCATGGAGCCCATGAAGCATACTCTCTTGGCTCTGTCACGGGCGTGGAAGATTGAGTTCTCTTCTCACATCCATGAAGAGGCTAATAAACTCCTCCAGGAGGTGCTTCAACAGCATGAATACTTCCGTAGCAGCCTCCAAAAGGAAGTGGAGACCCTTGAAGAGCTTAGGGACACCTTGAACCTCCTTCATGATATCATGGACCTGGAGAATGTAGTGGATGACCATTTCCTTGACATTGAGCGACTTTATGCCATGCTGAAAGAATGTGACATTCGTCTGCCACGTGAAGAATGCCAGCAGGTGGAGCAAATGCGTCCGGAGTGGAAGGTCATCACAGATCTGTCTGAGCAGGTGCAGCACCAGCTGCTAGACAGACAGCGTCTGCACTTTGAGCGCATGGTGGACAAGCAAGTGCAAGGCTTTAGAGTGGACACCATACAGTTTCGCAACAGCTTTGACAGTGAGGGCCCACTTGTGCCGGGGCTCTATCCTGCAGAGGCTGTCACCAGACTAGGTACGCAAATATTACATACACTGTGTGTGATCTGTGCACATTAAGATTGTGGTGATGGTGGCAGTCTGAGATGAGACATATGTGCATGCACATACTCAAGCTTTAGTTCACATCATGTACTGTACAAGCAATTCAGAGGCTACTGTATGTATGGGTATGTATGTATGTACGTACGTGCACGTACAGAAAGTTACTGTAGTCCATGGGGGGTCCTACTACATACGTATGTACATGCTAGACTTTGGATTGGGGCAAGGCAGTCCTCGTGAGTATGAGGTGATGTGTGAGGGGGGCTGAAGAACTGTTTAGTGAATGGTTGGTATGTACGTATCTGTCAGTGATATGTGCGTAGTTCAAAGATACTCCTATGTATGTAGGTAAGGGCACACAGCTCTAGTCAAGGAACTCGCCTGTCTCTTGTGTAGCCGTCTATGGCTATTGGCTTGTGTGTTACTTCGTATGCCCATCTGTTCCTTACGAGGTGGTTGTATCCCTTTACCTCATACAGGCACATTCATGACCACGTATGAGGAGTTCAAGACAAAGGCCACTCTCCTGAATGTGGTCCAGAGGCAGCTGGACATGGCTGTTACACCCTTCCCTGAGTTGACCCTGACTGAAAAGGACCTTGGCTACCTCAGTGCCCTCTATGACACGTACCAGCTCTTCATTGACTTTGACGAGGTCTTCCAGGAGAGGCTCTGGGCTGAGGTGGACCTTAAGAAGGCTATTGGGAAGGTACATACGTACATACGTACATACGTACATGTATAGTACAAAGCACAGCACAGCCACTGTTTAGACTGACACAGTTAATTTTATGTACGTACATGATTCACTGCAAAGGAATGGGCCCACAAGCTCTCTGTGTTGTAGACCACACATAAACCCAGCACTGCAGTGGGCAACACATACATACTAGAGAGGGAGATGGGGACTTCAGAGCAAGAGACGTACTGTGGCAAACAATATCATGGTCACATTCACTGATTTTATTTTTACTGCAGGATGTGCGTCCCTTGCTTCTAAGTTTCCTTCTCTTTCGTTGACCCTGCGTAACAATGAGCCTCTACAGCATTAGTAGTTTGTGAGTACGTATGTAAAATGCGCTCTCAGATAGTTTTGGTTAGCATCTCTTGGATAGTAAGCATTTCAAAGAATAGGGAAGTTCGTAAGGGCAGAGCAGAATGTATGACTTGTGTAGTCTCCCATTCATGTCTTCATTCAGTGAGTGCTCTTGCCATGCTGCACTCCATGTGTCTCTTCCTTCTCAGGTGGAGAGCTTCTGGCGCTCCTGCCAGTCCCTTCCCAATGAGCAGCAGCAGTGGGACGCCAGTCGCAAGCTGTGTGCAGAGATCTTGCACTACCAGAGTCTCCTCCCGCTCCTCCTGCGTCTGCATGGCACGGAGATCCGTAACCGCCACTGGCTGCAGGTGATGACAGTCACAGGCTGCACCTTGCAATTGGAGGCCAATGTGTTCAAGTTGAAACATCTCATGGGTGCCAGGCTCATGTGGTGAGTGGGTGGGAGGGGAGGGGAAGGAAGGGGTGGAGAGAGGAGAGGAGAGAGACAGAAGGGAGAGGGGAGCGGTGTGTGAGAGGAGTAGTGCATGGGAAGGGAGGGAAGAAGATGGAGTGTGCAGTGTAATCGAATTGGATGGAATTTATACATTTGTAGGGCATTGAGGTGAAGGAGAAGAGCTCAAATATATGTAACATGTTAATCAATTTCAGTTGTTCTGCAGCAAGCAAGAAACTGTCTTTGCCTACATCATTACAAATGTGTTGTAAGATGAACGGTCTGCTGGGTGATGCCCGTACATGTACGTATGTACAGTGGTATAAAGTGTATGTAGTGAATTGTAATGAAGTGGCTTGTGTTACTATTATGGCAAGTGGGATACAGGAAGGGAGGAGTGATGGCAGAAGATTGATGAGCGTTCATAGACTGCAGCGGTGCCTGGTGGCCTTGTACAGTACGTATGTGATTGTGTTTGTCTTTGTTTGCTGCTTACCATCAGCTACAAAGCGGAGGTTGAAGCCATCATTGAAAGTGCCTGTCAGGAGCAGCATTTGGAGGTGCAGCTCAATGATATTGAGGAGGAATGGTCCGAACAGGTGTGTGTGTGTGTGTGTGTGTGTGTGTGTGTGTGTGTGTGTGTGTGTGTGTGTGTGTGTGTGTGTGTGTGTGTGTGTGTGTGTGTGTGTGTGTGCGTGTGTGTGTGTGTGTGTGTGCGTGTGTGCGTGTGCGTGTACGTGTTGTGTGTATGCATGTGTGCACGAACGCATGTGTGTGTGTGCAATGTTGCAGTTACAGTATGTACTGTATATAATGATTTGACTGATGTGCATGGCATACGTACACACATACGTACTGCACACATAGTAGTTTTGCGTGTTCATTGTCCACTGTGGGTGTCAACCACTCACACTCCCCCCCTCCCCCCTTCACCTCCAATAGACACTGCAGTTTGAGTCCTACAAGTCAAGTGGTAAAGTCCTCCTTTGTCAGTCCTTTACACGAAGCCTATTGGAGCAGCTCGAGCATGCCCACACCTCCCTCTCCATCATGCTCAAGTCACCCTACGTGGGCCCCCACCGAGAAGAAGCAGCTCAGTGGTCCCTTAAGCTTACCTCCATCGCAGATGTTCTGCAGAAGTGGATTGCAGTGCAGGAGCTGTGGCAGAGCCTTGAGTCCGTCTTCAGTAATGAAGGTGCAATGAAGGTCAGTTTGAGTGGTGGCCAGGCGATGGGGAAGAGGAGGAATCCTTACAACTTGTAGAACAGTATCTCTATGCTTTAGGCTAGTTATGTAGCTGCTCCACTAACCCTCTGACATTAACAACCTTGTACAGTAAAACCTGACTAATACAGCCACCTGTGGGCCAGTTATAACTGGCCTTTATAGAGAGGTGGCTGCATTACAGAGGTACGTAGGCTACAATGTATTAGTGCTATCTGAGAGCTATGTATTTAGGGCCAGGGAGGGCTGGCTGTTTTAATAGTGATCATCTTAGACAGGTTCCACTGTAGCACAGTCCATCTCATGTAGTTGCATTGTGAGGTTCCAGGCTGCTGGCTTGGATTAGTTGCTCATACGAGAACATCCAGGGGCGGATCCAGGCTTTGGGGCCTGATCCCCCCTCCTTGGCCCAGATCTGAAATATTCTTTCTTAGCAAATTGCTCTGAACTGCATATCCAGCAGGACTTAATGGCCTAAATCATCTAAATAACTTTAGAGGCGCTGCTGTAAGTTTAATAGAGTCTTGTGTGGCTGTACAAGGATCTAAATTACAGTAAGTTCTTTCTTAGTTCTGACTGCCAGCAGCCATTTTTAATACGTCATATCATGATTGCACAATAACTAATAATAGCGCTCAGTTCACCCCTCAAAGGTTGGGCTAGATCCGCTACTGACATCTCCATGTTTCTGTCTGTGCAGACGTGTGTTGGTTGTTTAATGATGAATGTGTACACTACATATGTTACTTTAGTCTGTCTCTACTACGTATCTGTCTACACAGGACTTTCCCAGTGAGGTGGTTCGGTTCTCTTCACTCAACTCCAGCTGGCTCAAACTGATGAAGGCAACTAGTGAGACAAGGAATGTAATGAGCTGCTGTCTTGGAGGGGATTCCCCTAAAACCTACCTCTTGGACAAGATGCAGCAGGACTTGGAGGGTTGTAGGAAGTCTCTCTCCACTTATCTCACTGCCAAGAAACAGGTGCAGTGATTGTGGTTTTGGCATTGCCTAAACTTAAGAGAGAATTTCTAGCTCTGTTATTCACATACATACCTTAATGCTACAAGGCTTAGCGGTAACTAAATGTAGCATTGTGGAAAAGTCCAGGATTTGGTGGGTATATACAGTAATTATACTAATTCATTAGCAATTTACAGTTTTTTATGTTTTAAAAATGCTGACCGTCCAAATAATTTTTGTGGGTAGAAGTATTAACAAATTTGGCACTACTTGCTAAATTTGCTATAACCAGTACATGCCTAAAGATACTCCCATCCTCTTGCCCAGTATCCTTTCACACATCTCTCACTCTCCCTCATCTCTCCAGGCCTTTCCCCGTTTCTACTTCATCTCAGACTCGGTCCTTCTGAATATCCTCAGTGCATCCAACTCAGTGGAGAGCATCCAACCATATCTACCTTCCATGTTTGGCAGCATGGCCGCCTTGACTGTGACTCACCTGGATGACATTAACCGGGGACCACAGGCCGTCATCTCATCTGTAACTTCAATCGAGGGGGAGGAGTTGACGTTGGTTCGTCAAGTTCCAATGGTGGGTAATGTTGAGTGCTGGCTGGGAGGTGTTGTGAAGGAAGTGCACAAGACACTGATGGAACACACTGCTGATGCAATTCACAGCTACACAGACACTCCAGTTGAAGATTTTGTGCAGAAGGTACGTATGTGTCTGGGTATGCTGTGGAGAAGTCATATGGAGTATGTACATTCATAGGTACAAGCATGTGTTAAATGTACAGTACACAGAGAGACACAGTTGTGTATGTATGTATGTTTAGATGCAGTTGTGTGTAGAGTTGGGGATATGCGTGTGTGTACAGCATATACAGTGCGTATGTGTGCAGTGTGATGGAAGTGGTCTGTAGTGTAAAATACATACAAACGTGCATACTATAGTTGGTGGGTCAGTGGTGCTGGCCTATTGATGCTGCTAGTCTCGCTTAACCAGACCGCTTCCCAGGGGAAAGGTTTGGTACAATGCCTATGCGTCGTTCGTGCAGAGATCCCCTGGAACTAGGGGTGATAATTACATTACACGCCCATGCGTTACTAGGCAACCACCCGCCCACAACTACCAGTGTTACGCAAACCACAGATATTCTATGCGCAAACCGTCTGATGTAGGCCACAACTCGATTGGCGTATAGCAGGCTGCTATGAAAAGGCTTTTCAAAGTGAAATCGTTTGATCTGCGAAGGCTAAAAACTCAGTGTCGAACGAATTGTGGCCTTCATTGCCACGGCTTGTGCAACACCGGTAGTTGTGGGTGGGCGGTTGCCTGGTAACGCATGGGCATGAATTGTAATTATCACCCCCTAGTTCCAGAGGTATCTGCATGAGCGGCATTGTACCAGACCCTTCCCCCTGGAAAGCGGTCTGGCTGTGCAAGACTATGATGCTGCCAACTCAGGCGATATACTGTGACAATTCACTACCTGTGTATCATGATATACAGTAATGTCCATATCACCCAACACTAGCAGCACAATGTAAGCAGGTGCAATGCATACTGGTAGTCGTTTCAAGTCTATTGTTTGAACAGTTAGACCTCCAGAAGCTATACTGACATACATATTATGTTACTCCTTCACTTAAACACCTGGTCGAAATATCTTACAGTTTGCTTTGTCCTACTGCACTGCTGTACCACTTTGACATTGCTGTTGCTGTCTGCTCTACGTATGTATGTGTGTGTGTGTAATGCTATGTACTGTGTACTGTGTGCATGTGTAGCACTCCTGCCAAGTGGCTGCTGTGGCCCTTCACCACCACTGGACTCTGGAGTGTGACAGAGCACTGACTGTTTGCCGCTATGACCGGAGGGCTGTGCCAGGTGTGAAGAGCAAATTCAACAACAGTGTTGTAGGAAGGCTGACTGCCATTTTGGGGCGTGGCAAGTGGAAGAGGACAGATGTGGCCCTTACGGCAGTTGAGAGGGAGAAAGTGGAGTCACTTGCTACTGTGAGTGCGGGGGACCTTTTAATTTACTAGGCATGCATTCAGTCTGTGTGGTGCTGGGAAAGTGAGAGAAATGTCTCCCCACAATGGGTATACTATTTAGACAGCTACATGTGCGTGTGTACAGACATGAGCGCATACTGTACATACAGTAGATATAAAGCCATAGGTTCATGTGCTGTGAGAATATGATGGAGATTTAACAGTCCAGTCTGTCTTGTCTCTCCTTGTACGTGTGTTAAGTTGCATATGCCCATTTGTGCAATAGTAGACATACTACATGTACATGTATGTGTACTGTATGTGTACTGTATGTGTACTGTATGTGTACTGTATGTGTACTGTA
The DNA here is from genome assembly GCA_964019415.1 of Ianthella basta. Classification (NCBI taxonomy): domain Eukaryota; kingdom Metazoa; phylum Porifera; class Demospongiae; order Verongiida; family Ianthellidae; genus Ianthella; species Ianthella basta. Next base: position 4,066,329 of record OZ025888.1, read on the forward strand.
TGTGTACTGTATGTGTACTGTATGTGTACTGTATGTGTACTGTATGTGTACTGTATGTGTACTGTATGTGTACTGTATGTGTACTGTATGTGTACTGTATGTGTACTGTATGTGTACTGTCTGTGTACTGTATGTGTACTGTATGTGTACTGTATGTGTACTGTATGTGTACTGTATGTGTACTGTATGTGTACTGTATGTGTACTGTATGTGTACTGTAGCTTATACCATTCAAAACAAGAAACAGACAATGATCTTTGCTATAGAATATAGGGGAATGGCTTATGTTTGTTAGCATGTTACTCATTGTGTGTTCAGACTGTGTCTGGTCTGTACGTATGTCTTTACTGTGATAACTGTACCAAGCTGGCTCGTCCCTTACAAACTTACAAGAGTCTGTCTGCTCACTCCTCCTGTCCAGTTCTCCATTGCCCTGCGTGACATTGCTGATGACCTCGTTCACCGTAAGCTAAGGGATGTGAGTGACTTTGAGTGGCAGCGATTCCCTCGGCTGCAGTCCCACTCGGGGCTGACCGTCACAGAGCAGCACTACTTGGCAGACCAGGAACAGAGTGAGGGCAGAAGTGAGTGAGGGAGAGGGGAGGGAGGGAAGAGGGGCAAAGAACTTTACATGTGAGTAGGTAGAAGGTAAGGAAGGGCAGATAAGTTATGTACAGTAAATTTGAGTGTGTGTGGCTGCTAGCCAAGATGCACAAAATGGAACAATGAGTGCAGGGTCTTAATGTACACACAGTATACATATGTACTTTACTATTCAAAGCTACTTTCACCACAACTGGTTATGATCATTGTGTGCCCTTGCAATACAGAGCCCCCTGACCGCAGTCAAGCATCCCTCTCTGTCCACTGTCTGGACGTGTCCCTCCCCTACGCCTATGAGCTCCTTGGCTGCCAGCCGTACCCTATCTTTACCCCACGTGCGCTAAACTGCTCTGTGGTGTTCCTGCAGTCCTTGTCCCAGTACTGTGGTAGTGAGGTATCAGGGCCTGTGGAGAGTGGAAAGACAAGACTAGTGAAAGGTGTTGGGATGCTGTGTGGGAGGAATGTGATTGTGACACAGTGCAGCCAACTCACGGATCCTGCAGTTGTGCTCTCCATTATGGAGGGTTGCTCGCAGGTGAGCAAAGGTGCTAGTGGTGGTGTGTGAAGTGTGGAGGAGAGGTACATGTACGTACGTACATACGTATGTGGCTGTTCATTGTGTGCAAAGTACATCTTTACTTGTACTTTCTTATTGGTTGTTTCTTATCATTGCATTTATTCCATCACCATCAGTGAAATGGTGTCTGTAATACATGTACATAGATACGTCCATACATAATGTACATGATACACACTACAGTGTATTTCTTTAGCATTTACATAGCAGTAGATCCTTCTGTTCATTTGTAACAGTTCACTGTCTCTCTCTTCATCTGCATCCTTGCCTCCATTCCAGTCTGGCTCCTGGGCTTGCTTTGCTGAAGCCTTAAGCCTTCGCCAGGAGGTCCTCTCTGTCTTTGGCCACCTCCTGCAAGTGATAACAGCTGCTCTGAAGTCCAGACTGGACACATGCGTACTCTTCAATGGACAAAAGGTGCGTGGTTGTCATTGGCTGGAAGGAGACCACTCTCACATAATTTATGTTACTGAAACTGTATGTGTGTACAGTATGTACGTATGTAACCTCCTTCATTCCCCCTGTTATAGATTCCTGTGGTGGACGGGTTTGGTGTGTTTGTCACTACAACGAGTGTTGAGAGCTACACCACCCTGCCCAGCTGCTTCCAGGAGCACTTCCGCTCGTTTGCTCTCACTCTACCACCCCCTGGGCTGCTGTTCAGGGTGCAGGCAGCTGTTCTGGGTTACCGCCAACCCCGCCTCCTTGCCGATAGGCTGATGGTGTTGTACAATCTCTCACAGGAGCAACTGTGAGTCTCTAAGTTGTGTTTGTGGGGCTGTTTCATTAAATGTGTACATTCTTACAGTCATTTGTAAACTGTACCTGTGGCAGTGGTATGTGGTGTGTACGTATGTTATCAATTGTTGTAATGATACATTACACTATTTATACCGTAAGTATGCTGATGTGCATTTGGGAGAAACTGCCCAAGTTGAATATGCAAGCAAATACATAAGGGCCAGAGTATGTAAGAGATCTCTTATGTGCTCTTGATAGGGGACATGTTATATGTATTCCATACACACACGTACAGTGCATTAGTGGTATGCTGTAGTTATGTACACACATTCTGTCCTTGCCCTTGTATTCTGTCTGTTACTACAGAACTGACTCAGTTGTGAGCTTGAGTTCGCTTGTCACTGTCCTGAAGACAGTTGCCCGATGTCACTTCCAGGCAACAAGCTACTCCACAGCCCAAGAGGAACCATGCCAAGCAGCGTTTGTGTCTCCCCCTGGTACACTGCCTGCAACAGTCAGTGAAGTCCGGCTGAAGGGGACGGATGTGACTCCATTGCACTCCTCCTCGCGCTTGGGCCACCTCAGTGTGTTAAGAGGAGTGGTGCAGTTTGTGCTTCCTCGGATACCAAATCATGTAAGTGTACTCTAAAGGGAGAGAGAGAGGGAAAGTTAGTATATAGGAAGGGAGGAAGAGATTTCTCTCTATAAAGGTCAGTGATACTGGCTCGCAGGTGGCTGTCTTAGAGAGGTTCCACTGTACTCATGTAATGTAATGTGGCTGTGAAGGTCTATGCACGGAGGTATTCAGTTGGCATGCAAGTTGACGTTTTGCATTTCTTGACTTTCGCTGTTCATTGCATCTGTTTTCATAAATCTTTCTCCCAGGAGAGACGGGTCTTCTTATCCATCCTGCGTGATGTGTTTGTGGGTGTGGTAGATCACACCCAGCTGGAGGAACTGGTCCAGGATATCCACTCCCCTCTGCCTGCTCTCCACTCTGCTGATGTTGCTGTGGCTTCCACCTCCACCTTCCCACCATCACTAGATGGAGAGGGAGGGAGAGTGCAAGTGATGGCTGCCATTGCTCACGAAGCACAAAAACTGGGGCTTCTTCTGCACCAGCCCTGGCTGAATGCAGTGGCTCAAGTGTACACTGCACTGTCAGCCAATAATGGTGAGTGCACTGTCAACTAGACCGACAGCTACGTACCTAATCTTTACTTGTACTGTACATACATGTTATGGTACTGTATGTACATACAGAAATATACTTTAACTACTTACCTTTGACCACTCTGTGTACTACAGTATGTAATGTGGGTTCATCATGTTCATGCTTTCTGATTGTCTTGTGTCTTTTTGTGTGTATCTGTACTACTTCTCTCTCTCTCTCTCCCCCTATCCCTCTGTCCCTCCCTCATCACTGCCTCCCTTTCGCCCTCCCTTTCTCTCTGTGTGCGGGGATATGTATGTGTGTGGTGTGTGTGTGTGCGTGTGTGTGCGTGTGTGTGCGTGTGTGTGTGTGTGCACGCATGTGACCTCTGCGTGGTGTTGCAGCCATTGTGCTTGCTGGTACTTCTGGCAGTGGTAAGTCAGTCTGTATAGATACTGTTGTGGCTACGGTGAACTCTCACAAGCACCATTCTGCTGAGGCTGCTCCCATCCATGTCAAGTTGCACCGGCTGTATCCAATGGTGTTTGAGAACCTCTCTGCTCTGTTTGGCATGGTCACTCCCGAGGGAGACTGGAAAGATGGCGTCTTCTCTGCATTACTGAGAAAGGCACTCCAAGTGAGGGAACATGCATCACACAATGTATTGTTTGAAAACCCTTTCAGAGTTAGCAGGAGACATTTGCTCATTGCACCATTGTGTTATTTCCTTTTTTTGTTGTCTTTGCCTTCAGGCCCAGCAGTCCCTTAGCTGGTTCTGCTTTGATGGTCCCCTCTCCTCATCCTGGGTGGACCACCTGTCCAGCTTGGTGGGTGAGCCTAGAGTCTTCTGTCATCCCAATGGGGATCGCCTCTCAGCAGCTCAGAAGAGCATCAAACTCCTTTTTGAAACTGGAAACCTGTCTAATGCGAGCCCAACAATAGTGACACATTGTGTGAGTTTGTGCTTGTTTTCTATACAGTAGTTTATAGGTCTGTCTTCTGTCCACTCCAGGAATGTACAGTAGTAGAAAATTGAAATTAAACCAAAGCTACATGTTCTTGTAGTTGAGTATGTCTGCATTCATTTATGGAGTACATACAGTTTATCTACAAGTGATGGCATGGCCATTGTGTATACTGGCATATGAAGTGTACTAGCTGTATTGCCCACCTTCGGCATGCCCTTAGCTTGTATGGCCCCGTACTCCTATTCCCAATAGCCATCCTCGTGCAACGCTCGATAGCACAGCCTGATGTCCATGTGCCCAACGTGCCACTAAATTGTTTTGCAGGAGTTTGAAGGCTTGCTGCATGTACGTATGAAAGTTCAGTAGCCAGCTGTTCCTGGATGTGGGAAGGGGCTGGCTGACGAAGTTTTTCAAGATTCGATGACTGCCTCAAGCTGTCAGTGAATGTCTGCATTTGGGAACACCCTATGGCTAGGCATTGTGGTACTGTGAAAGTTTAGTGGCCATCCGTTCGCAGGTGCCATAGAAAAACTGGGACATCTGTTTTGCCCACTCTTTGTATATTATAGAGATACATACTCGTTGGCATCCCCCTCCTCAGCTGTAGATATCGTGAGAATGCCAAAACTTCAGAATACCCTATGGCACGACGTAATGCTGAGCAAGTTTTATCACCATTCATTCCCTGGGCTGAGAAAAACCAGGCCACTCTTTATACTGTATATTGTGGAAGTACTCTTTTGCCACTCCCTCCTCAGCTGTAGGCTGCCAGAGAACGCCAAAACTTCGGAACACTCTACGGCACGGCATCATAGTACTGGGTAAGTTTGGTAGCCGTCTGTTGCCGTGCGCCCCCGAAAAACCAGGACAAAGGCTCCGCCCGACTTCTCTTTACGTATTATATAGATACGTAAATTCCTGCATAGGGTATATACGTGTATTATTGTGTATACACTTGTACTGGAGAATACTACATATTGTATGTTTGTAGGTGTGTTGCTTGTGCTTGTGCTTGTGTGTGTGTTTGTGTATACTCTCTGCTTAGTGTATGTACAACTAGTGTTCGCTGGTCTAGTGATGGTATTTGTTACAGTACATCACTGTTATTGCCTTCTTCTGTATGTGTAGGGGCTGGTGTATTTTGACTCTGATGTATTGGACTGGAAAGTGCTGGTGGAATCTTGGCTTAGCACACGTAGGAGCAATGAAGTGCAGGTCAGTTCTATAGTCTTTGGTCTAGTGAGGTGCTTGGGTTTTAGGACAGGTTAGAGGGATGGCTGAGTTTATCTCTCTTGCAAGCCATTTTGCTGAGATTCAGTCCCATTATTGTCACCTACTCATACTGTATTTGGTGCACTTCCATACTTACTTTTTGAATTATTCATTGTCATTAGTACTCTATAGAAATTCCTTGAGTGATGACAATTATAATGTAATTATAATGTGCATTTTAGTGCCTTGTACGATATTTCCAACACTCATATCTTCCACAACATGTGCAGTACATATGGAATGAGTCCTATCTGTCTAGTTGGGTCTAGCGGGTCAGACTAGTGCCTCTCTTATCTTGTGATTTCACTTTTCTGTCTTCACCTCTTTCTGTCCCTACTTCCCATCTCTTTCTCTCTTCCACTAGTGTCTGAGGCGTTTCATTGACAGCATTGTCCCTCCTGTGTGCCAATTTACACTCAAGAAACTGGGGCAAGCCTACTGTCAGACAGGACTTGTCCACTCCATGCTCAGCTACCTCACTGCCCTCCTCAATGTAAGCCACCGAACCAGTGGACATCTTGCACAACTAGCTGCATTTGGTACACATTACTACTATGATCCAAATACATGCATGGCTACGTAGTTGCAGTAGAGAACAGTTGTGTCTTTGCCAAGCTACATATCATAACTACAGACTTGGTCTAGTGGACAATAGTCATATTTACGTATCTAGTTCATAGTAACATTAGTGTGGGTGTCCTTTAGGGAGGATCCAGTGAACGCTTCTTAAAATTATTCCCTGAGGAGAACACTGGGCTCAGATACTCCGCACCCTTTAGTATGTATGTACATATGTACGTACTGCGTGTATTAATTAATAAAGTGAATGTGAAATTTGTCTGTAGACCTTGCCTGCCAGCCTGTAGTGACCATTTTGTTGCATGCAGGGCTATGCCGAAACAGCAGAAGCATTCTCTGACAACCACGTAGAGAGGCTATTCTTGTTTGCTGTGATCTGGGGCTTTGGCGGTGCTCTCAGTGTGGAGGAACAGGTCAACCTCAGTGACCTGTTGAAGAGTCTCACCAATGGACTGCCTGATGACGACTCAGCCGTGTCTGTCTTTGATTACTACGTCGATGAGTCTGGAGAGTGGGACGTCTGGCAAACATGGTATGTACATGTACAGTATGTGTGTGTGTACACTGTTTCACAGCATGTTAGTGGGTAGACGCCATTCAATAGGTTGGTCAGTAGAGGTTGTTAGTAGCTACATGTATTGTGCTTGTGTTCCTGCAGTGTTCCCAAGGTGGACTACTCTGGTCAGCTTGATCCCATCAATGGTCTCTTTATTGAGACACCACATACTGTGAGTGCAGCATGTTTGGCTATGCCAAGTCACGGCATCTGGTTGTGTAGTCTCAGTCCCTTTGGCACACTGTGAAGTTATACATGTATGTTTGGCAGACCCACTGTCCAAGTCTGTAACACGTCTTGATTGGTAACTGATGTTCCCACAACTTAAGGATAATGGCCTGCACATTATACATGTGCAGTATCTGTACTATGAATAGTATGTGTTGTTAACTGTATCATATTCTATTACATGTATGCACACACATAACTGTACGTGCTTGTACGTACACTCAAGATCCCTTCATTTGCATTTGTCCAGGTGTGTGTGAAGACACTTCTAGACCTGGCTCACAGGAGTGGTCAACATGTGCTACTTGTTGGAAGCAGTGGTGCCGGGAAGACCACTGTTATCAACAACTTCTTGGCAAGCAGAGGTTTGTACTTGGAATTTGGTTTGTATATATGTAACTGTGGTACTTGATGTGCTCTGAATAAGCCTTTACAATGTATGTGGGAGCAACCCTGCAATGTTGCTGCCAACTGAAAGTACTAACCTCAGGGATGTACATTATGCAATGCCACTTGGTGACAGACAACTTGTTTCTTCAGCAGCATTTTACTTCCAGCTGCAAGTGCTTAGCCTCTGACAGCTCAAGTAAAGCCACTGCCGTTGTTGTCATCTAGTAGTGGCAGCCTTAATTTCCTTGCCAATGTAAAGAACCTTCTGTCACTGTAATGTATCCTGTTTTGCTACACCACCTTGTTTAACCATCCCTCCAAGCCATTAGAGTTCTAACCCAGTGTGCGCTGCAATAAATACTAGTGAAGGGTGTATGCACAACCATAGTCAAGTAGTCAATACAATACAATACATACAGTATAAATTATATAATATTATAGTCCATGTACGTATGTGTACATTACTTATGTATGTACACCCAATGGGTAATAGCTTGATTCTTCTTTGGACAATCGAGCACACCATGAACACTTGTCAAATTCAATGCAACGTTTCGCCCATCACGGGCTTCGTCAGGCATACAAAACAGTTCAGTTATTTGTATGCCTGACGAAGCCCGTGATGGGCGAAACGTTGCATTGAATTTGACAAGTGTTCATGGTGTGCTCGATTGTCCAAAGAAGAATCAAGCTATTACCTACCCAGCATGCCTAATAACTTCCACGAAAGTACACCCAATGGGGTCACCCACTATGAATGAAGGGTAGTGTAGATCAAGGGAGTTATGCTACAAATTTGTGCATGCATGCCCGATACACATGTTGATGTGGATGTGATCAGTATTGCAATTGTAACATACATAGTATTCTATGATGGCATTCACCCTTGTCTGTTGACAGCTAGTTCACATTTGTACTCACACAATGGAGGTAGTCTTCTTGGACCAGTAAACTTTGTCTTTTTCTGCACAGCCCTATCCTTCTCCAGCACGGAATCAGTCAAGAAGCTCACCTTTAGTCAGCAAACACAGGCTTCATTTGTACATGCTTTCATGGAGACCAACTTTCACAGACGACAAGGTGAGCAAAAATAGCAGTAGGTTTTAAGAGCAGGTCGCCGAAACTGTGGATGTGTGGCATCAAGCAATTATGGAATGGTAAGTTGTTGGTCCATTTAATACGTACGTATGTCGTACATCAAATCCAATTGGAACTGCCACATAATCAGGTAAGTACGTACGTATTAAATTAAATTACGTTGATAGATGCTGAACACGAAACAGGTAAGCACTGTCGTGATAATTACCGCTGGTGAGTAGAAGTAGCTTAAAAGGTGTTTATGTTATACACTTGCTGACACTTGTGAGTACTCGTGAAAGTGTGGTAGCCGATGTGTGCACTGGCATCAGCACATCTGCAACTGGTTGTATTCTATGGCTTCGTTATACGTACTTTGGAGGAGTGTGTACGTATGTTACGTAATTCACACAATAACAACCTCTATCACTTGTGGGTCTTCATAACGTCCAAATGAGGTAAACCTGTATGCGCACTCAATCATCACTGTGTTCGCACATACACCAATGTCTTTCTATTATAGAATTAGCCTGCTGCATTTCTGTACTTTGCCAGTCGTAAAATGTTAGTGTCCTGGAAGTGTGTCACTTCAGAGATGCCAAAAAGCTACAGTGTGTATCTGACTCTTGTGACACATCCAGTGCCCACCCAGACAAAGCCCTGCTATGGCATGTCCTGTCCCATTAGTAAAGCAATCATGATGTGAAAAGTGTTTTGCATGACATACATGCATACTGTAAGAGCCCGGTGCTGTTAAGTGATATAGCATTGTTTTGCTTATGAGCGTATCGTACAGTTTAAGACTATGAGAAGCACCATTCAAGAGCTCATTATGCAACACACTCGGCTTCACTCATTAATGTTAACAATGAACTGTTGTACACTCAGAAGACTATCATTAATGGTATTGGTTTCTGCACTTTCCATGTTTGTCTGTGTAGCAGCACTGGTCGTGTACAGATTATGTATCGCTACACAGCAAACAGCCTTTTGCTGCTGCATGAATGGGGTTATTCCTGGTATATGGCTGCACCTACACTTATAGTGTGGTCGTGCCTGGTTGTATCACATGGAAGGCTCAGAGCATGAATCCTTGGCACATACTGAGCTGGCTCTTGTCCAAGTGCAGTAGTTTGTGAGTAACATTTCTTAGTTTCAACTGCTTAATTTTCAACATTCATTTGTTTCATAACATTCATCAACAATTGTCATTTGACCGAAAATGCTCTAATATGATGAGCCCATGTTTGTAACACACATTGGTAACAGACCCTAAGGAACCAGTAGCTTGTGTTGAGTTGTAAGCAACTCTGTGAAAATGTCTGTGAGCCCCTACTTGTAACACACATTGGTAGTTATATTGGAACCAACTGAACCTGTAGTATCCATCAAGCTGTCAGCAACTCAGTAACATGCTTAAACTACAGCTAAGATTCTTTGTGATCTTCCTCCCACTGTGGGCTCTGGCTGCATCGGCCAGTGAGAGCAGCTGTATGAACAGCTACCTGGACTTTGAGGAGCAGACCTTTGGCAACAACAGTGAGAACAGGCTAAAGCTCCACAAAGCTTTCTATTCTCCCAATCATCACTTGCCATACTCAGTGGTAGTGACCTACCAGGCTGTGCTTCCCAATGGAACTAGAGTCAACATATCCACCGATCCCACCTGCCCTGATGAACAAGTGTGGCTGTGGCTGTCTTCTCCCGATTTACTATTTAACAACCCAATGCATTTCAATTGCCTAGCCCTGTATACCCTTAACCACTTCACTGAGTGGGTTCCCCCACATCTTATCATTACAACACCCCTACCTTGTCCTGCCAAGGCTGAAGGATTCCTCACACTAATGACCTCTTCAGTAAGTTCTGTCAGTAGAACAGCTTCTCTAATAATACCAACTCTTGTTCCTTCTGTACACATTATGTAGCTCAAATGTTACATCCTCATCTATCCAGCTCCAGGCCTATGCTGTAGGTGATCATTTGAAGGGAAAGCAACTGGGGTATTCTCGCCAAGGCTGTGCCATGGACATATTCAATTGTTCTCTAAAGGATGTAAGCCCACCATGTATATTTATTGCATTGTTAGCATTACTAGAGTTTTTGTTCCAAGTATGTTTTTATGTGTAGTATCTGTTGTACTGCATCAAGTACTTCTTAAGGTTCTTTCACCAAAATTGGAGGCTGATGGCCACTCTTTTGCGTACTATGGGACGTTTTGGGGACTGTCAGCCATCCTTTGTATGGTCCTTGTACCATTGGTGTACATAGAGTGTGATACGTAGATATACTGCATTACATGCAGTAGGTCACTCACCAGAAAAGGCATTATGTATATGCCTGGTCAGTTGTCTTTCTTTTCCCATTATATTGTGTACTCCTGTGGCCACTTACTGTGGTGTCAAGTTCACCGCTCATTCTGTCTACCTTCTTCCCACTAAGCTCCTCTGCTGCTGCAATGAGAAGCATGCTGGAGCATTGGTCACTTCACTGACCCTTTGGTTTGACTTAGTAGTATCTGTTTTCCTTGTTTTCATGTTGTTTTTCATTGCATTGCATTTCCAGTGGCCACTCCATCTTTCTACCTCCTTCCTGCTAAACTCCTCTGTTGCGACAATGAGAAACGTGCCAGATAATTTGTTACTTCACTGACCCTTTGGTTTGACTTGGTTGCTGCCCATTACATTGTTGCTATTGGTGCTTTTATTCTGTTTGCATTTCCTGTGGCACCATTTGCTGTTGCTGTGAATGTGATGCTGCTTGTGCTGACTTTCATGTGTCTCACTTACATTATGGTGTTGGTCTTTGCCCATAATTATGTGCATCACTTGGTACTCGAAAGTGTCTCAGGAGCAATGCTGACTGCTGTGCTACAGTTCATGCTGCAATGTTGTTCCCTCTCCTGCTACGTAGTTATCATCTGTTTCGTGTTCATAACAGTGTTTACATCTTTCTTAAATCTCTCTATGCTCCTGTCCTTTGACTGCCTTAAGCTTGGGTTTAAAGAAGTTTGTTTCTGTGTGGATGCACTGGTCACCTAATGGTGTGGAGCATGATAATGCAGTCAATCCACTACATGGACATGTGTACAACAGTTTCCCAGCCATAGATAATGTGGTAGTGCACTAATTGTCTACTCAACAGAAGAATAGGACCAATAGTGTTTCTACAGTTTCTCTTATAATTGCATACTGTGCACATAAGGTAGTACGTTTTCTTTAATACGCAGCCTAGTGAGGTTTCAAGTTAAGTATACATAGTTATTAGATTGGTTACTGAAACTGCACAAATGTATCTTGTATTGCATTTTATTATCTTATGACAGTGCAGTGGTTCTGTGTTTCCAACTCATTTGAATGGGCTATGCTGAGTAAGCATAACAGGCCTGCAGGGACCACTAATTCATTCCTAATATTGGGACATGTGATGCAGGTTGCGTGGCTGCTATGGATGCTAGAGAAGTCTTAATAGTTGTGTAGTAGTTTAGGAGCAATTACTTTTCACATTTGGAGCAAAAGTTTTAAACTGAAAGTGGCTGTAATGCTTCGTTTGCTTGTGTACCAGTATGCTTTGTCTGTGGCTTCTTCGTATTCAGTAGCAGTGCACTGTATAATAATAGTTGCTGCATGCAACAACACGTAGCTTAGTACACAACTGAGCATCTGTGTAGCCATGCTACATGTAAGTATTCTGCATCCAAATGAGGTCTACTTTTACAATTAATGAAACTTTCCCTAGCATTTTATTTTATCAGCTTGCAGTAGGTCAGGTACCACACAGCACTGTGGTAACAGTGCTGTGTGGTAACAGGTGGGGCTACAGCAGCTATTAAGGCATGGAATCAGCAGTCAGTGTACTGCGTTACATTTTAGTTTAGGTCAGTTTCGTTCTCAGACCTGTAATTTATTTTAATTTCCTGTTTTATATTATTGCATCAGTTTCATTGTTCCAATAAGTAAGCATAATCTTATAAAGCTGCTGTGCCTTCAGTACTGTAACTCTGTAAGAATGTGTGAGAATAAGCTGGTATTCTTTGTGCTTCTCATTCAACTGTCAACTCTGACAATCTCAGATGACAGTAGCAGTTGTGTAGGCAGCTATCTGGACTTTGAGGAGCAGACATTTGGCAACAACAGTGAGAACAGGCTAAAGCTGTATGAAGCTTTCTATCCTCCCAATGATCACTTGCCATACTCAGTGGTAGTGACCTACCAGGCTGTGCTTCCCAATGGAACTAGAGTCAACATATCCACCGATCCCACCTGCCCTGACAAACAAGTGTGGCTGTGGCTGTCTTCTCCCATTTTACTCATGTTGGAGCCTACTCAATTGAATCGCTTAGTTCTGTATACCCTCAACTACTTCACTGAGTGGGTCCCCCCACACCTTCTGATTACCATTCCTATACCCTGTTCTTCCAAGACTGAAGGATTCTTCGCACTAATGACCCCTTCAGTAAGCAGTGCGCATGGCATCAGTTTTGCTGCTCCAACTTCTCCTCAAGTCTCTCTCACAGAAAATGGACACTTGTAGGTACTCCTTTGATCAGTATGGGATATTCTGGGGAATGTCAGCCGTCCTTTTCATAGTCCTAATTCTGTTCTTGTACACAGCTATCACACACTTGTCACTTTTTACTTTCAATTCTGATAACCAACAGACAGCGTATATCAGGTACAGTATGCCACTTGTCTTCGCCTTCCCCATTGTATTCTGTGCACCTGTGGCCATTTATTTTGGGATCAAGTTTAAGTTTACAACTCCATCTGTCTACCTCCTTCCTGCTAAACTCCTCTGCTGCTGCAATGAAAAGCGTGCTCGAATATTGGCAACTTCTCTAGCCCTTTGGTTGGACCTGGTGGCTGCCCAGCATGCTATTGGTTTTGGTTTGTTGGTATTATATATATTTGTTATAGCACCATTTGTTGTTGCTGTGAATGTGATGCTGCTTGTGCTGACTTTCATGTGTCTCACTTACATCATGGCATTAGTCTTTACAATGTGTGCATCACTTGGTACCCGAAAGTGTCTCAGGAGCAATGCCGACTGCTGTGCTACAGTTCGTGCTGCAATGCTGATCCCTCTCCTGCTGGCTATCATCTGTTTTGGCTCTACAATTACTCTAAGTGGTCAGTTTGTCAATACTGCCACTCAACAGAACAGCTTCAGTGCCATTTTTAAATCCCTCTTCACTACTGTCCTTTTGGCTGCTGTGACCTTGAGTTTAAAGAGGTTCATTTCTGTCTGGCTTCACTGGCCGTCTGGAGATAGTGAGGGTGGCAATGCTGTTTATGTAAGGGCCATAGATGCAGTAGTGGACTATGTGCACTAGCTCTCTGCAGTACGTACAGTTGGCTGGCATAGTAACTCATCAGATTTGTTTACTAGACTGTTTTCGAGTGTATTGTATGGTATTTTCTGAACTGTTTTTAATGGATTTCCTAGTAACTCATCAGATTTGTTTACTAGACTGTTTTCGAGTGTATTGTATGGTATTTTCTGAACTGTTTTTAATGGATTTCCTAATACATGGTGTTTGTTGTACTATTTTGCATATTGTGTAGTGTTTACAGAACTGTTTTCTAACATATTCTTATTGTGTGGTGTTAGTTTCCTAATAACTGTGCGTTTCTTTTTTCTATATTCGTCATTGGCTTATTTGAAACTGGTGCAAGTGTGCACTGTAGCTGCAGCACTGTTCTTCTGTAATGGGAAAGTCATGAAAGTTCTACAGGGCAGCCCCCAGTGGTTGTTAGGAAGGCAGTTGCTCCTGTACTTTTGATTGCACCGCCTCTAGTACGTATACATGTTAGTAGCGTGTACAGCTCGCACTGCATTGCGTGTGTTTAGGGTTAGGGTTGGCTTTCAATTTCTTCTGTTGTGTACATCTGTTCTGATGTGTGGATAATTTCTGTTAGGAGTGACGTAATTGGTAAAGTGAAACACACGTTGTTTCACCTTAAAAAGCAACAGACTTAGTGTAGTTTATATAAATTCATGTTAAGTAGCAAACCAACATATGTACCAGTACTGTAACTTGCATCAAACTGCCAACAACTCTTTGAAGATGCTGAACGTACAGATAACATTCTTTGTGTTTCTTTTTACGCTGTCGGCTCTGGGTTCATCAGGCAATGAAATCAGCTGTGTAAACAACTACCTGGACTTTGAGGAGCAGACATTTGTCAACAACAGTGAGAACAGGCTAAAGCTGTACCAAGCTTTCTATCCTCCCAATGATCACTTGCCATACTCAGTGGTAGTGACCTACCAGGCTGTGCTTCCCAATGGAACTAGAGTCAACATCACTACTGATACCAGCTGCCCTGATGGGCAGCTATGGCTATGGCTGTCTTCTCCTGTTTCACTGTTTGATGACCCCACAGAATTGAATCGCCTAGCCCTGTATACCCTCAACTACTTCACTGAGTGGGTTCCCCCACATCTTATCATTACAACACCCCTACCTTGTCCTGCCAATGCTGAAGGATTCCTCACACTAATGACCTCTTCAGTAAGTTCTGTCAGTAGAACAGCTTCTCTAATATTACCAACTCTTGTTTCTTCTGTCCACATTATGTAACTCAATTGTTACATCCTCATCCACCCAGCTCCGGGCCTATGCTGTAGGTGATCAATTGAAGGGAAAGCAACTGGGGTATTCTCGCCAAGGCTGTGGTATGAACGTGTCCAGTTCTTTTCTAAAGGATGTAAGCTCAGCCATGCCCATTTATCGTATTGTCTTTGTTGCTGGCTTCCTGTTTATGGCTATTTCTATATGTACAGCATCTGTGGTACTGCTCCCAATCCTCCTTAAGTCCGTTTCACAGAAAATGGAGGTTCATGGCCTCTCCTTTGACTATTACGGTATCTTCTGGGGACTGTCAACTATTCTTTTCCTGGTATTTGCATTGCTCCTGTATAGAGATGCAACACTCATATCTATGGACTTCACTACTGACTTTTATCATAAAAGGTATTACAAGTATTTCTTTCCATTTGTCTTTGCTTTCTTTGGCGTATTTTGCACTCCTGTTGCCATTTACATTGGTGTTAAGTTTACATTTACCACTCCATCTGTCTACCTCCTTCCTGCTAAACTCCTCTGTTGCTGCAGTGAGAAACATGCTCGAATATTGGTTACTTCACTGACTCTTTGGTTCAACTTGGCTGCATCTGTTTTCCTTCTCGGACATGGTCTCATCACCTTGTTTGCATTCACAATGGAACCATTTGTTGTTGCTGTGAATGTGATGCTGCTTGTGCTGGCTTTCATGTGTCTCACTTACATCATGGCATTGGTCTTTACAATGTGTGCATCACACGGTACTCAAAAGTGTCTCAGGAGCAATGCCGACTGCTGTGCTACAGTTCGTGCTGCAATGTTGATCCCGTTCCTGCTGGCTATCATCTGTTTCGTGCTCATGGCTGCATTGAGTGGTCAGTTTGTCAATAATGCCACTCAGCCAAACAGTTTGTACGCCAATATTAAGTCTCTATTCACTCCTATCTTTCTGGCTGCTGCGAGCTTCGGTTTAAAAAGGTTAATTTCTGTGTGGCTACACTGGTCACCAGGCAATGTTGATGGTGGTCATGCAGTCTATCCAGTACATGGAAGGATGTATAATGGATACCAAGCCATGGATAATGTGGTAATAGAGTGTGAGGAGTAACTGCTTACAGTACATTTTGTGCACATTTTGGTTCTTTGAATAGGTTCGTTTAGTTGAAGTGTTTTTCCAGCGTTTTCCATATTGTGTGAAATCCCATTCCAAGTAGAACCTACAATTACTTTCTGTACAGTTTTTGTAAACTGCATACCTTTTAACTGTGCAAATATAGCTACTTTAGCTTGGTATTGACAGTTCATAGCAGGTAGTGTGGTTTGAGCAATTTCTGTACTTGTAAATGTTTTCAGTTTAATTGAATGGGCTTTAAAGACTAGGCATGTAATGCTCGGATATGCTTGCACAGATTTGCACACTTTCACTATTCACTACAAGTACCGATATACACTGAGATGGTAGAACTGCATGCTGAACAATGCAGTGCATCTGATTGCT